>CM032474.1:6844205-8044205 GCA_019059595.1 Marasmia exigua | reverse complement strand
AGGAATGCCATTATGCTACTCCGCTTACCGTCGCTCTGGCCTACATAAAACGTGTCGATTTTCGCCCGATAACGTTGGCCTTGCCGTTTAACCGAACTGGCATTTAAATTGGCATACGTCGAATTTAAACCGAGCAATTTATTTTACGTAACCGGTTTGTAAATAATGATTTTAATTCAACGTTCGATTATTGGAGTCGTTAGCGAAGGGTTCGAGGAGTGACTCATGCGACGGTCCGCATATGTCCTCAATATTAATTTTCGCAAAGCCCTCATCGCAGTATGTATCAAATTAATCACGGTGATGTCATATTCACATTCCGCTAACCTAGTTGCTAGTATTGACAGAACATAACAATAACAGGTCATCGAAATACTAGCTGAAATGAACGGCTACAAATAAATTGTGGAATAGTGAAAGATGAGGCCTGAATCGCAAAAATAGAAATTCAATGCGGATACTAGGTCGTGAGTCGATAGTGAAACATGGAAACGTGATGTCGGCACGAAAACGTGAATACAATCTTTTATTCGACTTTTCGTCTTGATATGATAATCGTCTAATATTCGTAAGTAGGTAGCTACTTACTTAAATATTCATAATGCGCTGGTTAGTATAATATTTAATGTGTGCCCTAATAAATTTTCAACTTCTACCGTATTATTACCATATTCCGTAGTGGATTGTGGTCTAAAAGGGATTTCGAGAAACGTTTATATGATACGAAAAGAGGTTCCATAAAAGTTTCTTCTCGGAAAAACTTTATCCAAAAACATACTCGAAAATCCTCCTTGCATAATCTTATCATTTGCGTATTGCAGTGTTTGCAGACTGCAATAAAGGAGATGCGGAATGTATGTTAAAATTACATGAGCTCTGCGAGCGGAGAGGGAAATGCAACGCTAGAGTTGGCGGAACTAAATGAAAGATACGGCAAACAAAGACATCCGCATTTGCCGTAGTAGAGAGCCGAACATTGGTTTAATTACGGGCTCGAACAAAGGGTGCGGCCATGAAACGACAAATCGCTCTTATAAGAATATAACTCGCTCGCCCTCCGCGCTCTACGTTATATCTTTACATCAATGTTTTTTCTTTTATGCGTGAATAAAAGGGAGGGTGAGCCTCGAGCCGTCTAGCGCCTTTGTGTCCCTCGTCGGGAAGGGTTGACGTGTTCGTGTATTCCTACACATAGTGACCTGTATTTAGCGACGTTGCGGATAGTTCACACACGGCCTGTAATTCAATGCGCAGTTGTGTTGATGGCAAAACATGTGTTAGTATGTCGTCAGCATTCAAATTACGCACGTGTGCTACAAGTGTGAGCTTAAAATAACTTTTATAATACTTATTTTTAAGTAGAGTTATTTTTAATCGATAACTTCTTTCTTCTTTTTACGTCGAATAAAAACTGCCAGCTGTCTATTAGCAGGTACTCGACTACAGATTTTGATTTTTTAAAAGGGACCCGATAAAAAGCAAATAGAATTATTCCCTTCGAATAGGATCAGCTGCTCGAGAAGTCGAGGGTTGATCTTATGGGGATAAATAGACGAGGGAATAGGGATGTTTTCTATGAAGTATGGCTGGTAGTCATGGCAACTGCCCGGGGCCGGAAGCCGATCCGTTATTAGAAGCAAGCAAGCCATCAAAGGATGGATTATTAGTATAATTTAATAAGATAATACAGTTATGTTCGTGATATGGCCTCGTCAAGAGCGCCCTTTCTGTTTCTTGTTATTCGATTTCGCCCTGTAATGTGATGTCGTACAAAAATACCTTAGCGCTATTGCAGATTACACGAGGAAAATTCTATACGAGTAATGTTGCTGTTATGCTCCATAATTAATCGGAATAGATTGTGCATTTTAGGATCTATATTTTATATACCTCCTTTCAAGTAGGTGTCATTGTACTTTACACTGAACCTTACGTAAGTAAACATACATAATATCTTTAGAAAGATAACGATTCTTTCTCGTGATCGATAGAAAGTACCTAAAGCTTGCACGTCTCAATAGATACAAGTATCATAATCACTTTAAATCGTTAAGTTTAATTGTATGTATGTGCTTTTATAGATATATTTTTTCAATATCAATAACATGCAGAACTAGATAGCTATCATCATAAACAACAGCATTTGTTACATGGCTTTCAACAAATCTACAACAATCATTCAAACTCTAACAGCTGATATGCTTTTTAGTATGGGCAAGCGATTTGTTCTTTCAATGGCTTATACATATTTATCACAATTAATAATTATAATCAAATGGCTTAGCTACTGGACCGTATAAGATATCCTTAATATCGTGGGCTAGCTAATATTTATCACAAGTATTTAAATGATGGCGCTACTGGTCCGAACAAGCGCTCTTAATATCGTGGGTTAAAATAATGCGTATTCTGTAACAGTGATTAATTTTACATGTATCACACGTTATCATCAACTGTTGAGAATGGCATGGAACCTTCTCCATATCACTGCTGCTATGTAGGACAGCAATAGTAAACACTTTGCTTATCTCGCCTGATAACACATGTATGGATTTGGCTGTTTGATAACGTCAAATAGTTATTCTTATTATTACCTAAACATTTTAGATAACAAGTATGAGTACATTATTGTGATGTTCGTTCTTAGTGTGCAGATAAGACTAGTAACATTCCTTGTAAATTATTGGATGAACATGAATGATATGGTCTTATTATTGTGACAAATATCTCATACGCGGTGATTTTTATATTCTTTTACTGTAAAGTGTGAAAAAATACTTGTTTAAGGCTTATTCATAATTGTTTGTTAAACCTTAGTTAGCTAAAACTGTGTTATAAAAAAAATTGTATGATTTTTTTAGTTTCAAACGTCCAAAACTGCTCTGTAACACCGTTTTAGCTTACAAAGGTTTATTAAACGATTATGAAATAATTTATTTAATTATTTATTTCTTACACCATACTGTATATATGTATACAATATATAAGTAATAAAGCCTCAACCTACAAGAATGTTCAAATGAGAAGTGTTTGTTCTCTAAAGGAAAAGTAATGGATGGATATAACAGTACCGAATAAAATTCTTGTTTTGTGCTATCCGCAAGCTTTCCTTATAAAAGGCCTCTTGTAAACATAAATGGTAAAATCTTAGGTAAAAGATTTATCTCGATTCATGGGCGACGACGTAAACAGCTCGCAGTGGGGGGTGTGGAGCAGGGTTGTTTCACTTCCTGCTATTTAATGTTTTGGCTGCCCAGGAAATTGTAGGTTTGAGATTAACGGCTCTTATAATATAAACAACGGGTAGAAAAGGAATCCTTATACAAGAAGCAATATTTTTGACCGTGGGAGAAATGGGCCGGTTCGACCTGAGTGATACCACGGCCTTACCCGAAACCGGCGTAAGCAGCACTGTGCTGTGTTTCGATGCGTGAGTGAGGGTACCGGAGGCCCAATCCGGGGGAAAGGAGGGTTTAGAGGTTGGCAGCGCACTTGTGACTGCACTGGTGTCGCGGGTGTCTATGGGCGGGGGCAATCGCTGACCATCAGGCGATCCATCTGCTCGTCTGCCACCTATCACATAAGAAAACACAGTATTCGTTAAAAGTTGTGTCTGACAAATAGGAAATCATATAAATCATCATCATCATCATCCAGCCCATTTAAGTCCCCACTGCTGGGGCACGGGCCTCCCTCAATCACATGAATCATAAATCACATGCCATACTCACCACGCTTGGCAGACGGGTTGGCGAGGGTTTTGATATAAATGCAGAGTTTTTCTTCTCTGGGTGCTGATGATGATCATCAGCACCCAGAGAAGAAATGCCAGCAGCTTTACCTTAGTCGCCTTTTACGACACCTCGGTAAGAGTGAGGGTGGCTTATGCTACTCTGCCGGGACCACACGGCCACAAATCACATAAATATTATTCTATATTTTGAAAGCGCACTTGTGATTCCACTGTTGTTACGGGTGTCCATCTGCGGGCATCGGTATCCATCAGGTGATCCGTCTGTCATCGATCAAATAAAAAATATATATACGATTCTCGTTTGTTTCTCTAGTGTCACTACATAACATATAATATATTTGGGTTGTAATTATAGCAAACGTTATTACCCTAATTCACGCCTGCATCACAATTCGGACCAAATAAACCATTGATTAAAAAAATATAATTGATTATTCTCCAAATGTACTGTCTGGTCTCCGCACCCAGCAACCCTGGGGGAGGGAGGGAGAGCCACCCCAGCCCCGGGCCCTAACAGCGACTGAGTTGCGACATTTTCCTTTCATCGCCCCTTAGTGATTCAGCAGCCGACAGAACGCACGATATTTAATTGTGCAAATAAATTTTTCCTCAATTGTTAAACGCTTTGGCTTCAGATAATACGATACGTTAAGCTTTGATGTAGTGACTTGTAAGATGAAATATTTAGTAAAGACACGACAATAATAAAAATAAAGTTTAAAAACTAAAACCCGACTACCAAAAAACACGCCATATTACCGCGGTCGTATGTCACGTACTGTAGCAAAACAGATTCATTATAATAATAAAATATAATCAATGTGACAACAACTAGTTTTTAAACCTTATTTTTATTTGACATATTTTAGTTATGTAAATAACATATTAAAATCTAAAAAGGCTCTTTCATTTGATACCCTACACGGTACCGTCCAAGCAAAATTTGTTTTGTTTCTTACTCTAAGTCCCCTAGAGGGCGCTGTAGTCAATTTAACGTGAAGTCATGTCGCCTATAACCAAAAGGTAATCAAGACGCTTCTAAACACCTCATTTGTTCAAATATGATAAATAGTTTAGAAGTTATGAGGGAACAGATGAACATACCTACTCGACTACAGCGAGTACGAACATACCTACTCGCTGTAGTCGAGTAAAAATACATTTGTACGTATTGCTTTAATTCAAAGTCATAGTCATTTGTAAAAAGACACCTTGCTACTCCTACTTTACATGAAAACATGAGTTGATTTCAGAATGAGCTACTATACCTACATCATTTGATCTCAATGAAACAATATCCTCTAGGCCCTGTTGTAGGAAGTTTTGCTCAGGTTTTAGTTTGAAATAAATTAAAAGTAAACAGTTCATATAAAAATGATTATGGTAGGTATGTAGCCTACGTTTCTTAGCTTATATTGTATGTATTTGTACTCAAGTTCATACACCATCATTTCAACTACAGTGAGATTAGCCAAATTAGGTACAGATAATACGTGGGCTCTCCATTATGAGCTCATGAAACCCAGAGAGCGAGCGAGTAGGCGTCAATCAAGTCTTAGACATAACTTCTTATTAATAACGTTTTTATGTTCGTACTCACCCGCCTCCTTTGAGAGCGTCTGGAGGTCACATCACTACGCTCACTGATCTATTTAATGATAATATTATAAGAAAAGAAATTACGACATAAGAAATCTTTGTTCATCGCCTTTGAAAAGACGTTGTATTCGGTAATTCTGAAGCCTTTGTAAGGTTTTTGTTGTGCAAAAGTAAATAACGGTGAATTCTTTAACGACATTAACTGTATTATATTATGGATGAGGGCGGAGCAGATCGACATCGATCAGATCGCTGTCGCTGATTGATGGCTTAAAGAAAACGTGGAACAAAAACTTCGATAACTACTTACATCACAATATATGGTACGGAATGTTCCTATTAATGTAGTCTTATAAAAAACGCTCTAAACGTATTAATCGACGAGCGTTTCTATTTACGTATAGTTAGCATCAAATAAAGCTGCACTTTGCCAGATGATGAACCTCTCGATTAAGCATTCCATTTTAGCGATTTATTGAACACAGATGTAAATCATTTCATGAATGGGTTTATACCGGGTGTAATCGATGACTCGTGACGTGAATGATGCACCAACGCTCAAACCTCAATAGCTACAATGCATACCTAACGAGCGGGTAATACTGCATTCTTTCAAGTACCTCGTTGCGTAATTATACTAGCCAGGCTTCCTACCGGACATTAGATCCAATTACTTTGCTCCGTCAACTGAACGAGAAGCGTTTTTGATGATAATCTGCACGCAGACCGGTTTCGAGAAGTCCGTAACCTTCGTTGCTTTAACAAAGCAGTCATTTAGAAGGTTCCCATGACAACATTAAAATTCACTGAGGAGCAGGCGCGGCTGGCGTAACGTGCCATTGGCAAGTATCCAAGTTACCGGGTCGGCGCGATGCAGTTCCAAAAGCCCTTCATACCTGCAGCTTTGAGTCGTTCACTTAACGTGCATGTTTTGAATAAGCGCCGATCGAACCCCGCAGGATTAAGCCGGCCCGCGTGTGCGAGACCCCGCACTCGTAATATCTGCCTACTGACAGACGCCTCTTGATATATCAATAACACTTAAGACGAGGGCATTCAGCATTCTTATAATGTCAATCGCAATATCATTCACCCTTTTACAAGTAGCATCACCTATTCGATGCGTGGGTGTAAAAAAATGTTCTGCATTTTGGAACACATTCTGATATCAGTATTTCTTCACCTTGCTCGCTTACGTTTATTTGCTCAATTAAATATCTCGCTGATACCAATTTAAATCTCACAGCATTGAGTCATGACGCCCAAGGTTAATGAAATACCAGCTCTGATAAAAAAACACAATGTCATAGCTCTCTCCACAGTCGATAAATTCCTGTTTACTTCAGTTTTTCGCATGGTGTCATGGTGGCGGCTAGGAAGTCATTGTTTGAGGTGTAGTGAATCGAAAACAGTTGAAGAATGTGCCTCACTAACAATGGAGTCATTGTGCTGTTTGATTAGTGAATTAAACTGCGAGAGGGCGTTCGTGTGGACCGATCACGACTTTCGGATCTCACGCCAACAATTCCCAGCGCCTCGTTGGAAATTGTTCGGACGTCACACGTGCAAAAAGTAAAAAATACGGCGATTGTGCCGATCAACGGTTTTCGTGTAAAGATTCCTTTAAATTAAATTAACCTAAATACACCCAATTATACTAATGGCCATTGCTTTAATTGAGTCACGTATCTGTGTAATCGAAACCGCAATCAGCGAACTTGTTTTACTGCTGAGAGTTTATATTCGAAACATACATGTGGGAATAATAGAAAAGGCCAAGTACTCGCACTCGTGTCAACTGCCTGCCTCTGTTATATAAATCTGATATCGTTGTCTCAAATTGCAATAAAAAGAGCGTAGCCAAGTGTCGAGGCTCGGGCTGTAATAATGCGACATAAAAAGTGTGTGTAATGCTAGCAACAATGGGTCGTTCGTTCCGCGCAGGAAGCGCGGCTGCGCGCAGCCAGCTGCGCCGGCGAGCTCGCCAACACATTTGACATTGAACCCAACCTGCATGGTGAACGCCGGTCGGCAGACGCTCCAACTGCCAAATTATTGATCAATGCATTCACTGTTTTATTAGCGCTCGTTTTATTTTTGACGCTTGATTGTAGTAGTATTTACGGTCCATTTATCAATCTAATAAGATGGAGACTATGATGCGCTACGACAGCTAAATTCTGCTTGAATTCATCAGCTACGAAATTCGCTATGAGTGCTACGGCAAAACTCGTAGCAAGTTGATATAAAAAAATATCAGTCTGTATACTGTCCCACTGCAGGGCAAAGGCCTCCATCATAGAAATCAAGTCATCGCTACAATCATGGGATTAGGCTTAATTACTATGCTTGCCTAATGCGGATTGGTGATCACGAACCCGAGCTATGTTCGAAAAATTTGAAATATACCTATGCTCGACCCGGGAATCGAACCCAGGACCCTAAGATCACGGCTCGGTACTTAAACCAATTATTTTATTAAAATATAATTGGTTTAAGTACTGGGCTCCTCAGCCTCCTCACTTCAGCAGTAAATGTTCGAATGCTGTATAAAGGCTTACAAATAGTCCAAACTATTGCATTTTTTCTCATTTAAGTTTTTTTTCCTTAAAGTTATTTCATGTGAATGTTCATCTGCTAATTCAAACCTTATAATCATGCGCACTCTCGCTTTATTGCAAAAGTTGCTTAATGTTAACCACACTACCGCAGTCTGGAAGGACGGTTTAAAAATCTCATCGGGGCTTATGATTGCACAGTTCACGGTTAGGCTTTCTTATGTGCATGTGAACGTGGGTTAGTTCCCGGCTTGCGGTCGTGGAGCAGACGGGCGGGCTCGGTATTTCATTTCACATTATTACAACTCCACTCTCAGCGGTAGACTTTCATCCGTAATGAGGGGGCGAGCGCAGGCTCGACCGCAACGTATTGCCCTGCCGTAAAATCAAGTGTTCCGACAAACTAAATCAACGTTTTAATGCCTCCAACGATTCAATAACTGCAAGCAGTAATGAAATTGATAATGATCAGCATAAAATAAGCAAACACTAAGTCTGCTAATTGTTGTGAAACGTCTTTATTAACGAAGAGTCGCTCGTTCTGAGAGAAAAGGCTCTTAATTACGATTACATGGTACAATGGTCGTGCGTGAGAGTTACCCGCGTTGTATTGTGCCATTAAATTTATTATGTATTACACCGGCGCAATGCTCTATTTACTCGGGCGGTAACAATAGAAACTAATAATGATCATTCTGCATTAATTGCACGTTGCGTGCTGCGGCGAAGACTGTTCGCAATACTTATCGTGTCATGATCGTTACGTGCCGCTGAACCAACTCGGCGGAAGCGAAACAGGCTAAGAAAAAATGTATTTTCAAATTGAAGGTATTATCGTACGCGTAGTATAACGTCGTAAGGTCGTATTAATATTCACGTAGCGGCGCGCCCGGGGCGGGCAGGCTTCACAAAATGGCTGCCGCAGGCGCTCGGGCCGACCGAGTCGTGACCGCCAGGAATCCACGCGCTCGTTCCGAACCCTCATCAATTATGCATGAATGCGGCCGAACGCCGATGTTTACTCTCCATGAGACAACAATTTATTGCGTCGTGCGGTTTTTGACATTCGATCGCGGACCGGTCCCAGCGATGACGAAATAGGTTACAATAGGTTTTCACGTCCGCGTGGTACTTTATCATCACAGGCAACGCTGTTTACGTAAATCGTGACATATTTATTTACGGATATAGATCTAATACCTACTTAGCTTCTGGTGAATGAGAGCGATAAACACGATTTCTTAAGTGAGATATTATACGATGACTCACCTATTTCTAAACAACTCTGTGTTAAAATTGTTAGTTGTGTTAAATTATGCTATGTTTAAATCATTATCTAACGTCGGTGATATAAATATTTACGCATCGTTCTCTCTTTTGTCATCGCTGTTCGAATATTACAATGATTCATTCCTATTGCATCAGGATGGCGAGGAATTAATTTAATCGTAATGCGAGTGTCTACGAGCCGCAGCTGTGTAAGCTATCGATAACGCTGAATGAATAACTCATTGTTCCTGCTGAGCGGCGAGCCACTCCGCCAGTGCAACGGAAAATATTTGGTTTCTTTTGCAGCTATACATACCTATACATTACTTTGTGCCTTTCTATAACATTGATAGATTTACGGTATTCTTCATGAAATATCGCCCTCTAATACCATCGTTCACGTCTAAATAGGAAGGAATCCCACTCCTCCCTCTATTTAATAAGCTCGTCAATGAAGAAGTATTATTTAGACAAGTTGTAACTCTCCCACGCAAACGTGATTCATGGGAGTCCGGAAATGGCAAGAACAGCTCTTTACACACGCCTAAATAACACCGTAAATAACGCAGACATTTATAGCATCATAATCTTATTACTGAGAGCATAACGTCCAGTATCGAATGCGGTAAAATATTTACAAATTATGTCGGTCGTACTACCGTGACTTTGGCGACAATGAGTTCCGTTGGAAGATAACGACAGTTCGTGTGATAATCTTATCTGAAATTACCAAGTTCTTGGTAACGATCGCAGCGCAATTGTGAAATGCAATATTATCACCCAACGTTTAGGCAGAAACATAACAGAATAGCAGTTTATTCACACGAAGCTATTGGAAAACGTGATTCGATTCCAACAACATCTTTCCTGAACGTTTAATACGAGTCAATTACCCGTTTAATGGTCATTTTGTGGAATTAAATACCTACGAGTATTTCGCGTTTACGTTAAGTTCTGTATTTATATTGGTTTGATCTTTCTACTTTTCGTAACTTGAAATTAACATTTCGTAAACATTGGCTTCGGTTGAATGTTCGGTGTTACTTGGTATTTATAAAGCTATAAAACAATTTCAAATCTGGAACAATAGCCGTAATGGACTTAATAGGGCTTTTAAAATAGCATAGATTACGATAAACAAAGGTCTACACTGAATAAAGATAAACAGGTCTGTTTCAATGAGGAGGGAACATTGTTTTTGTTGGAACAGTTTATTGTCTCGTGTATTTGTGTTTCTCAAGGCTCGTGTTCCGCCGGTTTAGGCATCGCGCTGTTTGCTCGGCGGATAACAGGCTCGTTATCAACCACCGCAACCAGGTTATCGACTGCCGTGTTTGCTTTTCTTATCTGCAAGTTTTCCACCTCTCACTTGCTATCTTCGTTATCTAACATATAAAGTGGATACTATTGTTTGAAAGCGACATTTTCAGGATTATCGTTATCAGAACAAAAAACTTCGAAGAGCATTCAAAATGGCTGATTTCACTAGATGAATTACCTATTCAGAAATAACAATGGCTCCTAAAGTCATTATTGGTGTGAATGCTATTAGTAATGTTTACACGAAGTTCTCGGAACCGAAAAAACGTTAGCGTATTAAGTGATCGTTTGTAATACCATCACTGTGTTCTAAAACATTTACTAATGAGTCACTTTTTGTATTTGCTGCTTTAAATATTATATCCTTTTGTGATTTTTTCATAAGGTGTCTTACAAATTTGTTTGTTTTACAAATATATTTACAGTTACGATTGTAATACATACTTACATAGACATCCTACCATTTAAATATGAGTCTTAGTGCCTTGCAGAATGAAAGAAGTACAATACATATTGCGAAATTGTTGATATAGTAGTCTTATACATTTAAATAACAAATGGGTCCAATGATGACATACAAACTTGTAATAAGAAACTGTTTGTTGTAACTACAGCATTCTAGTACATAAATCTTTTAAAGTATAATTAAGTAAGCAGCAGCAGCAGCTATATGCTTTTTTCATCGCATAGTGCAAATTACTGCGAGTTATTCGCGTGCAACCGCTAACTCGATTAGTACAAGGCCAAAACAAGGTATGTGACCTCTTTGCTTGTTTTTACTAAATTTTGAACGGGTTCTACTTTACTATTTGCCTACATGTATGTAGGTATCCGGCTGCCCGCATGACTGGGTAAGGTGATAAAAACAAGCGTAAAAACACGGCATTGTAAGTAATTGGTCTACTTAACAAAAAAGTAATTGCGTTTTTATACATTCATCCACGATTGCTATTCTTTTTCTAAGAAGGTCTGTTTGTTGCGTTACGATCAGTGCTTATGAACGCTGCTTAAGTAATTTGTGTAACGACTATTTTTAAAAGTTGTAGCAATTTCAAATTAATTAGATAAAATAAAACTGGTTTTAAGTTTACAGTTTTGCTGTTTAGTTGCCCATTACGATCAAGTTTATAAAGAAGTGGATCTACTAGTAGAAGTTTAAAAGAAGACTTTCTGTGTACAGTACAATGTTTCTCGTCCTGTAAAACATAGAATTAAGTATTTTAGCTAAAAGCAATGTGAAAATTATGCGTTGTTCGTCAGCTGTCACTCCTTTTATAATTTATGCAAATTCTTGAACACAACAATTTCGTGCTCGTTGCAAATTGTAATAACATACGTGAATGTATTTAAGTATATCCTCTTTGTGTTATTTATAAAACTAAACTCAGAACGAATAGCTTGTCACGGAATAGTTGGGATATTGCCAAATCGTTAGCGCTTTGTAAAATTCATTTGGTATGTTGGTCAACGATCGGCATTTGTTTATTTTTTATATTCACATACCGACAAGTTCTTGTTAGTTTGTTACCTACTTTTTTATTTATACAAGTAGTTATTTATTCGCCTCGATCTTCGCGTATAGGTAGGCTCAGGTTTTTAAAACTTGTTAGATTTCATCGATACATCATACATACATACTCGTGTTCCCTAAAAACTTCTGGATATTTTTTTATTCATCATCATCATTTGAGTAGAAAATAACATTATCCTTGCCTTATAACATTTAAAAATGTAAATAGTCTAGTTATTACTTACTAGACTATTTACATTTTTAAATGTTACAGTTATAAATAACTTACATGCATTCGCCCTTGTCATACTATTCTCGGTATCAATTAACGCCTCCTGATAAGACATTATATGTACAAATGTTATTTACTCTTGATATCTATATAGGTAGGTATTCGCAATTTTGTAAACATGTTTTTGTCGTAATTAGCGCTTTGGCCTGATGTAGATTCCTTTTAAGGTTTTCAATCCCAATAAAAGGTGTACGGTAAGATGTCCAAGGTTAGAATGTTAAGTTTCTTAACTAGTAGCTGTATAGAATTATTTTTCTTTGCATTATTAATTATTAGTTTACTGAATATTATCGGTATCCGCTCAGATTGTATTGTCTCCTCAAATTTCCTGATTTTAGCTTTTCAGACATCGAAATTTTGTATTTATTTCGTTTTCACCTGTTTGTCATAATCTTCCCTACAATTAAGATATTTAGGTAAAAGACGAGTAGCGCAAGCAGATGCACAGCATGGAATTGTAAGAGTCATTATAAAGCTTTAAAAGGCCTATAAGTCTCCTACATTTAGTAGAGACCAGTTAGAAGGTAATATCAAACCTAACTACTCAAAGCTTGAAAGTTTTATCCTAACAACACCTGCGTGAATTTTATGAGGGGCTATAAACGTTAAACAGTTACTGATACTTGAGCTAGCTACTTCGTAACACATAGATACAGCAGGCGAACAAAAAGTAAAAGAAAATCTATAAATGGTTGAGCGTTTGAATTACGTTGGACGCGTCGCGATTATCACCATCTGCCCTTCCTGTTGTAATCAATTCAATCGTTTGCTTTGTAAACTTTGATGGTGAACTGCAGCCATGCCGCCATCAGGTGCGCCCTCTAGTGCCCACGGGGAGACTCCCCAGCCCCCCACCCCCCACACCCGCCGCCGTTCACTTGTTGCTACGTTGGTGCTACGTCGGAGCGCGAGACTGGCGTTACCGCCTCCCCGCCTCCCCCTTTCCTCCGACCGCCGCTTCCCCGCATTTCAGTTCTTTGTGCGCCACAGAGGCTTTCGCATGTCTGTGCAACGTTTGCAACGAAACATTTTGACATAGTCGTGAATCTTCACATAGATAGCATTGCCGACTGGAAGTGGTGTGAGTGGAATCAGGTGCACGCTTCACTGCCTTCGTTTATAGACCGCATTCAAGGACATCGCAAGAGGATTTATTGCTTTTGAACGTACAATCGTCGTGGATCTACCAATTTTCCTGTGAATTCTGTGATAGTGACTTAAATTGTGTTTAATTATAAGAAGAGTGTCTGCTACTGTGGAAAAAGTCTCTGGTGATCGAAATACCTATTCTGCAAGCTCATATCCTGGAAACACTGCTTGACTCACAAGGCCTTTGAATTTATTAAAGCACTGAAAAGTGAGTACTTACCAACTTTTAACGTTTAAATAAAAATCGACTTGTTCTTTCAAAACGATATGCTTAATAATAAAATTTTTTTACTTAAACGCAGCACTGTTTTCCAAAATTACTGAAAATAGGAGCAAGTTTGTGCTTTAAGTGAGTTATTAAGATGTATATGTTGCCAAGTACACAATGGCTATTTTCATTGACAGTTCTCTAATGGTCATTTTCCTAATTCTCTTTTAGAAGTAAAATGGAGTTAGGTATTTATTCTTACTAGTTTAGTTAATGAAGTTGGATAATTAACAATACACGGCGATTTATTGTGGCTTCACATATTTTTAATAATATCTTAGGAGTATGGTACGGTATGGTATGTAATACATATTATATCGTCTACGTAAATCACGAGCACCAAATACTAACGAGATAATAATGTAGGTTCATATTTACCCACTTATATGGATGGGCAGGCACTCAAGGAAAACCGTGTTAATTGGTTTGTCTACCTACGCATTGCATCTACTTATTAAAATACGTACTTAACAAGATTAGCCCTCATCCGTCAACAACCACAGACGTAACACGGACAATATTGGTTATTTATTCTCTGCCATTAGCGTACGCGTAGTTATGTACTTACTTAGGTAATAATCATTACTGTACACAATGATTGTACTCGTAATCGGTTCGAAACATTATACATTATAACATGATCGTGTAAGGTAATGACCTTTAAATATCCTCTGCAGCGGATAAGCTATCAGTGTTCGTTGAAATATCCCATGCAATATTGCAAATACCTAGGCGTGTCGGCAAAACTTATGCAACGGAGTAGGTAAGAACCTGCCTAGTTAATAATGCGCGTTGGTACTCACTTATCTGCAGAATGCGTTCCAAATGCGCAGTGCATTTTTCACGTAGGCAACTACTTATGTACAGTGTTCGTTTCGTTATCAAATCGCACGGTTATCGCCCATTGTTTATTGTGCCCACGAGTGAGCAGCTGCAGCTAAACCAATTTACGCATTAAGATCTTGTTTAACGGCTGCTTAAAATGCCTTTGTTAGAAATAGCTAAAGCCATAATTGCTCTAAAATTGATTGCGCAACTTTCGTTTGAAATACATTATGATAACGATGTTATACCTATATTACTAGTACGGTTAACTCCTACTCTAATTAGGTAACCTATTCAACCAAAATGAGACAATTTGCGCTCAAGGTCCGTAGCTACTACCTGTGCTATTACTTTATTAATACACGTATCGACTTAACTGCTTAATTATGTTAAAACATTTATGCAGGCAGGTATAAAACCAATTAAACTGACAAAACAAGGTCACAATCCCTTTCGACTTATACGCCTATCAAACATCTAGTTATTCGGAGAAAAAAGGTAAAAGGTCGAGCGGGATGGAGATTCTGAGCGTGGGCTATGGCGATGTAGTCGGGGAATCAAGGATTCCGGTCACGAGCGGCCGGGACACGTCGTGAGATGGGGGAGATTGCGCGCTCGCCTCCGTGAGCTTTCAATAGCACGTTGCGCAATTTACTGCACGCGGCCCATCGTGATAGTACACTACACCATATCTTCAAGGTGCTGTTGCATTTTAAAGTCACGATAGCCGCTGCCTGCGGTGGACCGGCTCAGTAGTTTTGCAATGCAATTCTAAAGACGAACTAGGTAATTACGTGTAGGTAGACATCCGTTGACGCTTGTGTGCTGCTCACACGCTCGCACTAACAAGGTCTACATCAGAACAAAAAACATATTTACCAAACCTGTTGTAACAAGGTATCTAAGTGCTAGTTAATTGAATTTGTGTGTGGAAAATGTCAGATTAGTCTATTGTACAACATAGTCTGTGGTGAATACGGAAGTCATCTAAGCTAATAAGTAACGCACAATATGCTAATAGGAAAGGCATTGAAGAGATGCAGACAAATCTCGTGTTTGCACATGTTACGCAACGCAGCCGAACGCCGCGGTAATTGCTTTATGGCAGTACAGAGAAAGCTTTGTTGCAGCTAAATGTCCCATTAACGGTTGTTGTCCGAGTGGAAGTGTTTCATTACACGCTTGGCGACGCGACATGCTCTACTGCCTCTAACGAGGTAGTTTTGACTGCACAAACACGACCGGATAGTGCTGATTGCTTATTATGAGATTACTGCACTTTACGATCCTTACTACTGCTGCTTTAAGAATCAAAGTGAAGTCAGAATATAAATCTGTACATTTTGAGTACCGAGAAACGCCTATAAGTTTAAATGATGCACGTTCACGGACGTTCGAATGGTCTGATTGATGGTTTTGAGTCACGCGCTCATCAGACTTCCTCCATCAACGAGCGCTTTGAGACTACGGAACGGGTTTGATGGTTTTGACCCCTTGACCTCTTCTGCAGCCTGCCTTGTATGGATAAAAGAGCATAATAGACCCGTTCTTGTTTAAACGAGCTGTGCTTAACGACTGACGTAGTAAATGGTAGGTAGTTTGGTGCCTAGTTGCGGTTTAGTTATTCTCGGAAGACCTACATAGTTAGCTAATGGCACGAACGGTATTGCACTGAAATGAATAATTCAAAACCACGCCACAGGGAATTGTGAATACTGGTTTGCGGTTTTAATAAAAATCATCACAATAGGTTATTTGAGCAGTTCGTTGCAAATGTTGGCGTTTCCCAGAACCATTATGTTATTTAGTTTCGTATAATATGTGCACGTCTCTGAGGTTGTTGCAATAGTTGCGCCTACTTGCGGACGCAGGCCCGCCCTTCATGAATAATTCAAGCCGCCGTGGTCAGGATTTACTGCCTGCCGCGTTCTCCGCCGGGTTTGTGTCAACTTTTTGCCCTTCCTTTCTATCTAATGAAAACCTCTCTCACCGGTTCCTCTCGGCGTTTGTCTTGTCAATCAGCCGTTGTCACGAGCGACGTTGCCGCACTTCCCCATGGAGTTATTTGTTACTCCATTGTCCCTGCGCGCTGATCACTGTCGCATTGTCTCGCAACTTTTGTTTACATTCGTTCAATAGTCGTTTGTTTGTAAAGAAACCAAGTTTGTTTTCTCCAAGTCTCGTATTCTTCTTTAACATTGTTTAGAGGTAAAGTTTGTTGAGTTTCTTGTTATCGAACATTATTGTTTACTAATAGCAGTAACGTTTGTAAATCTTTAGTCATTATTAAAGCCAAATCAGTTACACTTTGTAATTTACCACAAAGGACACGTCATTTGGGTTTATCCCGTTTTGATGAATTGCTACAATTAATACAAATTGTACTACTACTAACACTTTTGAATTTTCTCCCAAAAGTACCTAAATCTATTGACGGCCTTTGCCTGAAGTATTTATAGTAGGGTTTCACCTGTGTGAACTTTACGTACGCATCATCATGTCATCGACGACGCATCCCGAGCGCAGCCGCATTGCAAGCGATCATCTTTGGCCGTCGCCGTTTCTACTGTTTACGTTTGGTATGAATAATCATTTATGCGATTATGTAAATGCGGATCCTCGTTAACAACAGGTTCATTAAAATTCCATTGTAGTGCGGTCGACTCGCACGCTTTTGTGTAGGTAGGCGTTTCGAATTTTTATGAGCATGAATCATATTTTACTTAGATCGTACATTATTTACTGTTTTTTAATTAATCTCCTTCTTCTAATGCTGTTTTTGTGGCGTTTGTGTACAATAATACAAAGAGATAATCTAATCCATCTACGTGCCTGTTGGAGGAAACGCAAAAAGTTAGCTTGTTGTTCTGAATGCATTTTAATTTTTCCTTTTTACACGTGGTTCACGGTTACATACGTTGAACGGTTCTATTCGATTGTTACGGTATTATAATCATGATGAGTGATCGAGCATTTAGGTACTACGCTCGTTGGGCTGAATTTCCTCAACTGACGTGTGTTATTCGTTGCGTCACTACAATCCACATTATTTATAAGCAAAAATATGAATAAATTTCCTCTTGAAGCCATTAATTCTTCCATATTGAAGTTTGTTATGACAAGCCTAGTCGAAATTGTATTGCGTTGTTGCTAAAAATACCACAAATTTATTTGCCTATTAAATGTTATCTATAACGATTTGAGTGTTCCAATTTGACGTAATCTCTATAATTGCGAACATAAAGTCCGAACTTTTGTCACATTACTCTGGTTCGGGTTCTGAGCCAAACGTCCGTTCTAGGTTGGCTCAGTTTCTGTGGCGGGCGTCCAACACGCCATTCACGCGAGATGCGCCGAGCCTCTGCCAACATGCCTCCTCACCAACATTGTTCATCTGTTTCCCGTTCCGGTGTGCATCTGTAATCACCTGATTACCGATTCGCCTCACGGTATTCCAAGGCCTCGTGCGGCTCGTAGCAACGATCACCGTGAAAGTATCTTACGCAACAATGCCGCGCCAAGGTTCTGCAGATAAAAAACGTCCTCATTACACTGTTTAAAACGCTTACAACATTCTCAATTGGAAACCGTTATCGTAAATAAACAAAATGGCCGCTCATTCCGGAGTTATCGTGAGTGACAGCGCTAAATTCTCCGATGACTCGCGTGAAAATGACCGCTCGCGCGTCCGCATACAATACATATTTTTGCGCAGCCGAGTGGGCGGCGTGTGAATGAGCTTACATTGGCGTCAGCCCAAACGTGTCGACAGCATGGATACTGACGTCAGCAGTTGACAATATTCAGCTGATACAATAACAATTGACACATTGAAATGGATCAATGACAACCCTGCATATTTTTAATTTAATAAGTACTTACCTAAAATTCTTGGATGGAAACCAAATTGATATTGTATTTTTTTCATTGATTAATTGTTCAATGGGCCTTGGCTTCAAACTGATATCTAACCTATGTTTTTCTTTGTTTCAGGTGTGGCCGTAAGTGTGAGTTCAAGTGATGTCGTCGAAGTCAGTGACGAAAACGACAAGTGTGTGAAAAAAGAGGAAGTGAGCAAGTCAGAGGTCGCTAAAAGTGAGGGTGAAGTGCGGAGTGAAGTGAGTGGTGGTGCGGGCGCGGATGGTGTTGCTACCGTGGCCTCCGAGGAGGACGATTGTGTGATAGTGTGCGCGCGAGATGCGGACGAAAGGTCCGATTCGGGCGTGAGCGGGCTCCGCTCCGGCGGCTCGGCCAGCTCGGTGGAGAGCGAGTGGCGCGGGATGGCGCACGGGTACGGCGGAGGCCCTCCCCCGCCCCTGATGCACCTGCCGCCGCCGCCGCCGCCCGCGCTCTACGGCAACGAGCTGCTGTGGAAGCCGCAGCGCTACCAGGCGCCGCTGCACGGGCCGCTGCACCATGCCCTCGCGGACGACTTCCTCGCCGCCACCTACGACAGAGAGAGACATGAAAGACTGCTACGGTGAGACTACTTTCCTTTTCTTAAACTACATAGCTAGTTACCCATAGTAATTTCGGAAGCATTCAGTCCATTGGGTTCGATTGCCTTGACTGAACTCGTCGTAATTTTTTTGGTTTTAATTTAGATACAGAATTGGAGCGTAACGATTAAATCAGAAATTAATTAATATAACAAACTTTATTGCTTAAAGTAGACTGTTCTTACTTGAATAAGTTGATGTTTTCTTACATTTTTCGTTGTAGTCCTAGAATTACTCAATTTATGCCAATCATTACCTACTATTTAATTTATTGAGTTTTGTGTTGATTCGTTACGCCTCAATGACTCAGCTGTTCCGATCTGATAGCTTGGTCAAATGTTTCTGAGTCACGCTCGGCTCGTATAAAATACCTTCCATATTATTTATTCACCCGTATTATTATGATTTCATAAGAGATAGATAATAAAATATAGTTGAAGTGCCTATAAGATGAGTGCGTACCTATTTCCTGTGGAAACATGAATGATGGTAAAACTGGGAATAATGCTACAGAAAGAAAGCTGTTGAAGTCTTAGATTAATCGCGTAGGGATTACTTTTAAATAATTTGTATAGAGTTCATGCTTACATCTCAATACACCACAATACCTACTTACAAACGAGCATGAAAAAATCGTAAAAACGTCGTAAATAATAATACTTTTACGCCGTGACCTTGCCTGGTCATTGCGTGAGCTCGTGTTATCAAAATAGTAATGTTCAGTGCTTAAAATAGAATAATAAACAGCTATTGACATCGATAAACCGACACCATGACCATAAATCTCTTTTTATAGTACTTTGAATAAATATTAACAATTTTTCAACGTATTCTTTTTATTATCCACACCTTTTTCAGTGTGCTTCTTAGAGATTGATAAAAAGTTCGATATTTGACTATAAACTATTTTAAGCTTAGCATTACGGAATGGAATCTAAATTGCTTATCTGATTTACAATCTTCAATAAATTAATCTCACTTTCAATGATAAATATACATTGTAAGCCTTAATCTTATCGTCAGTTTCCAGTTATTTATAAATGGCCGATCAAGTCAGCATTCAGTCAAATACTCAGATAACCCGTCCCACGGTAAGCCGGTGTCGTAAACAAATAAATCCATTACCTTATCGGTATGATAGATCGTACTGATAATTCTATGCAAGTTACCTACTGTAACCACTAACAGGCCATACGGTACGAGCATATCGGTAAATACGACCAATACAATAAAGTTTTTATAACATTAAATTTGTAGGACAATGCATGTATTCTAACAATAATTTTAATTATTTGCGTTTTTTGTCTTTATTACGTTTACCTTCTATGTGATGTATTCGAATGAGAATATGGATAAGGTATCCTAATGTGTAAATTAATAGTTACTTACTAATACAAATACAAACAAAATGATAGAAAACAAAAATCCATTTTATGATTTTTTGTAACAAATGAGTCAGTTAAATGGTTGTTTATTACTAATTTATGGACAAGAGATACTTTTCTAATATATTAGCATTAAAGTTTTACTTTTATATTGTGATAAGACTAAGTGTTATGTATCTTTATTTTGCAAGTAACAATAACTGCGAAATCATAACTGATTTTCAAACTTTAATAGTTGTAATTGTTTTAATATCCTTGTTTTAGTGATAAATAATATACCTAAAGTAATAGCTCGGGTATATTAGTTATAAAAATACTGTGCGCGTCTCAGCGCGTAAATTCCGCTTGCGTTGCATTGCCAAAGCTGTTGCTTTGGATCCCGGAGTAAGTTGAGACCGTGGTTCAGGATTTGGAGAGTCTGGTAATTTAATTATATTGTCTCTACCATAATTCCTTAAAATAATAAAATTCGCTAGACGGACCAAAGAAAGATAGATAATTTTTATCCCGAGAAAAATACATTATATCCCCGGGGACGTAAAGTAAATTTAGATTTTTAGCATTCTACGCGAATAAAAGTGGATTTTCCTTAAGAATACTTTCTGGGACGTGTTCTGATTAAAATTAACTTTGTCACCCCAACGTAGATTAAGCACGAATATTAGAAATTCCAAGTCCACGTCTCGATCTATCCGAGTACAAGGCCAAATAAGCCTGTATTCTATTTACTCAATATGCTTATGTAATGAAAAGTTATATATGCTTAGTTTCTATTTAAAACTGATATTTAGATACGACAAATATGCAGTATGTATGCATGAATATAAATTCAAGCACAAATATTCATTATCTTTAAACTTATGTGTGTGCTATACCTATTTGTAAAGTCAATATTCAACATGCTCGGCGTAATTTGGATAATAAAACTATAATGATCCAAATTACGTCCAGGAATCCATATGATATTCTCTACGAGTGAGTAGCTAATAATCAATAGATAGTATTGGTGTCGCATGACATGACATTTAGACACTAAAACAGTAGCATGGTTAGTGGTTTTGTATTTTTGTCTTTAAAATGTGATTCAGAGGTTTTTCAATGGAAAATGTGAAAATTACCGGAAAACTTCTCAACATCTGTCTGCCTGTGATTAGTGAATAAGTCAGTCAATTGATTTACTAAGTTAGTTTAAAGTGAACCCATACGAGTTAATTCGAGTTTACCCACCTCTACGCTATTCTAGAATATAGATGACATATTATAAATACTCATTTATGCGTGTGCTGTAATTAGCTTCACGGTCACCATGCCAGGCACCGGCTGGTTCAACTCCGTCCAAGGTTGCCCGCTGGCTGCGCTGCTCTGGGTCAAGGCATCTTATTGTGGTGTCGGTGTATCCGTTCAGCAAACTTCCATTTCGCTTCCACATTAGCATTTATAACGTAACGATGAATGACTTGTGTTTATTGGTTTTTGGTAATAGGTTTGAAGTACGTTTTGATGCGGTTCGACTTTAAGGAAATGTATTGTTTTCATTTTATACCCGTATGTAGAACAGCGATACCCCAAATTAATGCGATAGGTGGAATTTAGTAATAAACAAATTCGCGTAATTCAAAGTAACCTTTCCAATTGTACTGTGTTACGTTTTAAATCTGTTTTTTTAATTATCAAGTTCATGCATTTCAGAACCTTAATCACGAAATTTTTGACTATAACCACCACTTTTCCGAATTCGAGTAAAACCGGGTATTTGTTAATCCAAATATATTTTTTGCTGGAGTAATAAATGGTTGCTTTTCAGCGTAATTAAATATTTTAATGTTCTCAGATTTAACTCATTATTTTTTTTGTATAGAGATTACAAAATTTCGAGCATAATCCTCATTAAGAAACTGGTTTTAATATAAGCCATTAACTTATAATAACTATTTATTATTAATCAAGGTTCCCATTTGTAAAATACTCAGTAACACTAACACATCTACACGATAAACCACTAGTATCCAACCAGGAGCACCACGTACGTCCGCTCGGTCCCACAACTGTCAGTCGACTCCCCCCACCCCGCAGGTCTGGTATGCTACATCTCTTCCTTGTTTTAATTTAAATAAAAGACGGTAGTTAATTCAACCCAAACCATTTTAATTAACAACTGTATCAGTTAATCACCCTGTCATATTAATCGAATCAATTTTCATGTTAATTATCTTCTGTAGAGGTGGCATTTTCATTATCTTTATTAATAACCGCCCATTTATCTGTTTCCACTCTTTTCAGGTGGATAACATTTCTACGGTACTCTTTACCATTAAAATCATTACGTACTCTCACGTCTCCCCCATTTACGTCAGTCACAGTGTGTGACTCAGGGTTAAAGTTAGGGGATAATTTATTGTCTTTAGTTAAGTTTTTCACATACACCTTTTCTCCTATTTCTAAATGACTATCTACTGCATTTCTCTTCTTATCCGCATATTCTTTTCCTTTTTCTTTCTGCGTTTTATCTTTATCTCGCACTTCAGAGTCTAATATTTGACGTTCAATATCTGCCGCTGTAGGAATTTTATCCCGAAACTGCCTGTGGTAGAAAAGTTCTGCAGGCGTTTTACCAGTCGTGGAGTGAGGCGTGCTATTGTACATAGCGAGATAATCTAGGAGGTCATCTTTCCAATTCTTCCTTTCTAGTTGGCTTATTTTTAGGCGTTTCAGCACATCTCGGTTTTGGCGCTCAACCTCGCCGTTCATCTGCGGCCAATAAGGAATTGTGTTGTAAAGCGTAATGTTACATTCTTTGCAGAATGTCTTAAATACTTCACTTGTAAATTGCTGACCATTATCACAAGTAAGCGTTACAGGGTACCCTACCCGGGAAAAGATTTCCTTGAGTATCTTCACCGTGTCGGTAGAAGTGATACTTTTCATAATTTTTATTTCTTTATAACGGCTATAGTAGTCGACAAGGACTAACAAATAGTCTTTAGATGGTAGAGGTCCAAGGAAATCTATCGCAACATCAATCCAAGCTTCAACCGGAAGCTCTCGTCTCTTGGTCGGGTGAGGTGGGTTAGGTGCTGAGACAAGTGTACAACCCTTACAAGACTTGACACGGCTCTCAGCATCTTTATCGATCTTTGGCCACCATACCTTAGTCCTAAGACGAGTCTTCATTGCCACGATGCCTGGATGGCCTTGATGGGCAGCCTCGATTACTCTTTCTCGAAGTTCTTTAGGAATAATTAGCTTATTACCTCTCAAGGCAATGTTTCCTTGAAAACAGATCTCCGATTGAAAAACCTTGTAAGCATTAACGGAATCGTTCCATTTGTTTTCAAAAATTCCGGTCTTTAGTGCTTTTATCTCTTCATCAGCGGAACAGGCTATTTCGATCTCATCCAGGGACACTGCGGCTGGCCTACTATATTCCACGATTGCATTTATATAATTCTCGTTGTCAAAAGGCTCTGGGCATGCAGAAAGGCAAAGTCGAGATATTGAATCTGCAATGTTTTCCTTTCCCGGACGGTATATAACCTTGTACTTGTAGGCCTGAAGTCGGAGCACCCAGCGTTCAATGCGTGCGCACGGTTTTGATCTAGGTCCGAAAATTGTTTCCAGGGGCTTGTGGTCACTAACGAGTTCAAATTCCTTCCCAAAGAGATATATTTTAAAATGTTCGACTGCCCACACGAGAGCCAAAGCCTCCTTTTCTGTCTGACAGTACCTCTTCTCACAGTCTGTAAGGCTTTTGTTCCCATATGCTATTACTCGAGGGCCGTTACGATCGATTTGTACGAGTACGGCTCCTAGACCAACTGGAGATGCGTCGGCGATCACTTGCGTCTTGTCTTTGGGATTGTAGTAGCCTAGTGTGTTTATATTTGATAGGCTGGCCTTAAGCATTTCAAAAGCTTTATCTTGATTCCTGTCCCAGTATTTCTGTAGATCAGACGTTTTACTTAACTTCAATCGTATCAACTGTCGGAGGGGTTCAGTTTGAGATGCCAAGTTGGGAATCCATTTTCCGACATAATTAACCAATCCCAGAAAACTTTGCACTTCCTCTATGTTTGTTGGTTTTTTAGTAGACTGAATGGCTTGGATATATTTATCGAGTGGTTTTATTCCTTCTGCAGTCAGTTCATGCCCCAGGAACTCAATTTTGTTTGTTTTGTAAATGCATTTAGCTTCATTAAGGAGAACGTCACTATCCCGCAGTACTTGGAGTACTTTTTTAAGCCTAGAATCATGTTCTTGTTCGTCAGACCCGAAAACTATGATGTCATCTATGAAATTTGCAGTACCTTCGCAACCTAGTAACATTTTTTCGAGCACTTTTTGAAACATTTCAGGCGCACATGACACCCCAAACATTAATCTTTTATAGCGAAATAATCCTTTGCTTGTACTGAAGGTTGTAATATGTCTGCTTTCTTCATCAATTTCTAGTTGATGAAAGGCGTTTTTAATGTCGAGTCGAGAGAAGTATTTTGCCTGTCTGAAATGGGGCAACAGCTCGTCCATTGTCGGCAGAGGGTGATTTTCTCTTATTATTGCCTCGTTTGCTCTTCGCATGTCTATGCAAATCCGAAGATCGCCATTCTCTTTCATAACTGGAACCATTGGGGATACCCATGGAGAGGGGCCGTTTACCTCTTCAATTATATCGGCTTCTTGGAGTTCATTAAGTTTGGAATTTACCTTCTCTTCCAATGGTATTGGTACTTTCCGGTAAGGCTGAATAACCGGTTTAACGTTATCATTGATCGGAATCTGAATCTTAACATTCTTGAATTTGGGGAATGTGCGGACGTTATTAACAGGTATACCAATTCTGAGAACGTTAAGTTGCGTGGCACTGGTTTTTCCCAAAAGATCACGCGTTCCATTCCGGACTACATAAAATGTAGTTTTTTGATAATCTCCGTCACTTATGTTAATATTTGCGATAAATGCCCCTAAGACATCTAATGGTTTTTGGCTACCATACGGCAGTAAGACTTTTTCGGGATTCATGATTTGGTTTGAAGCTACCACATCATGTGCCTTTAAATATTCCCACGTCTTATCGGTGATGATATTACAGCTACTACCAGAATCAATCAACATCCTAACAGTAACGCCACCAACTTTACAGTTGACTATCGCGTCTTCATCTAGGTGAAACACATAATCCACTTCTTCAGTATCCTTTTTCTTTCTATCGACCTTGAATCTTTTAGGTTTGTTGAATTTCTCGTCCTTTTCGAAATCTGCTCTCCTTTTGTGCGGTCTTGTTTTACAATAATCTCTAAAATGTCCAAGTATCCCACATTTTGAGCATTTTTTATCCTTAGCAGGACAATTTACATCAAACGACAAATGATTGTCTCTGCCGCACCTGTAGCAGGTTTTTGTGGAGTTCCTTTTAGCTGTTGTTTTCTTCGTGTCAATTTTGTTAATGGAGTGTTTATCTGTGTCACCTAATTTACTCGAACCTGGTGTACAAAAAGAGTCTAGTTGACGGTTGACAGTCTCAAGAGTAGTAGCAAGAGTAATCACTTCTTGTAAAGTGATACCATCTCCACCCGACAGTATTTTTTTCCTTAACTCCGAACTGCAACCCTTTTCAATAATTTGGTCAATCAGGTGTTCGTCTTTGGCTGTAAATTTGCATTTATCCGCCTGCTGTCGCAATCTTACAAGAAAAGCTTCAAATCTTTCTCCTTCTTCCTGCTTCATGAGTCTAAATTTGTAGCGTTCATAATATCTGCTCTGTTGTGGGGAGAAGTAAGCGTCTAATTTTATTACAGCTTCTTTATATACGTCCACGTTTTCAGCTTCCTCGACGTGAGCGCCAGGTAGATTATGGTAAACATCTTGGAGCGCTAGCCCCCCAATATGTAACAGCGTAGCTCGCTTTTTTACACCATCATCTATGTTGGCAGCCAAGAAATATATCTCCAGCGCCCGTTTCCACTTCTCCCATCTTACACCGACTGAGACTGGGTCGCCTTCACAATCGAAATGGTCGAGGCCTGGAAGGGCCGATGTTATCTGAGTCATTGGTACGATCTGCAACAATGTGCGAATATGTATAATTTTCTTTCAGCATCTACCTTCTAAACTCAACTCAACTCAACAAACAAATTTTGCAACCTTTGGGTCCTCGACACTCGGTCTATCTTATTGACCTATCAACCAAATACCCAAGCGTGGTCTCTCATATTGACCTTTTATTCTAGCATACATCCTTAACAACTTGTTTTCTTTTAGTATTTACGTGGCCTATCAAATTGACCTCATAAAATACCTAAACAGTGAGTCTTTCAAATTGACTCTGGATACCTACACGCATTTCTCATATTTATATGCGGGGCACCTGTATGGTCTGTCGTATTGACCTTTCTCACAATTTTACAATGTTTACCTGGCCTGTCAAATTGGCCTGTCAAATCACCAAGCACTGATCTATCATATTGAACAGTGTTGAAAGGAAAGTGTTGTATAATACCTATGTCCGATAGCTGTTTAGTATTTCAGACTTAACCAAATCAGTCTGCTTCTTGTAGGTAGGTACACACGGCGTCACGTTGGGTTACCCTTATTGAACTTTGAACCATCCTTATAACAAAACGCAAGTGCTATGTATATTCTATAAGTGCTACATATGTATTATTTTTTCCACTTAACTTGACCTGACGCCGTCTGTACTTAAGACCTAATAACTAACCAACCTATTATTTATCACATAAATACGTTTTCCTTCGGCGAAACAGCGCGGGCGCTTGTTCATGGCAATTTCACAATAATTTCAAGTAGGTAGTACATTTTCTAATAATTTTCTCTTTTTGAATGAATGACTTTTATTGTTAGATCGTTAATGTAATAACAAACTTTAATCTAAACAAATTATAACATTACTTTGCTTTACATAAGGAATTCACAGTAATGAGATGGTCCCATCGTAGTAAACAACTATGACTCATCACGCCTCGGACCGACCGCGACGGTGTGCGATATACCTAATCGTAAAACTTCGATGTGCCTACTAAATTTCAACATTTAGCAATTTCACAATGTTTAATCTCATTACTTTTGCGGGAAATATAATAAGCTGCATGCTTTTTTACCCAAACATAACTTAGTTTTCACAAAACAACCGTAATAAATGCGTCGTGATTTTCTTCTCAAAATAAAGTTTTACTTACTTTTATCCTTGTCGCCACTTGTAAAATACTCAGTAACACTAACACATCTACACGATAAACCACTAGTATCCAACCAGGAGCACCACGTACGTCCGCTCGGTCCCACAACTGTCAGTCGACTCCCCCCACCCCGCAGGTCTGGTATGCTACACCATTAATAATATCTGTCTGTTAGTTGTACTTTATAAAGGTCAATATGTTTGTGATAAACTACACGTTTCTCTATTAACTACCTATTTATTTACTGTGAACATACTTCAATAATACTCATAATTAAAAATCAATTTTGCTGTTTATTTAATGAATGCTATTAACATCATTTAGGATCAATTAAATTTGAAAATGATGATCATTATGTTTCTATTGGTTGCTGATACACACTCCCATCTTCGCTTCATGGTACTCGTGTCGTAGGCTACTCGACCGGTACGAGTATTCGTAGCTGTCATATTAAAATCGTTGATGTCTTTTGTATGAGTTCGATCCAGGAGAAATTATTAACGTAAAAATACCTGAAGTTGAATGCGTGTATGTCCATATATTAAAGTAATCAGACGGTAATACCCTGGACTATCGCAAGGCCAAACGATAGCCGCGTAAGTAGGGAAGCCCATAACCTTTCTGTTGTACTGAGCCCTTCAGTTTGGATTTAAATCTTTTTTTTTATCAAGCGCACGCAATTTTATACTATTTTATATGACAAATTCGTTAGCTCTTGATTATCTAGCAATTTTTTGACAATATTACCCATTTAATAAAAAAAACGTATTAACGGTGTAGCGTAAGTCTTGGGGTATTACTGTATGAAATTACTTCTTATCCATAAATATTGCCAATACGTTGCTTGCTTTTGTATAGTTGTGTTTAAATTAAACTTTGTTATTTTAACGAAGTAAAAAGAAACTTCATTTCATGCCAGAATAATAAGATTTAGGTTAAATAAATGAAGTTCTCTACATAATTAAAATCATCAAACGAAATATTGGCCGTGATTCTCTTCAGACCGACTTCTAAGGCCGTTTTTAATGTACGAACGCTTTTCAACCGTTGTGAATGTACTATATACATATATAAATCTATATAATTATATTAACTATATAAATCTTCGTTCATTAGTGTACTTATTGATTTCAGACACCTATTTAGAGCATCGAAATTAACTATTATTGTGAATTTAAAGTGTTACAATTTTTGACATTGGGGCTAGCAAGTAAGTACGCAACATGTTTTTGTAGGTAATTTTATAAATAAAAGATCGGTAGGTATTTGTTTTACGTTGCGATTGTGACTCACAGATTTTTTTAAAATAATAATGTAATGCTTTGTAGCAATAACAGTAACAGTTTAGTAGCTCTGTAATCCGAAAATACATGACTTATTTTTCTGAAAAGTGCTATGAGTCGAGGTCAATTTATCAAGTACTCATATTTTGAATTTTGCGAAGGCAGGTTCAAGGGCTAAACGGAACAAGTTCAATGAAAAGTATTAATGTGGTTTATAATACAAAAATATTTTTATTGGGACCTTTCTTTGGAGACACGAAGTTTGAAAAAGTTATTATTTTTAAATATAGTTATAGAAATAACTCGTTTAAGTTCCCTGTGTCAATAAATTAGTCCTGTATTGATAACTTTTTTCAGCAGATTGTAACTGCAATATTGTTGTATTACTATTATTAGAAAACAAAAGAAGAATAATACTGAATTAGATATATTTGAACTAGTTTTTCCCCTGCCATCTAAGTACATAAACGTACCAAGAAAACATGGGTTTATAGGAGGTACCATACTCATGAGTAGTGTCTTTTTCTAAGACAATTTCTTTTTTAATTTTATTACGATTGTCTCAATATTTGGAAAATATTGCACTAAAGCGCTATAGCTCTTAGGCCATGTGACTTAAGTTTAATTTTTAGCAATAAGATACACTTGCAACAAAGCTTAAGCTCAAAGCTAGCTTTCTCACCGTTCGGAAGTACTAGTGTACTACAATATCTTCCGAACTAGTGTACTACAATACTGAATATGGTTTTGTATTTTAATGGTAAAGCTTGCAAAAAAAAACACAGCAAGATTATACAAATAACGATGATATTATATTCTTATTATGATGATTTTAGTATCCTTATTAATCTTTCGTCATACTACTATGGGAACATGTTGACCTTCGGGTGAACCATGGGAAAAAATAATTTCCCGTGGTACACCCAGGTGAACTAGTCAGCTGGACCCTGTACTAGGGGCGTTTAAGAATACCGCCAAGGTGTTTCCGGCCTGTCGTAAGAGGCGACTAAACGGGCCTACGCGGCTACGGATGTACATGAGGCACAGATCACCCCCAATAGATACCGCATAGGAGACCAGAAAAAGTCACCATACATAGTTGCATTTGCTACTATAAGTCTCGATCGCTGGGAACGCTACTTCACTTGTGACCAAGTAACAGTCCCGTACGTTTCGCGTCTTTAAATACTCTAAAAAATACATTTCGGTGATTGACGGGTACGAAAATGGCAACATGTGTTATAAAATGGTGTGGAAAAGCGAAAAGAACATCAAAATTCAAAAAAATACTAGTGATTACCTAGTACAAACCAATCTTTATCGATGAATGCATTGGTTTCTAGCTTTTGCTTCTCGCACCTTCAGAATTATAGAGACCTAATACAAAAATTAGTTGGACCTATTTTTATTTATAATGTGTAGATCAATAAGCATAGTAAGATATGCAACTCTTAAAACATAACCACTTTGTATACAATTCCTAGATAACATTAATTTCCTATTTAATGTCGTGACTCGTGACATACGAATGTTTATTGGCTGTTACCCAAATTTAGTTTTTTGCATTAGGTCTCTATATTTCTGAAGGTACGCTATGTGTTTTTTTTTTCAATTATAATTTATACGGTAATCCCAGTCCGGCACCTAAGTGATAAAAATCCTCTGCCTTAGGATTATGGGTATTGAAGGAGAATTTTAGGTGCCGCTTAACTTTAATCCTATAATTGTGAGTATAGTTTTGAAAGAGATATCCTTTAACTCCTTACCGTTGAGGAGTTGACCTTCCATCATCAGCAGAGCCACAAAATTAATACAATTAGGCGTAAGTACTGGTGCAGCTTTGAAAAAGATACAAAACATTACGTATGCCTATAAAATTCGAGGGTTCCCCTCGATTTCTCTAAGATCCCATCATCAGATTCTGATATGGTGACAATGGGACCAACTTGGGAGTGTGCTTCTTTCCAATAAAAAAATAATTCTGCAAATCGGTCAATAATTGGCGGAGTAATCGGTGAACATACATAAAAATAAAAAAACAAAGATACAGTCGAACATAGAACCTCCTCCTTTTTTGAAGTCGGTAATAAGTAACGGTGTATATCTTTCCCCAACTCCAGGCCATATTATCTAAATGCGTAAGTAAGTATTATGGTAATACGTTTTGAATAAAATTAAAACTGTCGATAAATAGTGTTCCGTCACTATTTGCGGGCAAATGAAAGTTTGACCTTGAATCAACCAATCACAGCACCTCGGTCACGCTCCCCGCTACCCGTGTTTTCCTCAAACTTTGGTGACTTTTGTGCCGTACAAAACCCTTAAGATGCGGAATCTATTGAGGGTGATCTGTGACATGAGGGCACAAACTGCTGGGGAGTGGCTAGCTCAGCATACGACGCGAAGGACAATGTTACCGGGTGTCCTGGTAGGTCGTACAGCAATGAAGAGCTGCATTGCACCAGGTAGGGGTGAAGCTGCAAGCGATCAGCAGAGAGGTCTAGTCCCGGCTGTGGGGTTTCCGACCGCTATTGCAATCGAGGAATTATTAAGAACTATAAAGAATGAAAACTTAAAACTAGACATGACATGTATATATTTGTACCTAGAGAACCTAGCAAACAATAACAACCTTAATTTATGTTATGTTATAATCAATTGTATTAGTTTTTTTTAATAATATTTACTTAAATGTATAATGGCACTTTGAAGTTATTTAATTGAAACATTCAATTTCTTCTCGCATTCTGTATCTCTTTTTAATTGAATTTTTTATTGTCAGATATCTGTTGCAAAATATAACAAAAGTACGTACGTATCACTGTCCTGACAAAAAACCTGAAAATTATTACCTGTTTAGAGGTGATAACTATTATTTGTACAAAATAAATTTAGGTTACGTCTTAAAGTTTCGAATTTTGTATGACAATAGTTTGATGTTTTCTTATTTCAACACGGAAACGAATCCAAGGCTCTGTGGTTTGATCTTTAAAAATACTATTAATTAATCTGGCCTTCTCCATTCTTCTCCACTTTTTACGGTCCTGGGTATACATTCCAACCAATCCTATCCTGCAAGTCGAATGATATCGTCTTTCCAGCGGAAAGGTGTCCTTTCGCCTAAAAGCAGAAAAACCTTATTCGACTAAGAAATAAAATTAAGACCTTAGCGCAGAATAAATTTACCATAATTCAGGTTACTTTAATTTATATTGCGTAACAATTTTTTTCTTAGAGTATGAACTGTTTGAAGCATGATGAAGATGGCACTTGCAGGTAACACAGATGAAATAACCTCTGTAATTTTCTGTTTTACTATTATTTTGTTAGTAGGTAATGCTTCGAAACGTCCAAAAAGTTTTTTCAATGAACTTATATTTAGGTTATTTCGGTATCATTGCGTTATTATTAATACCATCATTCTCATCTGATTCATGCACATGCGTTAGATTAATACATATCCAGGGGCGTCTTTACCTATAGTGCAGGGGGTGCGGCACACCCGGGCGCGGGAAGTTAGAGGGCGCCGAGAGCTACACATAGAGCCTCCACTGTAACGCTCCGCAAGGAAGCGGGTGCGAGTACTATTCGTTCTCCTCATCTTAGCGTGTGATTCCCAGTTGCGTCCAATGCTGTCGCTTTGAAGCCCTGGGTACGCTTGGACCACAATGATACAGGATTCGGGATGTCTGATAATTACTATGAAGCGACTGCGCCCATAGGTAGTCGAATGTAAGAATTTCATTTTGTTTGCGCATTTCAAAACAAGAGGGCGCCAGGTTATTGATTGCGCCCGGGCGCTTCTTAGGCTAGAGCCGCCCCTGCACATATTTACGTACGTTAGTACGACTATAGTCCATTCAGCGTAAATTAATTTAATATCAATTCATTCCAAAAAAACATGTGTGTAGTTAGAGTAAACGATACTCAAGAAAAATAAAGAAAACAGGTTAACAAACATACTTATTCTTCGAAGTTGAGCGCGTGAGTCGCGTGGTGAGGTGGTTGACCCCACAAGTGATCAGCTGTTCTACTGCACGTGGTCGTTTTAAAAGTTTAACCAACGATTCTGACCTTAAGGTGACGGGTAGGGCACACTAGCGACGCCAATCGATTTTAACTTTTAGCTATTAACCCGGATCTACTTTAAACTATTTCGGGGTTACAACCTCTCGGCAAATATGAATTATGAATGCTGGCATCTGGAACGAAATGAGAATAAATAGTATTTAGTGGGTTGTTATTATAGGTTTCTGAAATTATATTACCCATAGATTGACAGACCCTCCCTAGCGGAGTGGTCAGTGGCTGCCCATTATAGCGCAAGAGTATATGTGGGGGGGAACTAACAACAGCTTGTAGAAATGAAACATGGAAGCATAATAATAATACCTTTAATGTTAGGTGGCGTGTCGGTGGAAAGGCTGTCTAGCTTCCGATTGTTATTAATAATAGTGCACTGCTGCCGCACTAAAGTTTTGCAGATCTCTACTGTGTCTCTACGATCCTTATGTTGTAATACAACTTGTTCAATTAGGTACATACATACCTAAATCGAAGTTTCGGTTTAGTCAGCATGTAGAATTTGCATCCATTTTTTCTGCTTACATACATACTTACTTATAAGTGAAGACTTATGTTTATAATAGGAGGAAAACATGTTTCAATTAGGTATTAAATAAATATTTGAGTTTAAAATCTTCCAACATTATAAAAATAAGTTTACCGAATTATTTTTTTCATCAAGACATATCCATGGCAATGTTTAAAAATGCAAAGGGATCTCGCTTCAATAGGCTTTTATAAACTTTGATATTATTTTGTTGATTAAAGAAAATAAACTTGTACATTGTACGACATCGCGGCTAGATATTATTACTGGTGGTGCCATCTATCGAGTGTTGATATTACTAAAGGTCAATGAACTGAACGAACTCTTTTCAATCGACCTCTTTCTTTTCACAAATGATTAATGAATGACATTATTAATATTAACTGTCAATGACAGTCTGTCATGTGAATGTCGGAATTCTTAAATTTCTCACGTTTTGCTTTTGCTCGATGCCAACTTTACCTTTGTGATTTCTGTTTTTATGATAGTGATTTGTGATATTAATAAGTTCCACAATGCTTGCAATTATAACATACAAAAATCTCACTAAGAATGGATTATTTACTGAGTAAGTTTTGATGTGGTTATGATTTAGGTTAGAATAAACTTTACATTCTGTTATATATATGTACAAGATAATTTTCTTAAAATTTTGTTGGAATTCGAACCGCTGTTTGTGTATGTGAAACGTATCAAAATTTATTTACCTCGTGGTGTACTTACAAATACCTAGGTACCTAATTGATAGATAAGGAAGCATGCCTTTAGATTAATAAAATTGGTAAACAGATAATATGCACAACTCATTTATTAAATTACCTGTTTAGTAAATTTCACCAATGAAAGATAAATGGGTCACTCTTATAAATCCATTGCAGATAAATTTGCTGTGGCCTAAATTGTAGCTTTTTTTAGCTACAAGTGACAGTAAGTTTAGAAACATGGAATATAAAGAAACTATAGATAATCATGCAGCTTCATATATTACTGAACTACGAGTGGGCCAGTATGGCAGTGCCAACGGAAGTCATGCCATCAAGACAATATAACTTGAATGTGAGCTCTCCTTATGCTTACTGACATGCTTAGAAGAGCCAATGTACAGTGTATAGGGAATGTGCGCATCAATCGGAGGTGCCAACTGATGACTTTCATTAGAACTTATAGAAAGTGCTGTCAGTCCACATAGACGGGGGAGCCAACTGGTGCCATCTGTTTGAACTTAGTAAGATAAATTTGACCTTGATTCAATACAAAGTGTTGCCACCTATAATCTTGGAGAATGTATTTTGCTCGAAATTATTTGACCTTGACCCAATTATTAACACTGGTCAAGATCAGCATTAAAGTATCTAGCTATCATCATTAGAATTACTAATAAGTTGTATTCACATTCATCATTATTTATTTATTTTATTTTTTCGGAAGACCAACAGCTGTCTTAATACAGTAGCATTTACAATGGATGTCTTATAATAACAGGTCTTCACTGATAGAAATAAAGTAGGTAACAGTTTTAACATGTGAAGATCTCGGAAAGCAACAGATCAAGTTGGCAATGAAAATAAAAATAAATTTGACAACGCTACATACTGTTGCTGTTAATAGGCGGCTTCCGCCACTGCAGAACATATTGAATATATGTAGGTAGGTACTATGCCTAATTTCCTCAACAAATGAAAACTAAATTAGGGTAAAGATCTATTGAAGAAATTTGACAAATTTGTAGACATTAATGTTTGGGTGTCCGTACTTGTCATCTTACAATTTATCGAAAAGTGAGTCGCACAGCATCTTTCTCACCCATATCCACACTAATAGTAAATATATTGATATCCAAATGTTATTATTAAGTACATTCTTTGAATGTGGTGGTCAATTGACCATTCTTTCTTTATCTGTGTTATTATTTTTAAATACCTGCTAAATTTTTTCATATACCTGTCTTATTTTGGTTATTTTAGGAATTATTTTTAAGATGTCAACAACATCTTTAAGTTTTCCTCACTAAGAATTCTCAACTAAATGCATTTTTCTCTTTTATTTACAGAAGAGACCAGGAGCAAAGGGAGTTGGAGAAGCAGCTGAAAGAAAGAAAAGAGAGAGATCGAATAGAACAAGAGAGGGAGCGGGAAAAGGAGCGGGAGAGGGAGAAGTTAGAGAGAGAAGAGAAGGAAAGGAGAGACCAAGAAAATGCCGCCTCAAAACTAGTCTCTAGGCATTTCGAAGAGTCTTTCAGGCTAGCTAATCAGAAGGTGAATAAATGCCTTTTCAATATCCACTTACCTCCTCTACTATCAAATGTCCTTTGCCTAAACTTTCTCTGGTAGAAATCCTAGTTTCCATAATAATTATGGTAGCTTCCAGCGATAAGACCGCCGAAATTGCACATTTAAGTTTCTGTAATGCCTAGTTTTTTTCAAGTTGTGTTTTTTTGTAATAAAGTATATCAATGTATCTACATTTAGTTGAAATCATCTTCTCTGGAATCATGTCTCTATTGTCCAGTAGTTTTATTTTTATTTCATGTATTAAATTCTTTTGTTTTTTATTGCAGCGAGAACGAAGTATATCGTGGTCGCTCCTGAGCAGTCTGGCGCCTAGTCGAGCAGCGGCGGGGCAGGAGCACTGACCGGCTGCGCGCGCCGCCCGCCGAGCGCGCCTACTACTCCCCCCCCGCGCACCCCGCGCACCCCGCCCACCCCGCGCACCCCGCGCCGCGCGCGCCCGCTCCCTCCCCCGCCGACTACTGCTCCCCCCACGCGCGCCTCTCCCTCTCCAAGGACAAACCTCCTCCTCACCCCTCGCTCCCCAAGGGCGAACCCAACTTCGCCCCCTACAACTATCCCTATAGAACCTATGATAAGTTAAAAGAACAGCACCTCCCGGCGCCCCCGCCGCTGGTGCCGGAAAAGAACTCTGTGATAGTCAAGCACGACGCCAAACAGATCCACCTGGAGCAGAAGCACCCGTACCCCAGCAAGCCCCGGAGTGAACCGTCCCCCCACTACCTCCCGTCGCGGCCGTACCGGACCGGCCTCTCGCCGCATGCGCCCGCGCACCCGCACGCGGCGCTCCAGACCTCCCCGCACGCCGCCCTCCCCGCGCAGGACAAAAACAACAGGCGGCCGCTCTACCAGCCTCCTCCCCAGCGGTCCCCGGCGTACTACCAGACCGCGCCTCCTACCAAACCCAAAGTTTCAAGTCCGGCGCCGCCCCACATATACGGCAAGCCGAGCAACTCCCCTAGTCCCGCGCACTACGCAGTCGCCGTCGAGCCTCCGCTTCCGATGAGCAAGGCGGAGCCCCCGCCCGTGCCGTACCCGCCACCGTCCGCGTACTCGCCCGCGCTGCGCACGCGGCCGCCGCCCGTGGCGCACTCGCGCACGCCCGAGCCGCGCCCGCCGCCGCGCGCGCACGGTGACGCCGGCGCCGCCTCGCCCTGCCAGACGCAGCCGCTCGACCTCGGCGTCGCGCGCGAAGACCCCGACCGGCTGTCCCCGCGCCGCCGCTGCCCCTTCGACGCCGCCGACGCGGACCCCAAGCGGCGGAGGCTCGAGGAGCTCCCGACGACGGAGCCGCTTATCGCGGCGGCCGCCAGCGTCGGGCGGACGCCTCTCGGCTCCGAGCCGGCGCCCCAGGCGCCCGGCCCGCCCTGCGACGTCCGGGTGCCCTCGGCCGACGGAAGTGTGGAAACCCCCGAACGAGCGGCCGGTGCGTCGCCAGCACCCCAGATGACACCGGCGGCGAGTCCCGCTCCGGCTACTCCGGTACCGCCCGTTGCCGCATCACCACCCGCGGCCGCCGCTCCACCTCCAGCGCCCACGCCTCCAGCGCCGCCGGCGACTCCTCCGGTCACGCCCCTCGCGGACGCAGATACGCCCGCGAAGGCCGCCTCCCCCCGTGACGGATCGGCTCCCGTCCGACATCTAGGCAAGAAAGCCTGGCTCCAGCGACACGAGACCGCGCCGATCGGTGAGGGCGACTGTTCCGGCGGGGGCGGCACCTGCATCACGCTCCCCATGACCATCACCAGGGTATCGGAGCCGGACGACTCGAGCTCGAATATCGTCGTCCCGGTCGCGGCGAAGTCCATCCAGCGCGGCAACAGAAAAACCTCGAAGCCGCGGAAACCGAAGGAGATGAACGGCCGTATTGACGATGCCGAGGAGGACAGCTCAAGTTCGGACCGTGAGTCCGCGGCCCCGCCCAAACGGAAACCGCCGAAAGCCAAGCGAAAAAAGGGTGTAGTTGCTCGCAAAGCGGGCGACGAGCCGAAGAAGAAGAAGGCGTCCGAGAGCGGGAGCGAAAGCGACAAGGAGAGTGATGACAAAGATTCCGACTCCGGCGCAAGTGGGAGCGGGAGCGGCAGCGCGTCGAGCAAGCGCGGCGGCGGCGGGCGCGCGCGCGGGCGGCGCTCGCGCGGCGGCGGCGGCGGCCGCGGCGGCAGGAGGAAAGAGGACCCGCCGCGGCGGACGCCGACCGGCGCGCAGGCGCGCATCAACAACGAGTCTTTCCTGCAGAACGGGCCGTGCTTCGAGGTCGCGCCGCGCCTGGCCAAGTGCCGCGAGTGCCGGTGGTCGCCGGCGCAGCGAGATAAGGACATGCCGAACATATTTTGCCGTTTCTACGCTTTCCGAAGACTGAAGTACGCCAAGAATAGGCAACTAGCTATAGCTGGGTTCTCGGACCCTTACAAGGATGCTGATGAGGTAAATACAATGATTATACGTTTTCCGTAATCTTGCGATGTCCTCTAAATCAGATAGATAATAATAAATGTTTTTTTTTTTTTGCAGGAGGATAAAAAATTATGGCTGTCATCATCCGCCGGAGCTGCGGAATTAGATATAGAAATGAGTTGCTTCCTATTGAGGGAGATTGGAGACCAGTTCTGTGAACTGCTACAACAAGAAAAAGAGGCCGAATCCCATCACCTAAATGATGGTAAGTTACACATTAGCACAAGACTATCTTGTATTTTGTTAGTCAATGTATAGCATAGTGAATGTTCGGAATCAATTTTATTAGAGCGTATAATAAATAATGATTAATTTACAGATAAAACGATAGCGTGGAAACGGGTGGTGCAGGGCGTGCGAGAGATGTGTGATGTGTGTGAGACGACGCTGTTCAACTTCCACTGGACTTGTGGCAAATGTGGCTTCGTCGTCTGCTTAGATTGTTATAAGGTAAATATACCATAAGACGTAAATTGAATTATTCTCAAATATTAATTAAGCGCTTACCATCAGGTGATCCGTCTGCTCGTCTGCCACCTATCACACAAAAAATATGACTTTTTTTAATAATTTTTAAATTCTATTAGAAGTACATCATTAGAAAATCTGTTCAAATTTTTACAGAATTTGTTTTTTTATTGTTCGCAGTCCCGGACGTCCGGTAGTGAGTCAAGTAATAATACCAATGAATCCAACAATACAACAAATGTTACCTCCAATGGCGAAAGAGATGCTTTTGGGTAAGTTATTCATCAAATAAAGTTTTTTTTAACATTGTGAAAATAAAAGCAACAATAAAAAAATTGTAGTTGTGTAGAACTCACTGACTTCGAAGAAGTAGTGTCTGAATTCAGAGTTTTCCTAGTTTATGATTTTTTTCTCCGATTCTCTTTTTTCATTGCGAGAGGGAACAATAGCTTTACAGATGCGCTACGTATAATATTTATGATTCAGATGTCAATTACAGTGTCATCATTTAATTTGAGATATCAGTGAAATATTATTGATCTGAGTAAACATTGGAATGACGCCTTAGATTTAAAAAACAACTGACTGTGTTTGCCCACCATATTTGGTAGCCACCACTTTGTCCTCCTTCCAACGCGTCGCCCAAGTACGTGACCTAAGTAGTAAAGTAAAGTATCAGCCTTACATTGGCTGTCCCGCTGCAGGGCAAAAGCCTTCATCTAAGGAGATAAGAAAATATAATAGCAAGCACGGTTAAAGTGTGATTACAGGTGTAACACGTTAATAAGTTACATAGGGAAAATTCGTCTACGCAGAAGAGCACGTTAAATCCGATTGATTGCGATTGCGAAAGCAGTTGAAATACAGACTTTACTGCGTTCCGTTAAGATCAAATACAATAAATCCAGACATAAATCCTCTCTCTTAGCCGCACTCGCACCGAACATGGCGCTGACGCATCAACCAATAAGAAATTTGTAATGTTTGGCGCTCGTAAATGAAGCGTTGTGATTGGTTAAGATTTGCCCTCAGTTTTCGAAAATAAGACTTCTGCGCAGGTACATTGGTGTAACTTATAAAATTGGTGAAACTGTACGTGAAACACGTTAAGACGTTGCTCCTGCGCCCGATCCCTCCGGTCGTGTCACACTGGTACCCACAGAGGGAGAGAGTTTACTTGTGTTCGCGCACACACTAAGGACGAAAACGGTTGGAGGATATTATTATTATTATTATTTTTAACCTGGCTGTGTTTGATCAGCTGGCTGACGTGCACGTCGGGTGGCGCGCACCCGGCGCGGCGGCTGTTGCTGACGCAGATCGCGGCGGGCGGCGCGCTTGCCGCCGCGGCAGCGCGGTGCCACGCCGCGCGCGCGCGCTGGGCCCTCCCCGCCTGCGCCTGCGGTCTTCACCCCGCGCCCGCGCCCACGCACAAGCAGCAGGCCAAGCTGCTGCTCGCGCGCGCGCTGCACAAGGTACTGCCACTCCCGACGCGTTTAGGTTCCACTCTAGCCAATCCCACCCACAAGCAGCAGGCCAAGCTGCTGCTCGCGCGCGCGCTGCACAAGGTACTGCCACTCCCGACGCGTTTAGGTTCCACTCTAGCCAATCCCACCCACAAGCAGCAGGCCAAGCTGCTGCTCGCGCGCGCGCTGCACAAGGTACTGCCACTCCCGACGCGTTTAGGTTCCACTCTAGCCAATCCCACCCACAAGCAGCAGGCCAAGCTGCTGCTCGCGCGCGCGCTGCACAAGGTACTGCCACTCCCGACGCGTTTAGGTTCCACTCTAGCCAATCCCACCCACAAGCAGCAGGCCAAGCTGCTGCTCGCGCGCGCGCTGCACAAGGTACTGCCACTCCCGACGCGTTTAGGTTCCACTCTAGCCAATCCCACCCACAAGCAGCAGGCCAAGCTGCTGCTCGCGCGCGCGCTGCACAAGGTACTGCCACTCCCGACGCGTTTAGGTTCCACTCTAGCCAATCCCACCCACAAGCAGCAGGCCAAGCTGCTGCTCGCGCGCGCGCTGCACAAGGTACTGCCACTCCCGACGCGTTTAGGTTCCACTCTAGCCAATCCCACCCACAAGCAGCAGGCCAAGCTGCTGCTCGCGCGCGCGCTGCACAAGGTACTGCCACTCCCGACGCGTTTAGGTTCCACTCTAGCCAATCCCACCCACAAGCAGCAGGCCAAGCTGCTGCTCGCGCGCGCGCTGCACAAGGTACTGCCACTCCCGACGCGTTTAGGTTCCACTCTAGCCAATCCCACCCACAAGCAGCAGGCCAAGCTGCTGCTCGCGCGCGCGCTGCACAAGGTACTGCCACTCCCGACGCGTTTAGGTTCCACTCTAGCCAATCCCACCCACAAGCAGCAGGCCAAGCTGCTGCTCGCGCGCGCGCTGCACAAGGTACTGCCACTCCCGACGCGTTTAGGTTCCACTCTAGCCAATCCCACCCACAAGCAGCAGGCCAAGCTGCTGCTCGCGCGCGCGCTGCACAAGGTACTGCCACTCCCGACGCGTTTAGGTTCCACTCTAGCCAATCCCACCCACAAGCAGCAGGCCAAGCTGCTGCTCGCGCGCGCGCTGCACAAGGTACTGCCACTCCCGACGCGTTTAGGTTCCACTCTAGCCAATCCCACCCACAAGCAGCAGGCCAAGCTGCTGCTCGCGCGCGCGCTGCACAAGGTACTGCCACTCCCGACGCGTTTAGGTTCCACTCTAGCCAATCCCACCCACAAGCAGCAGGCCAAGCTGCTGCTCGCGCGCGCGCTGCACAAGGTACTGCCACTCCCGACGCGTTTAGGTTCCACTCTAGCCAATCCCACCCACAAGCAGCAGGCCAAGCTGCTGCTCGCGCGCGCGCTGCACAAGGTACTGCCACTCCCGACGCGTTTAGGTTCCACTCTAGCCAATCCCACCCACAAGCAGCAGGCCAAGCTGCTGCTCGCGCGCGCGCTGCACAAGGTACTGCCACTCCCGACGCGTTTAGGTTCCACTCTAGCCAATCCCACCCAAAAGCAGCAGGCCAAGCTGCTGCTCGCGCGCGCGCTGCACAAGGTACTGCCACTCCCGACGCGTTTAGGTTCCACTCTAGCCAATCCCACCCACAAGCAGCAGGCCAAGCTGCTGCTCGCGCGCGCCTGCACAAGGTACTGCCACTCACCGACGCGTTTAGGTTCCACTCTAGCCAGTCTCATGCACAAGCAGCAGGCCAAGCTGCTGCTCGCGCGCGCGCTGCACAAGGTACTGCCACTCACCGACGCGTTTAGGTTCCACTCTAGCCAGTCTCATGCACAAGCAGCAGGCCAAGCTGCTGCTCGCGCGCGCGCTGCACAAGGTACTGCCACTCCCGACGCGTTTAGGTTCCACTCTAGCCAATCCCACCCACAAGCAGCAGGCCAAGCTGCTGCTCGCGCGCGCGCTGCACAAGGTACTGCCACTCCCTCGCGTCTGTGGTGCTCATCGCATAATGCATGAGACTCATGTAACAAGAAACAATTGAACAAGAATTGTCTCATATCATTTAACTGTCGTGAGTCTCTCTGTATCCGAATCATACCAAAATTATATCTAACATGTGTCTTTTTTTGTTACAGAATATCAAAAAGGAGGACGTCAAAGAGGAGAATGTTTCTACGAATGGCTCTCCAGTCAAGTCTGAAAACGGAAAGACCAGCAACAGCGTCGTTAGTTGGCTTTCAGACATACCCATGAAGACCGAAACCAAGGAAGAAAAATCGGATTCGAGCTCCTCAGATTCCGAGGAAGGCGGGAACTTCTCGACGCTCCGGGAGCTGCTCATTCGGCCGGCGCCGGAGGGCGGGGAAGCGCAACCTAAGAAGAAGCAGAAGAAGAGCAAAGGCGATATCCTGGACGACGTCATATCGAGCGTGGTGGACGAGAAGAAAGATGAGGATGAGGAAGTGAAGCCGTTTGCATTGTCGAACGTCGTGAAGCGGTATGACAGGAGTGGACGCGGGCGCGACGAGCTGCCCGTGCGCATCATGACGCTGACGGAGTCGAAGCTGCTGTACCCCGACGTGCCGCACGCCTGGCTCTGCGACGGCAAGCTGCTGCACCTCACCGACCCCGTGCACGCCGGGAATTACAAGCCTTTCCAGGTTAATATTCAAATATGATCTCATTCCTTAACTCCTACTATACCTTTCTAATGATTTTTAGAAATTTGTTATTTAATTTATTATTTCCATTTTATTTTCTTTAGCACGTCAATAACACAACTATTTTATTGTTACAGGATCAGTGGAAACGCGGCCAACCAGTTCTAGTCTCAGATGTATCGACCGTCCTCGATAAGGACCTGTGGAGTCCCGAGAGCTTCTCTCGCGACTTCGGCGACACTAGAGTTGACCTTGTCAACTGCGCCTCCGGACTAGTAGTACCCAACCAGCCGGCCAGGAAGTTCTGGGACGGCTTCGAGCTCGCAGCCAAGCGTCTCCGCGACGAGCGGGGGGCGCCGATGGTGCTCAAACTGAAAGACTGGCCCCCGGGCGAGGACTTCGCGGAGCTTCTGCCCACGCGTTTCGACGATCTCATGCGTGCGCTGCCACTCAGCGAGTACACGTCCCGCAACGGAAAGCTGAACCTGGCCGCGCGCCTGCCGGAGTGCTTCGTGCGGCCCGACCTCGGCCCCAAGATGTACACGGCGTATGGTGGCGCCGGGGGCACCACCAACCTGCACCTGGACGTGAGCGACGCCGTGAACGTGATGGTGCACGCCAGCGCGCCGGCCGACGCGCCGGAGCGCGCGCGGGAGGCGGCGCGCGCGGCCGACGAGGCGGGCGTGGACGTGCTGTCGCGTCGACGCGCGCGCGTGCGCCCGCCAGCCGCGCTATGGCACATCTACGCGGCGCGGGACGCCGACAAGATCCGCGACTTCCTCGTGCGCGCCGAGCTGGAGCGCGGCGCCCGCCCGCGCGCGCAGCACGACCCCGTGCACGACCAGACCTGGTACCTGGACGCGGCGCTGCGCGAGCGCCTGTACCGCGAGTACGGCGTGGAGGGCTACGCCATCCTGCAGTGCCCCGGCGACGCCGTGTTCGTTCCAGCCGGCGCGCCGCACCAAGTACGCAACCTGCTCGACTGCATCAAGGTGGCCGAGGACTTCGTCTCGCCCGAGAACGTGTCCCGCTGCTTCGAGCTCGCGCAGCAGTTCCGCCGGCTGTCGCGCCAGCACTCCAACAAGGAGGACAAGCTGCAGATTAAGAATATCGTTTACCACGCGGTAAAAGATTCCCTCTGCTGCTTGGAGGAAGCCCTCGCCGAAGCCACCAAGTAGGGCCGAGCGGGCTTCCCGCATTTGATCTCAACCTCGACGTAACATTAATCGCTAAGTTCCGCATTTAACGTAAGATTGGGAGCGAGTGTGATACGCGCTGTGCGCCGTTTCGTGTATAAGATGCCATTTTTAAGCGTCCGAGTGGAATGTGTACCAGTTATGTGTGTAAATGTACTCGAAATGTGATTTGTCCGATGGTCGCGATCGGAGTATGTGCAATGTAAATTAGTCTGATTATCGTGATATCGTTGAGATGTGGATATGTTTTATGTTCCTTAATCGAAATACAAATAAACTCTTCTTATTACAGCTTAATTGTAGCTATAGTGATATGTATGTATTGTGTAAATTTTTTAATTCGAATTCCATCGAGTACATATTAAGAAGTGTATACTTTTAAGTTATTGTATTGAAGTAAAACGTATTCGCTCGAAGCATTGTACATTAAACACGGCGTGTAGATAAGTTTCTCCTATTATTAGATTTCTCAATTTGGTTAGTATGTTACAAAATGATAGTTAACAAAATATGTGACAATTTCATTTTGTCCTTATTGCTGTATTAGGCGAAAGCAAGTTTTTTTTTGTACTGTGTATATTATGTATGGTTATAAGTTGGAATAAAAAAAGATGTTTATATTAATTTGATTGTTTTCATTTTCCCTACCTTCCCTGTATAATGAAGAACAGATACAGACGAACATAAAAAATAGAATCATGATATCTGGTGTATTAAGAAAATAATCAATTCCTTGATACATGGTGTGGTCGAGTAAATAATAAGCAGGACTTATGTGAGTAATACTCTAACTAAACATTTACTACAATAAAAGCCTATCGTAGCTCAGTGGATAAAAAAGCACCTACCATACCTATGGGGCCGGGGGTTGTACGCATTTCTAGCATTCGCTTGGCGGTGAAAACATCGTGAGGAGACCAGCACATTAAGGTGACGGGTAGGGCACACTAGTGACAGCAATCGATTCTAATTTATGGTATAGGTGACAAACGTGTAATCATGACTTAGTCTGGTTCCCCAGGTTAAACGGCCTCCCCAAATGCGAATCATGGTTTAAGCGTACCACACTAGCATTATAATATCTGTGGTACTACTAAGGGATTAAACATAAAGAAGAAGTTCGAGCTATCATTAGCTTAAACATATTCAATTAATTATTTACGCTGATGAAGATTCACGTATGACGTAATCAGAGAGTAGTTTCGGTAAATACTGGGGGCCTAAACGAGCCTAAACTATCAAAACAAATTTACGACCGACCGAATCTCACGAAAGAAATACCTAGACAGCGTGTGAAAAAAAGGGGGGTAATGATTCAGCCGTGAATTCATTTTCAGCGTAGCTGCGCTTTGGATAATAATATGAAAGTACGTAAAATAATATTAATAGCAGAAAGTATTTTCAGGCTTAGAATAATAACCTATATTCTAAGTTTTCAGGCTTTGACGACTCCTCGTGAAACTAAGCGCCATCTATAATTTTTTAAAGAAATTCAGTATGTAGTCTAAAATTGTGTGCTTAAGTCGTATGGACCAAGCTCGGCTACTCATCGCTAGATGTCACTTTTTGCGGTCTTTTAATACTATTCGACAGAGGTCGCTCTGAAACTCATGCACCAGGGAAATTTTCCTTTTCATGGAAACAATTCAAACAATGATTATTTAAATATGGATTATTTTTTCACTGTGAGACTATGATTTAATGCAGAGGTACTTACTGGATAGCCATACGTATGTCGTGACGTGACTGATTAAGACATTTTAGGTGACGGGTAGGGCACACTAGCGACGCCAATCGATTATAATTTTTAGCTACTAAACCGGATCTATTTTAAACAATTTCGGGATTGCAACCTCACGGCAAACACTTATACTATTTATTAAGTAACCATGCACAAATCTTGGGTCCGTTTTTGTACTCGAAAAATTGATTCACGCTAAAAGTGGCCGCTTTTGGCTGTAATCAATTTTTCGCGTACGCGTTGGACCCAACATTTGTGCATAGTTATTTAATAAACAGTATTGTTTAAAATAGATCCGGTTTAGTAGCTAACAATTTAAATCAATTGGTGTCGCTAGTGTACCCTACCCGTCGCCTTAAAATAAATAAGCATTTATTGATAGTCTATGCTCATTTGGCACTTCCAGTATTACAAAGTAGGTACTCAGTGTGGCACACGCTATTCATGTCACAATCATCTCTAGCAAGATTTAAATAGTGGCCAATTTTTTAATTCTTGGTGGAGGCGCCACTTGTTCGTAGAAGGGCATCGGATGAAGAAATAGACAGAATAAAACCAATGTGTAGCTATGAAATCAATAAAAATACTTTGGCGTTGCTAGTGTTTCACACTGCACAGCCTAAGTACATTTCAGATTTTTAATATAACTTTCACACCAAGCTAGGTACGTCATCAAAAATCTACGAGTGCGCGATGTGTCTATGTTTGATGGATGTTGGTCACTCTTCGCGATAAACAAACTGGGCTGTTCTCATTGTAGCTGTAGATTCCAAGAAATTATGCATACGGTGTCCCCCGGGGCTTGGGCACGCTTGAATGAATATTATATGTAGGTACTTGAGCCGTTCGCAAAGTGTACAATGCTACAGTGCGATAGGACTTTTTTGGTATACGAGTAAATTACATTTTTAGGGGTGTGTTGTATTATAAGTAGGTAGGTAAGGTATCTAATATGTATTATGGAGAAAACAGTGTCTCTTATTTTGACATTTCCTATGAAGACAGTTCACCAAAAAATTGTCCCCCTGTTAGCTGCAAAGTCACATTCACGCGTAACCGTATCAAATAATATTGTAATGTAACTGACTCAGCTGGGTGACAAATTGATTAGAAGGTACATCCTGTGTAAAATACGTCACACACTGGATATGTTAATTGTATATGAAACACAATATGTGTAAACCTACCGATGAAGTTGTTGGTATCATAAGTAAATTGACAAAGGCAAAATATCTCTTTTTCAATCTTTGGAGTGAGGCTGGGGAAAATATTGTAAAACTCCTCCTACTTCTAAATTAACTTAACCAGCTTATGTACACTACATCATCTGACAGAATAAATACTACTACCTATTCGTCCACTTTCCATAACCTTCGGCCACTTTGGTGACTAATGGATCCAACTACATAGTTTCAAGCAAAGATTTATATTTTTTTAGCACCTAGGTATAAACTAATATTTGAAAAGTTAACGATGTTTATTTTTATGACCTACCTACGTCACAAATATTATAATACTCGTACTAGTCCTACGAATAGATTTGCCTTTTTATTTAAATTGGAATTTAATAATAATGCCATGATTATAAAGATGAGACATTTTATGTAGCAGGCGTCCCGTTGTGTCGTCAATATCCCGGCAACCAGTCCAGCAAGATTCTATCCATAGACCCGGCATAGTTTCCTTCTTATCAATAGCTCTTGCACCTTGCGGGTGTAGTCTTTGGCTGTATCTCTTCAATAGTGCAGACAGAGACAGTATCCGTTGGGTGTGCACATTATTGTGTCTCAAAGGGGCCTCTTCGTGTTAGATCCGTATCCTCACGTACGCCTTCCAAAAGCACCGGCTTTGTGCCGTGATTTCCCGCACGGGAGTTACAAAATAATAATAATAATATCCTCCAACCGATTTCGGCTAAGGCGGCCAATCTCAATGATCAGCCACATACCGTAGAGTGAAAACCTCGGGTGTACATTTTTGCTATTTTTTCTTAAATTACATTATTTGAAAGAAAATCTCGCGACGCACATTAGAGTTTAACTTACTTGCTTATCTGATACAAATAGCACCATCTATGACGTTCAATGAGGACCTCGTATTCTCTCGCGTGAACTAGTCTGGTGTGATTACCTCGAGACGACCAGGTCGGCGCATGTTAAAATCGTAAAAACAGACGTTCAAAGTGCTTTTTTTTATGATATAAGTGGCAGACTCCGCCCATGGATACCTGCAACACCAGTGGTGTCACAAGTGCGCTGCTTACCTTTTAACCCCCCTTCCCCTGGATTGGGCCTTCGGTACCCTCACTCACGTAGCGAAACAGCGCATGCACTGCTTCACGCCTGTTTTCTATGAGGACGTGGTACTACTCCGGTCAAGCAGGCCCATTCATGCCGAAGCGCATGATTCCCACTTCCACTTTCTTCGGAGATAGTCTTTACTGTGCCATGTTTATCTCAAAAATGAGGGTGTGAACTAAGGTTCCTATTATTATTCCAAAAACCTCGTAAATTAGAACAAAAATCATGTAGTTTTTTTCGAAAACCTTGTAAGTAACCGCCCAGTTCATATAGAATAAAGATTTTAAATATACGTTAATCACGTTTGAACGAGCTTTAGTTTTACTCACAATAACAATTAAAACGAAAATCTACGCAGTACAATTCTTTTCACCAGACGGTTTTTTTCACCTCTTAAAAAGTTTGCCCAAAAACACTTATAAGGTTTTCACTCTACGGCGACGATACGCAGGATATATTATAGTGCTCAAGTGTGAGCGCAAATACAAGTGCACTCTCTATTCCCTTACCTTTCCTTAAATTGGAATTTTTAGTAAGTACCTAAGTAAATAAGATTTTTCTGTGGCTTAACTCAGCAATAGGTGATATAAGTACCTAGCCATGTAAATGGGACATCATCCATTTTGATTTTGACTCGGCAACAAGCAAATTTATTCCTGTTTATCCGATCGCAAGCACTCTGTGACCTGCAAAAGAGGTGTTGTCGTAATTTGCTGGATTTTTATTTACATTGAAGATATCGTTGATGTTTGCGCGAGCGCAGGTGAACATCGCGCTCAGTGGATCGAGAATTCGAGAGTACAGGTTTGTGCCGTGGTCATTTTAGAGCAGGCATTGCGTTTGGTGTCTCCCCACTATTGCTTTATAAAGAGGCTGACCCCTACCGGCAACTGCCAGTCCGTATTCAGTTGAGACGCACGCCCAGATTTGCCGAGAAAAAATAAACAAAATGAAGTCAGTGACGTTGGTTATTTTCGGTAAGTTTTTTACTATTCAAGTTTGCAATTATGATCATAACTATATTATTTTGCTCGTTCGTATGCGTTAAACATTCTCAAGGATTATAGTGCGGAACACGGACCTTTCAATGTTTACATTTGTGGTTTTCCTCCATTGTATAGTTAGTCCTCGTAATGTACTTACATATTATTATGTGCCTACTTCTATATCATTAACTAAGATGAACTCAGTAAACATTATGTTAATCTTAATGTCATAATGGTCAAGCCAAGTCATTCTTATCACAGTGGGTACTTGGGCATAGTTCTTCATTTCCATTTTATAAAAATACAATTGTAAATAAGTATACCTACTTATGTTTATTTACCTATTTCAATGCTCAGGTAGATTAAAAGGTTGGTATAGTGTGGTATCTAAGCTATCTAGGAATATCAGTCAGTCGTCATATTTATGGGTATTTCCAAAATAAACTACCTGAGCGTTAAATTTCACGGGAAATGAGCACAGAGCAAAATAAAGTTGTTACCTTGATGATTCATTCTGAAACATATTTTGAACAATGTTCAATATTTTACAGCTTGATAATAATAATTGCATGGAAATGAAAATATGTAGGTTTAAAGTTAAACTACTCCAATAATTACCCACTTTAAAGTGTTTTTATAACTAATATTACGTACTAGGTAGGTACATATTTTAATATCTATATTTACAGATAGCTACATGTCCGGTAACTACTTACAATCTGTAAATATTTCTCCATTGATGTTGACCCAAATATGCTTGACATTAAGCAAAAATCGATTGAAGAAATTTGTCAGATCTGAATAGCTAAATTGACGTGTGGCTGTCCGTACCTAAAATAACAATAGAAATGAGAGTTATGTAATTTCTGCCTTTTTTTGTAAGTTTAATCACCTTAATCTTATAAGCTTTTTCTATTTTTTTTTGTAATAAAATACATCATCTTGAACAAGGCCGATAAACTAGTTGGCTTTCTGATTCTAATTTGGTATGAAGGCACAGAACTTTAAAAACAGGTACTCACAAGTAGGTTTGTAACTTCTTTGGGTCAATAACAAAACATGCTATGAAAAATTAAGTTAACTAGATACATATCTATCTACCACTATTCTTTACTAACTAGGTAGCTACTTTGGATGCAGCTTTGGAAAAGGTGATATTTTTATTAAGACTTACGAGTATGTTAGTAAAACGAGCTTCATAAATAGATATGATATACGTAAGTGCTTGATTCGACATGAGCTGTCGAACCACCTGAACACGAGATGAAATTTTAAGTGTGTTATTTACTGACTTAAGAATAAATTGCAAAAGATTGCTATAAAAATATCAACTATAGATATGATGTAGGTAAATATTGCATTTAGCTAGATTCTGTTAGCAGAACAAATTGTTTTGATTTCATCCATGGACAACCTGCTTACTTGCATACTTATAAAAACTAAGTAAGACAATTAAGGTAGCAGTTCTTTTTCTAAAAACTTTCATTCGTTATTTGATAAACAGATAAAAAAAATTAACCGTGGGAGAGCCACGATTCGGCATGATTGGGCCGGCTCCACGGATACCACGGCCTCACAGAAAACCAGCGTGAAGCAGCACTGTGCTGTGTTTTGCTGCGTGAGTAAGGGTACCGGAGGCCCAATCTGAGGGAAAGAGGGGTTTAAAGGTTGGCAGCGCACTTGTGACTCCACTGGTTTCGCGAGTGTCAATGGGCGGTGGCAATCGCTTACCGTCAGGCGATCCATCTGCTCGTCTCCCACCTATCACATAAAAAAAATCCCCGATGCGTCCATAGCTGTCACTTTGACCATGATTCAGTATTTGGGGAGTCGTCTCCCTAACAGACGACCCTTTTGACAGAGGTCCTACGCAGGTGACCTTCCTTAAATAAAGCTGTAGTCATCACAGCATTCACGTAAATGACAATCATTCCATCAGGCACGTGCGCGTAAGGGGCAGTACTGGGCAGATCGCGCCAGTCAGCTTATGAAGTCATGACACATTTTAGTAAGGACGTTGCCACACCGTCACGGCGTCGATGTTGGAACAAGAGAGCTCTGTCTTCCTGCGTTTATTTGATAGCCAGTAGGGCTGTCATAGCGAGGTTTATAGTCCACGAAGGTCCTCAGGTTCAAAAGTCCATTTAAAACCAAAAATAATTCACTTTTTGGGATAGAAGGTTAAGGTAAGGAATAGACCGCGTTAGTGTGCTCTCACCACTTTTAGTAAGGACGTTGCCACACTGTCAGTGTTGGAACAATTGATTGATAGATAGATTAGTCACGATGCAGCAGTAGCACTGACGCCTTACAATTACGAATGACTATACTCGTACTTACCCAATTTTTACGGTTCCAAAAGGATTAATATTAAGAGCATCTCTTACGGGAGCGAGTAAGTTGTTCCAGGAAACCATCTAAAGGTCTTTTGTAAAATACAGAATGTCTTAGCGAGGTTTATGGTTCATGGGCGAACCGCGCTAGGGAGTTCATGACCCAAGTAAGGTCGTTGCCAGATCGTTGATGTTGGGACAAGAGAGCTCTGTCTTCTTGCGTTTATCTGATAGCCAGTAGGGCTGTCTCAGCGAGTCTAGTCGTTTACAGGCGCCATTAAAGGGCTAGTCATGGTCAGAATCATGATACATTTAGTAAAGTCAGGCTTTCCTTGACGATGCATACTTGCCGTATACTGTCCGTATTATAGTGGTTAAGTGGAGATCTGTCTTCCTGAATTAATCTGAGATCCAGTTGGACTACTTTACCGAGGTTTATGCTCCACAGGCGCTATTCAAACAGTGATCCTGGCTCCTGGGCAGATCGCGCTCATAACACATTTATTTTAGGACGTGCCACTTTGTCGATGTTGGAACAAATAGAAGTCTCTTTTCCTGCGATTATCTGATAGCCAATAGGGCTGTCTTACCAAGGTTTACGGTCACAAACCTTAACCCCCTTATTACAAATAGCGAACTAAGGATAGTCCCGGAACAAAACTCGTGCCAGCCCCTTTTAATTTTGCGTGTCTGAACGGGATGAAATGAGCTTTAGTACGGTAATATATTTAGATTGTAATAAGGTAGTAAATGTCACAATAAAATATTTATTATGTTTTATGAACGGGAGCCTAAAAAACCAAAGATAGCGTAAGTAACGGAGGAGTATGGAGGAAAGAGTTTCTAGACTGTAAAGACAATACAATAACAGGACCCAAATGCGTAGTACAAATTATTTTATGTTGTATACATATATAAGGGTGATTCTCCGAAATTTGGAAGGTCAAATTTCGGAGAATCACCCTTATATATGGTTACTTCGCGTGTGATTTCCATAGGCTTAATAATATTGTTCAATATAAATTTTAAATTGAAATAAAAACACGTAAAGATACCTACCCTTCTTTTAATTTAAACTTCTTCTGATTTCAATATAATCGTCTAATTTGAACAATTATTTTTGAGCCCATTGAAATCACACGCCAAGAAACCGGAAGGTCAAATTTCGGAGAATCACCCATAACAGCTGACAAAATACATAAAAGTTCGTTATAATCTCTCTACCGAAAAATCACACATTTCACGATACGACTTTATGCGTGTGGAGGAGTCGAAATTTTGTCGTTGTGTTTTAAGCTGTGGTACCGTGCAGTGTTATTATTGGATTCAAACGGGCATGATTATTGGCTGCACTGAAATCAATACATGACGCCTATGGAGGCCTAACTTCATTTAAATTGTTACCCGACTACGGCGAAGCAAAAAGGAGGGTTAAGATTTTGACCTGTATGTATGTATGTAAGTATTTATGTATTTATGTATGGTTGTTCATCTGTTCCCTCATAACTTGTAAACTAGTTATCTTATTAGAACAAATGAGGTGTCATTGGAATCGTCTTATTTTCTGGTTATAGGCGACATGACGTCACGTTAAATTGACAACAGCGCCCTCTAGGGGAATTAGAGTAAAGAACTTTTTTGCTTCACGGTACCGTGTGAGGTATCAAATGAAAGAGCTTTATTAGCAAATTTCAAATAGGTCATTTTATTTACATAACTTAAAATAGGTTGAATAAAAATAAAGTTTAAAAACTTAAACCCGACTGTCAAAAAGTACGAAACAAGAAAATTGTCTCTGCTGTAATTATTAAGCCGTATCGCCGTGGTCGTATACCACTACTACTGTAGTAAAACAGATAAATAAAATCAATATGGCACACCACCACGGCGATACGGCAAAATAATTTCAGCAGAGACAATTTTCTTGTTTTGTACTTTTTGGTTTTAGTTTTTATTACAATACATAAAAAACACATATTTAGTATATTTGTAGATAAGCAAACACAGAAGCGCCAACCCTAATGCGGTTCGAGCGACCTTAATGCTCCTCAGAAAGGTCAGGCTGCGCGGGCGCAGTTATCTCTACGAGCTTTATTACATGATGAGCTAAACTGCTAATGGGGACCTTCTGAACTAGTAGAAACGTACTAGCTAGCCTACGCGCGTACGATACGCTAGTATTTTTTTAGCCCAGAATAGCTTTTACGAATTTGTTTGAAGAATTGTAGCGTATGCGTATCGTAAGCAATTTGTATTAAAATAAAGAGCTCCCTCTATCATACGTAAGCAAAACTATCTTCTCTTTCACTTGGAATGAAAAGGTGACCAAGTATTGCGTGGGCACGCTAAGAATACCTTGATTGTTCGTGTTTTATCACTCTACAACCGTCTCTGTTTCACTAGCCTGATCTCTAAACTCTCACCTGATCTCATAAAACCTTATAAAATATACCTATTAGATGTAAAATAACTACATACTCGTAGATATAATTTAATAAATAACATTAGTCAATGCATAATTCGATGTAAGTATAAGTATTTTGTTAATTTTAGATTTATCAATGCAATCTTTTAGGATTACTGAATTTTGTCATACTTACACCATTTGCGCGCCTGCTGGCAGGCTGAATACCGTGACTCTGATACTTTTCATACCATCTATGTATCAAATGTGTATTATGCAAATAAATAATGTTTCTGTTTCTGGTCCTGCGAGAACTTACACCGCAACTGTCACACACATTTTAATAGTTACTTACATTTGAATTGAATTTTGGATACTAAACTTTTATCGAAACAGTAGCTCGCATCACAAACATGATGGTGGCAGCTCTAGTGGGAGCCGCTGCCCATCAGTGTCCATGTGTGTAAATCAGTCTTTACTCATGTCATAACCGTCAAAAGCGTAACTATTGTCAAAGGTGGTGGTCAGTTTTAACAAAGTTCCCACGCAGATAATTACAATTCAAACAAAAATCACAAATTATTATACATTACGTTGTGGGGTGTTTCTGACGAATCTCGTTGAGAGGCAAATAAAAAAAATTTTAGGACTACTGAAAATGGACAGTTATAAAGCTATGTTTTAACACCTATTGATCTACGTTTCAGCTGTCCTGCTGGTGGCGGTGTCCTGCCGTCCCGACAAACCGGACCTGAAGCAGCTGAAGGCAGACGCGGCCCGTAAAAAGGCTTGCATGCAAGACTGCACAAGCGTGAAGTTCGACCCCGTCTGCGCCGGCAAGGATGGCGAGAAGCCGAAGTCCTTTGGCAGCGAGTGCGTCATGAACAATTACAACTGCGAACACAAAGATAGTAAGTTTTACTGTAGCTTGTTTTGACTGCCTTGCACTTTGTTAACAGACTTCTCCAATCTTGGTTCATTGTCCAAGCGTACCCCGGGCTCCGAAGCGACAGCTTGGACGCAACTGGGAATTACACTCTAAGATGAGGAGAAGTTTTGACTGCCTCTGACGCCTCAGGTCGTAGGTTTGTAGCCTACTCTAGAAAACATCGTGGTAGAGCCACGCTCCGGCATGATTGGCTGGTAGTGATACCAGGTCTCACAGAAAACAGCTACATTGCTGCGCCGTATTTAGTTGAGTGAAGGTACCGGAGAGAGAAGAGGAGAGGATTGGTAGCGGCTCTTTTGACTCCACTGGTGTTGCGGATGTCCATGTGTGGCTGCAATCGCATAGCAGCAGGTCTTCCGTCTAATCGTCTGCCATCTATTACATTTAAAAATACGCCTATGTAGGCTTATAAACACTCTGGAAAAGTATATTTGTGTTATGAAAACTTGTGATTTTCTCTCTTTCACTCTATGTCTGGGTATAATGATATTTTAATTTAAGTGTTTACTGCAATGAACACCATTTTTATTTTAATAGCACATACTGGTAACTATGAATAAAAATAGTATAAAATATCTTAAGAATATGTGTTTCACAATGCACTGGTGTCACTACTGGTGTTGCAGGTGTCCATGGGCGGCGGTAATCGCTTACTATCGGGTGATCCGTCGGCTCGTGTGCCACCTATATGATAAAAAAAAATGCAATAAAAAAATGATAGTTTTTAGAACTCGTTGATGTCTTTATCATGGGTTAAGTGTTATATAAAGAAAAGATTTTAAAATAAAAAGCAAACGAAGCAAAATCTATTTGTGTTGAAACACAACAAAAATATATTAGAAAATATACTTAATTAGCTTAATATAAAGACATGAACATGCGCGAGACGTACTATGGACATTTTACGGAATATTTAAAAAATTAAGATTCTAACGTTTAACACGAAAAAAATCATAAAATTTTAACATAATTTCAACTTAACTTCTTTCATAAAAAATATAATATCTTCATAAGAATATCTGCTTTAGTGAAAAGATCAATACTCCTTTCTACATTTTGTTGCCAACTCAAAAACTAGATAGATAGACAGAATTTTTTTTTCAGCGAACAAAAATTTGTGACTAATTACATTTTGATCTTACACTACACGTGAAATTAAGAGGTGTTAGTAATCATCAGAGGCTAAACAGTTATCTTACTTTATGGGCTAACTAAACCTTAATAAAAAAAAGTTGCAAATGGATTGAAACAAAAAAGAAGAAACGCTCGAATTTGTAGAGCGTGCTATCATAGCCCAATGTGACTTTCATAATTTCTATTGAGCAACTTTAATTTCCCATTGCGTTGCCACGCGCTGCAAAAGTTCAATGGCGACAAATCAGGCCATAGGAAACTACTATACTTCTAGTTGAAACAATATGCATGGTCTGGTGGTGGTGTTAATGCTATAGGTGGCCGGCAGAGTGTGACGCGGCCACCATAAGTGATTGTATTCTCTTTGGCACAATGAGATCGAGCCATTGTGGTTGGGGCGCTCTAGGGTTTTCGACCATACAGATTCATATATTGTTCTGATTCCGCACCAACTAGCTTCAGCACATGTATTACGGATAATATACACCAGAAGAAACACAAATATATGACTTATTAATATTTTCGTTTCACGCATCGACTTAGCATTTAAAAAAAAAAGATTAAAAAATCTTTATTCAATTTAGGTCCACACAGAACACTTTATGAATGTTAAAATAGGTACATAATATTTACCGTTGGTTCGGAATGTCGATTTATAGTGAGAAGACATTATTTAGCTTATTGGTGTATTGTAAATTTATTTGTTTGGTAACTCAATTCTAGTTTCAATCGAACAAAATTAAAACTGAGGGGTGCGGGACCATTACAATTTTGTCTTATTTTTTATTTATACGAACATCAGACAACTCCACAAATCAACCTTATCCTAACAAGTTTTAATCTCCAATATTATAAGTAACAGTTACACAAAATTATCGTACATACTTACTTATGTATAAAACGCAGGCCCTTACAAAACCACATCTTATGCATCAGCATAAGATGTGGTTTTGTAAGGGCGTTTTATATACGGCTTCCATAAAATCAAACTAAACAAAATAAGGAATCAACTGGGCGACAGACAACAAAATTAAATTTCAACTGGGGGACAGATTTTCGTTTCTAGCTACTAATCGGTATCTACTTTAAACAATTTACCATCTCTAGGCTAACACCTATACTAGTTATTTAATACTTATAGTTAACTTTTTGGTCTGCTTTTGCACTCGAATTTTGGATTACGCAAAAGTGGCCGCTTTTGGCGTGAATCAATTTTTTGCGTACAAAAACGGTTACGCATATACTAAATAACCATGCACAACGGTTTGTGCATGGTTATTTAGTAAATAGTATAAGTGTTTGCCGAGAGATTGTAAACCCGAAATTGTTTAAAATAGATCCGGTTAAGTAGCTAAAAATTAAAATCGGTTGGCGTCGCTAGTGTGCCCTACCCGTCACCTTAACAAATAAAACGTTGTCATGCTCTTTGGCAGCCCTGGAAGCCGGATCGTGACTCAGAGGTGCTAACTCTTTGTTTTTGTGCGGCGCGTATTTTCCTGATAGTCCATGCATAGGCAAATACTATTAGTTCTGGGAGCTATATTAAGAAGCTTATTGTTTGAAGTCTAATATAAAAACATTAACACCGGCTAGGTAAATATTTAAATAGGTAGGTATTATATAAGAGGTACCGGGTTCGATACCCAGGTCGGGCCAATTCGTACCTAAGATTTCGGTTTGGGGAACCCCCGTGCTGCGCCAGATCACCCTCCGGTCATGTCACGCTAGTGTCCCATCGGAATAAGAGTGCACTTGTATTTACGCACACACTTGAGCAATATAATATATCCTGTGTACGTGACTGATCGGGGCCGTCGTAGTCGTAATCGGTTGGAGTATAATATAGTTCACACTGAAATTAAAATATCATACATAATATAATATATTAGCCATGTATCTCTTTTAGTTAAGTATCTAGTCATTGAATTTTGTTTTTCTTTACAACTGCTACTCATCTGATAACAAGCAGTAGATAATAGGTATATCACGCCAAATAAAATGTTTATAAATGTGTAATTATTTGGGACAGAATAAATAATACACCCAGGTTTCGGGAATAAGGCTTCTATATTAATTACAATCGCTCTACGTCTTTACGCCTTTCACAGTCGCCGGCCATACGTCGTCTACCTCACTCTCGCACGTCATTCTATAATCAAATATCGATCTCTTACACGTTCCTTATCATGCATCCACCGATCACCAATCCTACATTTATGTTATTTTTTCAGATTTTAATTACGTTGACTTGAGTTTTCAATTAGCGCAGTTTAAATTGACAATGCTGCAAATGTTTCGCAATCTAGTCTGTGTTTGTTAGCAATAAAAACTAAAACTATTTTTTCTTATTCCAGCTTTGCATAAACTGAAGAAAGGAGAGTGCCCCGGCTCTGATGGAATTCGTCTCTCTTAAACCTTCACAATAATATATTCTATACCACCTAATTTAGTATCTCGATTTGGAACGTAAAAAAGTTAAAATTATACTACACTATATTTTACTATAACTATTATAGAGATAAGATGGCAAAGAGCTTTCGCTTATTTTACCCACTTTTCAAAGGAGCTGTGATGTATTAACTTAGAAGCTTTTATTATTTTGTGCTTTTAGTCTCAGTCATTTTGTATTTTATGTTGCATTCGATTCTCTTATTTTTTTTTTACATTTATTAATGATTTGATAAATTAGCATTTACTTTTTTTCATAGCGTTTTATATTAAGTATATGAATTTATGTAAGGTGTATGATGTATTGATTTCATAATATATTAAGTACGATTTATAGTTTTAATATATTCTACCTTGAATTAAATAACTAGTTACCATAAAGTTTTATTTTGTTATACATAAAAGTAAGTTTTGCTTTTATAAAAGTTTTGTGTAAAGGTTATTAAATAAAGCAAAAGTTTATATAAGAACATTTTATTGGATAAGTACTATGTTAGTACAGCTACATAATTCTATAATCTATCTGCTAGCTCATCAAATTCGTAAGTCTGACTTCCAAAATTTTCCTTATTTTGAGAAAAAATTGGTTGTTGGTTAAGACAAAAATATAATTTTTATTTTCTAAATTATATTAATCATCATAAGGGTAGGTTTTAACTTTTACCCACCACGCTAATCCAATGTGGGTTGGTGGGGATTTTGCCATTAATCGATTGTAAAAAAAGAAAAATTGTAGGGAGGCCTTTGCTCTGCAGTGGGACACTATGGGCTAATAATAATAAATAATAATAAAATTATATTAATAGAGTGAGCTATTATAACATACGTAGTTAAAATAGGACAAATTGTTTATTTTACTGTTAATAGTTCCATTTTTAGTTCGCAAATAGTTTGAGTAACGATAAACACAAATAGTTGTCCAAGCATATTTAGGTAGCTATATTTAAACACTAATTAGGTGTTATAATAATAACAGTTTAGACAAAGGAGTCAAAGTTGGTCACAACGAGGTATTTTGGTCCTTCTATAAACAAGAAGTATTTAACTTGATCACCCGCTTTAAGATCCTTACTAATATTATAAAGGCGAAAGTTTGTTTGGATGGATGTATGGATGGATGTTTGTTCCTCTTTCACGCAAAAACTACTAAACGGATTTTAATGAAACTTTACAGTAATGTAGCTTATAGATCAGAATAACACATAGGCTATAATTTATAAAGATATCTATAAGACCTTGCTTTTATTCGAATTACACGCAGACGAAGTCGCGGGCAAAAGCTAGTATAGAATATAATTAATCAAATGTTTAACATAATATTCGATTAGTTATTTACTGTAGTAGAACGATTCCAATAATCGACAGTAATTGACCTAAAAATGTATCGATAAACAAGTAGACTGCTTGACGCGCGCACAAACATTTCATTTGTTATTGTAATAAACTTAATGGATAGGAAATTCCCACGACTTACGACAAGGTCTGAAAATTAATGACGCCCTCCAATATAAATGATATAATTCGTTTTAAGTATGTACAACAAAGTATACAGGGCAATTCGTATAAAATCACCAATCTCGAGGACTAAACAGCTAACTTCACCAACACAACAAAAAATACTTCCCCGTACTATAACAAATCAGTAATTTGTTATCTGTGGTAGAGTTTGTAGCTTTGATGTTTTGGGAATTTCAATATTGCTCCTACTTATACAAAAAGTTGTTACATTGGAACACCAGTATCGAGGAGGTTGTTGATGTTTTAAAAATAATTCTGTATATTACTTTTTTTGTTAAATTATGAAATTACATATGCTGTATTTCTTTGGTGTGTGTCCTTAGAACTACTTCAATGTCGCATAGAATTATTTCGCTATAGCGCATACATTTTCAAAATGCTCTAGAAACTAGGACAAGTTTTATTTCATCATCAAACGTTTGGTTACGTAAAAATTAGCGACTTAAATATTTTGAATGAATACCTATTTATTTACTATCTACATTTGCTTTACATGTTAATTCCACAAACATTTTTTTCTAAGCTATGGAAATTTGTGGAGAACACCCGGAAGTATAAACGATTTCAAGGGTCCACACGACGTGTCTCTCACCGCTAAGCTAGCTATTCACCGGCTTAGTAAGTAAGTACCTATTTATGTACAGACCGCCACACATGTTACTACAATCTGTCAAATCTCGTCAATCAAATTTCAATCAAATGTGCTTAAAGTTAAGGTGAGAATCGACCAGGGCGCCATCCTAAGTCTGTGGAATCGATTACAGAAATTTGACAGAATAATTATGTAGCTGCCGTACATAACTGTTCCATGCAGTAAGGGAATATTGTATTATCTTCTTTTATTATTCATCTATTGTTATTTTTTTATTAAGGTAAGGTATTTTTAAATAAATAAGACAAACTTAGTTTTCGATAAGCTTTATTAATCTATTTCTATAATATTGAAAAATGGCATATTAATTGGAACTTGATTGCAGTTCCTGTTATGCGTACTTTGTACATACAATAAATAAAAAGTAATCTTATTCTGTGCGACGTACTTAAATCTAATAATTTATTCTTATGACTTTGGATGCTACTTAAAAATACAGTAAAACATCATCAATTTTGAATTTTAGGAACTTTAACCAAAGTCTTATTACTAACATAGAAGTCTAAAATCTTTGGATGACATCTTGCGCGCCGTGCGAGACGTAAAGTAGTTTATAATTAGTAAGTTTCACTAATAAGACTATTTTATTTTCGTGTCACTCAACTCATACCCAACCTTACTTTTCTTGGGGCTTTATTTGCTCATTTATTATTTGCGCATATTTATTTTCGTCTTTGCAAATTATCTATTCATAAAATTAAGAATGCCAATACGATACGACAACTTTAGGCAAGATTCATTCATAATGTTTTCTGGAAGAAGGTGTGTGATTCATACTGAACTTATTTTCTTGTATCATTATAAAATGTTTTTCATTCATTAGAATGTGTAAGTAAGACCAAGTACATTAAAGTCAATATTCACTCTTCTTATATCTATCTAGAGAGAGGAATGTAGGTAACTAATTTACCCAATTTTTAATGAAAAGTGCTTAAAGTGGTCATGCCGATAGTTAATTTTATACTTATTTTAATTACAAAGAGCTAATTATGAGCAACGTGCCTAAAATTACTTTTTAATTCTTGGGTTTGTTCTATTGATACTGTGCATGTGGAGTGTGTCCCCGCGAGTGACCAAGCAAGCGTTACACAGCGGCTTACACTAAAATTTGAGAAGTAAAGAGAGCATCCGGTGCACTCCCGCGCACCTCTCGTCAACACTCGCCCAAGCTCGTTATGGCGTAATCTGGAACGTAGAAAAAAAAATGAAAACGTACTAAACTAATTTATGTTAACACTTTTATTCCTATTCTCCTCTGTGGCGCAATGGTTAGTGGGTCGCAATTTAAAACGACGGTTGCGCTTGGGATCCCGGGTCCGATCCCCGGGTCGGGCCAATATTTGTATGTACCTGAGATTTTCGTACGTGAAAGTACGTTAAGCCGTTGGTCCTGCGCCTAATCCCTCTTCGGTCGTGTCACACTATTGACCCATCGAAATAAGAGGGTAGGGGAATAGTGAGTGCACTTGTGTCTGCGCAAATATTTGTGCACTTTAATACGTTCTGCGTCGATGGCTGATCGCTGAGATTGGCCGCCATGACCGAAATATCGTTTTGGAGGACATTATTCCTATTCTATAAATAGGTAAGGATATTCAAAATAAAAATGCGTTCCGGATTATGCTCCTCAGTTTTTTTTCCAGTATTAGATAAGTGTACCTATATTAATTAATTTTAAGCTCGCCAACTTTTTTATGGAACGTTATTTTAGAATACATTCCGCGTTTCAACTTTCGCGTTATATAGTTCGTCGATGGATGCTAATTTTATCGGTAGAGCCTAGGTCTACAGATATGGCCAGGTAATGTTCTACGCTAATGTAATAATGAAACGTTATATGATATTTTTTTTTCTACTTACACGTGCTTTCACGACAAGAAACTTCTTCCAATTCGCATAGCGTTGCAAACGTCCTCGCCGTACCGGCTGCGTCGAAGGCACAGACGGGGCCTGCGGGGGGAGCGGCGCACCTCCCCGCGCACAACGGGGGAGGTACCCCCTCCCTCACCTTGAGGTCCGGAGGGGGGCGCGTGCCTGCACCGTCCTCCACCACTTCGTAGTCATAGCCGAGCCGGGAAGGGGGGAGAGGTAACTTGGCTGAATGTGTCTCCCGCCACGCTGGAAAGAATGGAGATTGTCTTGTTAATGACAACATTGTTACTTTTGAAGGAAGCAAAGTGTATGTTGGCGCACGATGGTATAATAAAAAAAATCATGTTGATATGAGATGGAGAAAGAAAAAGATGGACTTTAAATGAGACTTGTTTTTTTTTGTTTCCGCTCATCATTCGGATAGTGGTACATGCACATAGATGTACCTACCAAAAAACACATATGGTACATTATTAATACCCATAAGTGCAATTGTAGTGTTCTGCAGCGCGCAACAAAAAATCTGTCATGGATAAATCGCATTTATGTAGATTTGGTAAATACAGTAGGTACTTTAACTTTAAAGAACTTTCGGTTTGGTACTTTGCTTACAAGACGAGAAGAAGAAGTGATAATAAAAATTGTATGTTTGACCTTTACGCATTTGAGTGCGACATTTATTGTTCTCGTCACAAGTACCTACAATCAATGCTTGCTCCCGTCTCTTTCGTCGATAAAAACTTTAACAGACGATTATTAATGGGGACATAAACGTAGCTTAATAGTTTCTTGTTTTATTCCATTATTGTTGAACGAGCCGCGATTACTGGGAGTCATCTCTGCGACCTCTTTTAATCTAATCAGTGTATTATTTATTTTCCTAAAATTTTCCTGTGATCTCATCCTTATTACGCATTGGAATACTGCATCTGCGAAGTTTACAAACAACGCCACATGTCCTACTGCGTTGACTTACAATTTTACAAACAAATAGATAATGCTATGGACCTATTGGAGTGCGTTGCAGCTTGTTTGTGGAATACATATTGTAGGCATGGCACCATGTTTTTATTACAACTAAATATTTTTTAAGTAAATAACGCACGTAAAAATTTCATCTCGTGTCCTAAAAGATTGCTATAAAAAATATCAACAACTAAGTAGTTTGTTTATTTGTAAGATCTTTTTGAAATTTCGTTATGATCATGTGGAGACAAAGTAGCTTTGGTCACAGAGTAAGGTTAAATACTCTTGGTTTTGGTAAAAGATTAATAGACACATATTTTTAAATTTTATGTTGACTTGAAGAGGTTGGTCAGAAGAATACAGAGCGAAGTTATTTTTACCAACTTATAATCAACGATGTCATAAATTCCATTTTCTTCCACTTTCTAAACGGAGATACACAGCTGACTTGACGTATCTTATAAATATCGGGAACGGCACTGTTGACTGTCCGGAGCTGCTGGAGCACCTGCACTTGCGCACTAACGTGGCCGCACTGAGGAAGCCAGACACCATTCACGTCTCTTTTGCCAGGACCAACTATAGGCAAAACTCTTTTCTGATTAGAGCAAGCAAATCGTTTAACTCTTTAGTCAAAGTTAACAATGACATCGACTTGTTTAACACCGCAGCAAGCCAGCTCAGGCGCTTGCTTAGTGTCAATTTTTATTTGTAATAATTAATATTATATGTAGCTTTTAGGCTAAATATTCCAGGCTTTTATTGCGTCGTCTACTAATCCTTAGCTATTGGCTATTTCAAACATATATTTGCATGTTTGAAAGTCTAAATAACAATTTTATATACCTAGCTGTAAGTTTTTCTTAACTGTAAATAATAATTAAAAAGCGTGGAGTAACAAATCGCCAGCTAGTTTTAAGTTCCGTGGGTACAGCAGAGTCCTGAATTTTCCAGTTCAAACACGAAGTCTACGCGATAAAAAGATGTGACATCTTTTTATCGCGTTGACTCGCGATGCAATCATAATGTTGAGAATGTTAATCACTAATTCAATATTGTGACCTATGCTTGATCTTGGTTCTGCACTAATAAATATTGGATCACTGTGCGACGCTAATGTCGCTATTGAAGTGGGAGACCTGCCTTACTATGATACCATTTAGGTGAAACAATGACCTTAAAAGTTTAATAGTTTCATTTCTGCTGATAAAACATATAGATAATAAGCAAACAATTTGTGACATGAACATTTATCATTCGATATCTACAGTTTGTTTGAATTGAGAAGGATTTAGATCAAAATCCCCGGACTGGAAAATGAGGGTCAATCAACGGTGGAAGACTTAATGGAGGAAAAAGACGTCCTCCAGTAAGAAGGCCTCCCGAAACCTCCCATACCTCCCCAGTAAGAACATGGTAAATACAGGGGTCTGCGCTGGGACAAGAGCAGGGTTGTTGCTGATGCAACTGCATCAGAAGAAGATTACGGTATTGCTGTAATACCCTTATATGAACCATCGACGTCGCTCGGGAGGTGCACGTTCTTTATCCGAGCTACCATCGTTCAAATGTCGAATCATTGAATACATAGAGGTCCATTAATCACGTGATGTTTTTAGCGGCTTTTTGACCCCCCCTTCACCCTCTGGTGACATATGATGATATCATATGATGACATTATACAGTTATGAATAAGATATTAAGCAATTCAAGACCCAGTGTAGAATATCCACCCGGCAAAAATGTAGGGTAAGGAGGGGGAATGGCGTTCACTTAAGGAAAAACATGTGTATTTTTTAAATTAATTATTTTAAATGAAAATTATGAAACGTAATAAATTCTTTAATTATCTATTAGTCAACAATTTAACTACAGAAGCTTATATCTTAGACCCATTAGTAGTAAAAAAACATTAAAAAAAAATCATGTTTGCGCGGCATTGCCCCTGACATTGGGTAATGCCGCTCGAGGTCCGGACTAATGACGCCCAAACATGTTTCTTGGAAAATATCAAACAAGAGACATTATAATTAAACAAAATATTAACGAGGTCAAGTCTACAATCACAAATTAGCACATTGGTACTGAAGATCAGCCTTTTAGACTTACCGACAAAAATCATGAAACGACATATTAGATCAGTGCGGGCGCAAAAAAAGAAACGCACTTCACCGTCGCATGACTTGGCCTGACTGGCCGATCGCATCGTTGTAGGTTCGAAGACCCTTCCCCTCGCCCTCCACACAACGCGGCGTGTTGCTATGTACTGTTTTGACAGAGCTACAGAGGTGGGCGCTATTACCCACTGAGCGCTATTCCCCCTGCTTACCCTACATATGAGATCTCCTGTAACATTCCCCCTTCCCTGGTGATATTTGGTGATCCTTTGACGGACCCTCTCCCTTTTGGGCCTCAGTGATCAATGGACGGTCCCATACTGCGCAGCGGATGTTTCCTAGGTAGGTATTATGGGTATTATTTTTATCAGTGCGTCAAAAATGCTCCCATTTCGGAAAGAGACGGTCCAGATACGAGTACTTGGCCTGAGTCATCCCAGGATATACGAGCTGATATCGCCGGGTTCCCACGCCTCGAGCTCATACTAACTCGATATGTATTGCACAATTATTATGAACAAGTTGTCCTGTTAATTGTTTCAGTACAAAGGCAATTGTCGGAATTAATCATATGACACCGCTGATGTAATCGTTGCACATAGAATTCACGTGAAACGAGGACTGGAATTTAGTAATTCATTCTGTAATTAATTAATTTTATCCTGTTTGTTTTACAGTTTCCTTGTATGCAACGGGAAATTGATAAACAGAGGTTTTATATTAGGTTCATTTATGTAAAATAAAAATTATAGAAAAGTCAAATTAATCTTTTTCTTTCTGTTTTTTTTTATCTTAGTAAATAAGGTACCAACTTTCAATGGTACTTTATTACTGAAAACAAATAAACTACGAAAATATTTCTTCTTTGAAATTATAGTCCTTTCGCTTCATCATGATATCGGTGACAGCAGGACATGAGTTATACGTGAGTCACACGTTAGAAAGAGACTAACGTGAGGAATGTATAGATTTTGACATCTGTCACCCATGTCATACTAAGGCGAAAGGAGTATAGTATATAACTGTCAAATGGCGGCGCTGTGGACTAAGCTGAGCATCCTCAAGAGAACTTAAGGATTTATTTATTTATTACACAAAACCTGAACTTAAAATCATCAGTATGATGGGAGGCCTTTATGAATTGTATTTCAGAACTTTTTTAAATTTGTAAGTGGATCGTCATAAACCAAAATTCAAAAATATGTACTTTACAAAGTGACCTTCAGCCAGATTAGAGGACTGGTGCGGTAAGGCTAAGAATCAGTGCAAGTTTGAAGGACAGATATTCATCAGTCCTTCGTAGATGTGGGGAGAGCTTCGGTTGTGTTAATGGCAACGTTACTTATTTTTACTGAATTAATAGTGAATTCCTGAATTTAAGCATTATATAACAATATAGTGATAATGTAATAAGTTACTGGCGGCGTGTTGCCGATTTAATCTACAAGATGAGCGTGTGCGCTCTGACCGAGGTCCCGGAAGCTTGCAGGAATCTTCGCGTTGACAAATAAGTAATTACAACGTTGTTTTGATGCAGCATGCATTGACGTCTGTATGTCTGTCCGTTGATCGATTACTCACGCCTATTAATAACGTGCTGTGGGCGTGTGGTAGATAACCCTAGTTCAAGATGCCATATGATCTAACGCCTCGCTCACACATCAACCTAGATCCTTCAAAGAAATAGGGATCGCCGCAAAAGCCTCCCTATACACTGCAACTATCTTCTCGTGTGGTAACGTTACGGTTGAGTCCAGCTGTCGCTCTGGAGCCCGGGGTACGCTTGGACCAACATTTGGGGAGTTAAAGGGTTTCCTGTTAAAGGGTTGCGACGGTTTCTTCATTGGTTGCCGTTTGACCTTTTAAACCCAGACCAACTGAATCCTGGTAACACATGTGGCAATCTTTGCTAATAGGATAGTAAAAAATGTAAATAAAAGTATTATTACCTAATGTAGTTTCGGTATAAAGAAATAGTCTAAACTTCTTAATTACTAACTTTAATTACTGCAATCAATCGACTTGCGATACTCTTCCGTTGCTGGACTAAAGCCTTTCATTTTCCTTTCATGGTGCGCCTTGTAGGTAGGCCGTTATTTCAGGCCTTTTTCATCCATTCTCTACTAGCAGTTCACTGCAGATAATCGTGTGTGGTGAATGATGACGTAAAGATATGATGAACTTTGCCTAAATATTAGCTAGGTTAACCTAGCATGTAACGTATAGTCTTCATATCACCGGACGTCCGTACTTGACGTCCAGTGATATGAAGACTACGGGTGCGTAACCGTTAAGGGAAAAAAACCTCTTAAACTACCAATGGAAATACGCTAGTAGATGCAATTTTACACTTCAAACAGTTTTTCTATACCAATACTCTGATTTCCGTTGAACATCAGTTCAAATCCGTCTCCATCGCTACAATTAAGCGATTCCAAAAAAGAATGACTCGTAATATGATAAGTACTATGTTTTCTGAGATTTGTTATCAGTATACTGTGGTAATGTAACTACATGGCTATTTAAAATGAAGATAATTGTTCAATATGACGTTCTTGAAATCAATGTAGTTGTAACTTGAACTACTGTAATTGCATTGTTTGTTATTAGTTTCACTTTTTGCCATCATCATAGTTTTGGCTCTCTTTGCATTCTAATAGCTATATGACCAGCCCGCAATGAGCTTGCGTGGTAAAAATGACGCTGATACACCCTTTGCTTGAGGATAGGCTTGTGCATATGATGAACAATATGACATTATTTTGTGACCAAAACTTACTCGCCTTTATTACAAATTAGGGACTAAGGATGACGTCTAGGTGAGTTTAGGCGTTCGTTCGTTTGTTCTAGTCAAAATATATATATTTAGGATTAACTATTTCATAAAACAGTAGAACCTAACGTCAGTTACTATTGTAACAGGCCCAAGAATGTATTTTTAGTCTCTGTGGTGGACTACGCACATTATTAATAAATCATACTCTGCCCTGTTAAGAAAGGTCGCATTATCATTAAATTTATGCTCAAAATATCTAATAATAGAATTGTACGATATTCCAATCTAAAATAGTCTGACTCTCAGTAACTAATACAGTTAAACTTACATCAGTCATTTCGTAATATAATATTTTATTTTTTGCTTTTTTCTGTATCTTCCAATCAGATTTCATAGTTCTGATAAATATTACTCTGTTGTGGGTTTACCACAATGCCACAAGTAACTGACTATACTTAATTCATAGAAATTCTTAGGTCACGTGCAAATGATTTCTTCGTGTATGATCCTAGGAGCGATAAAATAAGTGCATGTTTAGTAGTTTCTTTCAGTTTTGTATTAATCATAACTTATTAGATTTTTTTATTAGTGGCAAACAACACAAGGATATTTATAATTTATATACCTTATATAAAAGAAGCACACACCCAAAAGAGTTTAAGAAGAGTCATTTCGATGGAAATATGAAACGTTTTATTATATTTACATAAATGCCTATTTATTTTTGAACATCGAACTTACCAGCAACTAAAACGAGGCACAGAAGAATCTTCCCGCTGAGCATTTCCATGTGTTTAAATCCAAATTCGGAACTGACACCACAGTCTTCACTCACAAAAAGTTTCTAGTCGTTGTTTATATCTAATTGTTATAATTGTTTGTTTGTGTGTACTATGTGCGGTTGGGGCTGGACTTATCGGCCCACTGGTGCAGCGCGCGCTCGGACGGGGAGGGGAGACGATAACCTCCGCATAGGAGGACCAACAGATAACGACTCCAGCTTTCAAATGAGAGCGGCCATTCTTTCGCTATACAGATAAACTGGTTTTTAAACTGTCCACGTTTTATTTGTTCGATAAAGTGCTAAATTCAATTTTCATTATATACAGATAGATACTATAATAAATAATATCCTCCAACAGATTAGGGTTACGGCGTTACCAATCTCAATGATCGGCCACGTACGTACGATATATTATAGTGCTCAAGTGTGTGGGCAAGCTACAGATACTATACCAAAATTAGGTCTAGACTCGACGTCTCTATTGATTAAAAATACAGCAATAACCTCGAATATTTGTTTCTGGATAAACATGTAAGACCATGGACTTATTATTAGTTCATGGTAAAACCAACTCGAGTAAAAATAAATTAATTGAGATAATTTCTGCTTTGATTGAAAGCAACTCGGAAAGCATAGCGCAGGTTAGATGGAGTAACGACCTTCGAAAAGCCGCTGGTAGAGACTGAGTGAAATGGCGTAGGAATATTCGAGGATTTCCAACAGTGGGCTATGTGTAGCACTATATTGTTTAAAACTTTCATGGTCACTAACATTATCAAAACTAATCACTTCAGCCAATAGACGTCCACTGCTGGACGTAGGCCTCCCCCAATGTTCTCAACACAGATCGGTCCTGTGCCGCCCGCATCAAATGGATTCCCGCTATCTTCACCAGATCGTCGATACACCTTGTGGAGGGCCGGCCACGGCTGCGACTTCCTGTACGTGGCCTCTACTCGTAGACCTTTCCGCCCCAACGGCCGTCTCTTCTCCTCGCTATGTGCCCTGCCCATTGCCACTTAAGGCATGCAGTCCTTTGAGCTATGTCTGTGACCTTAGTTCTCCTAGACCTAAGTACAATGGTAGAAATCCCGTAATTAACTATTCTAATGTGTGTGGCACACTGAAGATGATGGAGAAACTTTATCTTTTTTATTGTAAGTAGCTCTATTGTAATCTTAGGCTTTAGTATCTTAATAATAAAGATGTTTTCTAATAAAACACTATAACAAAAATGTCCTTGTTATGGTAGTAGTGACCGCGCCTTCCATACAGGGTGGGTCATACAGGGTGGGTCAAGGTTCGAATCCGAGCTTGCACCTCTGGATTTTTCCCAAGTCAAAACTTACTAATTATAGATAGATAGATACACTTTATTGCACAAAATTTACAGATTTTAGTCTATGGTATTATACTAGTAGTAGTAGTAGTATGGTATTATAGTAGTATGTCCTTTACCTGAAGGTTGTCTGTTAGAGATCGCTCCCAGCGATAAGACCGCCTAAATTGTACATTGATATAATGTACAATTTAGGCGGTATACAGAGATACTGTATACCTAGCTTTTAAGTTTTGTATATTGTGCAATAAAGAGTATCTATCTATCTATCTAGTACAATGTAGGTGTTAATATGTACTAGTCAGTTACTTATATCTGCATACATTGATTTACGAGTAGTTTCCTGTTTTGGAAGCTGTGGGAAAATAATTACGGTATTTTTCTACCAACCGGATCATCAACGTAAATTACCAGCTATTGCCATACTAATACTATTCGTCTGATGTAGGTACATACTCCTACCTACCGTATCGTTTCCATATCTACATTTTCTAGGAATATCGCCACTTCCTGTTTAATATTAGAATAAATATGATTCCTACATTTATCAAGTTCGTACTTAATAGTGGATTTGTCACAGTCAATAGTTCATATTTTTTTTGTTTATCGTTATGCGTCACTGATAGTTATGTACTCACGTATAACGTACAGTTGCACGCGCTACTTATTAGTGGGTGCAACTGTATATATCCATATACAACATCATACAAATGTCAACTTTATTGTCGTGGTATAAGCGTCGTTATGCTTATATTTTATTGAAAGCCACTGTAACAACCTCATATATATTTTTTAATCTCTATTACAGATAGTGGTAATGAATGTTTTACTTTTCTTTTTATACATTTTTAAGTTAGGTTGGTACTCTCTGTAAATATGCTTAAAACATGTTTTGAGATCAGCATCAAAGCTAAGTAACTGTGCAAAATAAAAAAAAACCTAAGTTTTCAGAAACACTAATACTTCACATAACCACAAGTTTTCCCTTAGGTTCGAAAAAGGTTTTTTTAACCGCAGTCCGTGACTACCTTGGCGAATGGCAAGAAAAGGGAAAACCCGTGGAGGAAAAAAATAGGATGATAAAATCTGACAGAACAAACCAACTTTCTTCTATAATTTTATAAAACGGTGTCGAGTGAGCAGACACCTATTTTTTATATTATAGATACAGACAATCAGACGGATCACCTAATGTTAATCAATCGCCGCCGCCCATGGTTACCCGCAACACTAGTGTGTTTAAGTGTGTCTTTCAAACCGATATTTCGGTTATGATCTCACCGCTCAACCATCTAGCAAGACCTTTATAGTGCACAAGTGTTTGCGTAAACATATGTGCACTCACTATTCCCTTGCCCATACATATATTTCGATGAGACACCAGTGTGACACGACCAAAAAGGGATCAGGCGCAGGACCAACGGCTTAACGTGCTTACTGAGCCACGAGGGTACGGTCAGCAACATAAGTAGCTTAACACTTTATATACCATGTCACAGTAGCATTTTTATGTACCCCTTACAAACTGACTATTAGGCAGAACAGTTACTTTGACATGATACTAAAGTTTTAAGCTACTTTTGGCGTACAAAACCGCTAACTTCCAGACTTTGGGCTGACACTAAGAAGAGAGAGAAGAGAAGAAGAGAAAAATTCAATCGAACCCCGGACCTCAAGCTCAGCTATCGCCTTAAAGAGCGACGCATTACCCATTACGCCAAAGATGCGATGTCTTTGTACGCGAAAAATTGATTACTGCCAAAAGCGGCCACCTTTAGCGTGAATCAATTTTTCGCGTACAAATGTTGGGTCCGCATTGGTGTATGGTTATTTAATAAATAGTATAAGTGTTTGCCGAGAGGTTGTAACCCCGATATTGTTTGAAATAGATCCGGTTTAGTAGCTAAAAATAAAAATCGATTGGCGTCGCTAGTGTGCCCTACCCGTCACCTTAACGCACTCTTGACATTGCATCCAAAACTAGATATATTTACAGATAATGTTAAGTCTCTAGTAAATAAAATTGATTTGTGTTTATAAATACAATAAGAGTTAATTATGTAATAATTATATTAAATAAATAAATAAAAAAAAAAGAATAAAATGACCAATTCATAATAGAGTATTTTTATACTTACTTACTACGCTGGCTCAGCGATCCAAAGTGGGTCTTGGCCTCCGACGTCAAAGTTCGCCATTTTTTGCGGTCCTGTGCCATTGCCGCCCAATCGTGCACGTTGAGTGCTTTGAGGTCCTTGGCGACTTCGTCCCTCCAGCGGCATCTCGGACGACCCACTGGACGTCGCCCCATTGGTCGTCCCAGATAGGCTCTTTTGGCTGCACGATCCTCTCCCATCCTCTCCACGTGTCCGAGCCAGCGCAGTCGGGATGATGTTATTTCCCCGATGATGTTCGGCTCGGCTATCAGGTCTTCGATCTCCTGGTTGAACCTGTGCCTCTAGCACCCATCTTCTCCTTTGGTTGGTCCCAGAATCTTTCGGAGTGTCTTCAAAATATCATATATGCAAAATATCGTGTTCAAAGTCTATCTAGTCAAAATTAACACAATCATCATTATTATCACTATGTGTGTATTATGAGGCTATCAGAAAACGATTTCGTACTGACCCCTGGCAGTTGTAAGTAGATAAAGTAATATGTAAATGTAATATGTTATTTATTATACAGGGTGGAATAATACTGGGCCCTGCCCTGGGCATCCGAAAAAAAAAATGTATTTGGTTTAATAATTAACGGATATTTCCTTTATGTAATCAAAACGTGCTAATTTAAGGATTAAAAGTACTTTCCCTCTGGGGCCCAATTTTTTTCCACCCTGTATAATAATGGTGCCGCTGCGTGTTAGTAAGTAACGTAATACCTAATCATTTGTACGAGAAAGCTCACTCACTACAAAGAACTTAAAAAATAATAAACAAATCATGCCATCCGTTTAGGTGCCGATAGCAGACGACGTCTGGAGAATCCGCACAAATGCCGAAAGAATCTTTTCTATTTCGGCATTTCTGCGGATTCAGTGGACTTACCCAATATCATCGGCGAGACCAAGGTGCACCGTCTTCGTTGGCTTGGCCACCTCGAAAGAGCATCATCTTGTGAAGTAAGCATACCAGAGCCGAACGGTGGGCCAACGCCCAGTTGGCTGACCTAAGTATCACTGGAAAGACGTCGTCGAGACTGATCTGCGAGAAGTTCAGGCCAATGACTGGCAAAAGTAGTACATGATCGATCAAAGTGGCGTTCTCTTGTCTTCCGAAACATTTTCCGAATAAGCTACCGGCAGAGTATGTTAAGATGTCAGTAGACAACTTTTGACTGGCCTGATGACCGTATATTGTTTTAAACTTTCACGGTCACTGACATTAGAATAGTTACTTACAGGATTTCTACCATGTACCTTATTTGGTCACGGAGTAACTGACAATGGCGCTTGCAAAAATAAGGTACATGGTAGAAATCCCGTAAATAACTATTCTAATTAAAATGACCGTGCCTCTCCAAGGGACGAGAGTTAGTTCCCACTGGACAAATATTTGTTTGAAGGGCATATGTGTCTGTTCAGTAACTAGGTGATATACTTATAATACCCCTCATGTTTTGTGTCGGGAACCAAAAATCAAAAATCATATTGTTAGAGTTAAACTTTTTTGCACATAATAAGGTGATTTAAGTATTACGTTTGGTTCTCACTATTACGTTAATTATTGGGCGTGATGCGTGTTATTAGATTTAAGAATACAAAATTAATTAGTGCCTATTAATCACGCTTTTGTATGAATTATAATCTTTTTGGTGAGAACCTAATTGGCATTCATATAGGAACGGTTACTGAGCCCGGAAAATGTTGAAATTGTTGCTGTTGTTGGCGTTTGGCAAGTATTATTTCTTTTTTGATTTGTGTATGAGATTTGCGTCAACCAGAGGTGTCTTTGCACATGATTGTTTCGTGCAAAAGGCAGCGTTTATGAAATAGGGGGCAGACAAGCAGACGTATCACCTGATGGTAAGTGATTACCGCCGCTTATACCCCTGTAACGACATAGGAGTGCGATGCCGATCTTTTTAAGATGACGTAATAGATTTGTTTCAATTGTAGCGATTTAGAGACATTTTATTTAAAGTACAAAGGTAAATCCATAAAGAAAAAAATTTTGAGATAAATTATGTCATAATTTCTGACAATAACAACATAACAATGAGAACTTGATTTTGTGGATGTTCATGGGCGGCGCTGATTACTTTCCATCAGGTGACTCGCTTGCTCGTTTGTCCGCCTCTAGCATTAAAAAAAACTGTTCTTTTTTTTCTTATAATAACAGAATTGATACTTTAAAGTAAATCCCATTTCACGTTCATATATTATGCTATGCCCAAAAGGGTAACATGATGTGCAGGAAACTTTGTGTAAGATCTTATTTTACATTCATGAATGCAACAAATTATTTGAGTTTGAATTTTTCACTACAAGTGACCATAATTTTTGCTATTACAATTGCTAAAAGTGGCCACTTAAGGCAATAATAGCATATATTTTTATTATACTAATATCTTATTCCTATTAGAAAATTGGCCGTTAACGCTCTTGTATTTTCCCAATCAGCGTAAATATTTTTCTCAGAACAATTCAAGGATCTGCAGAAATCGACTCATTGTAACTTACGAGTATTATTTCACAAAAACGATCTACGATAGAGACAAAAAAACTTAATTTGATATTACTTTTGTGAAATAATAAATTCCATAAAGTTTGATTTTATAAAAACATTTTTTTTATTTAAGGTTTAGGAGTACAGAGTTTCCTTGTGGGATCCCGGTAAGAAATCCTTTTCGCACTGCAATAGAAAATCAGTACATACTTACTAAATATACTTTACTATATACATACTTTATTATCGATATATTTATCTATAATTTAATAAAATTATATAAGGTAATAACCTTATTTATTAAATAAGGTTATCCGAAGTAATCCCATCAGCTTCATGCATACCAAATTATATCAAAAGTGGTTTGCCGTTTGCACATAAAGAAGTACCAAACATAAGCAATCTCAATTTGTTTGTCTTTTTTAAGAAGGTGGTAATAAAACTAAAATATACGTTAGCCAAAAATATGCTGTGAAAGAAGAAGATAGAAAAATATGACTGCACACTGAAATGACAAAGACCATAGTAAAGACATCAACGCGTTAATATATTCAAAATTTTTGGAAGGCACCCAAAATGTACACGTTTGATTTTTTAAGTTATAAAAAACCAATGCAGTTTTTGGTGTGTTATTTTCTTCTTTTGTTTGTTATTAGGAGTTTGCAGTTTAGTTACCACTAATTCACTTTCAAGATACTTAAAACTTCATCAGTCAGTCTCCTGTCGGTCAGTAACAAAAATTTTAAACAAGATTTGCAAATAAGATTTTCAAATTATTATTAGATATTAGGGATGCGCGATTTTGTTCATACCATTTTGCCAATCGTAAATCCACGATCTGATCGATGGATCGTCATCATCATCATCATCAGCCCATTTAAGTCCCCACTGCTGGGGCACGGGCCTCCCTCAATCACATGAGGGGTAATTGCCATACTCACCACGCTTGGCGAGGGTTTTGATATAAATGCAGAGTTTTCCTCCTCTGGGTGCTGATGATCATGCCAGCAGCTTTACCTTAGTCGCCTTTTACGACACCTCGGTAAGGTGGCCTATTCTACTCTGCCGGGGACCACACGGGGACCACACGATGGATCGTATTGTATGCTATCCGTCCATCCGATATCTGGAAGACCTAAAGGTGAATTATATGCTTCATTTTACAAATAGGTAAAAAGATTAGATGGAGCCCAATTCTCGTGGTCGTGATATTTTGAAAACATGGCAAATATCACCAGCAAACCATACAAAAAACTTTATTTTAGTGATATATGTCGTACGATGATAAATGTCACGAGCCCAAGAATTGGGATCCTGGTGTCCTGGTGCTGGGTTATTCCAACCTTATTTGGTTTTTCGCATCAAAATACTGCACTTAGTAATTAAATATTTTCCCTTTATACTGTATTATTATCACCTTATGTGACACATGTTTAAAATATAGCCATGTAAGGAACAACTTTAATAACTAACCGTTTATCTATGTATATGTCATATATGATGCAACGAAATTGCAATTACCTACCACCAATAAATAAATAAATGTAGCCAAGTGCATTTAAATATTGAACATCGAGTTCCATTCAACCATTGTTAATAAGACTTGCAGTCAGTACAAACATTAGGTGTAAATCCTCTAGAATCTTATATCCTAGTAATCCTAGTATGGTTACCTTATCGCTTTTTACATTCGGTAAGTTTTTACAGTTTTTATTAACTTTGCCATTATTTGAATACCATGCTTTAACTTAGCCTTAAACGAAACATTTTCAATAAATGTGACTTGCTGGTTTTATTGTTATAAACCTTGATTCATCAATGATTTTGTCTGAATTGATCTACATAAGTCTAGGATTTAACCCTAGATATCATTTCATGAATAGATCGTTTTCGAATATAGTTTTTAGTTTTTCATCTCTATTGTTTATAAATAGTTGAAATTTAACTAACTATGGCCCATTTTTTTATTTCAGCTCTAATGAGCAGTGTGTCTATAAGGTAAGAATCAAATAAAATGCTTTCAATCCCCACTTGTAGTAAAACGCCTGTCTAACTTTTAATACAATAACCTACTCTGCAATATAATGCTCTTACATATTTTAAAGGAAATAGATTCGAGACTCTAATTATTAATAAAGGCTCCAAAAAATCCCACCTATTTTAGGTAATTTAGTTACTTTAAGACTAGGCCTGGAGGAGACCTTTGCCCATCGGATGGACAGTATACCTATATGCTAGGAAAAAAAGGACTAGGGTCTTAAAGTTACTGCATTGATCCGACGGCATCGAACCCGGCACCTTCCGCGCTTTGTCACAACACCTTAGTCACTGCACAATCAAGTTCGTAACTTAAGATATTTATTTTGGGTTCAGGTCGATGTATGTGATATTGACTGATAAAATCAATTATTTATTATTTACAGTTTATCGCTAACTGATGAAGAAGAATGCATATGGAATTGTCCAAAGACGTTCGAATACAATCCGATTTGCGGGAGCAATTACGTGAAGTATTATAATATGGCTCATTTGCGGTGTGCTCAGTACTGTGGTGTTGGTGAGTATACTTAGTCAATTGTGCAGAGTATATTGGCTCTCCTCAGCCTGATGGTAAGCAAGAGAAGAGCCCAAGTTGCAATTACAACGCAAGCGAAGTCAAGGCATTTGTCGCCTCTAGCATTAAAATAAAGAAAAAAGAGGTTGATAGCAATTATACATTTATCATCTTGTTTTAGACGTACAGCCAGTGCATGCCGCTCCTTACAGGAAGCCTACGATTACTTCTACTGAAGCACCAAACACAACCAGCAGGGATCCATCTACGACCACTTCTAATGACAGGGATCCATGGGCGTATCCGCCCATCACACTTCAACGTTGGCAATGGAATTAAAATGCGGGATACTGTTAAGTTTAAAATATTTTGGCTGTAGAGTGTTTTAATTGTTTATCAAACGACTTAAAAAAAGGAGGTTCTCAATTCGACATGTATATATTTTTTTAGGTACCTAGTCATAGATAATTCTAACTAGCATATAAATAGCTTTATCATAGTCCTTACATGTTATATGTATATTTTACTTAGGTAAACTAAAATGTCTACCCTGCATTGATTGCAGTGTCAGGGTGTTATAATATCTATATGAGTGTGTAATAAAACAGTTCAAAGCAAAAACTACCTCGTAATGCTACACAAAAACATTCAAATTGCGTTATACAGAATTAATCTGAATGGTATTCTGAATTGGTTTATAAAATGCCGTAGCTATATGTAATAAAGTAGATTATGTAATAATTATTTTTATGTTAATAAATAAATATTTAAAAAGTACCTATATCTTATTGATATTTTGTTATACATCATATATCAAGAGGTTTTTAATTTTTGGCCAGGTGTGATGTTGTCTGACATATATTTATATTTACAGTTCACATGATGATGAAGATGTAATACTCTGCATACAGAACTGTCCAAGGACTATAGAATACGACCCGGTTTGCGGGACGAACTATATGAAGTATTATAATATACAGTGTGAGTCTTCATAAAGTGCACATATTGAAAACACGAATACTATACTTAATTTTATCGACGGAAAAAATATTTAAAATATTTTTAAAAAATTGATAATTTTTTTATACAGTTTTAAAGATTATCTTTTGTTACAGTGACCTCCTTTTTATTTAAACGGTATTACTTTTGAACTAAAGAATCAATCGGAATAAAATAAACTTATTTCTAATTGGCAATAACAGGGCATTCTCACAAAATCAAACTTGAGGACAAAATACGCTCGATTGACAGTTTAGAGATTTTTTTTTAAAGAAAATCTTTTTTTTTTTCATCAATTTACACAATAATTTCAAAATATCTCAACAAAACGACCCCTTAACCTACTTTTTTTATTGATTCTAATTATTCTACATCATAATAGCTTTAGAAAGGTAAAAATACTATGCTTCTAACTCAATCATAACATTTTTTATCAATTTTTAAAGATAACGTCGTGTGCAGGGCCACGTGCCATTTTTTGGCAGGTAGAGACCCTTTTTGAGTCATTGTTAGTGAGTGCGGAGTGGGGTGCGCGGGGCAAAGAGAGCCAAACAAAGGACCTGTTTGTTGAGGACCCAGACAGACAGTCGCTCCGAATTATTCGCCGCTGCTAGTAGTATTTCTTTTTCCGTTCACATATCGCTAACGTTCGTTTTTTCCTACGCAATGCCGCGTCTAAGTGAATTCTCCCCAGCACACATTGCTGACATTCACTTTTACTATGGCCTGGGACGAGGAAGTGCTCGAGCTGCGCGTGACGCTTACATTGCTGCGTTTCCTAACCGGCATCCGGTGCCATCTGCCCGCAACTTCCAAGAGATCCACAGAAGATTGTCTATTACTGGACTTGGATTGAGTAGAGATCGCCGCGAGCCGCCGCAAATAATAATTGATGTTTCTGTCGAACAAGCAGTGTTGGCTGATTTATTTGCTGACCCAAGCATTAGCACTAGACGACTTGCACTGCGTCACGGCATTTCCCAAAAATCTGCATGGCGTATTTTGAAGAAGGAAGGGCTACATCCTTATCACTATCAAAGGGTGCAACATCTTCATGGAGACGTTGATTTTCGTCCAAGGTGCGTGATGTCTACTTGGATACTAAGAAAGATCAGAGATAACCCCAACTTCCCTAAAAGAATACTGTGGATGGACGAGGCAAGGTTACGAGAGACGGTATCGTCAATTGCCGGAATTTGCACAAATGGTGCCCTAAAGGTGAAAATCCAAGGCTAAAACGCTCATCGACATTTCAAGTCAGGTATTCTTTAAATGTTTGGGCTGGTCTCATTGATGATATGTTAATTGGACCAGTGATATTACCATCAACATTGACCGGTGAAAGTTTTTTAAGACTGCTACGAGACGAACTTCCGGAGCTTTTGGAGGATGTGCCATTGGCTTTACGCGCACGAAACCGCATGTATCTACAAATGGATGGATGTCCTGCTCATCATGCAAGGGATGTGCGTTCGTTTTTAAACGAAAATTATGAAAATCGATGGATCGGCCGGCAAGGACCGGTAGCGTGGCCTGCGCGTTCACCCGATATGACTCCCTTAGACTACTTCTTATGGGGGACCATGAAGCAACGCGTTTACAGTACCCCAATCGACAGTGAGGCTGATTTGCGAGAACGCGTTATAAGCTGTGCCAATGCCATTAGTAATGACCCCGAGATGATAAGGAGAGCGACACAACAAATTGTGCAGCGCGCAACTTTGTGTTTACAACAAAGAGGGGGACATTTTGAAAACCTTATGCATTAGATTTTGTTACTGAATAGTATTTAGAAGCAGTAGTTATAAGCTAGATAAATAAATGATTTTAATTGAACTCTTGTGTATTATTTACAAACACAAATAAACGTCTGCTTAAAAGATTAATTGCCGAGAGTCCGGAAGGCGTTTTTTTGTCGTAGTTGATAGAAAATGTTGTGTTTGAGTAACAATTGTACTATTTTCACCATAAATAGCCTGTATGATGTAGATTAACTTAAAGAAATAAAAAATGTACATAAAGGGGGTGTTTTATTGAGAAATTTTGCAATTATCGTAAAAATTTGTAAGAAAAAAAAGTTTTTCGAACAATAAATACCTTATTCACTAATTAAGAACCCCTTTTTTCCTATAATTTTCATTTCAAAAGAAAGTCCTGTTATTTCCAATCAGTAGTAAGTTTATTTTATTGTGATTAATCGTTTAGTTCAAAAGTTACATCGCTTTAATAAAAAGAAGGTCACTGTAGAAAAAAAAAACTTTAAAATTGTATAAATAAATTAAGATATTTTTTTAAATTTTTTTATTATGTTTTTCATCGATAAAATTAAGTATATTTTCCCTGTTTTCAATATGTGCACTTTATGAAGACTCACACTGTATATCACTTGCAGTGTGCCCAGTACTGTGGCGTCGGTGAGTATATTGTCATTAGGTATCGGCAACAGCGCAGCAGTTAAAATAGATCCCACATTGTAACAACTAATAGAAAACGTTGCTGCCAAAAATGCACAACACTGTTTTTACAGCCCAAAGATTTCTAATAATTTAAAAAATAAAGTTTAAAAACTAAAACCCGACGACGAAAAAACACGATCTAAAAACAAACATCCACACGCCACATTGATTTTATTTTATTATTAGTAATGAATCTGTTTTGCTACAGTAGGTGGCATACGACCACGGCGATACGGCATAGTCATTTCAGCAGAGACAATTTTCTTGTTTTGTACTTTTTAAATCGTGTTTTTTCGTAGTCGGGTTTTAGTTTTTAAACTTTATTTTTATTTAACATATTTTTAATCATGTAAATATAATTACATATTTGAAATGTGCTAAAATAGTTCTTTCATTTGATACCCCACACGGTACCGTCAAGCAAAATTTTTTTTTAGTTGTTTACTCTAAGTCCCCTAGAGGGCGCTGTAATAAATTGAACGTGAAGTCATGTTGCCTATAACCAGAAGACAACCAAGACGCTTCTAACGACACCTCATTTGTTCGAATATGATAACTAGTTTAGAAGTGGAAACGGATGAACATACATACTTACATACATACATAGCCTGTCAAAATCATAACCCTCCTTTTGCTTTGCCGTAGTCGGGTAAAAAAAGATTTCATGCCCCCTGCGACACCTACCGTGTTACCGTGCACATTTATGAAGGTTAGAATAGGGATCATCTTTTTACAACCTGTGCGGATAAAGAATGGGATCAGAAATGGCGGCGCATCTATTCACTTCTCGCTCGTTCATTATTTACGTCTATACTCACACCCCACGAGTGCGAATATAGACGCAAATAGTGTGCGAGCGAGAAGTGAATTGATGCGCCGCCATTTCTAATCCCATTCTTTATCCGCACAGGTTGTAATAAAGGTATTTCTGGGCCATTGTATCGGTTTGGCCATTCAGAAAGGAAAAAGGCTAAGCCTCCTTGGCCACAATGCCTGTGGGTAGCGATTTGGGGGATATATATTTTTTGTAAATATTTATGTATATAGTAAATAGTTCTTAGATGTTAATTTGAAGATCATAAAGGTTATACTAACATTAACACTTTTAGTTCTATACTTGAGCGACCTTACTCTTAAAGGATCTAGGTGGTTTCGATACAGACAAAAATGAATCATTTATCATTTGGTTTCAGACGTCCAACCAACGCACCCTCCACCTTGCTGGCGGCCTACGACGACTTCTACTGAGGACCCAATCAGGAGTAGACCACGGGCATATCTGCCTATATTATCAGGCCTAAATATTGGCAATGGAATTAAAATACGGGATTATTATTAAATTTTAGTTCTAACATATTTAGACTGTAAAATTCATTTAAATTCTTAGATAATGCCGAGAGAGTGAGAGAGATGTGTCTGGTGTGAGATGGTAGGTCTGGTCTATTGCTTGGTACATACAAGTACCATCAATACGATATATTTTATTAAAATAAATTTTAGATCTGTTAATTTTTATAGTTTTTTATTTACTTAGTACAGGCTCTTATCAATAGATGAAACGTGATACGTTTTTCTCGTAATTCATTTTGTTTCTACCTATACAGATGGAGTTTTTATTTTTTGTAGAGAGGTTACAGCCAACAAAAATGATAAGTCTGTCACGAAATAATAATGTCGGATGAAGTCGGATGAAAAGAACCTACCAGAAACGTATCTGCGTTACTTCTAATTTACCTAGCAGTTAATTTGTACTATCGGTTGACCCGCTTATGAGTTTGTAAATGTTTTCCTCTATATTTATTGACATACGTGGTTTATTCGTCACAGAATATTTATAACATACGAATTACGCATGCATAGATAATGGGTAGTAATTAAACAAGCCCTCAATATTACAGTATATTCAGTAGGTACCTACCAAAAAAGTTTTCATTGCGTATTCGTATTTGTGTTAATGCCTTTTATACGTTATTACATACAGGTAAATAAATTTTGAAGAGCGATGGTAGCTCAGTGGATAAGAACGCGAACGCGTATTCCATTTGTGTACCTTTGTATTTTCCAATTACTTATATGTGCGAGCGGACTCAACTCTCGCTCCGCTCGTGACCACGGCTGCTGTAACGTAGCCGAAACGTCGAGCCAAATATGTGAGTACAAAATGTTGTTTCACATAATAAATATCGTGTTAATCCCCGTATTGATACATTAAAGTTATATGTGCGTACTTTAAACCATTAGCTCGGCGGTGAGGGAAAAACATTCCCAATTTATCTTCGACTGCATTATGTATGTAGGTACGTAAGAACTTGCACACTTTTCCAAATAAAGTCCGATAGTCATAGTCTTAACACCAGCAATAAACATAGGCTTGCTGTCCCGGTCCTCAGACTTCATAAAATCGGTAATTCATTTGTTGGCTTAAGAATTAAGATATTTAATAAGCTACCACAAAATGTCATTAACCTATCACTGGATAAGTTTAAGTGTCATATTAAAACCTGCCTAATGAAGAAAGGTTACTATAGTACACAAGACTATTTAAATGATAAGGATTCTTGGTCATGTTAATCGATTATTCTTTTGAGTTGTAGTTCATAGTAGTCTCGTTAACTTTTATAATTGTATTTTTTTTCTCTTCTCAATTGAAACTCTGTATCATCATCAATATTGAAAACAGTATCTACTGAGTTTCTTGCTGGTATCTTCTCAGTAGAAATCGATATTCCGAATTAGCGGTAATGATAATATTATGTACCTGTTTTGACATTCATAAGTATTCTGTACGGACCTAAATTGAATAAAGATTTTTTTTATCTTTTATCTTTACATCGTGAGGAAACCTGCACGTTTCGAATAGTTTCTTAAACGTATTTTAAAAGGTTGTGAAGGTCAGACGGTAGTCGCTTGTAATTTTAATTACCAGACTCCCCAAATCCTGAATTATGGTCTAAGCATACCCTGGGCTCCAATGCGACAGCTCTGGAAGATGAGGAGGAGGAAATACACTTTTGGTTGTACGCATGTCAAAGCGAGCCAGAATAATTTTTTGAGGTTTTGGTTCGAGAAATCGTCAGTGTCAGCCCGAACTATGAAAGTTGGGGGTCTTGCAGTAAGCCGTTGCTCCTGCGTCCTATCTCTCTTCGATCATTTGATAATGGGTGTCCCATTGAATCAGAGTGCACTTATATTTGCGCACACATTTGTGTAAGTGTTTAGGTACTTACTCCGTACCTAGATGTCATAAAATGTTTTCGTAGATAGACTTTTATCTGTTTTCTTGTTTTTTAATAACTCCTTAAGGTTATCAAACTACATTTCACATTATGTGACTGATTTAAGTATTCATATAAAAAGTACTCGAATTTAGTAGGTATTGGAATGTCCATTATTTAAGTGTCCATGGGCGGCGCATATCATCAGGTGCTCCGTGCTACACCTATCACATAAAAAAATATTATATAAAAAAACAAGTATATTTAACTGATAAAAGTAATGGATGGAGATAAAATATGACACAAAAAGTAGCAGCCATAACGATATCTAAGTACCTACATATTCTTAAAACTAAACGGTTATTTATTTGTGGTTTGTAATCGGGCCTAGGATCATTGCACCCCGAGCCGGCGGCAATCCCCCTACGTGACCAAAAAGCTATTCGCTGGTCACTGACTCACTTAGTTTAATAGCTAATACCATTCACGAATTAGACAGGTGGTTTTTGTACATTAAGGAAAGCTAATTATTTTACTTTAAGACAACCACACAAAAAGAACAGGATCCCAGAAAAGATTCTAAATGTAAAATAAGAACAAAACACGTTACGTTTTTGTTTTCCTTAAAAAACTCGATTATCTTTACAAATCAACACCACTAGTAGTAAATCGAAATTCACATCTTTTCGGCAAAGATTTTGGGTTCATTATACTACAAACTACTACAAACTTACAATATTTATTACTCCTAATTTTCGAAAACTATAATTTATAATAAGTTTATGCAAATGCGAATACATTATGCAGCGACGAAGATTAGTAATGTTTACATCTGAGTCGTTGATGTGTCTATGTCGTAGTTAGATCTCAGAATAGATCACTTCATGATGTAGCCAACCATTTCAATGGAAAACTAGCGTCAAACCTGCTGTCTTATAATAAGATTTTACTATAAGACTTTCCATCAGGTAACTCCTTTGCTCGTTTGACGCCTCTAGCATAAAAAAAAGAAACACGGATTTCTTTGGTGACGCGTACTAGAGTACGTAACTCCTAGAGGAGCTTAATTAGAAGACATGATTGATTTCCTGGTTATTAACAGAATCTTAGAATGTACAAGTACGAGTATCATTTCAATATGTCACCACATATTTTATAAACCCTTTGTATTCAAATGCAGATAGTGGCATCATTAAAATTACAGCCTTAAATTCATTATGCTGGACATATTATAAAATGATCAAGTGTAAGACATGGCGACGCCATAAGGTTACGACGATAAACTCGTTTCTCAAGTTCAACCCCTTTGGCCCAAGAATCCCCGCCTACAGCTGCGCTACTGCTCGGGTTTTCCTCTACATGTACAACTTATGCGTATTTACGCTAACTTGCGTGCTTTTTGAATGATATACATTGTTAAAAGACACATACAATGGATTATTTTTACATTATAGCTGATGGCACACTAGCGAACTTAGTTACACTATGGCAAACTTTGCAACACACCTGATTTTTCTGAAATCGCCCGAATTTGTTACAAAAATAAACACTTCCTTGATATTCACCAGGGTATTATTACCTTACTGTATGATTTGCACGTTTTTCTCACAGCAACAGGAAACACTATTAACAAATTTATTTTAGTATTTTATCAACGCCTAATACTGTGATTTAATTGTAGTGTCTAAGGAAGCAAAAACGAATTTGGTATTATTTTTATCAAATAATTTCTTCGAATGTCGTAACATTCGAAACAGGAGACTTCCTGTTAAGTTAAAAGTGGCGGTTTTCCTTTATTGTCTGTAAAATATCAATAATTTAAGGGATAATGTTATTGTAACAAGTAGATATTATCCTAAATTATAAACAACCAGTATTTTAAGTAGTATAAGTAAAATCAGTAAATCAGTATCTTGTTGGTTATCCCTAACAATGTTTTTATTGAGAAATGTATTTAATGGAAATGTTGGTATATTAACCTTTTTAATTACTTAATTAAAATGGATGATTATTCAAACCTACAGATTTAAGCCTGTGTGCTGACTCCAGTGCCTAATAATACAATGTATTTGCAAAGCGGAACAGGTAAGTACGTGGTAATTGAATAAATATAGTAGATACATAATGGCATAATTCGAAGGCACCTTTTTGTGAAAATGATTGTAGTAGTAGGGTTGATGACCAATACATTTTCACAGGCACATGACAAATAAAAAGATAGGAACTTAATACTAACGAAAAAACGTACCTACCCTTATTACAAAACGTGATCTCAAGTTACTACCGAACATGCCTTCTCGTTCCGCACAACATGCATGTTTCTCATATAGGGTTTTGACTTTTCTGAGATAGCTTTGTGTTAACAAAGGGGATAAAAACGAATCATGTTACATTTTGTAAATATATGTATATAGTTCAATTCATACGCAGACAAGTCGCGGCGAAAAGCTAATAAAAGCCTCCACGTGCAGTAGTTCGCATGCTTTGCCAAGTGGGATTTTACGGCAGCTTAAATGAGTCATACCTGGCGGGGACAGCAGTAGGTAAGCAAACAATATTCCAGGGATATGTCGACGCGTTACTAACCCTTATAGTGCAAAATCAATACTGAAAGAAATGAATGTTTATAACACGTAACGAAATAGGAGCGAAAATAAAATTAGACCTACATACTTCAAAGATTTTTGTACATATTTATACCTACTATTAGCTAATTATCATCATTTCAGCCAATAGACGTCCACTGCTGGACATAGGCCTCCCCCAATGTTTTCTACACAGATCCATCTTGTGCCGCTCGCCTCCAATGGATTCCCGCAACCTTCACCAGATCGTCGGATCACCTTGTGGGGGGCCTGCCACGGCTGCGACTTCTTGTACGTGGCCTCCACTCAAGTGCCTTTCTGCTTCAACGGCCATCAGTTCTCCTAGCCATTGCCACTTGAGACATGCAATCCTTAGGGCTATATCTGTGACCTTAGTTGTCCTGCGGATCTCATCATTTCTGATACGATCACGCTAAGAGACTCCGAGCATAGCCCTCTTGATTGTTCTCTGGGTGACTTTGAGCCTCCTTAAACAGCACATTGTAAGCGGCCACGTTTCGGTTCCGTATGTCATCACTGGCGACACACACGCATTAAAGACTTTCGTCTTGAGATACTGCGGTAGATGGGCCGAAAATATGCTGCGTAGCTTCCCGAACGCTGCCCAGCCGAGATGGATTCCCCCATCGACTTCTTTCTGGAAGTTGGATTTACCAAGCTGGACCTTTTGTCCGAGGTAGTTGTAGTCGTCCACTACTTCCAGTGTACAGCTTCCAACCTGTACAAGAGCGGGTACGACAGGAGAATTCGACAAAATTTTCGTCTTGTCCATGTTCATTTTCAGACCCACTTGTTGGGAGATTCTACTAAGGTCGACGAGCATTGTGCTTAAGTCTTCCAAGGTCTCAGCCATGACTACGATAACGTCTGTGAATCGAAGGTGCGTCATGTACTCGCCAATTATGTAGATGCCAAGTCCATCCCTGTCCAGAAGTTTAAACACGTCTTTCAACAAAGTGGTGAACAGTTTCGGAGATATAACGTCGCTCTGTCTCACACTTCGCTGGAGAGGTATGGGTTTTGATTCCAGGTCCTGAAGACGGACTGACATTGTGGTGTTTTCTTACAATTACTGCAACACTTGTATACCTATATCGGTAGTCTATTCGGCACCTTTGAAGACACTGTAGCAAGATCCAGGCCTCGACAGAATCGAAGGCTTTCTCGTAGTCCACAAACGCTAAGCATAACGGCAGATTATACTCTTCGCCTGCCGCCTGCTGCAGCGTATTATATTGTGGTATATGGTGCTAAATCCTTTTCGGAATCCAACTTGTTCGGGAGGCTGGAAGTCGTCAAACCTGCGTACTAGATTATTCGCCATAACTCTCGAAAATAGCTTATATATGTGACTCAGCAGAGTGATAAGGCCTGTAATTCTTCAATTGGGATCTGTCACCCTTTTTGAAGAAAAGCCTTACCATGCCAGGATACCACGCTTTGGGTGTCTTTCCCTCGACGATGATGGAGTTGAAAAGCCTCTGAAAGGCTTTTAGGACAGGTCGTCCATCTGCTTTCAGAAGCTCCGCTGTGACTCCATCATTGCCCGGTGCCTTAACGTTCTTAAGCTGTTTGAGTGCTATGCTAATCTCGTATAGGCTGACGTCCGGGATATTTTCGGTGTAGTGCCGGGTTAATTTGGCTCTTGGCTCAACGGCCTGGATGACAGGTGCTCCTGATGTCGCGTAAGTCCATAAAAGTTTTTGATCTCGGCCAAAAGCTCAGGGTGTGACGTGACGATTCTGCCATCCTTTGTTTTCAGCTTGGTCAGCAAGCTCTCTCCATTAGCCAAATCTCTAGCAAACACTTTGGAGCCTTTGTTCCGCTCTATAGCCTCTTTAATACATTCCGTATTAAATTGGCGTATGTCGCGAGTTAGGCACTTAGAGATGCGCTTTCTGAGCTGCCGTCGTTGACGAGCTTCATCAGAGGCTTCCAGAACCATTTTCCGCCTTTTGTCATTAGCTAATTATACCCACTAATTATATAACATGTGTAGTTACAATAGACTCCAAAAGATACATACCTAACAAAACCTGTGAAAGTCAGCATTTTGTTAATATTTATAATATCCTTACTAATATTATAAAGGCGAAAGTTTGTTTGGATGGATGTATGGATGTTTGTTCCTCTTTCACGCAAAAACTACTAAACGGATTTTAATGAAACTTTACAGTAATGTAGCTTATAGATCAGAATAACACATAGGCTATAATTTATAAAGATATTGTGTGAACGCAGACGAAGTCGCGGGCAAAAGCTAGTGTTAATATATTTTGCAATGGGCTCCTACACCATTGAAGTACAATAATAACACTTACTTAGTTTTTCAGTTTAGTACTTTTTTATTTACATATTTACTAAAACAGATATTCATCTATAGTAGGTACAGTAGGTAACACACTGAATTAGTCTACGGCAAATCAATGAACCATTATTATAGTAATAACTCACTGTGGTAAATGCATTAAAAGAGACTAAGCTTGCTCATACATTAATTTACAGGCTATTGTTCAGAAAATACCTAATAGTAGGTATAATAATAATTGTAGTGAAAAATGTGCAAAGGACAAATTAGCGGGACAATAAATATATTTATAATAATTTCTATAAACAAGAATGAGAACCAGGGGTATTCCAAAAAGAGTGATAAAATGTTGCCCGTTGTAGCAATGACGGTAAGGTCTGCTGACTATGCGCAGGCGTTTATAAACTTAACGAGCCGGTGCGCACGCACAGTGTCGCGCCGGCCAGCCACCGAAAAGCTCGTTCATTGCCTATTAAATATAAAATAATTAATTACTTCAATAAAACATAAAATGGAGCGCTTGTTCGCTTTGTTTGTTATTGGTGAGTGTCTTTGTACTTTTAATTTGATACAATGTTTAATTTAAACGACGTCGTGTCATGGCGACTAATTCGTGAAGATGGTATTCGTTCAAAACGGTTAAATGATTAAATAATCAAAGCGAATGCCTTAGGAAGTTTATGCTAAATCGAATTTATTAATCAAAGTTTCCTCTGTTGAGAAATCATAACACATATAAAAGTAGGTAACAATTTTTGAGTGAATAAGTACCTACCCGCTTATTACAAATCGCAAACTAAGAATAATTCCGGAACAAATTTCATGCGAGCTTATTTTAACATTCCTTGCTGGAACGAGATGACATGACATTTAGTACGGTAATAACTTTAGGTCGTGATTTAGAATAAGGTGGCTAGTGTTGAACAAATAAAAAATTAAACGTAACTATGTCTTAATTAATGTGAGTTGTTATTTTGGTGCGCGCTATCTGCCTATTTGATATGAAAATTATAATTGCTAATCTTAGCATTGACCTCAAGTATTAAACCCCAATCAAATAGTTCCGCGCTTGTTTACATAGCTATTATACATATTATATTTACTAATTATGGGAGTTTTATTTGATAACTTAAATGAGCATTGAGTTCTAGTTTGTTTTTCAATAATGCATGTTATGTGCAATAAAGTGTGAATATTCTATCTACTCATGTTTTAAATTATAGATTATTTATATACTACTCATATAGTCCTTTTTTTAATTCCTTTTCCTGTCAAACAGGTAAACGTGATCATTCACAAAGAATTAATTATTATTACATCTCAACATTAAATGCAAAGTTGTAGTCAACTCAGAACCAGCTAGACAAGCTCAGCTGCCAAGTGTTGCTTTTATCTTATTCTTACAGAGATCAGCACAAATATTACCTACTTAAATAAATGTAAAACGTGTTTTAAAAGGAATATACATAACAGAAACGTTTTTGATGGTCGTTAAAACATTCCTATTTGGGTTGACACTGAATCACAATGTATTGTCAATATGGGGTAGAAAAACCTCCATATTTTTATAAATAATTTAAACTGAATACAATGTTTTTTTAATGTGTGATCCGGTTCGATACCCTTACAAATTAGGCAAAACTAAGTTAGTTAGTTTCTTTCTTCTAGGGCACAATGTTTTTTCCACCGTGTACACTAATATAAAAATCCATAGAAGATAAAATGACCTCAATGTTTTTGAATCAATCAATATTATGTGGTGTAACACGCGGAACCTCTTCTTGCTATTACATCTGATTAATTTTAAATTGTTTTGTTTGCCTCTGACGTCACTTAATTAGTAATTCAACGCTTAAAAAACGATTAACATTCAAAAGATATTCGTTGTGAAAAACTAGAAGCGTATCCATGTTGTTGGAATTCTCAGAATAGGCAAACGGAGGGTTTTTACGAGACATTATTTATCTAAGATAGATGCAAGTTATTGCTATGCTCTCAAAGGGCGCTACATTGTATCTATGAAACACCTAATTACTATAATATTTTATGAAAAAGTGAAAAATATTTATTGCCAATGTAACATTTCACAGAATAACACGAAACTGACCCCCACACTAGGCAATGCCTGTCCTGTGGAGGTTGATTTTACGATTTGTAAGAATCTGTACTCCAATGTGGCATGCGATTATGGTATACAATTATGGTAACAAATATTTTCTTGTGTATAAATAAAGAAAAAAACGATGATTATGGGTATTGACATATTGGATTAGGCAAGATTGTAGGACGTTCTGTCACTCGTTGGACAGCAGTCCTTCATCTAGATTGTAGTCCCTTAGATGGATTCATAGCGTGGTAGGACCCGTTTTCCAGGACAAGGATTCCCAGGTCAAGGATTCCCAGGTCAAGGATTCCCAGGTCAAGGATTCCCAGGTCAAGGATTCCCAGGTCAAGGATTCCCAGGTCAAGGATTCCCAGGACAAGGAAACCGTCCGGGTCAAGGGTTCCCAGGACAAGGTTTTCCAGGACAAGGATTCCCAGGACAAGGTTTTCCAGGACAAGGATTCCCAGGTCAAGGATTCCCAGGACAAGGTTTTCCAGGACAAGGATTCCCAGGACAAGGTTTTCCAGGACAAGGATTCCCAGGTCAAGGATTCCCAGGACAAGGAAACCGTCCGGGTCAAGGGTTCCCAGGACAAGGAAACCGTCCGGGTCAAGGGTTCCCAGGACAAGGAAACCGTCCGGGTCAAGGGTTCCCAGGACAAGGATTCCCAGGTCAAGGATTCCCAGGACAAGGAAACCGTCCGGGTCAAGGGTTCCCAGGACAAGGAAACCGTCCGGGTCAAGGGTTCCCAGGACAAGGAAACCGTCCGGGTCAAGGGTTCCCAGGACAAGGAAACCGTCCGGGTCAAGGGTTCCCAGGACAAGGATTCCCAGGTCAAGGATTCCCAGGACAAGGAAACCGTCCGGGTCAAGGGTTCCCAGGACAAGGTTTTCCAGGACAAGGATTCCCAGGTCAAGGATTCCCAGGACAAGGTTTTCCCAGGACAAGGAAACCGTCCGGGTCAAGGGTTCCCAGGACAAGGATTCCCAGGTCAAGGATTCCCAGGTCAAGGATTCCCAGGTCAAGGATTCCCAGGTCAAGGATTCCCAGGTCAAGGATTCCCAGGTCAAGGATTCCCAGGACAAGGTTTTCCAGGACAAGGATTCCCAGGTCAAGGATTCCCAGGTCAAGGATTCCCAGGACAAGGAAACCGTCCGGGTCAAGGGTTCCCAGGACAAGGTTTTCCAGGACAAGGATTCCCAGGTCAAGGATTCCCAGGTCAAGGATTCCCAGGACAAGGATTCCCAGGACAAGGTTTTCCAGGACAAGGATTCCCAGGTCAAGGATTCCCAGGTCAAGGATTCCCAGGACAAGGATTCCCAGGACAAGGTTTTCCAGGACAAGGATTCCCAGGTCAAGGATTCCCAGGACAAGGAAACCGTCCGGGTCAAGGGTTCCCAGGACAAGGATTCCCAGGTCAAGGATTCCCAGGTCAAGGATTCCCAGGTCAAGGATTCCCAGGTCAAGGATTCCCAGGTCAAGGATTCCCAGGTCAAGGATTCCCAGGACAAGGTTTTCCAGGACAAGGATTCCCAGGTCAAGGATTCCCAGGTCAAGGATTCCCAGGTCAAGGATTCCCAGGTCAAGGATTCCCAGGACAAGGTTTTCCAGGACAAGGATTCCCAGGACAAGGTTTTCCAGGACAAGGATTCCCAGGTCAAGGATTCCCAGGACAAGGTTTTCCAGGACAAGGATTCCCAGGTCAAGGGTTCCCAGGACAAGGATTCCCAGGTCAAGGATTCCCAGGACAAGGTTTTCCAGGACAAGGATTCCCAGGTCAAGGATTCCCAGGTCAAGGATTCCCAGGACAAGGTTTTCCAGGACAAGGATTCCCAGGTCAAGGATTCCCAGGTCAAGGATTCCCAGGTCAAGGATTCCCAGGTCAAGGATTCCCAGGACAAGGTTTTCCAGGACAAGGATTCCCAGGACAAGGTTTTCCAGGACAAGGATTCCCAGGTCAAGGATTCCCAGGTCAAGGATTCCCAGGACAAGGTTTTCCAGGACAAGGATTCCCAGGTCAAGGATTCCCAGGTCAAGGATTCCCAGGACAAGGATTCCCAGGTCAAGGATTCCCAGGACAAGGAAACCGTCCGGGTCAAGGGTTCCCAGGACAAGGAAACCGTCCGGGTCAAGGGTTCCCAGGACAAGGAAACCGTCCGGGTCAAGGGTTCCCAGGACAAGGAAACCGTCCGGGTCAAGGGTTCCCAGGACAAGGATTCCCAGGTCAAGGATTCCCAGGTCAAGGGTTCCCAGGACAAGGAAACCGTCCGGGTCAAGGGTTCCCAGGACAAGGTTTTCCAGGACAAGGATTCCCAGGACAAGGTTTTCCAGGACAAGGATTCCCAGGTCAAGGATTCCCAGGTCAAGGATTCCCAGGACAAGGTTTTCCAGGACAAGGATTCCCAGGTCAAGGATTCCCAGGACAAGGTTTTCCAGGACAAGGATTCCCAGGTCAAGGATTCCCAGGACAAGGAAACCGTCCGGGTCAAGGGTTCCCAGGACAAGGATTCCCAGGTCAAGGATTCCCAGGTCAAGGGTTCCCAGGACAAGGAAACCGTCCGGGTCAAGGGTTCCCAGGACAAGGATTCCCAGGTCAAGGATTCCCAGGTCAAGGATTCCCAGGTCAAGGATTCCCAGGACAAGGAAACCGTCCGGGTCAAGGGTTCCCAGGACAAGGAAACCGTCCGGGTCAAGGGTTCCCAGGACAAGGATTCCCAGGTCAAGGATTCCCAGGTCAAGGATTCCCAGGTCAAGGATTCCCATGTTGTTGGAATTCTCAGAATAGGCAAACGGAGGGTTTTTACGAGACATTATTTATCTAAGATAGATGCAAGTTATTGCTATGCTCTCAAAGGGCGCTACATTGTATCTATGAAACACCTAATTACTATAATATTTTATGAAAAAGTGAAAAATATTTATTGCCAATGTAACATTTCACAGAATAACACGAAACTGACCCCCACACTAGGCAATGCCTGTCCTGTGGAGGTTGATTTTACGATTTGTAAGAATCTGTACTCCAATGTGGCATGCGATTATGGTATACAATTATGGTAACAAATATTTTCTTGTGTATAAATAAAAAAAACGATGATTATGGGTATTGACATATTGGATTAGGCAAGATTGTAGGACGTTCTGTCACTCGTTGGACAGCAGTCCTTCATCTAGATGTAGTCCTTAGATGGATTCAGAGCGATGGTAACTCAGCGGATAAGGACGCGCCGTTCACGCGTTGGAGTCCTGATTCCAATACGCATAACATCTCTGGATTTTTCAAATCTATCTGCATATTTCTACCATTAGATCGGCGGTGAGGGAAAAAATTGTGAGGAAACCTGCTCGTCTCGGATAGTTTCTCAAAATTGTGGATACCTACAATAATTAAGATAGTGATTTTGAACGTCATGCTATACTATACAAACAGGAGTTGGTCTGGAGCCCAATTCTCGTGCTCGTGATATTTTGAAAACATGGCGCATATCACCTGAAAACCATACCAAAAACTATGTTTTAGTGATGTATGTAGTATGATAATAAATGTCATGAGCACGAGAATGGAACCGTCCGGGTCAAGGGTTCCCAGGACAAGGATTCCCAGGTCAAGGATTCCCAGGACAAGGTTTTCCAGGACAAGGATTCCCAGGTCAAGGATTCCCAGGACAAGGTTTTCCAGGACAAGGATTCCCAGGTCAAGGATTCCCAGGACAAGGATTCCCAGGTCAAGGATTCCCAGGACAAGGAAACCGTCCGGGTCAAGGGTTCCCAGGACAAGGAAACCGTCCGGGTCAAGGGTTCCCAGGACAAGGATTCCCAGGTCAAGGATTCCCAGGTCAAGGATTCCCAGGTCAAGGATTCCCAGGTCAAGGATTCCCAGGACAAGGTTTTCCAGGACAAGGATTCCCAGGTCAAGGATTCCCAGGACAAGGTTTTCCAGGACAAGGATTTCCAGGGCAAGGATTCCCAGGTCAAAGATTTCCTCAGCAAGGTTTCCCAGGTCAAGGATTCCCAGGTCAAGGATTCCCAGGACAAGGTTTCCCAGGACAAGGATTCCCAGGTCAAGGGTTCCCAGGACAAGGTTTTCCAGGACAAGGGTTCCCCGGACAAGGAAACCGTCCGGGTCAAGGGTTCCCAGGACAAGGAAACCGTCCGGGTCAAGGGTTCCCAGGACAAGGAAATCTTCCGGGACAAGGGCAGCAGCAACAACAACCTTTACCTACCTCAACAGCACCTCCAACCGGGTAAGATTTACGATTGGAGTTACTTTTTTACAAGCAGTAGTATTATTGACCCGCCTTTCTTAAGGGTACTTCGAATCCGAACTTGCAACTCTGGATTTTTTTAATCTATGTGCATATTTCTTCATATGTGAGGGAAAATATCGTAAAGAAAAGTGCACATCTCTGATAGTTACGTGTGAAACGTGTAACCAGGTGTGTGATGCAGGTAGTCGTTTTCCCAGTGTAAAGGGTTGAGAAGGTCAGACGAGAGTCTCTTCATTGTAATTACCAAACTCCTTAAATCCAGAATCATGGTCTAAGCACAGGTCTAGGCGTATCTTTGGCTCCAAAGCAACAGCTTTGGACGCAAATGAGGAAGGACATTTTAAGCCAAGACTTCTACAACCTACACATTGTTTTTTAATTTTTATAATTCTAGAAATAATACATGGAATCACGTTCACATTTGCCGTTTTAAGAGTAGTAACTATAGTATTATAATTTCGTAGAAATAAACCTGGCATATTGATTTAAAATTGATCGTAGTTAGAAAGATTCAAATACCGAAGTAGGTAAAGCAATCGTCTGATGTAGGGTTTTTATTATTCTTCTTAAATTTCTATTTTCAGCAGTAACACCGATGCCTGCATTCAGAACTGTCCAGTGACGTCAGAGTATAACCCGGTCTGCGGAACCAACAACGTCCAGTACGCCAACCCTGGCAGGCTTCAGTGCGCGCAGGACTGTGGCGTCAGTGAGTATCACCACTTTGTACACAATTCAGTACTATCACTCCCTATCTGCATACTACTCGGTGACGTCAATCAAAGTACTCACTCACGGCGGTAATCACCGCCGCCCATGAACAAAAAGGTACTTACTATCAGGTGATCCGTCTGCTCGTCTGCCCCTATCCCATAAAAAAAGCCTACAATACGGTCAGCGGGACTACGTCTCGAACCCTAACCTCGTCAGGCTTTTTATATGTTCAACTCTTAACTAGTCCAAACAAATAGTTGATATTTTTTATAGCAATCTTTTGCAATTTATTCTTAAGTAAATAACACACTTAAAAAATTTTAGGTGTGTTATTTACTTAGTCCAAACAAAGTTACCAACTCAAAAATTGAGTCCCAAGGATTTCTCTTAACACTATTTTGAAACATTATTTGACTGGACAAGTACGTAAATTATAAGTATGTATCTCATAATCCATTGTATGTTAACGGAACAGATGTACAAATCATCTTCAAATTTCTTTTTTTTTTTCTTATCTTTCCTGATAATGTCAGATGAGTTGATTAATTTCAATGTTTCTTCTTCTAAGAGTGGCAAATACGTTGGTCGTTTTATTTGTTATTTAGTAACTTTTTTCTCTCTTAACATTACCCTCTTGCATTTTTGTTAAACAACCACGTGATTATCAGTGGAAACTTGTAATTGGCCCTCAATGTTTATTTTTCTGTGACTGACTTTTTCTGTATCCCTAAATCTAGCTGTAAGTTTTCAAAAAACTTGTAAAATAAAATAAAATCATCAGATTAAAGATAAGTACATACTACGAAAACTATCACCCTACTATTGTGGGTTTCGTAGCGCTTCCCATTTGGGTCGGGACCGTAGCGTAGCGTAGGGACGAGTCGTAGCATCTCGTAGCTTTGTAGTTAGAATGGGACTAATGAAATGATGTATCATCCCCACACCATATTATTGTTAGACATAAACCTAAAGTTCCTACGGTATTACAGTATTTCTTAGCGTTATTTTATGCGATCGAATAAAGGAATCACTTGATAATTAGAAGCCATTCAATTACAAATCGTGTTGTAAACGAAGTACATTACATTTTATAGCCATAAAAAGACTTCCTTATTAAGAACTTAAATTGAAATATAAATGTACACATTATACCTATAGAATTTATGCTTATAAATGCACCCATGGCGAGGCAAGGTGGGATATTCCACAATGACCTGAAGCTTTGTAGATTCAAATTGTGAAATAAAAATGCAAATTATATATATTTCTCACAGCCACGGCTATCCCTGTCTGGGATTTATTGTTTAGTTTTCGAGTTACGCGGATTGTGTTTGTCTTTAGTTGGCTCATACAATGTTCCTCTAAGTAAATGCTGGGTACGCTCATGTTTGCCTAGTAAATTAACATTCGCTTGTCTGGTTGAATAACCTTCAACCTGTTTAATGACAGCACACGCGCAATACGAGTACAAGGAAAATACAAGGAACTTGGTATTAGTAGTGACTAAGAGCAGTAATAAAATCTGGTATTTTACTTAACAGTTAATTTAATGACCAATTCACTAATAGGTACTTTGTTACATTTAGATTAGGGAAACACAATGGTATGTGTCGAATAGTATAACATGTGATTTATGAATTCAAATATATTATCACTACTTAGATTAAAAAAAGGCCTTCCTAAAAGGCCGGCAACGCATCTCCACTCCCTCTTGTGTGGCTGATGTCCATGGGCGGCGGTGATCACTTACGATCAGGTGACTCGCTTGCTCGTTTCCCTCCCTTTCTCATAAAAAAATAATCATCATCATCATCTGATGATGATGATGATGATTATTTTTTATGAGACTGATGGCTGATGGGAGGCTGATGCCTATCGCAGTCCACTGCTGGACGTAGGCCTCTCCAATTGTTCGCCACTGTGATCTATTCATGGCTTCTCGCATCCAGCTCTTGCCAGCCATCCTGCGCAGATCGTCCCCTCACCTAGCCAGAGGGCGCCCTACATTACGTTTGCCAAGACGCGGTCTCCAAAAAAATAATGTAATTACAAAACTGACGTTTTTGTGACAAAGCAGTTTTTATTTTTTATTCATCATACGTCTAGGCGGTTTAATTCTTCAGTCATTATTATAATTTAACAGTCACTCAATAAAATGACACGGACCTCCAATGAGCGTCTGACGCGAATTGTTATTTTAGGCCCGATTAGACCAATTTTTATCCAAGAATCTCTATCGTATAGTTCTATTATTATTATGTTTAATATATATAATTATATTCTCCCATTTTGGGGTACGCTAACAAAATTGGGGGCTTTTACCAAACAATGTTTTAGAGGAAAAGTATGAGGTTGTTATGACGTCAGAATCTGATTCAAGCTGTAAAAATTTGTGGACTATCCTGCAAGTGTTAAGAATCGCTGCTTTTTGGAGAGTTAGATAAGTGAATTTTGGCAACTGTAAATTGTTAAGATTAATATGCAACTGTTTAGGTATGACGCCAGTGGTGGACACTACTATTGGCACTATGGTTACGCGATCCATCTTCCATACTCTTTTTATTTGATCCTGTAGTTCTGTGTATTTTCTTACTTTTTCTGTTATAGTTGATTGAATAAAATTAGTATTAGGAACTGCAATGTGAATTATATATGCATGTTTATTTTATTATTATTATTCTCGGTTAAATTATTATTATTATTCTCAGTCAAAGATTTGAGTTGAATCGGTCCTTAGCTGTGTGTATGAAGTAGTCTACCTAGAACAGATAATAATAATTTTGTTTATTTTTTACAGATGTAAGTCTACTTAGAGCATCACCGTGTCCAGCCACTACTACCGCCGCACCAACTAGTTAAAATAGTTTAGTTATAAATGCCATGACTGAATTTTAAAATTAAGAATATAAATTTAACTACAATCATTTACAATAAACGCTTAAAGATGGATAATTATGTAAAAAATAATGTACTAACGTGCCAAACATTTTGTGAATTTAAAAAGACAAAAATAAATAGTTATTAAGTTAATTTAATTTTGTTCATTTCTTACCTCTTCGATTTGGCGAATCGATACCTATATTTCTCTGAGCATTAAGGAGTATCACAATAATATTATCATTTCATGATGACGATATTTTGGGTAACGCGTGGATTACGGGACAATGTAAATGTCTCACAATATCACATACTTACATAGATCTGACTCCGAGATAGGTAGCTCAAGCACCTGTGTTACGGATATCAGAATCAACAGTGGGATTACAAATATATACATTTAATACTTTTCTTTTGTAAATACATTAAAAACACCCAGACCAATACAAACCGACAAGTTCATACACACAAATGTTTGTACTGTGCGGGGGTCAAACCCGCAACCCATGCACCAGAGGTAGCGACGACTACCACTGATCCAAACGGCTCAACATTGACCTTTAGAAAATGGTTTTTAATTTTGTGAAATTGAATTAAGTATACTGAAAATGTATAACCTACTATGAACTTTTTCTTCTACAAATAAATCCTACTAATATTATAGCGCGATTTTTTGTGAGGATATAAATGTACGTTTAATGTTTATTGCTCTTTGACTCAAAAACTGCTGAAAAGATTTTGATAAAAATTCTCCTTACATATCAGAATAATATGGCACAGGCTACAAGCAATGAATATATTAGTTTATTATCTAAAATATAAATATTGTTACTAACATCTATGGAGTCGTGACTTGATATGATGATAATGATTAGAATATATTAGATTTAAATATTTAACGTTTTGGGGTAATTCTGTTTGTAGATCTGAGAAGAGTATGCTGGAATGAAACGTCGCGTTTGCCTAATTTTTTTTATCAGCCGGTTCCAAATCCAAATTTAATGCATATTTTTATGGTTGACTTAAAGGGACGGTCGTCGCATATAACAACATTTAAATTTGGTATTTAAAAAGTTACCGTTTTAAATTTCGGTGCGCATATTACTGATTTCACTCTGTGAATTTCTGATGTAGTTGACACCTAAAACGTTTAGGTTTTATTTATCCAAAATTTGTTAGTGTAAAAATATATTTTGGATACATATTTAGGATTTTAAAATAAATACATATTGTCTTTGTACATTTATTCCATACTGCATAATTTAGTCTGTCCCACCAAATTCATCACCGCATACTGGTGACCCGCCGCCGATTGGTCGGGGACTGCTTATTTTATTCGCAGCTAACCAACATACCCAATGGCAGTTCACTATCAGCCACCTGTAAACCCGTTGCTAGCCTTCAATTCAGCCCCAACCATAGAGTGAGATAAAAGACTGGTCCCAGCCAAGAAGAAATTACGTCTACCGACTGAAAAAGCAAATGTCGTACAAGAAATTAAAGGTGTTGGCAGAGTCGAGAGAGGAATGGAGACTAGGTACTCCACGCACATGAGCGACGCTCTTAAATTAGAAAGAGAATGAGACATTTTTATGAAGAATTGCTTACCTAAGTAGCTGTTGCTTCGGAACCAGGGGTCCGCTATGTGTTCTATGGGTCCGCATGCCTACAACGATTCCTCCACTGTGCATGGGCTAGGGCATGCATAGTGGTCCGTTTATTATTATTTATTGCATCATTTGGTTACACAATTAAACTTTTTTAGTATTCTGATACGAGAGTTATTGTTTCTGAAGTAGGTAAAATACAGACGGTAATATCCTGGGTTCTGAACTGCAATGAATAAAACTACATTTATACATTTAAAAATAAGCTACACTTGAAAACACGGTTGGAAAGTCCAAGTTTCCACAATCTTGTGGAAACCGATTCCACAAGATTTCATGCCAAGCTAACAGAGGTTAAATCAATTTGGATTTTTTATTGGAAATTCCTCAGCAATTTGGTGAGATTTAGGTTTTTCAACATTTTGTAGATGGATGTGAATTAAAGTTATGTCACCATTTCCGGTTGACAATATGTTGGCGATAAAAAAACCTACTTGTGCAACAAGGCAGCCATTCTACTCGTAAGTCATCCACGAAAACCAGATCCTGCGCGAAGTTCGAAGATGTGCTTTGAAGATATTTTTATGACATATTAATTACCTAAGCATTTCTGATATATTTTTACCTGTAATTATTTTTATTGTAGGTTGTCTTGGGCAGGTCAGTGCCCCTCTGTAGAAGGAATTATGTTTTGCGATGTGATGTGATGTTATGTGTATTAATTATCACGTTGGTTGGATAGGGATAAAGTGCTAATTTGAGATATTTTTATTAATTTAGAACAACGGATGTTAATTCCTCTCGAGTGAAAATATTGTGCTTAGATTCCACCATACTCAGAGATTTATAGCGGGTGGCTTACCATGATCCTATTCCACTTTATTACAAAACTTTATTGAAACTTATTATCGTACTAAAGCTCATGCCACCCCCGTACACGCACTGTTAAGAAGGTATGGACCGTGTTTTGTTCCGGAACTATTCTAACATCGCATTTTGAAATGAGGAGGAGGTTTATCCCATACTTTATTCAGAATTTTTATTTGGCTTCGGTTTTTAATTATTAAGTTGCTTAGGATTGGTTGATCATTTTATGTGTTACGGAAAACTTTATCCTACGTATGCATAGGTAATTGTTATCTAGATAAGATTTTGTATTCTTCTTAAATTAGAATAAGGTCATTGTATTCAGTCTATTCAAAGACGGATGATCCTTAAAAACAAGTATGGCATTGTCCAACAGTATGAAAGCTCTTGCTCATAACAAGAAGACTGTTCAAGTACCTGCAGGACTAGCAAATGCACTAAGTAAATTATATTTAGAGTAGGTCGTTGACGTAATGTTGCACATTCAAAATCAGCTTTTACTACTACGCAATAATGTCTCAATTTGATAAAAAATCAACTATCGTTCATGTGCTACTCGGCCCTATTTTTTATTGTTTTTAAGTGCTTAGTAGTTTTAATATAGGTAAGAATCCCGGACGATGGTAAACTGGACATCTAAACCGGTTTCTAAATGATCCAGTTTACTCATATAAGATGAGGTTTATGCCTGGTACAAACTTCATTCACGCGATTAAACGTCACTTTGTTAACCGAATCCGTAAGAAAACTTTGCTAAATGTTTACAAGTATTACATTTGGAACGTTTAACTCATTAAAACAACAGTCAATAAGAATGTACTTATATATTTACAATCGGATAGAAGATATCATACATTTTTCAATAAATCATACTAATGCAATGGTGCGCCATAAGTAAATTTAGAGGACGTACCTAATAATTATAAGTGTCAATAGTAATATTTATCAATTACCCAGGCAACGTTATCTTGTCTCTAATTATCTCTAAGCTAAAAATAACTGTTAAGCTACGTGGAAAACCATAAGGTTAATAATTCAATAGATTTAAATGTGATTAAACGATCGGATAAAACCAAGTAAGAAAAAAACGAGTTTCCAAAGAGGGGCGAGGGAGGTGTGGGTCATTTATGTTTGTGATTACACGCAGGAGCATCCAGTGAGTATTTTGAACCTGTAGGTGATGGACGGACGAGGAAAGGTTGTACTGAAAAGTGACTACATAATATAAACAATATGGACAGATGTCTGATACTGATCGGTGAGTAAGTTATGAATCTGAATTTTAGCGACCTTTTCGTTAATTTTTTATTTCCGTTAATAATGTACTTTTGTGAAAATGGTTTAATTCTTTAAATCTTATCTAAATATCCAAATAACGTTTTGCACCTACCTAGATTGAATATAAATTACCGCACTTAATTGTTTCAGCAGTTATGAGAGTAGCTATTATATTAGAAGAGTAGTGGTTTAAATTGCTCTCGTGCATCGGGTTCTAGATTCGAGGTTTTTAATGTCGAGTAATTTTGAAATGAAACTATCTTTCCACTTCCACTTGAAGTATTGATATACCTAATGAAACCCCTACTATATTATTATAATGTTAGTATTATAAAAGCAGATAAATTTCTTCAATCAAGCCATTTTAAATTAAAATAAAATATCAAGAAGAAGACGATAACGAAGAGTAAGGCATGTGATAGCGAATTTTTAACATTACAGTAGCGGTAACTATTATCAATTTTGAATGGTCCGTCGCCTTGGCAGGCGGTAATTGGAACAAATTCGGTCCACCACACCACCGGTACAACCCGCAGCACCACTGGCACGACTGTGGCTCCTCAGAGAAGGATTGGGAGAAGGAACCCGACCAGCCATGGAAGGACTTTAAAGATTATGGCGGCTGGGGAGACAAAAATGGGTGGGGAAATAATAATGGCGGATGGAATAATCATAATGGTGGATGGGGAAATAATGGATATCAGAGGCCAAGGTGAGTTGAATTTTGAATAATTTTGATCATTAAATACATTTTTTCAATACAATAACTACACTAAACACAAAACTCGAGGCAGTTACGGCTAGGCGTAGAATGATGGTTTGTAATTCTAAGGTTGAGCTCCCTAGCAAACTTGTTCCGGCCTATTTTTTTCTTGTTTTTTAGATATTTTGACACAGATCCTTCAATTATATACTTCAACTACATAGACTTTTAATTAAAATTTTAAATAAGTAATTGATACCAACCATCGTCTGGAATAAAAATAAATCGCTCATAGTAGCGATGACACTGTCAAATTCGTACAGTTTATAAAATTTACTACTATACTTTACCCGATGTTTATATTATTTTTCATAAAAGAATAAATATAAGCTTAACAATCTGACAGCATAAATTGTAAACGACGCAATACATGATCACTATACGCAGACAAAGGCTCCTCAACCAGTTTTGTTTTTGTTTTTGCAAAAACCTCCGTTACGCTGCATGCTCCTGACCGCAGGCAATGAGAAACCCTCTGAAGATTTTAATTAACGTGTGACACTACAAATAACAGTCGACTTATTTGAGAATTTGACGAGATTTTTTTGTTTTTATATTATGAAAAGTTTCGGTAAATTGACATGAAATGTTCAAATGATATGAAACCTCAACCACAAGAAAGTGAACATATATATGTAGATGTAGGTACCTACACCAACTACAATTATTTTGTTAATAGGTATATGAAGCGATTTCCAAATCGGTGCAGAGTTTTTGAGGTCCTTCATAATAAAGAAGAAAGATTTTATGTATGTAACGTAAAATCTTAAATTCTTTATATTATATATAGCTTTTTCGAACAAAATTATACATAGAAATTGCATCATTGCAGACCACCATGGCCACCCCGGCCAAAACCAACACCTAATCCAACTCCACGACCCACGCCACAGCCAACTCCAGGGCCTGGTCCTCAACCAACGCCAGCTCCAGGACCCGACCCACAGCCAACGCGACAACCAGTGCCAAACCCACAGCCAACGCCGCAGCCAGGGCCAAACCCACTGCCCACGCCACATCCAGGGCCAAACCCACAGCCGACGCCACAACCTGGGCCAAACCCACAGCCAACACTACAACCAGGGCCAAACCCACAGCCGACGCCACAACCAGGGCCAAACCCACAGCCAACGGCTAGGACCCCTGAAACCTTGCAGGCCTGCCTCGCTAGTTGTCCCGTGACGTCAGAGTTCAACCCTGTCTGTGGCACAGACGGCGTCACATACAACAACATTGGACGGCTGGAGTGCGCCAAGTATTGTGGAGTCGGTAAGAATTTGTCAATGAATAACATCTTCGATGAACAGATAATGACTACCAAATAAATTAAACTAAGGGCTTCGTTTACCATCCCCGAATAATGATTTATTAGCTAATTTTCACAATTAGTAGTAAAACTAGTGTTTACTACTTTTAATCGATATGATAATTGTCAGAAATGGCTAAATTCAGGCTGACTTATTATTTAACTGGGGGTAGTGCAACATGCACATGGCAATTATAAAATCTTATACATATATAGATAACATCCAAAAGCAGTTCGTCCATCCGTTTACGAATTCGAACGTATGGAAGGTTTCTTCAACGGTTTAGTCATAGCGATGACGATAGGTTCATATTTATGGTCTGCCTTGCCATTATTACTTTTTTAAGAAATAACACCTACTTTAGAAATATGTTATAGCTATTAAAAACTAAAATGTCCAACATATTTCTAATTAGTAAGCTTTTTCTCTCCATGTTGCATTAACTATCGTTTTTTTAATCATTGGCGAAATAGACATAGCATTTTTATAAGCTATTTTTCCCTATTTTGCATCAATTTTTTTTATCATAGACGAAATAGGCATAATTAAAAATCATAGGTGTGAAGTTTATAATGTATGCATATTCGGCTTAGCGGTGGACGATATGCCCTGCCCGGCTGAAAATTTGTTATGTAAATTGTAGATGTGCAACTGGCAAGAGCTACTCGGTGTCCCAGCGTGATGCCGACCTCCCCTCCCACTCCTACCACGCCCTCGGCGAATATCCAGGCTTGCATCACAGGCTGCCCGGTGACCTCAGAGTACAACCCCGTGTGCGGCACTAACGGCGTGACGTATACCAACCCCGGCCGCTTGGAGTGCGCTAGACTTTGTGGAGTCAGTAAGTACTGTTGCATTCTTTTCCTCTGTGAATTCCATATCCGCGCGGTCGAAGCATAACGTCCCTTATGATCATATGACATGGCTGTCACCGCTTCACCGTGCAAAACATTCCGTCACGGACTAAATAATTTGGCAGTTCCTATTCCGGCCGCACCATTAAGAAATGGATCTTGTTACCAGCGCATGTACTTCTTACAATATGGATTCCTTCAAAAGAACCGTGAAGAAGCATCTCGCAGGGTAGTATGTTAGTGTCAACGGAAGTGATACCTTGACATCGCGTCCGTTGTAATTGCAATGTAGGCTTACCATCAGGCTGAGAAGAGACTATATACTGTCATTATAAAAAAAGTCTTACACTAAATACTACACAAGCGATTGAAATAAAATCAGCTATTCTATACAAAATAAAATATCCACCTGGCAATAATGTATGGAACATCTGATTTTTTTTTCGTTTATTTCGTTGATCTAACATGCTAAATAGACTTTATTTACGATACCTATTATGAGGTTTTTGGGATGTAAACGATAAAAAAATGACGGTCTATATTATTATTCTTACAGACGTCCAGTTATCGAGGAACTCGCGGTGCCCCACAAACCAGCCCGCAACGCCATCCCCAAATACGAACCCCACCAGTGGGACCAGCCCGCTAACAGTGCCCACTCCGCCCCCGGTCACGCCGCCCCCGATCACGCGGCCCCCGGTTACGCTGCCTCCGGTTACACCAACTCTAGATTTTACTATCCCCCAAGACATTCTGGACCTAATATTCCCCACTACAGAGCCAACATTTGAAATAGATATAAGGCAACAAGACGACTGAATTATGTGTGACGTAATGTGAAGAGGTTGCGGGCCAGTACCGACGAGTTTTCCAGTATCAAAAATAAACAAGTACATTGTAGTACTCACTGATTGACGTTTTGTCGCGTTTAGCCCCGATATATAAATTTAGGTAAAATGTAACGCGAAAGTTGAAAATCGTGCTAACAGTCTGTTTAGCCGATAAATGTCATTTCTAAGAATATAGGAATAGTTCCATTTTTAGTTAAATAAACCCAACTGGCTAAAGGCGGTGTCTACAGACATTAAATCTTGGTTTTCAGCAAACTGCCTTCCTGTATCACTATGAAGCTGAGCCAATTTGCTGTGTTACAGTAAAAAATAAAACATTTAGTGTTTATGGGTGGACACGCACGGACAGACACGTGAAAAGGTTTTTATACGAAGTTTGGTACAGGGTATAGTAGCTAAAAGGTGATATTAAATTTGATGTCGGTGTCTACAAGCTGTATTATATTAATTATCCAACCATTATAAGATATCACTTTTGGAAATACGCATAAATAAAATCAACTTTTCATACAAAGTCGTCGCGAATTTTTTATTTTGTATGGGGACTCATAAAAATGAAGAACAAGAGTAACTTATTCAGAATGGTCGGTGTTAGAGCTAATAGGGATATAATGTTTTACCGATACACTCTGTATAAAACTATAGGTAGTTCAGAATAAGAACTCAATCCTAAAAAAATCTTTGGTACTCAATGCGGTCCTATTAATATCTTATGTATGAGTAGAAAATAGAAAAATATCGTTTCTAAGTTTATATAACGTTATTTAGCTTTCTAGCATTTTTCAAATAGGTTGTAAAGAAATCCAATAGCGGCAAAAACGGTAAAATTTTAGCAATATTTAATTTCTTATCTACAAGGACTATTTTTATGGACCAATTTAATAACAAAAAAAAAATTATACATTCTCGAAAAATCTGCTAGATAGAATTTTTAAAATTAGTCATAATAACTCTGAAACTATGTTTTTCTACTGGCAGCGCCTCTGCCGCTAGAGTCGTGCTTGTCTCAAAATATGACTGACTGAATCGGTTTATTTATGCAAGAATACTCAATACCTAGAATGTTTAAATCTTTACAAACGCACGTTTGAAGTTTTTTTCATGTGACTATTAACGAATTAACAATACATTTTTTATTTGTATTAGTGTTAAGTCAGTCCAGTATTATTACGTTCAATTTTTTTTTAGGAAATCAGACAGATTGTATACATACCTGAAATAAGTAGTATTTTAGAAGGCACATTTTTTTTATATTTTCGGAAGACTTTAATTACTAAAAGAACTGGTAATAATAAATAAAAGTGTAACAATCTTGGTTTTACCCTGTTTTTAATTTGTAAAGTCTACGAGTGTGCTGTAGAAAGAATATTTGATTGGTATCGCTATGTGCGGTTTTGCAACTGGAGCCCAATTCTCGTGCTCGTGATATTTTGAAAACATGGTGGATGTCACATGAAATCCATACAAAAAAACTATGTTTTAGTGATACACGTCGTATGATAATAAATGTTACGAGCACAACAATTCTTGCCCTCGTGATAGTTTTTTGTATGGTTTTCAGGTGACATTCGCCATGTTTTTTCATGTCGACAATCCCCAGAATTGGGCTCCTTTGCCTTGTGATATATTACACTGCATTTAAACTTTTACTTTTTTTTAAGAAGATATGCCTGTGGGAACCCTCATTGCAAATAGAAGTAATAGTTTCACAGATCTTGCGATACTTGTAGTACTTACCTATCTGATAATAGTGATAATGCATAATTGGCACTATTTACAAATCTAAAAATACTTAAATTAGCTAAACGACTAAATTAGTACGACAACAACGATCACCCCATATCGTAAGTTTCGGTTTCGTAGCACTTTCCCATTTTGGGTCGTAACTCGTAGCACAGGGACGCGTCGTAGCATCTCGCAGCTTTGTAGCTAGAATGCGAATAATGACTGATTTTTGTTACACGTAAAACTAAAGTACATACCTACGGTATTTCCGAACAAAAAAGGTTTATTTTTTATGTTCCAATTAAGAGATCAATACTCTTGCAACATGTGCATTACATGCTCCTTATCAGAAACTAATCAATGGACAACATTTCATATTTTTAACATGTCCATATTGTTTTTTTATATGAAAATAGACATAAAATGAACAGACCCATATTTTTTCTTTTTTCAAAATTTGTCCATTTTCATGCATAAAATAATTATTGAAATTCTTTTTATTCTAAATAGACGTAAACGCCAAATGACGTCATCGGACGTCGTAACGTTGTCCATTACTCGTAGTAGAGTATCTCACTGAAATAGGGGTAATGTCGGGCTCTTTCCCAACATCCCACATTGACTTATGTTTCTCTGACTAAGCAGTTTTTATTTTTTATTTGCTCTCATTATAGGTCACCGTTGTGTGGTGCAATAGATAGGTGACATGCGATTTATTGTTATCTAGAAATATAACAAAAAAATGCAGTTAAATTGTAACCTATTGGTTTTGAAGTCAGTTAAAAAGTCTCATAAACAATAATGTTGTTTTAAAAAACTGATTGAATGTGTGAAATTATCGTTAAAGTATTTTCAAAAGAACATTAAATAATGAGAGTCTTGAGAGGAATCATCATTAATTAGTTTTTCCTTCGAAATTGTATCCAAGTAGGTTACTGAATCTGTAGATAAACGGATGTTTGTTAAATTATTATCCTTTTACAAAAAGTATTATAAATAAACATGTTCAAAAGAATTCTTATTTTTGTTATTCGTTTTGGTGTTACTGCATCAAAACATAGCGTGAAATCAGTAATACTTACACCGAAATTTAAAACGGTAACTTTATAATAATACTTATCAATTCTCATTTGCTGTATGTGATGACCGTCCTATAAAAAAATGTCGGTACTTATATAAACTGGCAGACAAATAAATTAGGCCACCGCGCTCTTACTTTGCAGCATCATGAAACGAAAAATACTGTTATCATTGCTTTTTTTGTAAATTTTATGATTGTTCAATTTTTAATTAAAAAACCTGTGGATCCTTCGATAATAAAGAAATTTATAAAATCGAGTTCATACAACTGCCTATGAGATGAAAATAAGAATCTGTATTTTCTGGTTTTGGATAATCATGACCTTGAGTCTTTTTTATGTGATAGGTGGCAAACGAGCAGTCGGATCACCTGATGGTAAGCGATTGCCACCGCCCATGGACATCCGCGACACGAGTGCGCTGTCAACCTTTAGTAGTAAGGGTACCGGAGGCCCAATCCGGGGGAAAGGGGGTTCCCTTTACCCCGGATTGAGCCTCCGGTATCCTTACTCACGCAACGAAACACAGCACAGTGCTGCTTCACGCCGAGCACACACGTCAAAATGAGTATTTTAGGTCAAACGCCCTGTCAGTGAAGTGTCTGGAGTGGAACGCCCTGCCAGCATCTGTTTTTCCCAGTAGTGATTACAACCCCAAAAATTTTAAAACTTGAGTGAATAGGCTACTTTTGGGTAAGCTCGCTACATCGTAGGTTTCCTCTCAACTCTAGAGTTCAGTGTCAAGCCAAGTGCAAAACCATCATCAACAAATAATATATATCTATAATTCTATTTAGTACAGAGCACTAACTATGGAATCAGCTACCAACGATGGTGTTTCCGAAAAGATACGACCTGGTGATCTTGATGAAAAGAGCTTATTCCTCCCTTAAGATCCAGCAACGCATCTGTGATGACCCGTGTGTCGCAGATGTCCATGGGCGGCGGTTAATCACTTACCATCAGGTGAGCCGTCTGCTCGTTTGTCTGCCATAATGTAAAAAAAAGGGACGACGTACTCGTACCTACCTATTGATCGAAGACTAGCAATGTAGCTGATTTATATAGCATTGCTTTACCTCCATACGTAGGAGGTAATTGCCTTTATTTTTAATGGTAAGGTAACTTTTCTGGATAGAAACAATGCTAATGGAAATAAACTCGACAAACTCCAAAGACAAAGAGAACAACATTGAAATTAAATTAATTAGTTTCTTTTCGCGACTATCGATAAAATTATGTAAAATAAACTGCTATGGTACCATAGCACTTTACAGGCAAGTAGAAATACAGTGGTCATGAGTACTGTCCATTGCACAAGGCCGCAAGTTGTTTGTCTCTGGCCGTCACTGCCAGAGACAAACAACTTGAAGGGGAAGTCCGTGGACGGGTAAATACAGTAGGTACTTACGTACCCATTTACAAACTTAGATCTTTTTAAGTTTTTGTAGGGAAATAAATTATTGGGGAGCATTTGCAATGACCTAGGAGTTACCTAATAATGATGAATGAATCACCACATTATGTCAATATTCTACATTGATTATAGGTACTTAGCTGTGCATAATATTCATTACAAGAAATGGAATACAACAAATAGCTATTTTCTAGTCCCAAGAACTTAAAGTCGACCGTATAATTAATTGTCTGTGTAAGGCAATTAATTATTTCATCACTATGTGATCACTTTCCATCAGGTGTGCCGTCTGCCCGTTTGTCCGCTATAATGTAAAAAAATAAATAAAAAGATAATAGGTATGTCTCTTTTCTTCAATTTTAACTCTTATACCTAAAGATTTTAAAAAATAATTTAAATATATTCACATGAGTTGTAGATTAAAAAATCGAATTACCTATAAATGTAAAACTTTTTTTTTATATAGAACCAAATTACTTTTTAAAACTTTGTATGTAGGTACATATCTCCTAATATAAACTTTTGTAACTCTATTCTGCTAATAAAAAAATACCTGACAATACGTTGGTCCTGACTCAATAGTTACTTACTTTGTTCGAGTCAGCAGACTTGTATTGGGATATAAAAATCAACGACGGTAACACAAATATACTTATTCTTAAATATATATATTATCTTTTAAGTTAACTGTCGTATAAACTGACAGTTAATGTTTCAATCAATTCAAAAATGATTACTGAATACTGATTAATATCATCGTTAGATTAAAACAAGTTTCTAACGGAAAGAGGCGAGGGGAACATCTATGTAAGTAGGTATATACTGTTTCAAGAACTTCTGGTGGTTATTGTTAGTCTATCACTTATATGGAATACACGATAATAACATGAATCGGAATTGATATAAAAATGGATGTGTAGAAGTTAACAACATGGATAAACGCTGGTTATTTGTATGTGAGTACTGCATCATTAATTGTTTTGTATTTATTTTCAATAGATCAACATTCTACCCTACATATCTGACTAATTTAGTATAAATACATTGCCTTCGAAGAAGTCATTAGCCATTTTTTGTAGTAAAATTAGTTATTTAGAATGATTTGCAAGAAATAATTCGTTGTAAAAGTAATTACACTACCTTATTAGGTATTCCTAATCTCTAAGTCATTTTATTATGTTAGAAAACTATTGACCGTTTTTTTGGAAGTAAATAACAAGTAGGTAGCAACACATTGCAATATTTACAAATTAATGTTCATACTGCTTATAATGTTTTAAGAATTACTTAGTATATTAGTACCAAGAAATATTACTTACACAATACTTATAGTGTACACAATATAGAGGGATGGTATATGGGATTAAAGTATGAAATTGCTGTTTTTTTCTAGACACCACTAAATGAATATACCTACCTGCGAGTATAATATCTAAAAAGGTAGTTAGTTTCAGTATAGTTTTATTGTGATTAGAGACCATATTTCTAAGGTTTCAAACGTATTCGTGATGCAGAAAAAAATATTGAAAGTGACTTTTTTTGTTAGGCAGAATAAACGTTTTCATAATTCGTATTTTTTAAAATAAAACAATGCTTTTTCCGAAATCCATCTTTTAAGAATTTCAAAGTAAGTAAATAGTAATATTAATATTTTATTTTCTGCACAGTATAAAATAAATATGGAATAGTAGCCTTACGTAATAATAATTATTTTGAAATTACGCTGTCTAAGGATTGCAAAGGTGGGATGACATTATCGATTCAATATTAATAACCGTCAACCGAATTGTCAAATCCTGGATCATGGTTCACCAAGCTCACCGTGTTTTTTAGTCGCCCTGTTGGTCTAGTGGTTTAAGTCCCTGACCGTGATCTCGGCGTCCTGGGTTCGATTCCCAGGTCGAGCAAAAAGTATGTTTCCTTTTTTCGAACATAACTCGGGTTTTTTGTTCACCAATCCGCATTTGGCAAGCGTGCTGATTAAGCCTAATCCCATCGTAGTATCGATAACTTGATTTCTATGATGGAGGCATTTGCCCTGCAGTGGGACAATACATAGGCTGATACTTTACTTTATTATTTGCACAATTTTAGGTGGTAGGTACATTAGTCTTAAATGTATATACATATTATGCATTGTATGGATGCTTATTCAATGTTTTGTCACTAAAAACAATAGAAAACTCGATATTACTACAGTTCCACATGGTTTTTTCAAAACCTACGTTAGTTTGTTAGTTCAACTTTAATTTTATAATATGTAACGAAATCCAATCATAATATGAACGAGAAAGACGCGTGCAAATTGTAATAAACACTCAAACCTGTGTTTTATCATCATCATCATCATTTCAGTCAATAGACGTACACTGCTAGACATTGGCGTCCCCAATGTTCTCCACACAGATCGGTCCTGTGCCGCCCGCATCCAATGGATTCCCGCGATCTTCACCAGATCGTCGGTCCACCTTGTAGGAGGCCTGCCACGGCTGCGACTTCCTGTACGTGGCCTCCACTCGAGGACCTTTCCGCCCCAACGGCCGTCTGTTTTCCTCGCTATGTGCCCTGCCCATTGCCACTTAAGTTAACTTAATGTCAAAATTGAAACATACAATGTAAAGACAGGATTAAGCGATTATGATTTTTTTATGTGATAGGTGGCAGACGAGCAGACCGATGGTAAGCGATTGCCGCTACCTATGGACACCCGCCACACTAGTAAAGTTAAAAGTGCGCTCTCAACCTTTATAATTTCCTTAGCGAAACACACCACGTAAGCACTGCTTCACGCCAGTTTTCTGTGAGGCCGTTGCCGATTGGAAATATATACTCGTATTTCTATAGTGCGATTTTTTTTTAGTTGCGCTAATAGCGTTACACGTAGCTGTCACTAATGGCGTACCGCATCACGACCACCCCAGGCCACACCACCATCATCATGATGATAATGATTCCGGCTGGGACGAAGATTCGTTTCCTGAATCCGACTCGGGTCCAGAAGACTTAGATGGCTGGGGCGATGATGATGAAGTTAGTGGGCCTGGGTCCCATCATCATCATCATCACCATCCAAGGTATTTCGTCATGTTTTGTAAAATAAGCCAAAATTTCCCGTAACATGTTAAACATTAAAAAACCTAACGAGAAATCTCAAAACCATTTTCAAATACACAATATTTATCACACAAAATGTTTTACTGGTTTTTTATAGTAACTAAACATAATGCATCACAAATTTAAAAAAACTCTTTCAGGCCCCCTAGACCCGAACCTGGACGACATCCAGGGCCGGGCCCACGACCAGGACTAGGACCACGACCAGGTCCAGGTCCAGGACATCTACCTGGCCCGGGACCAAGACCAGGACCGGGACCACAACCGGGACCGGGACCACGACCAGGACCAGGACCACGACCAGGGCCAGGACCACGACCAGGGCCAGGACCACGACCTGGACCGGGACCACGACCAGGACCGGGACCACGACCAGGACCGGGACCACGACCAGGACCGGGACCACGACCAGGGCCAGGGCCACAGCCGGGACCTGGCCCGTGGCCAGGACCAGGTCCTCAACCGGGACCAGGTCCGTGGCCAGGACCAGGGCCTCAACCGGGACCAGGACCACGACCAGGACCTGGGCCAAAACCATGGCCCACTCCCCAACCTAATCCAAATCCCCAGCCTTGGCCAAATCCACAACCTAACCCAAATCCTCAGCCGAATCCCAACCCACAACCTAATCCAAACCCACAGCCATGGCCAAACCCACAACCCAACCCAAACCCACAACCTAATCCAAATCCACTACCGACCTCAACAGCAAAAATTCCTTCAAAAGATGAAAATTGTTTCAATTGTCCATTCACGCCAGAATACAATCCTGTTTGTGGTACAAACGGTATCACCTACGATAACATAGGACGTTTGGAATGCGCGAAACTATGTGGGCTCGGTAAGAAAATGTAACTATTATTAATTATTTTATGCTAGCTCGTTTGACGATAAAATTATCAAGCGGGTCACCTGGAACATTCATAAATAAAAAAAAATATTACTTTATTTGATAGAAATGGGGTGAGCCCTGCGTCTCATAGCCACTGCGACCAGTAGATGATCTATTGTGGCAGCCCCGTATAAATAAAATTTATTCGTATAAATAATCTTGACCGTAGGTGTACTATACATATACAGGGTGTATCACAGGGTGTATATCAGAGTGTGAACATCTACATCCCTTTAACCACGTGTTCTACCAATCATTCTGAACAACATTTGTTCTATGATTTTTCGAAATTCGTCTAAAATTTTTTCGACTCCCCATACAAAATGACCAAGTCGAAACCGACTTTGTATGAGAAGTAGATTTTTTTTTATGCGAATTTCCAAAAGTCATAGAACAAATGTTGTTCAGAATGGTTGGTAGAACACGTGGTTGGAGGGATGTAAATGTTCACAGATACACCCTGTATAGGAGCTTGAACTATTTTTAATTTGCACAAAGTCCTTGGTAGTTTTTTTTTGTGTGATAGGTGGCAGACGAGCAGACGGTACCTGATCGTAAGCGATTGCCGCCGCCCATGCACACACGCAACACTAGTGGAGTCACAAGTGTGCTTCCAAAGCTTAAACTCCTCTTTCCCCTGGATTGGGCCTCCGGTACCCTCACTCAAGCAGCGAAACACAGGACAGCGCTGCTTTACGCCCGTTTTATGTGAGGCCGTGGTATCATTCCGGTCGAGCGGGCTTATTCAGGCCGAAACAAACATTATGATGATCGTAGTTTGATTCACAAATTACACACACATGTTATTTTTTTTATTAATGGCTCTGCGTCTTGGACACAACTTGCCAATGTCAAGTGATTAAAGAGACACGTTTCTTTTCTTGTTTTTCTTATCATCTTATGCAAACCTTTACTCGTAATTACCAGACGCCCCAAATACTGAATCAGGTCTAAGCATATCCCGGGGTTCGATGCGACAGCTTTTTTACGCAACCGAGAATTACACGCTAAGATGAGGAGAAAATAACTTTTATTCATACATTCAGATTGTAGTATCAAATCAATCAATTACAGAGGTGGAGTTAGCAAGCTCTTCAAAATGCCCGGCGAAAGATGTATCTACACCTTCACCCCCTATTCCCACCACGCCTGCAATTGATCTGCAAGCTTGCCTTACAACGTGTCCTGTGACATCAGAGTACAACCCTGTGTGCGGAACAGATGGAGTGACGTACCCCAACCCTGGTCGCTTGGAATGCGCTAAAATGTGTGGAGCCAGTAAGTATCTACTTAAAAAAATGGCGATTTTTTAACAGATGTGTTTCAATAAAAAAAATCCATCCTCGAAAGATAATTTAGCTAGAACTTGGTTTGACACGCTAACAGGTTACTGATGAAAGTCTGATGTGTTGTTGTTTGAAAAGTGTATCATGTTTTTCAACGTTCGATTTTTTTTTATGTGATAGGTGGCTCTCCCTTCGGTCAAAATTTACATCAATAGCAGTTTCGGCGGCATACCTATATCATTTTATGACATCTTTACGGGGTACGAGGAATTCCAAAAATATTTTAAGTCAATAATAATTATCTGTTTTATTTATTTACGTCGAACTTTATTATAACAATGGATGCATTTCTTCCAGATGTGCAGATGTCGAGAAGTTCCCGCTGTCCCGCGAATCAGCCAACAACAGGGCTACCAACAACGGGATCTAATCTGGCGTCAACTCCGACTCCTCCCCTCACGCCGTGGCCTACACCATCGCCCACCAGCGGACTCGATGATGTCACCGTGTCGTTAGATATATTAGATCAAATATTCACACGAGAACCAGATGACGATCCTTCTAGCCTTATAGACGTTAGACAGAATAGTGACGATTAATTAGTTAAGTACCATTTTTGAGAAATACAAGTCTAAATATACCACATGCCAATTAAGGGAGAGCCTTGCGCTAATAATGTAACTTAGAAAATGACTTTATTCAAATTAATTAGGACTCATTGTACTAATTGAATACTTTTTTGTATAAATTATGGGGAATGACAATATTTTGCCATTCTCTTATTGTGATAAGGAGCGTGAAGGTGTTTGTAATTTGAATTAGAAATAAAAGTTTTCAAAGAAGTACCTTACTGTAAACCAAAATGCAATATTACCGTAATACATTTTTATCTTCAGTAGTGTTATTTTTATTTACTACTACGATAACTAGTGCTGCTCCAAATGGTAAGTACCTATTCTACTCCAGAAAATCGTGCAGATCTTCCTGCACGATATCCTGGAGTAATATTGACATGATTTACATAAGTATATTCCGTCTGTGATTTAAACCTATTTATCTTTTTAGGGCCATGTGACGAGACTGATCCAGTATGCTTGAAAAAGCTCATTCAATCAGCTCTACCCAATTTTGTAACAGGCCCGCAAACAATGGACGTAGAAACCCTAGATCCTTTCTACATAAATAAGTTGGAACTAAATCTTACTGGTGGCCTTAACATCCAGCTCAAAGAAGGGTTATGTAAAGGAGTGAGAAAATGTGTGGTGGAATATGCAAGGTAAGGAAATGTTTTACGTATATCTAAAATGTTCTAAATAGCTGAAAGAACTTACTATTCTGTCTGTGAAACTAAAATTTACCGCTTTACATTAATAAAGTTTCGTATTTTAATAATTTACTATCCTTTCAGAGTCTCACAAGACCGATTAGAATCTCGGTATCTTTGCAATCTGGTGATTAAGGGAAAATATTCATCTTCTGGACGCCTCCTCATATTTCCTATCAATGGTGTAGGAGATGCGTCAGTCAAATGCAGTAAGTTCATTGTGTGATTGGTATCTAGTAATTTATTTGATTCATTTAAGTTAACTACAAAGTAAGATCTAAAATATATTTTTACTATTAAATTTTGGCAAATTCTTATTTGTGAATACTACAAGGTTGTATTATGTTAGACGGCGGGCAGGGAGGCTTTCGCCCTGCAATAAGACGGTACAGCCTCTAAATAATAATAATATGCGACATCTTCACTATAAAAATGATTTGGCAATCGTTTATAACTGATCATGTTTTATTTATTAATTTACAGAGAACTTAAGAATAAATACTGTTTTGAAGCTGAAATCAAAACCTGGACCTGATGCTACGTACCTGGAAGTTGTGAGCATGAGCAGCAACCACAGCTACGACGGTCGTATACAGTACAACTTAACAAATCTGATAAAAGGCAGCCCCGAAACCAGTAAGTCTTATTTCCTTCTCACGTAGGCACTTTCTTTTAACCTACTAATAAAGCAGGCCCCCAAGTATCGTGATTGTGATAATTATGTAAAATCGATATACATTTTAAAGACCCTTTTATGAAAGTTCATATGCAATATACGCCATGGTTTTTCTAAAGATTTTTGGGGGGGTGCTGCCAATATTTAAAAAAATACCCCTATACTGTCATTTCATAATTTATCATCAACAGAAAACGGTTCTAGTTATTCAAATATTATTTGGAAATGAATATGTCTTCTTTGAGTAATTAATAAACTAGTGTTATGTGTCCATTAGGGCAGCATTTTAGCATTGCTACAAACTGTATTATTAAGCTCTCCTCCTCTGTTTCAGGTAAAATAGTGCTAGCTTTCATGAACCAAAACTGGCGCTTGGTAGCTCAGGAGTTTGGCGATCCTATTGTGGAATATGGTCTAGATATCATCCTCAGGAATATAAAGAAGTTATTCAGTACAGTACCTGTTGATCACCTATTTTCAAAATGGCGACCTTCTACGTAAAAAAGTGAAATATTGAGTGCTGATAGATAAGTTAGTGCTTACGGACATGTAAATATCTTATTTAATTCTAATTAATAGTGCTAGACTAAGTATCAGTGTTATTATTACCTAAGTAAATAAAAAAACATTTCGTTAATACTGTATTTTATTATAACTTACTTGGGTTACAACATTTAAAATTATGTAAAACGCATCTGGATTTCGCAACTTAAAGAATCTACTAAAGAATAAATTATAATAATATCTACGCATTTTCTCACACTAGATATTGCACTTTCCTCCGTTCTATGGATTAGAGGTAAACTCAATATTTCCAATCACCACATCCGTTTCCCGTACCACTAGAATCGTGAATGATTCAATATTTTGGGGTGGATAGGATTAATTAATAAGAAGTCTACCTACTAGTAATTTGACTATTTGCTCGAAAACACATGAAAATCGACATAACTTTAGAAAACTTAGCAGTGCCAGTGTGGTACAATTTCAAAGCCAAATGCACACTTGCTTGCAAATGCAAAGGTAAATGAAATTAATGTACCATCTTTTGAAATATACAAGATGATAATAATACGCTTAGTATCAAGACGCTGTAATCTTTAGTTTTACTCACAAACCCTAACAATTGAAACATTAGCACAATAACACAGTGAACTGGACGGATCTTCTCTAGCAATATTATTAATCTAGGTATAAGTAAAATGAGAGATTTGTATTATAACAATTAAATACGTAGTAGCCACACTAATATATTTAAGCATTAGTGTTATATCTACCGAGAACATATCATAGATGAATATGCGTAAAGGCCACGCTTCAATAAGTTCCATAAAAGCTTTGGCCTGCACTCTCATACTCTTGGGGAGATCGTAATCCATTATGATCTTATTCACTAAAATCTTAGTGTCCGTTCTGGTAAGAAGAAGTTTTTCACAAGTCAACGACATAAAAGCTACTATACAAATATCCGTAATGCACCAAATTATGATGGTAGCCAATGACATGTTATTATCCTTCGCCGCAGAGGTCTTAAAGACGTACAGTGACAACCAAATAGTACAAACTATGTAAGTAAAAGTAGCTACTAGAGTCATAAATATTTGGAAATTGAAAACCTCGCTGATTAAACTACAAGTTTCGCCAACTATGTCGTAGGTGACTGCTAAATCTCTTATCTTCATATTGTCAGATGACGATCGGCCTATTAAGTTGAACTCTTTAAGGCCTTCTTTCTTTTCGGCCACGATGAAAATCGAAGATTTTTCACTATCTTTTTCCTCAATGAATTTTGCCAAATAATTGTTGATGACTTTCAAACGGCGCCTGAGAGACAAAATCATCATGCAGAATACACTGATTTGGATAGACTGCTGCACGTAAATAGGAAAAACTATAATAGTACTCAAATTAATTTTACCATCTGTAACGACGTCGCAGACACTTAGTCCAATATGCGCAAGGATGATCGCGCTTATGATTCTTTTTCCTACGGTATGAGACTTCTTATAGAATTCTTTGTTTGTATTAATGTGCAACTTGCAGTCAAGGTCTGCCAGTGTTTTTACAACTTGTATGTTCTTTTCGTTGAGTAGAAATGATGTTCGAATCGCTGATAAAACATATTCAATCAAAACCACTACAGGTGGCATTTCGTCCACTATATCAACTAGTTTAGAAGTTCCAGTAATTGCATCAGAAATTTTTCGCAAGTAGAAAAAGACGAAACTATAAGCGAAAGCCATTATGAAGAATATGATTTTCATTTTACCGTTAGCTGGGAGCACCTCATCGTTGTGAATCCGGAACCGGAATATGCCGAATAGCGTCTCAGTAAGGATCACGGGTCTAATTGCGCCCACGAGTTCTTTAATATCGACTTTTGTGTTTCTTTCTTTTCCTTCGGTCTCCTCAATAGATGCCTCATTTTCTGGTTCATTACCATCCATCTTTCCAACCATTGAGCTACTTCGAATCATTTTATCTTCTTAAAATATAAATAAAACACACCTTTTTTCGCCAGGGAATTTAGTTGATTTACGATATAAAAACTTATTTCTTGTCTTCTAAGTGGGGCTACCTGGATCTGTGAATAATATAGTGGATCCTCAAATATCTGAATAAATAAGGAAATATCGCACAAGAAAACTAAAGCGAACTATGTAGTTTGAATTAAAGTGTATTGGAAATGGAAATGTATTATATAACGGTGCTCGGTTGTTGTCACCTTGTTCAACGGTGCCTTGCTACTGGTAGGTAATGGACAATATTTCTAGGTACATAATCAAGTAATTAAAAGCATTAGGATGATGAAGGCAAGGCCTTTTACGATATCGAAAAAACCATTCCCTATGATAAGTAATCTATTTACATTATGACAATAATAATATTGAATCAATTTAAATACTCTAATACCTACATGCCGACTTACTTATGTACTTACTCGTACATTGGGCTTAGAAACGATTCGTACTTAGGTATAAGCCAATCACCGTAGAAACGTTATTCGCATTTGCTTGTATTAAATTGCAATGTTCTGATTTTTTGGTCAGTTGTTAGTTATTAGGATAAAACGAATACTTGTACTTCTACCAATTTTGCAACCTCGGAAGACTTGTGCTAAATTTTTTGATGCTCGAAAAATCCACGAAATTTTCAGACTTTTTTATATTACTTCTAAAACTATGCATTTTATGAAAAAGTTAGATATATATGACACTTTTGAAGAAGACATAAAAATCAACAGTGTACGGGCAACCTCAACTCCGCATCCATCTTACAGATTTTAAGAATTAACTCTTCAAAATAACATATTTTTTTCAAAAAGTTAAATAATTTTAGTAAGTTAATAGTAACTTACTATTATTATTTAACTTTTTACTTTAACACGCCCATAGGGGCGTTTGAACACAATATGCATGTGACAGTGATTTGTCAAGGATTCGTTTAAATATTTTACGATCCCGTCCTTCCAGCGGTAGAAGGTACAACAGTTATTTAACTTTAAATTAACAAAAATCTGTAAGATTAGGTATTATTAGTTATCTTGTTATTACGTTGAAAAAAATGTTAGAATATTTGATTTTCCTGAAACTGTTGGAAATTTAGCCTACCTGTTTAGGTAATCTATACTACTAAATTGCCTATAAGGATTGCTTCATCTGTTATTAAATCGTATGTTAGTAAGTAAGTAGGTACTAGGTAATCACTCTACAGCACAGGTAAACAAGTTTACAAAATACCTACTCATGGTTAGCTTGCGACTTTTTAAAGAACTTTTTATAAAGTAGTTGTGATGTGCAATTTGCAATCAAAATATACGGCATACCGTTTCGCATAATAAGGAAAGCTCGATTTTTTTGCAATTGTAAAACATTTTGCAATTGTGTTTGTCGTAGGCGTTGGAATAATCGACATTATGTAAAATATGATTACAGAATATATTTAGAAGACATGTTGTTACACTAGTTAAGTCGGTACCCATATAAATTGTACATAATTAAATTTTAATAAGTAGGTATTCTTTTATAGTTAGGTAATTTTTGTTTTTATGGCTACTAGTGTTGTGCGTCTGAGACGTATTTAACTCTGCCAATGTCCAATGGTAGTAATTTGTAAATCTGACAATTTGGACGTCCGAAATACAACTGTTGCTAACCAAATGCATGTGTACCTAAAACAATTTGTAACTGAGTTTGACAATCAATAATTATTCTATTTTATTCTACTAAAAGCCATAAATAACATGAACAATAATACTTTTTTTTACAATAATACTACATTTCTATGATAGAGGCCTTTGCCCTACAGAGGGACAGTTTATAGGCTGATACATACGTATATCTCTCTCTCTAATTTAAGAACGACGCTCTTTCGGTGTGGAATAGTCTCCATTCCTCTCTCGACTCTGCCAGCACCTTTAATTCCTTGTACGACATGACATTTGGTAAATACATTCATACCTATTAAATAATAGATAGCTAGCTACAAATCCATGTATAGACGACCGCACATCAGGTAACTACAATCTGTCAAACTTCCTCATTTGTTATTGAATCGAAATTTTTTGACATTAATGTGAGAATCGACTGAAGACATTTGACAGTTTTGTATGCTTTGATGTGTGGCTGTACGTACCTATCTACCTATAACACTATCATCATTTCAGCCAATAGACGTCCACTGCTGGACATAGGACTTCACCAATGTTCTACACACAGATCGGTCCTGTGCCGCTCGCATCCAATACAATTCTATACCTAGTTTCAAAAGAAGAATTTACTTCTAGTATTTATATTTAAATTAAAAAGCCTAGTAATTACCATAACTACCTAGGTAAGTACAATTATTGATTGACTGATTTGATTAAATGATTTACTTCTACAGACAATTCCTTTTCAATAAAGGTAAGATGTAAGGTACCTACCAACGACATAGGTAGTTCGATACAATAATACCTTACAAGGGGTAGGTACAGCAACGCAAATCAGAAAACACACTATACACATAATTTCTTTAGAAATTCAGGTGCTCATACAAATGGTATTTCAATCAGATTCTACGTCGCTTACACGTGCACAAAGAAACTTATAATATTGCAGATTGCGAGTGTGAACTGTCACGGGTCCCAGCTGAGCGGACCTGCGCCCGCTGTATCGACCGCCTAAGTGCTAGGGCGGGCTCTCTATTTGTCGATGACGATTCTTTATGGCGGTGGATATCAAAGCCATCAAAGACGTCAACAAAATTTTTCGATATAAAAAACGCGTAAAGGTCGTTGGGTGAATATGGAACTTACCCACAAGTCTACTTAACTACGAGTATAAGTTACTCTAAAATACGCGCGGGTCGCACGCACGCGTAGCCATATGGTTCAGATGAATAGGTAGGTAATTCGACGTAATATAAGTCGCGGTATTGGCTTGGATTCCTGGATCGAACAACAAGTATTTTTCGATTTTTTTGAACATAGCTTTTGTTTGTGATCACTGATCACCAATCCGCATTTGGTAGGCGTGGTGATTAAGTAAGCGTAATCCCATCAATAGACATCAATAGTAGCGATGACTTGATTTCTATTATAGAGGCCTTTGCCCTGCAGTGGGACAGTATCTAACTACCTATATAGGCTGTTACTTTGGATGCAAATAACAACAGAGAGCTCCTGCTCTCGCCTCCTCCTGCGACCACCTCTGCTTAGCAAACCCTGCCTACGTACTATTTGGTAGGTAGGTAGCCTCTACTTGGTAGGCGGTCATTGTAATTACCGACGTCCCAAATCTATTATCATGGTCCCAGTGGCGTAGCGTGCCTTGTCGGGGCCCCGTATAAAAAATTGTTTGGAGGCCCATAAGGGCCTTTTAAATAACCCCATATAAATGGGGTTAAAGATTTTTCACAAAAGAAAAAAGTATTGTGAAAAGAAATATTTATTTATCATAAAATAATTTTACCATTTTACAAATAAAAAAAAAACTTTTGAACGCACGCTTAAGGCGGGAAAAAAGTAATTGCTTTATATAATTTTGTCATTTGTAAAATAAAATAAATTAGAAAGTTTTTATTTTTTTTCCTTACCCACTTTGGAGGCCCCTATGGCCTGGGGCCCCGTATAATTAATACTGCAGATACGGCGGTAACTACGCCCCTGCATGGTCCAAGTCATCATGGCCACGGTTTCCCTGAGCTCCGACGCGATGATTTTGGGCGCAAAGCTGAGCTATCATTCGTTCTCAATCGTTTCAGTATTCGGTAGATCTTTAAAATCTGTCGAACTATCGACACACCGGCCGCCCTACCGTCTAAGGGGTATTTGAAGGAATTGCAGGAGCCAACGCGGCGCGGCAGTGGACGCGCGACGAACGCGCGGGCGGCTGCTGCGGCCCTCCGCCGCTCTACACCGCTCGAGCAGACCAGCGGAGCCATGGGACAGACGGCCGGCGCCGAGTGCACCCCTGATGACGACGAGGAACCCCGCATAAGCGTCAACCCTACGGAACGCTCGCTGGTAAGTGGGACACGGTGACTTTCCAACATGTTCCTCTAACGGAATTACGTAAATTTGAATATATGCTTTAACAAACAATATAGAGAATTAGGCCAAAAAGATGTCGCAGAAACCTTGCAAAAAGTCTAGATGTTACAATACCTACCTATTTACGGCCATATAATATTTTATAGACAGTAGAGACGTGGGTTTATCAAAAAGTCGTACGTAAGTTTGATTTAACGAACCATTCGGATTACCTACGCATTTTAATTTATGATTTTGATGTAGGATAAATAGTTAGGTAAGTAGGTAAGTACCTACACTACCTGCAATCTAGATACCTGCCTGCTGATATTAACCATTGTACCTACTTAGGTAGCTAGATACTTATTTAATTTATATCTTACTACTGAACCTAAACATTACCTACAAACAAATTAGTTGTTACCTACGACAGGGTGTTTTCACGAAAATACATTTATTACGAAATAACTAAATGTTAGCTATATATTTTAGGATTTTTTACTGGCCACTGTTCTAACCTAACCTAACCAATATTTTTGGTTTTTTAGAGTTCAGTATGTAGGTATTACCGCCACAAAAAATATTGGTTGGGTTAGGTTAGAACAGCCAGCAAAAAAATCCTAAAATTCTGGAACGAGTTTTAATATGGCGAGTTTCCCCCTACCCGGTAAGCAAAAATGGAGGCCTCTTGTTACTCTGCAAGTATCTACTACAAAAAAGTACCTACTTATGTAGGTAGAAAAATGTTTGTAGTATCTACTTAGATACCATGCTATTATATTTTGATTTAATCTAAGGGTATATTAGGTCCATGCTTTTGAGGCAAGTCCTTCAATAAAAATTTATATCATAGCTCTAATATTTTTTCAGTTTTCACATAACGAAGCCAGCCCCACGTTGGGTTACAATTTACGATTACAGCGATCTAAAAAAAATCTTCTAATGATATTGAACAAAATAAATAATGTAACACTTAGATAGGTAATGTTGTAAAAGTTTCAAATAAGCATTTGGCGAATAGGTCGATTGATTTTTTAAATATCTTACTTAATCAGCTTAGGTTACCTTAACGTGTAACTGTCCGAACCCAAAATACTATAGGTAACGGTAGGTACGTAAGTGCCTGCTTATTTAGTAGTTAATAATGACTGTTAGAAAGAAAATATTGGAAGGAGTAGATGTAAATGTTAAATAAACATCGCATCATTCTTTACATCACTTATAATTTTGAAAACTTACAATATTTATTATTACTGAAAGTACCTACGTACTTATATATGTCCCTACTTATTTATTTATTTGGTTTACCAGTTATTGTTACATTTAACATACACAATAAAAATAGTTACAATTTCAATTTACTTTCAAAACGTAAAGTCTAGTAGGTAAACATAGGGCATGCTAGTACTTAAATATAATAACTTCTATAAGTTATAGAATCATCTTTTTAAGAAGGATCTCTAAAACAATTGAGCTTTACGCTCAAGCATAATTATTGTTATGGCCTTTACCTTTACTTACTTGAGTATGATACCTGCTGATATCATTATATTCTTACTTATTGCTTTATTGCTGAAGCCGAATAAGATCATGAATAAAATCCATAAACATAATATCCTCTTGCCAATAAGTATGGAACAGCTGGTTTTTTTCTCTTATTTGAGGTATAAAGGTGAAGTGGGTGAAGAAATTTAAGTACTTACAATAGTTATAATTATTTAATTATGCGCATTTAAGCTTTAAATAAACTTCCAAAAAAACAACGGCAGCAAAATTATTAATACATCATACAATTTTTCGCGCCAAAGAAACTTGGCGCGTATTGAATTGAAATCTGACAGATGTCTGTTTGACAGTGAATAAAGCTGTTTTGTTCGCACTTCGCTTCGCACTGTTCGCCCGCAGTTTAGCGTTTGCTTGCGTTGCGAGCTGTCTGTAACTGTGAAACGAAACGTCACAAATCTAAAATCTTGCTTGCGGAGCCCGTATCATCTGTCAAATTTTACAAATTAATTTCTAAACAAAGTGTTCGTAATGTTTTTTTACCTTCAATAATTAATAAATATAGTTGATAATGATGATTATTTAGTGCAATAGACACGTTTTAATTATATTCTTGATATTAAGAAGCTGGGTAAAATTATGGGGTTGTGTAATTTCTATTAGTGGTGTCAAAATTAAACTTTTGTTTTTGTTAGTAAAATAGAGCAAGGTGTGTTGAACAGATGCCCTGTGTAATATACACTTTTTTAAATTTAGTGTGATCGCAAAACGTACAGTGCAAGTCTGTTTAGTTAGAGGTGGTGACTAAACATTCTATTTTTTCTTTTGTTGCTGTGGAGAGACTGAAAAACAAAGATGTCCAAGGTGTCTTTGAATAATGTGCCTTCAAACCCTCGAATCAATCGTTTAAGAACATTTTCCAGGGTGAGTTTATTTTATTGTTAATTATATATCAGGTTATGTTCAAGTAGAATTAATTTCATGTTATGATTGAACCTAAGTTCAATGCTTGCTTGTTTTGGGAATCAGTACTTATTCACAATTTGTATCTTACTAAGTTTGTATAGTTTACTAAAAAATATGAAGTTTCATATGATTTAACTGTAGCAATAAATATAACCTTACCTTTTAACCTTCTTAAATTTTTGTCTTGTTTGCAGTAATATTGGTTCAATTTAACCTCAATAAATGATTGTGTCTTTATTTATTATATTTGATCATATTCAATATGAGTATGCTCTGTAAATATAATCCACTATTATGTTTGCTCTGATATACCTGAGTGATAAATAGGTACCTATGTTGCAAATGTCTATTTGGGTCTTTAATTACCACTAAGATTGAATAAAATCGGTAGAATATTTTTCATTTAAATTGTATGAATACTATGTAAAATATATCTTATTTTAATAGTTAAAAGCTTAAATATTAAAATAAATATATCTAAAAGTGAATTATGTCCAAAAAAATTAGGAACTTCAAAAAAAAATCTTTTTAACTTTTATGTCAGACATAGTAAACCCTTTAATTTTGACGCTAATTGTCATGTCATCATTATCCATGGTAATGAGGATGTGACCTTGTTTTGGGACCAGTTTCATCCGGACCAGTTTAGTTTGCACTGGATATAATTGTGATAAAGGGTAATTACAAGATTATGGTATAGCAAGTTCACCAGAAACTGTTGACGAGGAACTGACTAGTCCAGGACCAAACTGTTACTTGGATAGTACCTATTTGCAAGTTGCACAGTAATCACCTAATACTAAGGAAATAATATGATTGTGAGTACAGATATTTTTATGTATTTAAATATTGTTTTTAATTTTCTTTTTTTTAATTGTTTTTTAATATTGCAATGTTGTGCTCACCTTTAATTTAAGTACATAATAAGAAAAGTTCTAATATTTGAAAATTATTTTAATATATATTGCCTGTATGTATTTAGTTGGTTAGCCTTATCTAATAAATAAATAAATTGTTTTGCTTTTTTGAAAAATCATATACACATATCTATATATATCTATAATGGAATAGTAAAAAAGTTGTTCAAAAATTTTCCTCTTAAATGGTTTTGATTTAATAAGTTGTTAATCATACAAATAATTGTTTATAATAAGCACAGGTAATATCAGGAATAGAATACCTAATCATAAAATTATACCATTAGAATGCAATTCTTATATTTAAATTTGGGATATTTTGCCTAACTTTTTATTTATACATATATTATAAATACCAGAGATGTTTTGTTTTATTCAAAATTTATTACAACTAGGTACATTATAGACCGGATCTATTTAAAACGATTTCGGTATAAATAGTATAAGTGTTTGCCGACAAGTTGTTCTCGGCAAACACTTATACTATTTATTAAATAACCATGCACAAATGTTGGGTCCGTTTTTGTACGCGAAAAATTGATTGCCGCCAAAAGCAGCCAGTTTTAGCGTGAATCAATTTTTCGCGTACAAATGTTGGGTCCGCATTTGTGCATGGTTATTTAATAAATAGTATAAGCGTTTGCCGACAGGTTGTTACCCCGAAATTGTTTAAAATAGATCCGGTTTAGTAGCTAAAAATTAAAATCGGTTGGCGTCGCTAGTGTGCCCTACCGGTTACGGTTAAAAATTGCAAAAAGGAGCAACAAAAATACAAATCTTTCTATTTATAATATCAGTATAGAAATATCGATTGTTCATGTACAAAAACTATAAAGTAGCTATTCAACGACAACAAAACAAAATTTTCTTTTCTTATGTTATAATATTGTACTTCAGTATTTCATAAATAGATGGATTGTTGGCAACACAATTATTGGGATGCAACACAAAAATGATACAGACATATTTCATTCTTGACTTGTGTGTGTATATTAGTCCACTGGTCCAAATCAACTGATTGCTTTCATTAATGTCTAATTGGATTAATTATTAGGTATATGTCCAGTTAATATTTGACACAGATTCAGAAGTCTAGCTATATTAAAAGTTTCTTATCAATCCTCTTAGTCAACACATTATCATACATGATCAATGATCAGAAAACATAGATGTTAATATGGACACGCCCCAGGATTCTGACTATGATCCCGAGATTAATATAAATAATTTTTTATTTTAGAGTTAAATATTTAACGCATTTTAATCATGAAAGGGCTTATCCATAAACGTTCGATACCACGATGCTTACAGTCCTTACAGTTTGTTCCTTTCTATCTAACATATTATGTATCTTGAATTTTGAAATAACAAATAGAACTTTTTTAATTAACATAGTATCACAAAGCGTTTATAAATAAGTTCGTAAAGCTGATGGTAATACTTTTATGTATAAACGAAAATAACTGTTTATAGTATAAAGTATATCTTTAATCCTGGGATTCCAGGCATGTCCATATTATTTGAAATAAAATCGCAAGTACCAAAAATAGCTCTACCTCATTGTAATAGATGATACTGCTATAGCACATTTCCTGTAGGTATGTGCTATAGAAAGTATCATGTATGTATTATACCTCTACATACATCATTAATAGATTTCTAGCTGCATCGACATAAAACATAAACATGGTAATAGATTACTGATTGAAATACTTTACGACTTAGCAAACTAACACTTGTTTAAGTGGTTGCACAATACTAAATTAATATATATGTCTATTCAAATGTGTTTATTATATTACAAGTAGTATCATACTACTTGTTTTAAATCTTATTGTAGCTTATTAAATCCTACTTGAGTTGAATTATTGGTCTTGGTTGTAAAAATTGATATATTCATCATTTAAGTTGGTAGTATTTCCTTATTTTATTTATTACAAATCGTTGAATCTCCTACCTATTTATCTCAAACCTTTTAAAATATACTTATAGATAAAATATGTATTTGAATGGAATATTCAGATTAAGTGTAAAATATACGATTTATGCGCCTGCCCTTCTCTCAAGTCATGTAGTCATCTTCCGTCATTAAATCTAATTCCTTTTTGTATGTAATAGGTATTTTAGTACCCAGTGGCTATAGCGTGGCTTTTTAACAATGTGATCCACAAATAACTCAATCGCATCGATGATCAATCGTGTTACGATCAAACAAACGCACGCATTGACTGTACCATAAAAAAATACAGTAATGAGTTTATTTTTAGATTATTAATGTTATTTGAATAGGAGTATGAATATATCTAACGAAAACATATCATTATAGTAGACGCGTACCTTTGACCATGGCCGTCCTGGGCAAGGCTATGTAGAAACCTTCGTGGAGGACTGGCATTCAAGGTTCTTCACAGACAAAGTACTATTCGAATATAGACTTTATTTCTCTGGCGTTAAACCGATAGGATAAGCAATAGTCTACGATTGCGCTGCTGTGTGGAGGAAAAGGTTTAAATGTTAAAACACAATCGATGATGGTCGCGTGTGTCGTTGACTCTGTGGAATTTTCAATTCAGGAAGCAGGAAGTGGATAAATATATTGCAATTTTTTCTACCCAATAACTAGCAATATAAGATATAATAACTAACAAGTTAGATTGGTATGTATTGTAGGTACTAGTAGTTTACGTAGACAATTTAAGTCGCGTCTAATGTAATGCACAATGTGTGAACTTCTCGAAAATACTTTCGACGAGTAGATGCGGATCGATTTAACTATTTTCATCTGATAGCTTCCCTAAATAAACGTAATGTTTATATTGATAGTACCTACTTGTACTATGTGTTTATGGGATAAAGGAGAGCAAAGGTAACAGTGGACATAAGAACTGGCGCCTCCTAAACGGATGGTAGTATTCGAATCCAATAATGCACCTCTAGATTTTTCAAGTTTCTAAGCTTGGAATCCTCATCCCCCTCATCTTAGCTTGTAATTCCCAGTTGCGTCCAAAGCTGCCGCTCTGGAACTCAGGGTACGCTTGGACATTGCATGATTTTTGATTAAAGGAGTCTGACCTTCGCAAACTGAATCATGGTTTCACGTTTCAGAAACTATCCGAAAAGTGCAGGTTTCATCACGATGTCTTCCTTCATCGTCGAGCTAATGATAGAAGTGTATGCTCGGATTCAAACCCAGAGTCCCCCGTATGGAAGGCGTTCTGGACCACTGAGCTACCATTGCTCTTATTGCTCTTCCTGAACTTGGAGTATTTCCTACTAAAAGTATAGTTTGGATATCCATTTTAAAAAATATTTCGCACCAAGCTTTTCCTTACAAAGTGTCATTTTCAAGGCCTGTGTGCTGTTGTTCGTCACCTACAGCGTGACGGTTTTATTTATCATTCGATATCATTTGATATTCTTAATCTACATTTATTACCTTGCAAGTGCAGCGCTTATCACTTAGATTGTCTAGGATTACTGATGATCGCCTACTTTGATTAGCGAACATTCTAATTAAAGTGCAATTGTTAATAATTTGTTTGTCTACTTACTACACTCACTCTAGATCGATTAAAAGATAGTAGAGAAAACTGTTCCTACAAAATACGACACGTGTAAGGTCCATCCGGTATTTTATTGTTGTGGGAATTAGTACTAGCTTTTGAATTATCTTTATTTTTGAACAAAAATAATATTTAGTTGCATCGTATCTCCTAAACCAATAGATAACACGTTAGATTGTTTAAAATTTCCTACAAGTGTATAAAAAAACACTAGAGAATATAAATAAGTACGTCGGAAATTAACAGCCGGAACACTCTGGGTGTTTATGTGTGTTACGTGGATGACATACTGAATTTTATAGTTTGCTTTGATTATTAGATATAAGATTTACGTTATGTACCCATAAACTTTTTAGTTTTCCAAATTGCTATGACAAAAGCAATCCGTAATGTTAATAATAAGACAAAGAGTGATCAACACACTAGGTACGTAGGTACATACATCTTTATGATTACTTATTAACATAAGTAAAACAGATGAAGATAATATTATATGTATTATTAACCTTTGTTAAATCAATACTGACAGCACATTGCAAGTTTGCATATTGTAATCCTAGATCAAATGGATCAACTACTAGTACTTCAACTTGCGTAGGTGAGTAAATAGATTAATATGCAACTGCATTGACAACATATATACACAACCATTGCCGGTAGGAAATAAATCAGATGTACTTTGATATCAATACATTTAAAAATCATGTTACCGTAATTCTAGTCTTATCACGTTCCTATGCACGCATTATCTCAAATCGAAGTGTGCAAGCATTTGTATAAACGTTTGCAGCATTGGGCACTGCGCCAATGTGCATCTTGCAACATGAAGGCAGAGTCAGGTAGGAATTCCTCTCAATTATACTTTTTTGGTTCTTATCTTAAAAGAGTGTTTCACGCCTTAAGAGTTTCTTTGGGGATTCCGCGGAGGGAAGTAGAACGAGTCGTATCGGTTGATGCAATTAAAGGGTTTTAAATTAGTATCTAGTGGTTTTTAGTGTACAAATTTAGTGTTGTTTTGTGCAGTGAAGTGCCGCAAAGTGATATTAATATATGAATCGTTGAATTGTATCGTTTTTAACACTACTATTGTGTGTCGAGTTAGTTGTCACATGAACAACTCGCTTGGACCTAATAGCGTCTTAAAACCTGCGATTTGGTCAAGAGTAGTAGTCTCAGCAGAATCCGTAAGTCGATAAAACGCTAAACACCTTCGTTTTATTGAGTGACTGAGACTTTGACTGACTTCGACTGTTGACTACGCACTTTGTGAAATTTCACTTGATTTTTTTCCCGCTTAATAAACGCCTAAAATCTTAAACATGATAATGGCAGCAATAATTCTCAGTCAAGAAGTGGATTGCCACAAATAAAATAAGAAGAAGAGTTTCTTTTTCGCGTACATTCTTGCTAGCGTACATTCTTGGCTTGCCAGGCCACGTCTGGCTTAGAACCTACAATATTGTTGGAGCAAACGTCTTTTACTATCAGATGAGACAGACCGGTGGGGCAGAAAGTTCCTCGAGTAGAGGCCACGTATAGGAGGTCGCAAGCGTGGCCGGCCCCTCAAAAGGTGGACCGACGATATTGGCTGAAATGATGATAATGAAGAGACGTGCCTTGGATACCTTGGCTAGGAAAACGTACCTAGTGTAGGGCGCGCTGCCACTCATTCAGGTGCTGACATTCGTTAGAAAGTCTACCTGGCAGAGCTTACAGAACCACGGGCCCTTGTTGCTCTAAGGGTCAGTGATAACAAGAGAAAAGCGGGGATAGAAATCTGTGGCACAGTATAAAGGAAACCTATATTCAGCGATCACGGACAGACGGAATTAGGTAATGATGAGTAATAGGTGCTTTCCACTTTTCCACTCACTATCGTGGTTATATGGTCAGTAGTCCCAAAGGTGCATATAAAATTTACTGGTTTGTTTACTTATTTACCAATAAATACATGTGTGAATAAAAAATCCTATGGTCGTCACTAATATTTTTTTACTAATCAAATCAATTCTTATATCATTTTTGTATTTTCTGTAAATTTAATCAATATAACATAGGTATTTATTCCTAATATTAGTAATACGAGCTTACAGTATGGGAAAGCGCTCGTGTTAAAATTATAATTTATTATTCAATCCCCGTAAGATGAGATGGCTTATCAGTAGGTATTAGGTATATGGTTTAATAATTCATACCGTATATATAATTTGAATATTACTAAGAAACTTGGTAGACGTCAATACGCTAATGATCTCCATAACTACGAATACATATACTCGTACCTACAATTTGTTGTCGTAGTTACATAGGTGTTGTATGACATTACTATGAGTTACAAGCATAAGCACGTGCATCACGCCGGTACCTATTTAATTATTTCTATTGTGCACTTCTATTCATAGTTTACTATTTTTATAAGGATTTTGTTAGCATTTGTCCCCACCCTGGACAAACATTCGTGCGATGAACACTTGTGTTTGTTCAGTGTCTGGGTGTAATATATGTATTTAAGTATATATTTGTGTTCCTCTGTTGTCTGATATCTGTAACACAAGTGCTTAAGCTACTTAGTACGGAATCAGGTCAACCTATGAGATGTTGTGAGAATTATTATTATTTTTACAATTAGCTCGGCGGTGAGGGAAAACATCGCGAGGATACCTGCACGTTTCGGATAGTTTTTCAAAATTGTGGATATCTACTATATTTGAGATAACGATTCGGAACGGGATCATCCATGGTCTAGTTCCCCTAGTCTACGGCTTGCGAAGGTCAGACGGCAGTCGCTTCATTGTAATTACCCGACTTCCTGAATCCTGGATCATGGTGATCATGGTCCAAGCGTACCCCGATCACCGAAGCGACAGCTTTGATGAGGTGATGCTACATATTTCATTTGAAATTATCTCTGAAAGCGAAATTTATTGGTTTCATTATCATGGTATGGATCATTCTGATTACGATAATATAGTATTGATTGAAGAATCAATCGTCTAAAGATGTTTTCAAAGAAAACTAATAGAAACCCCGTTGCCGTATTTCAATGATTTGTAATTTCTGACTCTATCTTCTATGAACAGTAAAATTGTAATTGATTTATTTGTTGGAATGATACATTAGTAATGAGGCCATTAGTATCAAGTACTAAAGGCCCACGTTTAAGATAGTCTTCGACTACAACAACATTCGGGACCGAGATGAACGGACGTCAAGTGTTAATGTGATGGCTTCGAATTAATATTGCTTCGTTATTATCAAGCGTCGATTAGGATAGAAATTTATCAAATTCTATACCGCGACTCGTCCAGCTCTTATCATTATCATTGCTAGTCGATTTTGCAACTGAAGTGGATGTAGTGACATTTCGCGGTGATTTTGTGTTTTATAAACATTATAAATAATATTAAAGATACGAGATATGAAGGTGAGTAATTATATTTTAATAACTTCTTATCTTTCCAGAGTGAAACTGGAAACTAGTTCTTTCTGGCTTGGACTGCGTTTAAAATATGTCATGTTTAAATATGACATACAGTAAAATTTAAACAACTTAATTATTGGGGAAAGTGTCAAGCAAACGATAAATCGAGTTACAGTAGTATGTATAAGTAAAAATGTTGTTCCATGTAGGCATTCATTGTAAGATTTAAAGTTTGCCACTAAAAAGTATTTGTTCATGACTGCTAACTATTGATTGTTATTCCGTACAAATTGATCTTTTAATATTCCTATCAAATATAGGTAAGTAGTGGAATATTTTTAGCCAATATTTATCTAGAACACGGAAATTTATTTTGATATCTTTGATTATGGTTGACGATAAAATTTTACGATCTTGTAGATATTTTTAACGTTACCCTTATTCTTTGTAGCTATTTTACAAAAGTTTAATAAAATCATATAAATTGAACGTGCCAGACGATTCACACTTATCAGCTATTTGATAGCTGGTTCTCTGTCAGTACACCCAGACCCTAGTTAAAAATGTTCGTTTCCTAATTGACCCGATCGGGAATCAAACACACCTAGCACCTTTCGCTCGGACACAATACTATATAATTACCTAACCGTTGCATGAAACCAGTGATTTGCATTCTTACGTATATTAGGTAAAATTAGGTGAGTGAAGTAAACCTTTTTACCTCTTGAAAAATCTATGAAATGTTCCAAAAATTGTATAATTTATTTTGGCAAATTGTTCAATGGAAAATTAATTATTGACGAAAACGATCGTAATTGGATCGCATCTCGTGGACGATGCTTTTCCTATGCTTTTGTTTCTTAGTGCAAAGGAGAGTTTCTACTCTTCTTTGAAACAAAAGCGTAAAATGCTTTATACCAACCTACATACATTTGAAGGAAGTGGCAAGCGACAAGCGTGCGGTACTAATCAATTAGAGGCAATCGGCATCACGTGCGCACGCGTCGCCGCTCACGACCACAGCGCCTCACATTGAACGCCCTAGTGATGATAAATTACTTTATAGCCGTTTATCTCCATGAATTTGGGGCTCAATTTTCATATATTCTTTCGGCTTTCAAATCGGATTCCATGGTGTGAAATGCGATGTTGTGGGTTCAAATCCACGGGGTGATACCAGTTTCGAGTACCGAAGTGGCCCCAGTATGGTTAGGATATTGCAGGTTAAAAGTACCTGATTGTCCGAAATATAGATTATTCGTCGGTACCGTCTGTTTGATAGTGGTCAAGCTGTCAGAGGAGGCCTCTAGGGCGGACTCTACATCAAGTACAAGAAGTGCGCTTCTTGTTTTTTGTCAGCTTGGGAAATATAATCATAGGTCAATATTATCATAATGGAAATATAAAAAATGTGGTGGACATTATTAAAGACACAACCAATAAAACAGTATAAGAAAGAGGTAGGTATTGCACGACACAATATGGTATCTAAAATGTTAACGTTTAGGTTAAGGCGTCGTCAGCCCATTTATGTCCCCATTGCTGGGGCACGGGCCTCCCTCAATCACATGAGGGGTAATTGCCATACTCACCACGCTTGGCAGACGGGTTGGCGAGGGTTTTGATATAAATGCAGAGTTTTCCTTCTCTGGGTGCTGATGATCATGCCAGCAGCTTTACCTTAGTCGCCTTTTACGACACCTCGGTAAGAGTGAGGGTGGCCTATTCTACTCTGCTGGGGACCACACGACGTTTAGGTTAAGGCGTCGTCTCGTTCTCATAATGAAAGTGATCTTGTTACTAATTGACACTAGGCGACATCAAAGACAAGTCACTGTTGGGTAGTTAGGAGAAGACAAAGAGATTTTGTCTAGAGGAAAAGGGAATCTGCAACTCATCAATATTTTCTTCGCCAGCTCTAACGTGCATTGTTATTTTCATCTGCATGTTTGTCGAGCCGTGTTGCTTTAAGGCGACGGGTAGCCCTAACTAGCGACACCAATTGATTTAAATTGTTAGCTGCTAAACCGGATCTATTTTAAACAATTTCGAGGTTACAACCTCTCGGCAAACACTTATCATCATCATCAGCCCATTTAAGTCCCCACTGCTGGGGCACGGGCCCCGCTCAATCACATGAGGGGTAATTGCCATACTCACCACGCTTGGCAGACGGGTTGGCGAGGGTTTTGATATAAATGCAGAGTTTTCCTTCTCTGGGTGCTGATGATCATGCCTGCAGCTTTACCTTAGTCGCCTTTTACGACACCTCGGGAAGAGTGAGGGTGGCCTATTCTACTCTGCCGGGGACCACGCGGCTAACCGCCACCGGCAAACGCGGTCAGTTTTAGCGTGAATCAATTTTTCGCGTACAAAAACGGACCCAACATTTGTGCATGGTTATTTAATAAATAGTATAAGTGTTTACCGAGAGGTTGTAACCCTGCAATTGTTTAAAATAGATCCGGTATAGCAGCTAAAAATTAAAGTCGTTTGGCGTCGCTAGTGTGCCCTACCCGTCACCTTAACAAAGTCTTTTAACTTTATGAATCAATGCCAAGGTTCATCGACACTTCTTTGTGATGTTTTTAGAAATAACAACACATTTTAAGAATCTTGAGAATTACTCTTAATTTCATTCACACGCTTTGAATTAAGACCAGTAAAGACTTGCATTAACGGAAGCCATGAAGTACGGCTTTGAGATATTTGCCTTTATTCTTTAGTATTATTTCCTCGATTTCGTGAAAACATACTATTAATTGAATCCTATTGAGAATTCCTAGGAAAAATTCAAACGCGCTTATAAATTCAAATACTGTCTGAACCAATGGCTTCCTTGTTCTGGCTAATTTTCCGCCTTCATTGGAATGAGGGAAGGCCATTTGTCTGATACAACTACCTACATTCTTGTTGTATTAATTATTAAATTATGCCAACTTGAAACTCTTTTTCGCAGTCATAAGTCGTCGAAGTTTCTGTTTACAGAAAATACCTATTCTCTGAGTGACTTTAGATCTTCTGCAAGCTGGTCGGTGTTTTTGTTTCGTTGGTGTAATATGTATGGATCGCCACAGGTTCAATGTAATGTCTGTCAAATAACTTCAATTGATTCTCACCCTTTTGGTTCAATATCAAATGAGAAAAGACAAATTGGAGTAACCTGATATGTAGTTGTCTGTCTATATTAAGTTTACTTTTAGCTTTGATTACTTAAATCTTGTAACACTTCTTATTTCCGTCGTTAGGTGATATATTAGCATGATTCTTTGTTTTTATGTAGGGTAGTTTGAAGTTTTCTTAGTGGTACTGTGCTAACAAATAAATCACAACGCTCGACTTGTTTGCGGCGTAAACACGGCAAGGTCGAACCGGCTCCGGCGTAAGCGCGTGCGCTACATGGACCGCGACAACGATGCGTGAACGCACAACGCGAGCTCAATACAAAGCGCAACACGCACGGCATCCAAAGAACCTTTGCCACCTTCGTCAGCCTATATCAATGTCACAAGGACCACTAATGCGCAAACTTTGCCGCGTTTGACTGCACCTTGATTATGGATAATGAGGCAAATTAAATTTTAACTCAAAATAACATGGAGCGTGTAACCGTCGCAGGATTTGCTTGTCATCTGTTAATTTTCACGTAGACTGCGATTTATTTCTTTTACATGATATGCTAGTGGGTAAGAACTGAATCTCTTTGCCTACAGCTAACCTAGCTAATATTGTACATAATATCTATTTTTTTGTAAACTTCATCTAATACTATGTGTATCTTGTGGTCAATAAACGAATTACTTACTTTATAATATTTACTTCAATGATAAATAATATGCATGATCGTGAAATGAAAAATGTAAGATGTAGGACGCATATTCTTCAATCCTTGTACCCACTTGAAGATGCCATGTTAATTTTTAGTAGTTGGTGATAGATTACAAAATGTCACTCACTAGATGTGTACCGTGTGTATGATAATGCTACACTTATCATCCAGGAGACCTAGTAAAAAGACAGTATACGTGAATCATACATCACATTTTCAAGTTCCGTGTCAATATAGCCTGTTAACTGATGACTAACTGTGATGGATGAATGAAGAAGGCTGCTAATTTAGTTATTTAGTGCTAATCGGTTTCACTTTAATTGAATAGTCGTTATTGCCATATTGTTCAGATTAGCTCTGTTAATATGTTGCTATGTCGCATGATCTAACTAAGCTGTAAACGATAAGATGTAATTGTACAGATTAGATTTATTGAATTTATCACAAATCTGATAGCTGTACAAAAGTACTGAAAACAATTCTTATACATATACTTTTACAAAGCAAAACGTAATGTTGATAATAATGGTCTTTGCAACTCTGTGGTTACGAACAGGAGTGATTCGAAGTGCCTGTTTTATAAGAATCAAATTAATAATGTTGTATGTTTGGGTATCATGGTATCTACATTTTGTTACAACTATAAAGCAAGAAAATTTATCGCTGTTATTAGCAATGCAACCATCGTTATTGTGGTGTGTCGTAATTCAGTACGTTACGACATTACTTACCCTAGTCATGAAAAAATAAACTCTTATTATGAGACTCGCTTAAATTAGGTCTTTACCCAATTTAAGCGAGTTTCATTATAAGATCACCATTGTTACTTAAACAAAATCGTGAAAGAACCAGATAATTATATATTTTTCTCATGTGGCATTTCATTTATGTTTCTTTACCCAAGTACATTAATAGGAGTTCCAGTAGATGGGAACAAATAGTCACACAATTTATGTATCGCTCTGTGTATTATTATTATTATTAATGCCGTCATTAACTGCAGGGCCCTTGATAAAGCTAGCGTTTGATGCAGTTCTAATTGACATTCCGCTCGATCACAAAGAACTTTAATGATAATGCCGCCATATCGCAAACAAAGGGTCTATTAGTATTTCGAAGTATTGCGTTGTTATTTACTTTAATAAATGGTGTGAACTTGACGAAATTGCTTGTCGGTTAACATAGATGCCTGCTATTAATCGATAGTACTTTTACTTTTTAGTTTGAACTTTTGTAACATCAATGAAACCATGTTTATTGTTTATTTTTACTCGTTTATCAAATTTTTAAGACCGTTCTAAGAATTCATAGAGGATATGAACTCTTAGAACGGACGGTCCATTGTGAGAGGAATCCTGCCTGGTGTAAATCGAACCGTTGGTATTCCTTATTACAATTTTTACTTTTTCTATCCATTATATGATCTTGGCTTTATAAAAATGACATTGTTATATTAATCAATTTTATTGTGAGGAAGGAAATAATTGTCCTACCTACCACCTAATCTAATAGTGCCAACGGAAGCGATGCCATCGGGCTGAGGAGAGCCAATAATATACTGTGTCACTAAAACCCCTAACCTACTCGAGTCATCCAGGAAGTTCTTCTAACCTAGGCAAGATTGTAACTTTAGATTAAACTATGTAAATTATTGAATATAAACAAACGTCGAAGGAATGTCATTAGTATTGATTATTGAACCCACAGTATAAAGGGATGTATGCGACTGTTAGTTTGAATGTTCTTCATTAATCATTTACTCCATGTGCCAAACCAGCCTTGAACCAGATAATCCATTACTATTGTATATCATTAATGAAAATACTAACAGTATCATGAAAAGCATGAATATCATGTGGTAGCGGAAAGTCGTAAGGTCGTTCTATTAGATACTTTTTATGAGTGGCCAAGTTAAGTTGGGACTTGGAAGCTGAAAGTTTGGACGCATTTAAGGCACAGATTTAAGGCTCATTCATTGCTACTTACCTGTAGCTGGCAACTCAAACTAAAAAAAAAGCTTATTCCGTCCAAGATGCCGGTATGTTTTTGATGCATTTGCACTTGAGGATATTTTATGGTGAACATTGTAGTAACACAGTATAACAAGAGGAAGGCTCTGGGCATGCTGTGGCAGTAATATGATTGTTCCTGTTGTAACATATAGTTTCTCGGCAAAAATAGGCTTGACACCGCTGAAACCTTTACACTGTATGAAGTAAATAATGCTCTTAAAAATTCCTCGACACATCCGGATGGGACTCAAACCTTATCTCAACCCCTAATTTTCCACTAAATGTAGTTTAATACTGTCACTAATCTTTGTAGCAAAATTGAATATGCTAACATAAACTAAGTTTACGATAATGAATAGAGTCAAAAGGCGAATAAGATGAATCCTCATGACGCAAAGCTTTTAAAGTTATGGAGTATTAATTTTATGGCGCCATAAACTTAATGTCATTGCTCCTGTTTTTATTATATATTACTGTTTTGCCTAAATACTGATAATAGCTGCGTTAATAATTACTAAGCTTCAAAGCATATGGCTATGCTTTGAAGCTTAGTAATTAATAACGCAGTATACAATAATGCAACAATATTGTAGAGAGGCTACCCATCTAAAAATACTCTTAACTTTTGTATTCTATGTCAATGTGTCATCTCAACTGAAAACATAAGTGGATATGTGAACTTTGTTCTATTACTACATTCATATTATTATGACTAATGGGAAAAATTACTAAATAATGATACACTGGTCCTATCAATGGGACACATTTTTCCTATAACAAATATTCCAAATGTAATGAAGTGAATTCGGAAAGTAGAGAAACCCATACAGGTACATACTTATTATACTAGTATACATAATATAGTGGAGTAATATATTCAGAAGCCGGCATTTTCATAAAGGGTCGTGGTGGTAGCGTGATAAAGAACATCCATCACTAACTTACTTAACTTTGTGTGTTGGACTATTAATACCTATGTATTACCTGGATTTTTTTATCGTTACAAAATTTTATTGAATTAAGTGATGATGAAATAAATTAAACCAATAATATTGCCTATTTGTAATTGTTCTATCAGTTTGCTGTTAGTGGAACAATAAGATGCTATGCCCTTTACCTGTTTTGCATAAAGTATATTAAGAAAATCTAAATGGCTACGCATTCGTAATTTATGAAATATTTGCCGGTTCCGTGAATCAGTAAAATAAATACTACTAATAAGTAGACCGATAAATTTGGTAATATTTGAGGGATGCCCATGTGGTGTGTGTGTCAGCAGTTGCAGTGAATCGAAATGTCAATTAAAAGCTACATTTCCTTGTTGCAGACTGAAAGTGAAACGTCATGCGAGGAAGCAGCACGCCTGACGGCCGAGGGCGCCGACGCCGACGATGACGAGGCCTACGACTACGGCGCGCTGCCGCCGCCGCCCGACGGCGGCTACGGCTGGGTCGTGGTGTTCGCCTCCTTCATGTGCAACCTCGTGGTAGACGGCATCGCATACACCTTCGGAATATTCCTCCCAGAACTCGTCACGTACTTCGGCGAGGGGAAAGGGACAGTCGCGTGGGTCGGCAGCTTGTTGTCTGGCGTTTATCTTGCTGCTGGTGAGTTGTGATTTTTTTATCATACAAGCAGAGTTCCAAGCTCTTCTTTTAAATATTGCGTAAAATACACAGTAAGTTTCGAAATGAAATTCTACTCGTAGCCCTATGACACTTACATTTCGTTATCGATGCGTATTTGTTTATACACCGTAGACAATGGTGTTAGTTCGTACAATATCGTAAGAAAAGGCGAACAGCTTTTTTCAAATTTGGCCCCATCGGGAGTATATGAAAAGTTATAGAAAATAACTTTTTATAGCTTATTGCCTGTTTTGCATGACCTGTTCTTATTGTATTCATATAAACTAGAATTGCTTTTGTGTAGTATTGTATCGAAGATAGGAACATTTTAATTTCCTTGAACAATATTTATTACTGTCTGTAGTATAAATATCTATGTACGAGCCACGAGCAGTGTAACTGTTTACTTATGTGTCTGCTCGTAGTTTAGTTGCTTAGTAATAGCCAATATTATTAGCGTAAACTTACCAATTATAATATTAATTTATTGCAACTAGGAAAACCTCCTAGACAATCGCGCAACCATTATTTCAGAACGTAAAAACTAAACAGCTCTTGTGTTTCTATTGTTTTATAGTGTTTATTTCTACTATATGCCGGCATTGAATATAAATCTCTTTAATTCAGTGTTGAGCTAGAAAAATATTTCGATAAGGTGCCTTTCATAGTCCTCCCTATCATTGCCTTTTCCGTGCCTCGCTAATCAAGCGCCGGCAGACGTGACAATTTCCTATCAATTCGGGTCACGTTGCATCTGTTTGTATGAGTCCATTTATAGTGTCCATCATGTGGCTGCATCGCCGAACTGGCCATGCCTGTAAGCCCGCTCGTTATCTACTAATGAAGTTTTTGTACTCATCCATCAATCTGCAAACAGAAATTGTCAGAATTTTACATTTTAGAATTCTAAAACCGAATCTGATAATTATGGTATGTACAATGAAATCAATGATAAGAGGATTTGTCAATTTCAAAATATCAAAAGTACGAATAGGTACTTTACAATGATATGAGAAATATATCTTTCGTCACCCATTTCAGTCTGTTTGTTGGAATTTTCTTAGCCAATATTGTGAAGGATTTGATAACTTAAGCAAACTTTTTACGCTACTACGCGTGGATATCTTCCATTACAGTAGGAGGCATAAAACAAAAAGGGTATTTTAATCTAATCTAACGGAGACTTTAAATATGTATACATGTGTATTAAGTACGATAAGATTGGATGAATTGCTAAGCGTAAACAGATAATATTGTTAGTAATCCCGCTTTTAACCCAGTCAGCCGCCGCTTGGTAACTGTCCAATAATTTCGCAAAAGCACTCTGGACTATTATCACTAGGTATTGTATGAGGTACTCCATGTTTATCTGTTTAAAATTCTAATTGACCTGATTAAAAATATCGATTGGCATCGCTTATTTTTATCATCTGATACGAATAGATAGCCAATAAGATATTCTACTTATAATATTATAAATTGACCAAGGTCATCTAAAGATATTTTGTAGGTGTATGTATTTGTTTTAGCCCCGATTCGACCAACTTTTATCCGTGGATAAATCTATGGTATGACGTCAGATTTTTAAGGAATGACAGCGCTATACCTACCATTGATTTAGTCTCGGATTAATATTACTCGAATCGGGATTTAATGGGAAAAGAAGTGGTGCATTTATATTTAATCACTACGATTTGACGTTACAGAAGTAGAGAAAGCATTTCTTATCTAGTTGAGAGAGACCCGACATAATAACCCTGAGGTTTGCAGTTTGATGTTATCGATAAAATTTATTGTTAGTCTATCATAATTTGCTTTACTGTAAAGGCAAATGCACGCATGCACCAGTTCTCATGATTGAAATCTTTGTTAGCGTTATTAATTCAGGATGTCAGTAAATTATGTACCTCTAGGTCACTAAGATACCTCACTGTTGCGATTATGCAAATATAAATATGTTTTATCATGATCTTTTTGTACTTACTCGTGTTCTTAAATAGGGAGGGTACGAGGTTAGATAATATGGTCGATTTTGTAGAGTACAATGGACAAACCGTTCGTTGCAATCAATTATCTTTTTGTTTTGGTTACCTTCGTAATATTATATATTTCCTTTTTCTTGTGCTTTGACTAGTCAAGATATAAGGGAGCCTTGTGCCCGATTCTTCCCTTGAACTTTACGCGTAGCTGCTAGTACTAGCAACAGCAGCAACCTAGTTTAGCACTGCATTATATATTCCTTGAACTGGATAGCGAGAATTCAAATGATGCATCATGACGGGTGTAATCGCCTGTCCAAAGTCGAAGTAATACACGTTTACGTCGTTATATTACATACTCGTATGGACCTTATATCACATAATAAGAAATAAGTAAATTAGATGATAACATAATCATAAAATATCATAAATAAAATTATAATTTTTTTTCCTACCCTATTATGTTCGATGGTCCATCTTAGATCCATTTGATTATCATATTATTATTATTTTTGTCTTTTTCTGATATCAATCTCACAATATTATGTGTATGTATTTGAGCATAACTTATTTAATAGTTTATAATACTGTATTTTATTTATGTATTAGGGTTATATGTTATATTTTAACATTTACAGTTTCTTTTTATTTTTCTTTCCTTATTGAATATTGCACCCCCTACCCCTTCTCTACTATCAAATGTCCTTTACCCGAAGGTTGTCTGGTAGAAATCGCTTTCAGCGATAAGACCGCCGAAATTGTACACAAAATTTCTGTAATGCCTAGTACTTAAGTTGTGTATTTTGTGCAATAAAGTATATCTATCTATCTATCTATGTTCTTATGATTGATTGATAATTTTGCGTCAATCTACAAAGTAAACAGGGTGTATCTGTGAACATTTACATCCCTTTAATCACGTGTTCTATCAACCATTCTGAACAACATTTGTTCTTTGACTTTTGGAAATTCGCATTAAAAAAATCCAACTTCTCATACAAAGTCGGTCACGTGACTTGGTCATTTTGTATGGGGAGTCGGAATTTTTTTTTTTACTTATTTCGAAAAGTCGTAGAACGGTTGGTAGAACGCGTGGTTAAAGGGGTGTACATGTCCACAGATACAGCCTGTATTAAATTGACATGTTTTGAATTTAGGTTTAGGGCAAGGCGGTTTTGTAATTTACCTTAATACATGCTAATTTGCAACTAGGTATTCGAGTGCAAGATAATTAAAGTTAGAATGAATAAACGGATACAAAGTATTGAGGTTTCTGTGACAAAAAGTAGTAAACTAACCATTATTCGTATGACTATACGTTTGCAGATTTAGGTGCATTAAAACAGCTGTTAAAGTTTTAAGGATGTCTTAATTTAATACGCATAACAACTAGTGTTTGGTATAAAATTGTAAAACGGGTAGTGACGATTATATGATAAATTACGACATACGAATAATATCGCCAACAGGGATTTAAAACGGTGAAATTATAACTTGCTATAAACAACAAAATAAATTGCTTTAAACATGAATAAACCTCACTCTTTATGAAAGAACCTGAAGGCAATCTCGTATTTAAATGAGTAAAAACGATATGTATTTCGTAATTAACCTATTTACCACATTTGGAAAATAACAATAAAAATATTTATACTTACAGATTTCAACATATGTTAATCTTTTAGATGCTCGTTTTTTTTCTTTAAATAAGTTAGGACCACGGACTTTGCCTTTGTAAGATTAAGTTATGCAGATTAATGAATATAATGTTTCACCCACAGGTCCTGTAGTATCGGCGCTATGTAACAAGTTCGGATGTCGTGCAGTCTGCGTGGCCGGCTCGCTGGTGGCCGCCACAGCGTTTGTCTTGTCCACCTTCAGCAAAAGCGTCACTGTGATGATGATCACCTATGGCCTGCTTGGAGGTAAGAAGAAACAAAAATACATTCATTCAATAAGCGCACGATACATCTTTACAAAAAATATCATCATGGCATAAAGTACCAAAAAGAATAGACCAGCTAAGAGAAACTCACCCAGCCATAGGCTATGGCTTGAGGTATAGGCTATGGATAATGTCCTGTTTATTGATTTCGGAAACATCGGCTCTTCGTGAGGAAGGCCTTATTATTACAACTAGCTTTTTAACATTACACTTTGGTGATTAACACAAGGTGTATCACAGGTTTCCTAGTAAATTTGAAAACACACATTCGTCCAAACTGATAGAAATATCAGTTTCTTCCTTTCCTTTATCGTTCGTAATCTTCATATATCTGTAACTCAAAAAGCCATATCATGGGGATATTAGAGTATGGAGACACTTTTTAGACTTTCAAGGGTGAAAAAATTTTAAATGGTTTTTTCATGCTGCGATCCTGTTTACTACCATCATCTTATCTTCTACGATATGGCTACAGGATCACCCAAGACTGACCTAACCGCCTAAACCTGACCTAAAACAATTTCTAACTTTTCTTGTGTTGTTCCTCGTGACTGGCTTTTTACACTTAATTACCCTCAATATTTCTCCAATCTTGATTTGATGTAACTAATGACTTGAAAGATTGTTTACCCATGTCTTAAGATTTATGGGAAAAAATATGTTTTGACTGTAAGAGTGTCATAATAACACACCTAGCTTATTTTGCTTATATTTTGAAGAGATTTTCGTCTTGGCATGGAATTCTTTAATGTGACTTCCACGGTTGACTTTTAACTACAATTTTGTACGGCTTACATGTTGAAGTGTGCAGTATTTCGAGTGAGATTATTTCTAGCCTTTCATTAACAATTGTTGTGTAGCATTTAGCAACGCTTTAATTTTGACAGCATTGAACTACTAAATGTACCTACAGCTGGTAGACACATATTAGGATGGGAATCTAGGTACTCGTAAGGTTTCCATGATACGATTCAATTGATGTGACGTAATAGCACACTTGCCAAGGGCAAAGGCTAATATTTGTTCGTCAATTTCAGTAATGTAATGATGACATTCCATATATCGATGATATACATCGATTGTTTATATTTTTGCGTAAAAGTTATTACTTTTTTTTTATTAAAATTAATTGCATTCTGTATTCATTCAGATCTCAGAATATATAACGAAGAATAATTTTCGTTCTATTTATTATTATAATCAGTTTCTTTTGAAATGGTAATTTTTTAAAATCGATAATATACCTACTCATTTGAAATCGTCTTGATTGCCTTCCCTCCAAATAAGAATTATCTATGACTTTAGGGGATTAATGGTTGCAAAAATATAGGTTAAGTAATTTTTATTCGATTTATATGACGTAGATAAAATTAGATTTAAGTATTTATATGCAAACTAAGTGTACAAAGATGATCTTACAGCTATTATTACAAATGTACTTATGAATTAGCAACCTTTTTCGGTATTGCAAATGATTAGAGCATTATTATTAATAAAGGAGTTACAAAAACTAATTTGTACTAGTTGTAAGTTTTATATACTTTAATAGGTTCACTATTCGTTTTTATCTAGATATTCATCAAGAGAATAGAGATGCATTTAGTTAATAATTATATCTTTAATTTTTTATTAATCATTCTGTATTTTTTTTCATCTCTAATATCTTGTGGAAATCTATTATACAACTTAATAGCCATGTAGTAGGCGCTGGTGTTTAGCAATTTTAATTATTGAGTATGGTAAGCATAATTGGTCCTTAAATCGAGTTTCTTATATTATGAGGGTCTTTTATTTTTGGAAAAAGGTTTATATTTTTGTGTGTGAATGTAAATATGTCGTGTATATATAGGGTCTGCAGCTCTGCCTTTTATTTATTTGAGCGATTATCCTAACACATTTTTTTTGTATAATAAAGACTATCGTTAAATTACACGCTACAGCCCCACAGTATGATCCCGTATTTAAGCCAGGAATATGCGTAGGCGACTGACAATCCAGTTTCTGTGTTTGTGCAGTATGTAATTTCAAATAGAGCGTAAGTAAATTTTGATAGTTTTGATTTTATTTTATCTATTTGATTTTTCCAATTAATATGCGCATCTATTTGTAGTCCGAGTAAATTAAAAGTGTCAACTGTATCTATTGATATTTATCTCGTGTATGTTTTTAGTTATGTCACCAAAATTCATGTGTGCTTGAGACTTCCGCAGCTATAGTGTGGCTAAGCAATAAAACTACGAGTACTTTATCGTGGAGGAATGTGAGAATTATGTAAATTTTCCACGTTGCCAGCGGCCTTGGCACATTGGCACAAATGTAGCTTGGCGTCAGTCGTCGTCCTTCAGAGTTTTATTTCTATGAACATATCGTCATGATGATGATAATACGGTTTGTTTACAAACCGAAGCAGTAGGAAATATTGGATGATGTCATTATTTATTTTGTAGGCATGTCTATTTATTACCAATTGCACAAAACACTTGTTTGTCGAAAATAAAACAATCAATGAATGGTTTGGTTTGCTGTTTCCCAAATGTAGGTTAGCAATATTTCAATTGGGGTTCGAAATTATGTTACTATCCTATGGTATATTTTCTAGGAAAGAAACGAAGGAATTAAAACGCGTGTTCGGAAAACAAGAAAACTGAAACACATTTCTTTTAATATCGCTTATTTTTACATCTAGTAGTTTTAGTTGTCCATTCAACACTGTTTAATTGAACCAATTGGAAGCGTTAAGGTGACGCGACGGGTAGGGCACACTAGCGACGCCAATCGATTTAAAATTTTATGTTGGGTCCAATGCGTACGCGAAAAATTTATTACCGCCAAAAGCGGCCACATTTAGCGTGAATCAATTTTTCGCGTACAAAAACGGACCCAACATTTGCGCATGGTTATTTAATAAATAGTATAAGTGTTTGTAGAGAGGTTGTAACCTCGTAATTGTTTAAAATAGATCGGGTTTAGTAGCTAAAAATTAAAATCATTTGCCGTCGCTAGTGTGCTCTACCCATCACCTTAATGTGTTAGCACGTAATTTCCTCCCTTCCTGATCATGTTCGCTGGTCAACATCAACTAATTCAATATCATAATAAAGGCTTTAAATTAGTGTTGTGATGGAATTGTGCGGTATATTTTGGATATAATGTACTCCTCTACTTCCACCACTAAGTCTCTGCCTATTTATATTTATAATGAGTTCAAAATCCCTTGAAACTGCTTTTTATTTACGAAAGAGGACTCATAATGTTAATCGCGTCGTTCTTTGTTTGTTCAAAACGGTGAAACTGTAGCAACAAATCGCGTGTGAAATTGGCCGAGTGCCAGTATTAAAGTTCGCAAGCAAAACGACACATAACACTTCAGAACGACGGGCTTTGAGCCCTTGTCGCAATGAAGCGATCATAGGGCAAACCCGCGATCCGTTCCGGGAATGCGCTTTGTTTGCGGTAAATTAAATGGTCGATACTATGTAGGTTTGCCTATCGATACAATGATAGGTTCATTATTCGATAGGTTAGTGGAGCAAAGGTACTTTCGCGCTTAATACGAAAGCAAAAACTCCGAAGGTAACGCGAAGCTGCTTTGTTTGTGCGATGCCAAATTTTTAAAGTAAATGAGTTCACAAATGACGTCTTATATGTATTTCACTGATAAAGTGAAGTTCGAGACAAAAAAAAACTCTTGAGAACTGCCTTATGTGAAAAGACCTCAGAGGTGGACTGCCTTTTGTAAAAGACAACTACTTTTATACTGTCGTCAAATTGACCCATGTAAAGTTATTATTTTATTTGTCGTGAGGAGTATACCTATTATATTTATCTAACCAGAAGGTCATCGAAGTCGGTTGGCATAGTGCCAATATCTGCAGACGCTCTGGCGCCATACTGGGCATAACGCGGGCACACACTTATTAGACTCTTCATCAACTGTTGCACCATTCGTAGTGCCTGCCTACCATTCACGAGACTTGCGCAAGAGTTAAATATACTATGAATTCAACAGTCGATTGATAATAACCGAAGACCTACATTCAGGTATCTTAGGTATTTTGTATATCTATATGGTAGACAGTACATACATGTTTTTTTGTCAAAATATTTTGCCCTTTGTTGTTGGTGATATGAATAACAATAGGTACTCAAGTTTGTTCACCCCTCTATTTAAAAAAAAATGTTAAATATTTTGCGTACGATTTTCGAGGTATAATATAAATGGCACGCAGGTGCCCATGCTTGATGCCAATGCGGTTTGTTTCGTTATGCCTTGTATCATCAGATAGATGGATCACCATGAGTGTATATTTATTTTACACCTTTGCATACGTGAGACCTACATTATATTTTGGTGATTATTATACATTGTTATCCGAGTTCGTCGAGTCCCAGATATTTGCTCGGACGTTCGGAGTATTAACGCAACTGTTTAGCACCATTTGACGAGAGATCCCTGTTGGCAGAGTTGAGATCATCGGGTCTCAATGCCGAGACGATTTGTAAAAGTAGTTTGGTCACGGTGGGTGGACTCAACAAAACGGCTATTCTAATTTTATTTTTAATGGAAAATCTTGGAAACAGAGAAAACAATACAATATACGTAGATGTAAACAAGCCGGCTGTTTGTGCTGTTGTGACTGATTCATTGACAAGAAAATTTATTTCACCGTGCATAATTTACATTTTACTTGGTCATTATTTGGCGCATTCGTTTTAATTAGTCATCACCTGATTAACAATGTTTTAAATGTTATTTTTTTTTGCTTGCATGAAAATGATAATAATGAAAAATAAGTAAGTAGGTAATTTTCATTATGAATTTCTAGAATTATCAGCAACAGTGCCTATTGTAAACAATTTATATCTTAAATCGTTTTTACACTAACTATCGCGCTTCCTTCGTCGAAATAATCCAGATATACCTAATTATTAACTAAATGAATCTATTCTCTTGATGAATATCTAGATAAAAACAAATAGTAAACCTATTAAAGTATATAAAAACTTACAACAGTACAAATTAGTTTTTGTAACTCCTTTATTAATAATAATGCAACAGTCGAATCAATAACAAAGGGCAGATGGAATGAAAAGGTAAATCAATAACAAAAGGACTGAACTGAACGCACGATGTTCAAAGCAAGGACACAAATACAGGTCAAAAATTCGTCTATTTACTTAGCCAACCTCCTACAAACTTGTTACCAGAGAGCTGTACTACAGCTGCCAAATACGTATTCATCACCGCTTTCTTTAGAAATTACTTTTCATCCGTGTTTATTTTTATTTTTTACTAAGTACTTTAGTAAGAAATATTCTGTATTTACTTATGTCCTATCCAAGTCCACGATTTAAGTAATGATTTCAGAGATATTCACATGATATTTTCACTTTACTTCGATGTGGTCATTTACCACAAACATTTAATATCTATGCGGTTAACATTAGGTACCCGAAAGCGCTTAACTTTTGATCTCTTTAGTCTTAACCGCAATAACAGTATTTAAATATTATTTTGCATAAATCCATTTCATTATTTCTGTTAAGATATTTGGTTCTCTCGTAGTGTACTTTAGAGAATCCTGGGGTTTTATTCATCAATGAAGATTATGTCAGTTGTACAAGTACTTTGAGTGTATAAGGGCGCCAAGACGACAGTCAAGTACTTTTCATTCATGGATTGTTCATTCGTGTTCTCGTTTTGGTTTTTGCAAGGGATCGCTTTGTAAAGTGGGTCAGGTAACACAAGCCGGGTTATCGTCAGGTGCCACGAATGTAGGTCAATCAAAAATCAACCTACAACATTTGTAGGCAAACTCGAGTTTATCCTGTTCTCTTTTACTTAAAATAATGCCTTTGATAACTTTCTTTTTTTTCCGACCGTTCTTCTTACCGAACCAATATTAATTTGATATCTAAAATATGTTCTTAATTTGGAATAATAGGGAACTGATCTGGTTCGGCAAAGTAAACGCATGTATTAAGTAATTATTTAGTCAATATTTGATCAAAAAATTGGTTATTGTGCCGGAAAGTGACGCATGCATTAAAATGAATGCCGACGACCTCTTGGCAACAACGGCCCATATGTTCCTTTGTGTGGTTTCAAATACGATTTGTGGGCCGACAGCGGGCACTGACTCATTCCCTATCGTGTTACAATTATTCTGTATTGTAGCTTCAGCGGATTCTGATAAAGCACTTTCCATAATACCATCGAAATTGAAAACAACTATGACGTTTAATAATATGACAAATCTTGTGGCATGGTTTTATACTGATTAACTTGCTACTTTGTATAATTGCATTGAAATAATTGGAAGTGTTACGTCCGAAATGGATAAACTGTCTGTTCTAAAAAATACTGTACCATCTTTTTACACAGTTATTACACTAAAGATATTCTGTATTCTCTAGTGTTAATGAATGCTATTAACTATACTTAGAAACCTGGTTAGTCAAAGTTATTTGGTACGAGCAATTGTGCTCAATTAAGTGTAGTTAGATAAGTACTCGAAATTGGCTGCAACAGTACCTATTTGTCGTAGTTTTGCTCTAAAATGACATAAGCTACCGCTGCATAGTGACTACATTTTATTGTTCACACATCAGTATGAGCGACAGTAATCTGTCCGTGGTATTGTTACACATAAAGCGATCAAGTCTTGGGAACTGTCGGCTCAAATTTCATTATTATTTTCTAGCTTGTTCCGCAGAAGCTTCCATGGTACCGAAGGAGTAAACTGACCAGTAAACTTTGTCCTTGCTTTGAACATCGTGCGTTCAGTTCAGTCCTTTTGTTATTGATTTACCTTTTCATTCCATCTGCCCTTTGTTATTGATTCGACTGTTGCAATATAGTACCTACGTTATGAGTATATCGTAGTTGACACGGACAATTTTATTTAATAGCTGTTGTAACCAATGAGATTCAGTAGTTTGCGTATGATTGATGTCGAGGTCATGGCATCACACACAGGAATGATGCCGGCCCCTCGTTTTCATTAGTCATTACGGACCAGCGTGCCGGAGATTTCTGCGACAAATTGTTCAAAGAACTCTATAATTTGCCTTCTCCTTTGAGGATGTCCATCCTTTTCTTCTTTCAATTGAAGAAGCATAATAGTGTCTTAATTCAAACAGCGTAACAAGTCTGGTTAAACGTGTTTCGTTAGTGTGCATTTGAATCAGAAAACCTAAACTGTATAAAAAGAACGCAATTAGACTTTCACATCTACGTAATTAAAAAGCTTCTCTTACTGAATAGCGAACTCATCGCCCTAGTCTATATCTTGTAGTAGGAATGTCTGTCTAGTAGGTATGTTTTTATTACTCGTATAGTAGTAATTGTCCTACTTTAAGATCTAATTAATATTCTCGGCTTGTATTGAAACTTTACATACTTACTATGTTATAATATCCGCTATTTTGATAAGTACGAGTAGGTATTTGCGGGCGCCGCAATGCGCGCAAGTAAGAATATGAACTGAAAGTGTTTAAATAAAAAGTGTGCAGCTTCTTTTTTACTTTTCACTGTCAATGGTAGTGGTAGGTACTAAATTTTAACGCGTTTACGCCCGGATGTATACACAGAAGACAGTTCTGCATACTTCGTAACAGCACCTTAACATATCACTTCATCCGTTCCAGGCATAGGGTTCGGTATGATATACCTGCCATCCGTGGTGGCCGTGGGCTACTACTTCGAGACCCGACGGTCTCTGGCCACCGGCATTGCCGTATGCGGCTCCGGTGTGGGCACATTCAGCTTCGCGCCGTTGGCTTCGATCCTGCTCAACGAATTCGGGTCATGGCAGAACGCGAATCTGCTCCTGGCTGGCCTAATCCTCAATTGTGCCGTATTCGGCGCGCTAATGAGGCCGCTGGTGTACCCCAAGGTATTATTTTACAATTTTTCTCATACGTAGGTACCAATGGTTATTGCTCATTTTAACTTCCTTTACTTAAAAAAAGGTGCTCGACACTTTCATTTAGCCACAGATCTGTCTTATCGGAGCATATCGGTAGGCTTTGTAATGTACAGTATAATACAATTTGTCGTGTACTTATAGAGAATTAGTTTATGCCTTGGCATTTTAGGTGGATTGAAATAAATGAACCCATCCCTAGTTGTGAAATACTTCTCTTGCTGGGCTAAAAGACAACTGTTACAACATTATAGCTGAATGCAGCCTGCAAAGTCTACATACTTTATTCGTACTGAAATATGTAGCTGCTCAAGTTTTGATATTATCCTGATCCTTATCCTTATGCTCCATATGAGTCAAAAGTCGACAAAATTTTGAATTAAACACGCTATGAAATATTTTTCAATCTCTATTTTTGTTATATTTGGACGTTACTACAACCACACCTTTGTCTAGTAGTTAATTTTGTGTGTCGCTATTTAAGCTCGTGTAGTGTTTAGTAGTTTGAAGAATTGTCTTGTGATTTCAGTCGTCGGGCGAAAAGCCTCTGCTGCAACGGATGGCCGAAGAGAAAAGACTGCAAATGGAACGGGGATCAATCGGGGGCTCGTACTTCATGGTGCAGCTACCCGATGGTACGATGGAAAAAAGACTGAAGGTAAACATCCTTTTCATTAAACTAATGACTGTACATAGTTGCATCGGAGACTACTAATCTGCTAGTTATTACGGCCTCACCTATTCGCTTCGCTATCACGAATCTGAACAATTTACGCTAATTTCTCACAAGTAAATGCACTTCATGAAATCTATGTGAATTTGACTGTAAATAAATATGTGTGTAATGTGTTTGAATAGCCATCCGCTGGGGTAGACCAGTTCAACAGCGCAGACCACCTGGGCAATGTTACTACAGAAGAAAAAACGGATAACCCTCCGGTAGATGGAGCCACTACCGACGTAAGACAATGCGATTGGGGGTAAACTTGGGGCTTTGTGTCGTAACTTGGGAAAGGCATGCAGTCTTATATCCGCAAAGGCTGAACATGATTGGTTAAATAATATGGTATACTCGTACTTAAATAAATAAGTGTGGCTAATAAAAAATGTTTTCTATATGATACGTGCTAAAATGCATAATCTGAGTGGCCTTTTGTGTCGTCCTTGTTTATTGGTTGATTTTTGGGCAATTCGCTTTGGTCGTTGAATCCTTATTTTCTTCTATTGATGTCGCCGTAAAGTCAACGGAGACTGATCTTTCAATCGTTCATGGTTTTCGTTAGTGCAGGGTTTTCTATACCAATACCCTCTTTTTATTTTCATTGCTCTCTAAAAGTCGTCATACATCTTAAGGTCTGATTTGTCTTAAATCTATATGATTTGGATTTGCATTGGATTCCTTGTAATGGTCATAAATATGGTTCATCAATTTGTGTGAATTCATGAGTTTAGGGTTAGGTTTTCTCCGATACCTACTATTGCTTGTAGTCGAAATAGTAGGTACACTTCTGAACTGAAAGCGTTATAAGAAATGCTTATACTAGGATACGCTTGCAGTGCTGAAACTGCGTTCCGCGGACGGCCACGTGGACACCCACGCACAGAACTGTGCGTAGATTGCGCCATAACTCTTAAATACAATATTACCAAAGTAAATATTCCGCCACGAAACGCAGTTTCAGGCCCTTAATCATAAGTGGTGTTGGTGATGGTCAACTTTAATACTAACTGGACCTAATACTTACGACTAATCGGTCGTCGGCACATAAATAGGAAAGTCTATGTTCAAGTTTATGGTTGATATTCCAGGCACCACTGAACGTGGACCCGGGCGTGCACTCGTCGCTGAACCTGGAGGCGCTGGCGCGAGTGCCCACAGTGCCCAACATGCCCGGCGTGCACCCCGTGCCTACCCTGCCCACCATCACCGAAGCCAAGGTCGCTGACGACAATGGCGAAAAGAAAAAGGTATGATAAAAAGTAATTTAGAACAAAAAATAAGTAGAAAGATTATACGATCATAAATCCTGTTAGAGCTTGTGAGTGGATCCGATAAGAATAGTTATGAAAATAACATGGAAGGAATTTAGTAAATAAATAGTATAACAGTCCTACGAGCAGACGGATCATCCAATGGAAAGCGATTGCCGCGGCCATGGACACCCGCGACACCAGTGGAGTCACAAGTTCTGACTAGTTAGGGTTCCGTCAAAATAATCTAGCGGATTTCTAATTTCTAAAATATTATACAAATTGTTGTGTTGTTTCGTAAAATTTTATTTGGGGCTTCGTAAATGAAAAAGTAGGTATTTGGTTGATCCAATCACAAAAGAAAAAGAAAAAATTCTCTTTGGAGCTCACGCAGTCGCACTTATAGCTTTCGATTGCTCAAGTAAACTCCGCCCCTCGCTGATTGGTCCAGAGAAAAAGCTGAAGCAGCACTGTGCTGTGTTTCGCTGGAGTTCACTTGTGTCTCCACTGCACTGGTGTTACGGGTATCCATGGGCGGCGGAAATCGCTTACCATCAGGTGATCCGTCTGCTCGTCGTGTCTCCACTGCACTGGTGTTACGGGTATCCATGGGCGGCGGAAATCGCTTACCATCAGGTGATCCGTCTGCTCGTCTGCTACCTATAACATAAAAAAAGTTATTAAAAACTATTATCTTAATTGTTCATAACCTCATAGCAAGTGATTGCATGTTAAGAAAAAGATTAATAATCAGATAAATAATTATATTTCTATTAATAAACAAATAAATTGAAAAAATAATAATACCGGAGTACCACGTCCTCACAGAAAACCGGCGTGAAGCAGTGCATGCGCTGTGTTTCGCTGCGTGAGTGAGGGTACCGGAGGCCCAATCCAGGGGAAGGAGGGTTAAAAGGTAAGCAGCGCACTTGTGACACCACTGGTGTTGCAGGCGTCCATGGGCGGCGGTAATCGCTTACCATCAGGTGATCCGTCTGCTCGTCTGCCACCTATATCATAAAAAAAAAAATCTACAACATTTGAATCATGGTTCCACGTTTCAAAAGCTATCTGAAACGGTTTCAAAAAAAAAAGAAAAACTTCCCGTCCCGCGGACCATGGGAAGGTCAACTTTGTAACGGTAAAGCTATACGTAGATGCACTTATGTAGTGTTTCCAGGGGCGTAGCTACCGCCGTATCTGCCGTATCAATTATACGGGGCCCCCGGGCCACGGGGCCCCCAAAGTGTGTAAGGAAAAAAAAAATAAAACCTTTCTTATTTATTTAAGACAAAATTCTATAAAGCCATTACTTTTTCTCCCGCCTTAAGCGAGCGTTCAAAAGTTCAAAATGTTTTATTTGTAAGTGGTTACATTATGTATGTAAATAAATATAATTAAATATTTTTTTTCTTTTGTGAAAGATCTTTACCCCCCATATAAGGGCCTCCAAACATTTTTTTTTATACGGGGCCCCGACAAGGCACGCTACGCCACTGAGTGTTTCTAAATATACACATTGCAGAATGAAAACGGATCAGCCCTGCACCCGGGCGCGCAGCAGATGTCGCGCAACGTGTCCTCCCCGGCGTTCAGCGCGCAGGCGCCCGGCCTCCCCAAGAACGGCTCCGTGCCCTTCTTCGACCGCCAGCGCAAGCAGTCCACCGGAGATAGGTCAGCGAAAGACGGGTAGCGTAGAGATTCTTTTTTATTTGCGAACGAGGTGGAGGATGAACCTGTATCGTATGTGATGCACGATAACGTCATAAATATATAGACACGGAAAATCGGCTCGATTTGCGCACTAAATTGACAGATAGACGGATCATTCATTCATTCATTATTTCAGCCAATAGACGTTCACTGCTGGACATAGGCCTCCCACAATGTTCTCCACACAGATCGGTTCTGTGCCGCCCGCATCCAATGGATTCCCGCAACCTTCACCAGATCGTCGGTCGACTTTATTGTGGGCCTGCCACGGCTGCCACTTCCTGTACCACTCGAGGACCTTTCCGCCCCAACGGCCGTCTATTCTCCTCGCTATGTGCCCTGCCCATTGCCACTTGGGACATGCAATCCTTTATTTAATTCCGATTTAAATTGTTAGCTACTAAACCGGATCTATTATAAACAATTTCGGAGCGGGAGCCTCTAAGCAAACATTTTATACATTTATTTAATAATTGTGCACTACTTTTTTATCTGTTTTTGGACTCGAAATTTGTATTAACGCCATAAGTGACCGTTTTTGGCGGTCCCAAAATTTAAATAAGTATTAAATAAATAGTATAAGTGTTTTCCGAGAAGCTGCAACTTTGAAATTGTTAAAAAAAATATCCGGTTTAATTGCTAACTATTTATATCAATTGGCGTCGCTAGTGTGCCCTACCCGTCACCTTACGAGCAATTTTAGCAATTTATCTTACAACGCTTACAAAAAAGAGGCACAGACCCAGAGTCTGTGGACGTAACATTCACTCAATAAAAAAATGTCAAGTACCCAATTCCCATACATTTTACAAAAGGAGAAAAACTGTATACGAATGACAGTTTAGTCCGTTTAGTTAATAGAGTCCGCGCCACCAAAGAAGTCCCGTGAAAAGTGCGCTTCAATCGCCATCGACATTCAATTTTGAGCTTTATGTCCATACACAAGGAATCAATAATTTTAGTTTCGTGTTTTGCCGCAGAACTTCTTTCGTGGCGTCGACTCTAATCAGAGTTAAGCGTACATTGATATCGAAGAGTTAGTAGAACTATAGTCCATTCAGCGTTAGAAGGTAAATATCAAAATGGAATGGTCTAATTCACCTTCGTATTCTGAATGAACTATAGGCAGTATTTACGTTCCATTCCGTATCTGTAACTGTCTCAAGCCACGTCGAGATATCAGGCTAGACACACATGCATGTGCACGTAGCCTGTTGACACGCGGTGTAGACAGCCGGCTTTCTGTGTCTATTTGTGATGATACAATGAGTGTTTTTTTGTTGTTTAATTTAAATCAAAATTCATTTATTTCGAATGAAAGACCAATAATGATATTGCATTTTTGATGAGCTTCACTATATACCGTAATTTTTTTTAACGTTTACATCCCGAAAACATTATAATAAGTACCGTGAGTAAAGTCCATTTAGCATGTTAGAACATGAAATAAGCAAATACTTTATCCACGATATCTATTATGAGATTTTCGGGATGGATAAAAAAATGGATTAAATACAACCCTTTTTCCCACTCACCACGTTCCCTCAAAATTAATAAATTGCTAACCTAACCTATCCTTTTTGCACAGCAAAAAAAAAGTGATGTGCAAATAGGTAATTTTTAGAGGGTTGGTTTAATATAAGTATTCGTAAAAAAAAATTTGGTGTATTATGCCTAGTAGGCAAATATTCTATAAATAATTAACTTGTAACAAATTATAATGCAAAACATTGAATACATTAATGCTAAAGAGGGTTCCCCATATTATGCACATGATAAGAGAGTAGAGGAAAACCCTTTGTTAAGTTAGTTATGCAATATCGTCTCTATTAAAAAGTATTTTTATTATTCATTTTATTGTTGTGTGTCGTCTTGTGCGAGTCGTTATGAGTGATTGCTTGAGATTTGTTTTTAGTTATTCAATATCACACAAACTTTTCTATAATAACCGTTATACTAGCTGAATAGCATATTTTCAAGAAACAAAATAAATTATTGTTATATATACCATCCGACAAAATCACAGAAAAGATAATACCAACCAAAGAACAAACCACACCTAATTCATAGAATGTACCCGATTTGTCATAGAAAAGTTTGAAGCGTCCATTTTAATAATTTAGTTGAAACTAGTTTTATTATAAATAAATAAACAGAAGGTTAACCAAAGTCAAGTCCTACCTACACGTGTGGATGCTATTAGCCACCACATAGCATTATGTAAAATACATTTTATATTCATTTGATTTATCTACTGCATGCAAATAGAACACGTTATATAGTGTGTAGAAATCACTTAGTGGTATGTTTTGTTGCTTGTTTTCAATGTCGTAAATGTTAATGTTACACGACTTTTATCTAAGGTATAACGTATAATTAATTCTAGGATTATTGCTAGATACTCGCAATTAATTTTAATTTCAGTAGTGTCACAATGCAATAAATAAGTAGCTTACTATGATTTAACGATTTCTTGAATTATTTATCTATTTGAATTCTTACTAAGATTTATACGTATAGGCAACATATTAACAATGGCAAACCTAGTTTAATGCTATGTGACAAAGTAAATAAAGAAAAAAAATATAATGTACAGATCTCAATCTGATATCAATCAATCATCAGCTTATTGCAAGTTTTGTTACCAATCCCAAATAACTTCTATTAAAAAGGTGTTGTTTGTAATTACAGATTTAAACCGTCCTTAGCTGCTATCAAAGCCACGTCCAAAACGTCGATGAACAGTCAATACCGCAATGAAGTAAGTAGCATTTATTAAACTTTTCCCAAATTTAAACTTTATATTCACACTAATAGAGTTGGGAAGAGATATCTATCTCGTGCATCGTCGACTTTGAAATGTGACGTTACGAAATGTAGGACCCCCTTTACACCTTGTGATATTCATTGGGTCGGACCCTGCCCTCTTCTTCATGTGACGTAACATAAAGTCGACGCTTAACAGATAATGTGTTGACTTGCAATTAGTTATTAGTACTAAAATTATATCTATTATTATGTTCAAAAGCCCTCGTATTTTAGTATAGGTATAATAATAGGCGATAAACTAGTATTTTGTAGTAGTATTTGGCACTGTAATTGATGGCAGAGGAGAATGTAAAACATAGTTGTCAGATTATTAGCTAACTGCAGCAAACAATGTTACATTTATTATCATGATCTATTTTTACACACCACAACTTATTTTTATACCAAGACCCTACATAAATATTATAAATAGAGTTTGTATAAGTACTTCGACATTTGTTACACAATAACGGACTTTAAAAATATTTAGCACTAAGTTAAATTGATTCCGAATATGAATCAGTATCTACTATGCGACAGACAAATCTAAGCTTGCATACCACTGACCAAAACTACTATAGATAAATATTCGATTCGTCATCTTACACACGTCATCCATTCAAAAATTCCGAGTATAATTTGAAAATAAATTTCCTCATTTTCTTTTTGTACATTTTGATATCCAGACAAAACTGAGAGCACCTTGAACTTCGTCGCGGGTCTGTGCCAAATCGTACAATTGCTTAACAATTTGGCATGTCTCCAACGTGCGTTCGCCTGGTTCCTGTTTATACACAAATTGTTTTGTTTGAGAAACATCGATTTACGTGTTCAAGGTATTGCTAACTACTGTTACTAAGACATTAAGAGTCATGTGATTACTGGAACTATGTAGGAGTAAAGAGAAAAAGTTACGACTTTGCAATATACTGTGTAATTAGCTGACCATTACTCAATTATGAATTGGTTGGTGCTGCATTATAAGAAAGTACCTATTGCCTATTCTTTTGGAGACAAATGCGTTTTGTTAGCATCATAGGTATTACGACCTTGAACCTAATAAGCGAGGTACTCCGCGTAAAATTGATTGAATGACTGATTTTATACCTTAGATTAATACAAAATAGCGGAAGATGCGGCACGTCCCTTCAATTAGACAACTGAAAACGGGTTTGATGCACAGCTACATGCACACGTACTCACAGCTCTATGAAACATAAGCGTGAGTAAGTGAAGCGTACTACGCACAGCTACATTTCTGAGTTGAGTCCTGTCAAAAGGACTTTACTTGTCACACATTAATCTATCGTATATTTCTATCTAGCTTTGAAAAATGGTGACCAAAAAATTAATGAATCAAGAAATATCATGACAAATTAAAACTTCTATTCTACTTATGAGTGAAATGTGATTCCATGAGATTTGTTATTTATATTTGAATAATTTGTACAGTCGGACTCGCCAATTTGCGACTGCGTGCAATATCGCGAAATCTAATTTTTATTCAAATTTATTTACTTGCCAATCAAACTGGCATTGAGTTCTCGCGGAACCACCACAAGATCTTCAGAGAACTCTAGGATTCCCCGGAAAACACTTTGATTATGGCTGAACCATATACTTTTACATGACTAATTTTATCGTAGCTGGTTTCCAAATACAATATTGGTCTTACCTTAACTTGCCGGGCCATAATAATAATGTTGAATACTTGTACCTTTACAGGGTGACACTGAAAGCATGATGTACACTTCGAAGCTGTCGGTATCGGGTCCCAAGGAGCCGTCGCGCATGGTGCGGCCGATGTCGCGCAAAGACATCTTCTACTCCGGCTCCGTGCTCAACCTGCCACAGTTCCAGAGCCAGAAGTCGCTGCAGGGCTACCGCAACTCCGTGCTCAGTCTGCCGCAGAGCCGGCAGACTGGCGACCTGGAGAGGCAGGAACGTGAGTAATGACTTTCATAATAAAACTTAAAGTTTTGCAGATGTCGCTATTCAGCATTTGCGTCAACCTGCAGCAGTTCCAGAGCCAAAAGTTGCTGCAGGATTACAGGAACAAATGGAACTCCGTGCTCAGTCTGCCGCAGACAAGGCAGACTCCCGTCTCTCCAGGAAGTAATGACTTTCATTAAATAACTAAAATTTTTGATAGGTGGGGTTATCTGATGTGGTTTGGATATCTTTCACTTCGGCACCGTGCCTAACTTATGCAGATCCAAGGCTAGAAGTCTCTAAAGTAAAAAATCGGTGCGCGATTTGCCGCAGTAGTAGGTAGGCAGACTGGCGAACTGGAGAGGCAAGGACTAGAGTTTCGTTTTAGATATAAGAGTATTATGAAAGGAGGGAGCAGACGATGTCATTAGGACATCGTCTACTTCGGTTTTGTGCTCGATCAGATCACCTAGTATAACATCTATACTAACCTGCCTGGAGAGGTAGGAACGCGAGAAATGCTTCGATGATAGAAATTCTACTCTACTGATAAGCACAGATGGTGTCAGATCGAGTTACATAGCAGTGCAAAAATAGCACTTGTGGTCTCAGTCGTGGCCTTAGAAATTCGTTGTTCATTCTGCCTTAGAACAGGCGGACTGCTTGTGTTAGATTAGAATACTTAATAATAATTCTCACAAAATCTCATACGTTGACCTGATTCCGTACTAAGTAGCTTAAGCACTTGTGTTACAGATATCAGACAACATAGGAACACAAATATATACTTAAATACATATATATTACACCCAGACACTGAACAAACACAAGTGTTCATAGCACGAATGTTTGTCCAGGGTGGGGATCGAACCCACGACCTTTGGCGTTAGAGGCAGGGTCACTACCAATGGACAACATTTCATATTTTTAACATGTCCATATTGTTTTTTTATATGAAAATAGACATAAAATGAACAGACCCATATTTTTTCTTTTTTCAAAATTTGTCCATTTTCATGCATAAAATAATTATTGAAATTCTTTTTATTCTAAATAGACGTAAGCGCCAAATGACGTCATCGGACGGCTGAATACAGCGATATTCCTTTGCTTATCATTGTTTTGATAAAAAAAGGTACTACTGTCAAAGGTAAATAATACTAGTGTCAACATTGTCAACGTCATTCATACATTCAACGTTGACAAGTTGTCTTTTTTTTTTACAGTTACATGTTGGCATTTCGTAAATTTAAAACTATAATGTGCTAAGCAAAGAAATATTTTACATTCTGCCGTCCGATGACGTCATCTTACGTTTTTTAGTTTTTAATTTTTTTCTCAGTAAATAAGCAATATAAAGAATGAATAAATATATATTCGAGCAGCGGAAAAGTAAACAAAGAATTGGTATTTTTTGTTTCAGAGCTTAGCAATTTTGAAATGTTGTCCATTGCGCCATCCGGTCAGTCATACTTAAACATTTGAGATACGAAGATGATGATTGAAATATGGGTGTGGTAATTTAGCAGAATACGACCTGTGCCCCTGCCTGTCGCTGCCGAGCTCGTTCAAGTCGGCGCTGTCGTCGATGCTGGACGTGAGCCTGCTGCGCGACCCCGCCTTCATGCTCATCGGCGTCTCCAACATCTTCGGCATGGCCGGCCTCTACGTGCCCTTCGTGTACATCGTCGACGCCGCCACTCTCAATGTGAGTAACTGGTACACTCAACAGCAGAAATAGCATAATTAAAAATTGTAATTTATCAATGGAATTGTATTTTAATCATAATTGAAATTAGTTGATATTTTATAGCAATCTTTTGCGATTTATTCTTAAGTAAATAACACACTTAAAAATTTCATCTCGTGTTCAGGCGGGACTCGAACCCACACCTTCCACAATCCGGGTGAACACGAGATGAAATTTTTAAGTGTGTTATTTACTTAAGAATAAATCGCAAAAGATTGCTATAAAATATCAACTATTGATTAAGCAGTCTCATCTTAACTGGTGGTCAAATATTTGTAATAATATTTCCACTGGATATTGTAAATATACCTACAATATTGATGAGACTATCGACAGCTCATGTCGAATCAAGCACTTACAAATTTCGTCGACTTAGTAACGCGTTCAGTGGTATAATTGGTAGTACATTCACCCGGATTGTGGAAGGTGTGGGTTCGAGTCCCGCCTGAACACGAGATGAAATTTTTAAGTGTGTTATTTACTTAAGAATACTTGAAATTAATTAATAACATTTATTGTACGAATATTTCTACGCCAGCAATGGCAGAGTATGCTGTACTGAGATTAATATTAAGAACAATGCAACCATATTCTAAGAAATAAAGGATTTGAATTTGAATTTGAATTAGCAGCACATATTACGCAGTTTGTAGTTCTTATTCCGAGGAGTATAAGAGTCGCTAGCTGCGAAAAGTGTGCATCAACTTTTGCTGTTGACTGTACTAGTAAAAAAGTTCTTGAACAAGAAGTTGAATTTCACCTACTTCTGATCCTTTCTAAATATTGGCCCCTTTTTTATTGTATAATATACAATAAAAAAGTATATACGATTATAGGATCGTAAAAGATAATACATATACATACGCTTTTGAGCTCCTTATTGCCTCCCTTTAGAACTCAAATGGGTCGTTATCGCTAACTTTTCGGACCAATTATCGGTCCTCCAAAAATTCGGTTGATTTTTCATACTAATTCTGGCCGACTTTTTATAGGTCGTGTGCCTTGCGCTATTGAAATCAATACGTTCTAATTTTGTCCTATAAAAAATCGGTCACCAATTTATCGGTCGTGTGCACCTTATGAAACACTGCTACCAACCATTACATATGGTTAAGAGCTGTGCTGCCTCCTCTAGCTAAAATGCAATTAAGTAACAAAACCACATTCGGTAAAATGGCCTTAAAGAGCGCTCTTTAAATCCATTTTTTGGTACTGAACGGCATTATAGCCAGATGACGTCAGTGTGGCAGTGGACGGAGACAATTTTAGTGTGTTAATAAGCAACGTTATGTTCCAGGGAGTGGACGCGGGCAAAGCCTCGTTCCTCCTGTCCATCATCGGCATCACGAACACGTTCGGGCGTATCATCTGCGGGTGGGTGGCGGACTTCCCCTGGGTGGACTCGCTCTTGCTCAACAATCTGTGCCTCGTCATCGCTACGGTATGTATTTGTCAAGTTAATATTAATAATATAATATTTTTTCACAACTTCACATACATTGTCTGACTCCGAGATAGGTAGCTCATGCACATTTGTGACGGATATCAGAACCAACAGCGGAATAACAAATATAGGTATACATATATTATTATTTTGTAAATACATACTTATAATACATAGAAAACACCCCCAACCATACAAACATACATGTTAATGCACACTAATGTTTGTACTGTGCGGGAATCGAACCCGCAACCCTTGCACTACCACTTATACAAACGGATCGTCAAAGTTAATGAATAAATTAGTTTTGCTTTGCCCTCTCTGATATCGTCTTATCAAGCAATCAGCATCACCGTGCATGCACTGCTAAACTTCGTACCGTTTTCCCTCAAGAGTGCCAACCAACCAAAACCAAATAAGCGTCTGGTTAACGAAATTCTTATGCATGTCAATCTGCCAACTTTGAGCAGTGGAAACTAGTATTTGCCAATTTCGAATGTCCGCGACTTGCGATGAAACTAAAATCTTTCAAGATAAGTCAAGCTCTATAAGATAAGTTGAACAGTGAATTTTATGATGTGAAAAGTATATATTCTTTTTTTACATATATATTTTTTTTTATTTCAGGTTTCAGTAGCGGCGACACCTTTCTGTTATTCTTATGCTGCTTACGTTTGCGTAGCCATCGCTTTTGGAATAGCCATTTGTAAGTACATTGTATCTGTCTTGTTAATAAGCATTCGAACTGTAGGATTCATTATAATTAGCGTCCCGTAATAATAACGATGGATTCAATAGTATGTTTGGCGGTTTTTGTTATATGATGAATTATTTGAGTACAGTAGCACGTTATAAAGGCATCTATCCAGTAAGTATTAACACATACAAATACAGAGCACCGGGTTTCTTTGCAAACAGAATATTGCCAAAACTGTGCGTCGAATATACCTGGTATCTTCAGCCACATAATAAGACATGGATACTTTTTTTGTGTGATGCGAGCAGACGGATCAGCTGATGGTAAGCGATTGCTGCTATATAGGTAGACACCCGCAACACCAGTGATATCAAAAGTGCTCCACCAACATTTTAACTCCCTTTCCCCATTGGAGCTCCGATATCCTCACTATCTCGGTAAAACACAGTGTAGGTGCTGTTGCACTCTGGTTTTCTGTGAGGCCGTGGCTTCGTTTCGGTCGAGTTGGCCCAATATTTGAACTGTGTCTCTCCCACTGTCATACTTGTAAGGGTATTCATGAACGTTCTTTAAACCTTTCTTCACTAAAATGCTGTTATATACATGTAAATCACTTTTTTTTTGTTGATTTTTGTATGATGTTTTTTTTGTTACAAACGTTTAACCTGCTCTATAACACCGGCATTTATTGAACGTTCATGAATAAAGAACTAAATACGTATTTACTATGATTTTTTTTTCGTTATAGCAATATTTTGCAATTTGTTCTTAAGTAAATAACGCACTTAAAAAAATTTCGACAGTCTTTGGGTGGGACTCGAACCCACGATCTTTTGCTAACCGGGCAACTGCTTTACCGTCCTATCATCGGCTCACGACGAAGCAAAAAGCACTAACAAAATTCGTCGACATACCAAGGTCTCCGGAAGCTTAGTCGGTAAAGCTTCCGGAGCTTTCCGTCCCACCCGAAGAGTGTCGATAAATTTTCAAATGCGTTATTTAATATCCTCCAACCGATTACGGCTACGGCGGCCAATCTCATCGATCAGCCACGTACGCAGGATATATTATAGTGCTCAAGTGTGTGCGCAAACACAAGTGCACTCTCTATTCCCTTACCCTCATAATCCGATGCGACACTAATGTGACACGACCGGAGAGGGATCGGGCGCAGGACCAACAGCTTAACGTGCTTTCCGAGGCACGGGGGTACAAGACCGCCAACTTCCAGACTCCGGGCTCCCACTAAGAATTTCTTGCCGAAAACTTAGGTACAAATTTTTGGCCCGACCCGGGGATCGAACCCGGGACCTCTTGCGCAGCCGTCGCCTTAAAGTGCGACCCACTAACCACTGCGCCACCGAGGCAGTCAGTGTGTGCGTTATTTACTTAAGTACGTATTTGCCTTTTTTTATCTTACGTTTGTGTAATAATCTCCAGCCGGCTACATCTCCCTGACGTCGATCATCCTGGTGGACCTGCTGGGGCTGGACAAGCTGACGAACGCGTTCGGCCTGCTCATCCTGTTCCGCGGCGCCGCCGCCATCATCGGCTCCCCGCTCGCCGGCGCGGTCTACGACGCGACCAAGAACTACGACGCGTCCTTCTACATGGCTGCTGCGTTCTTCCTCGCTTCCACGCTCACATCCTTCGCCGCGCCGACGTTCCGCAAGTAAGTGTCATCATCATCATCATCATCAGCCCATTTAAGTCCCCACTGCTGGGGTACGGGCCTCCCTCATTCACATGAGGGGTAATTGCCATACTCACCACGCTTGGCAGACGGGTTGGCGAGGGTTTTGATATAAATGCAGAGTTTTCCTTCTCTGGGTGCTGATGATCATGCCAGCAGCTTTACCTTAGTCGCCTTTTACGACACCTCGGTAAGAGTGAGGGTGGCCTATTCTACTCTGCCGGGACCACACGGCCAAGTAAGTGTGATGTATTGATATGCGGCAAAACGGCAAACTTTATGGTAATCGATTCCACCGTCCATATCACTCACCACCAACTTGAATCATGGTCTAAGCGTACCCCGGGCTCCAAAGCGACTGCTTTGGACGCAACCGGGAATTACACGCTACAATGAAGAAGACATATATATGTTGGTACATAAAATACACTAATAAAAAAAATATATACATGTCGAATTCAGAACCTCCTTTTTTTTTTGAACTAACTAACTAGGTTAGCGCAGCGACCCATAGTGAGTCTTGGCCTCCGATAATAAGAGCCTCCATCTTGGTCGATCTTGCGCCACCTCCTGCCAGTCATCTGCCGAATTGTTTTTTTTTTTGAAGTCAGTTAAAAATAAATAAATAATGCGATTCTACCACCGGCTCGGAAAGTTGTTTCTGGTCGAGAAAATCCGGCGAGAAACTCGCCAGGTACTCTTTTAAACCGCCAAACTATCATACAATTTTGTGTCTTCATCATACCAAGCTATACAGTTTAATTGTAACACAAAATAAAATAAAGGAAATAATAAAATAAATATTATGGGTAAACCGAAGCAGACCAGTCCCCAAAGGTGGCACTTGTTTACAAGTTATGACGTATGTATCAGCCATCATTTCACTCAACCATATTAGAGGGAATACAATGACCCGCCACATAGCGCCACCACCATCAGCGACATTTGAGTGAGCATGACTACTTAGGTAGTAGGTACATCTGACAAAGTTCCCGGTAGGCCACTTTTCGACCTTAATGTGATGAAATAAGATCTAAAAGTGTCCTACCGGGAACTTTGTCAGATGTACATAGAAACTTCAAGAATAGCATCGCAATGAAAAATTCCACTCACCAATCGCAATCTCCAGGAAACAGGAGCCGCTCCAGCAGCCGATCGACGTGTTAACCCCCATCGACGAGGACCTGGAGGAGGGCGACGAGGAAGACCCCGATGATACGCCCATCACCATGGGCGCGCACATCGCCTCGCGCGCGCCCGCCATCACGCGCACCGCCGCCTCGCCCTCCGAGCCGCCCAGCCCGCCGCACGAGCTCTCGCAGAGGGAGAGCGTGCTCTAACTCCAAACATATTAGGTTCGTTTTTGATTGTTCAGTTAATAAGTGGCGAGCCGAGCTCAAACTTCGTGCTCTAACTCCTACGTGATTAGGTTCATTTTTGATTGTTCAGATAATAAGCGTCGAGCTTAAAATCGTTAACCGCTTTTCCTTTCGCTCTCTAGCCGCAAATCATGTATCGCGATGAGCTTTCGCAGAGGGAGAGCGTGCTGTAATACGTACGTGATTAGGTTCATTTTCGTTGTTCAGATAATAAGCGGCGAGCTGAGCTCAAACTTACAAATTACATGTCACCCGTCTTGACCCGCCCGGCGAAGTCTCTCAGAGGGAGAACGTGCTCTTATTCGTACGTGATGTTGGTTTTTGATTGTTCAGATAATCGGTAAGCGGAGCTCAACTTTCAAACCTACAATTCATATGTCATCTTGACCTGCCCGAAGAAGGCTCGCAGAGGGAGAGTGTGCTCTGACAGATAATAAGCGGCCAGTCAAGCTCAATTTTCAAACTTACAAATCATATTGTGGCAAATGTTGGTCTGGTCTTCGAACCGCCCAGCCCGAGATTGCCCGCCAGCCCGCCCCACTAGCTCTCACAGAAGGAGAGCGTGCTCTAACTCCAAAGTTATTAGGGTTCGTTTTGGATTGTTCAGATAATAAGTGGCGAGTCGAGCTTAAACTTCGTGCTCTAACTCCTACGTGATTAGGTTCATTTTCGTTGTTGAGATAATAAGCGGCGAGCCGAGCTCAATTTTAAAACTTAACTATGTGGACCTCTCGCTCTCTTTCTGGCCTATGAGGTCTTGCAAATGGAAAGTATGTTGCAAGGAATATATTTATTAAGACCAAATAGAATCGCTTTACTGAGAACAGTTAGGATGAATGAATCGATTCTATTGGCTTATAAAAACATTCTCGGAGCACATCCCTCGCTCATCTCTGGTCTCAACGTAGCCTAAGACGTACGTTTTTAACGTGATTTGTTTGATTTTCGATCGTTTTGTGTAGATAATAAAATCGAGTCCACAGTTAAGCCGGGCAATATGTTGCTTATTATTTGAACATATTATTAATTGTGTGTGACACGCAAATCTTCTATTTTTTAATGCGAAGAAATATTTTTAAACAAACCCAAATAAGAGGCATATAGGCATGGCCAACCAATTCAAAAAATCCCTTACCGAAACCGAAAGTACAAACTCAGAAGGGCTATGTTAAACCACAATAAAAAAAGGTTTTCGTTATATTCAGTATGTAGTCATTTGTTACTTAATTTTTAGAACGAAATTGGAAGAAATGGTTAGAATTAGAATTTTGATATTGCGGTTTTGAGTTAGTTTAAGGTACGCGGAAAAACTATTTCTAAATTGTGCTCCAACTTATAGATTAGTAAACATACAAAATATAGATTTGAATCCTCAGGTATAATACCTAAAGATGTTATAAGCCTAAAATAGTTTGAGCTATAATGTTTTATGATCTAAATCAGAGGATGTCACTTCACTTTAGTAATTTTATTTTCAAATAAAAAATTAATGCAAATTAAAACTCACGTAAAGCGAAGTTGCGGTTAAATGATCGCGTTAGTGCAGCGAAGAGTTCAAGAAATCTTTAAAATGGTCATCATTTTTTATTAAATTAATTTTATACGATCTCATTGGAGACACATTTTAAAGGTTTCTTGGCAAAACGAGGCTAAAATCTTGGTTTTATAAGTACTCACTTGTTCATAAGGAGTAAAGATTATATGGATATGTGATGATGATAACAAATCAAGAAATGTTCATAGGGCAAACGACCATGGCGATGAAGAGGTAACTAGATTTCGTCTGTAATGCTAATGATAAAAACTTAATGATCATTGTTTAATATATTTATATGATAAGCTCGAGAGTAATGTAAATATCTTTGAAGTTACCATGATTTATATAACGCACCCGATTTATAAGGAAATACCTCATGAGAGAATAAACAATTATGTATGTAATTATTAACTGGAATTGACTGCAAGCAATAAGGCGATTGCATTTTATACTAAGAAGGTTTTTAATTCCAACGTGCCATAGTAGTTATCGTGGTGCTAAGCGTCAATACAATGTATGTACCAAAAGCTGCGATAAAAATCTATTTATTCGGTTATAGGGAACGGTACCGAAAAACACAGATATTAAATTGTCCATGATAGCAATAATAGTAGTACTTATAGGCTGTAAGTACTTAGAGAAAAAAACTTAATTAGATTTTAAAACTTCCTCCTTTTCCAAATTCAATACGCATATCAAAATTAACACCAAAAAATCAATATATTTTCTTTAAAAAATGACAATAAGAAAATATTTTCAACGCAGTTGTCAGCAGTGAAATAACTTAAAAAATTAAATTATTACATCAAATGAACTTGAATTTGTTGCTCCAAAATAATGTAAATAAAAATTATGAGAGAACTGCACAGATAGATAATGTAAATACACTGAAAATGATACCTCTTTAAACTCTAACTTATCTAGGTATCACGTATACAATTTTGAATTCTGCCTAGCTTGCAATTATAGAAATAATTGTATGACTTTTTTAAAAAAGTACCTAAAACTTTTACTTCTTAAAAAATGTCTTTCCTACGATCGATGGTGTGTCCTCTAAGAAGGTGCTGTAACCAGTTATTTAGGAAACAACAGTTTACGCGGTTTGGACATTAGCGAGCCGCTACCGTGTATGGCATTATTTGGCCAAATAGGTTTTGTAAAAACTTATTTACACTCCAATATGTCCAGCAAGATGTTATAAAGTTGATTGTTGGATGACGACAAGCGGGGACGAAGAAAATAATTGTTTGAAATATATTTATTATTCAATGGCTATTTTATAATGTGTGTATTATAAGAAAAGGCAATTTAAACCACATGTTGTCTTTGGCATAGGAGCTGATGTCAGCCTTTTCTATCTTGCTAGACTATTACATTTTTCGAGCTTGGCTTTTATTGGTAGCTACTTCTTCAGAGGTATTTTATGAACTGACTAAAATTGTTACTGTTTCCATTAACGATTTAATATGAATTAATGTATTGTGGAGATTTTTGTCTCGAAGGATCCGTAGGGCTTAAAGTTTAGTAGGAACAGTAACGATATACTGAATTTAATCACCACTTAAATCTTAGCCTTCGTGTGCCATCGCAATGAACAACTATTCCTGTAAATACATAAGTGAATTAAATACAAGTTAAGTAATAGAACTAGCTGATTAGTGGACGCAACGCAGTCAATTGTCTAAGCATCATGTTATACCAAAAACATTAATTGCTAGATAAACTCAGTAAGTGGTAATAGGCTCTAGAGATAGATACAACGGTATAATACTATTGCTTCGGGGGTCAGAATTTATTGTAGTTAGATATGGGTCGTATTGTTTTTACCAATAATATTTGGTATGGTATATTATACTATCAACTTGAGATGTTTATTGTAGGTATTTCTCCCTGAACTGATAGTATGCTAGCGTTTCATCAATTTTATGTACTTGCCAGTCGAGTAGATGTAAATAAAATAAGAATTATAGAAACATGATATATTTTTGTCATAGATATTTTTTTGTCAATAAAAGCATAATTTTAGCCTATAAGCATAATAATAATGTATGTATAGAAACGTGAAGTGAAGTGTATAGGGATAGAGAAAGGTATTATGTGATAAATATTGAGACAGTTATAGGCATATTATATTTCATTTTTAACAACCCGTATTTTAATAATGAATTAACAAATATACCTAAACTGTGAAACATTAGATTTTGTTTGTAAGGTTTAGTGTAAACTGGTATAAAATTGTATGATAATGTATTAAGGAATATTCAAAAAAAGTTATCGATGAATGTTACTGTTGTTATAGCTTTATGTAAAAACCAAAAGTGTTATTATGTTTTTAAGATTTAAAAATATTTACAAGTCGAGGATTGAAGTCGCAACTGAATCTAAGTATTCTCTGCGAGTTGAAACACTAAAATTCAAATTGAATATATAAATACCTAAACTGACTTAAATGTCTTACAAGGAGGAAGTCTTGACCTTGAAATCATATAAATTTATGCTAATGCGTCATTTGTATTATTGTACGGTTTATACGATACCTTTTTATAATAAAATAGTTTTGTGTTTTCAAATCAGGACACCTTTCTTTTGAATGTATTTTATTCAGTATTGGCTCTAGTATTGTTTACTATTATTTATGGTGAAATTGAAGCTGTTTGCACATTTAGTGGCATGGTTTAACTAACCTTTTGTTTTGTGATTGTGTATGTTTTTATAGAAAATATTGTTTAGAAGTTATAACAAAAAAAAATTAATTACGTCAGTGGCGATTATTGATTGTTCATAAATTATCCTAACGGTTTATTTGTGATTTGCTTATGTATGATAATTTTCTTAAAGAAAATTATTTTGTAGGGTGTAATGAATTATATTTTAATTGTATTGATGATAATAATAATGATTTATAATAATGTATTGGTACGCGTCAATGTGTAAACAGCTTTCGTCCGAGGATGTGTGAAGCGCAACGAACAGTTACTCACGAGAACGCTGCGCCCGCGCCGCGCACCGAGCAGGCTATTGTTGATAATGTCCACCGAAACTTTTGTAAATAACTGATTCATTAAATGATAATGATGACTGATATATTCGTTTTATTCTATGAGCACCATCTACATTGACTTTGTTCACATATAGTAAATATGAAATAATTACCAAACCTTGAAGGCTAAAAAAATAAGCGTTGTGAACCTATCTATTAGTTTGGTCCTTGTTCACAACACTACGATACTATACTTTACCACAGTAATATCAATCAATATTAAAACTATCTAAATATAGAAATATTTTTAAATGTATTTTTTAACGATTCGGTACATAATGTGATTTACAACTAAGTTCGGATTTTTTTATAATAAAAACATACCGATATGTTAATGACTTCTTTAACTTATCTAATCATTTAAAAAACTATACATACACACATTAAATATTCCTGTATCAAGCTATAGTATTCCGTCTAGGCCAAGCTACTAATTTAAAGTCGCTACTAAGCGGATATTGTGAGGACTATGATCGGTATTTCCAAAGGAACGATTAAAAGGCTGAAGTATTCGATATAGGTAGGTAGCCCTAAGCTACGAATCACCGCACTGAAGTACACTGCCACATCAGCGCGGTGAATGGTCTCGTCATGGCAAGTGTGGAACCGACTAATTTTTTTAGACGTATTAGAGAGGTTTGTACTCCAGAGGGACTCCTACAACGAAACGGAATCTATGACCGAATCTTCATCCCCCGCCTTTTCACAGGCGATGTGCGTCTCTTGTTTGGATGCGATAGGTATGGGTAATCTCGTGCGTTATGGGATGCATTCGTTGTAGGCCCTCAGGACTAAGACCTACGGGGAGTGGGTTGGTATAACATGTATATGCTAATTAAATAACTACCTAATTATAATGATGACTTTGAATCTTATCTCAAGCACTAAGATTTTTAAAGTATTCAAAATATTGAACGAGTCCCAACATAAACATAGCCTTAAATCTCATTAAATTTTTAGATGAGTTAGGTTGTTATGCCTTATTCGTTATTTCAATTTCCTAAAAGTAAGTAGGTTCTTACCCTGATATGGCTGGCTATTATATCAACTACAACGTATGCCTTCAACTTTTAATTGGCCCTTTATTATCTAATCGAGCACATTATTCTGCCTTGAACAGCACTTGTTTACATACTTTCGTATTTGTGCCAGGACATAGCTGCGGGCGTCATCATTACCGTGTTAGTAAACAAATCGCTTGACCCGTCTAGCGCAAATATTAAATAGGCCAAACAAACCGACTGAGATGTAATTGATTTGTCATTTTTCATCTCGTCGATTGCCCTGACGGAATTTGTCAATGACAATTTGGTAGCAGGAAAAAGTTGATTTATGTAGAGCGACCGTTGCTTTTGAAAGCTGTTAACTTGCCTAAATACGAACTTAAGTGTTCTTTACTGAGGTAGGTAGTGCTAACTACCTACTATCTTTTTAGACGAAGATGTACCTACCTGAGAACTGCATTTGTGTGTTGTGAGGTACCTAACTTACTCGAAGTAGAGTCGAGTCTTCGATAGATGCGTAGGTACCTAATAGGCAATAACCTATTATCTACCGATTTCATAATAAATATAGGTAAGTCCTACCTACCCTTACACCAACACAAGGCGTGTTGCTCTATGTACCTACTTAAGTAGCCCAACACATGGAAGTAATTATGACTATATAGAACATGAATTGATAGAAGCACGTCTTTTGTTTTTTGTCAATTAAGCAATGGTCATAATAATATCTATATAGGTAATGTCAGTCATCATGTCAATGTAAGTGTACCTACTAAATCTACGTTAAGTAAATAAAAAGTCACGTGATATCTAGTCAGTCTTTTACTGCCTCGGTGGCGTAGTGGTTGGTGGGTCGCACTCGACAGCGACGGCTGCGCGAGAGGTCCCGGGTTCGTTCCTGGGGCGGTCGGGCCAAAAATTTGTACCTAAGTTTTCGGTAAGTATTTCTTAGTGTCAGCCCGGAGTCCGGAAGTTAGCGGTCTTGTGCCTCGGAAAGTACTTTTAGCCGTTGGTCCTGCGTCCAATCCCTCTCCGGTCGTGTCACGCTGGTGTCCCATTGGAATATGAGGGTAAGGGAATAGAGATGCACTTGTGTTTGCGCACACACTTGAGCACTACCTGGGCGACCTGTTTGGAACAGTGGTAGTGAACGCTGCCTCTGGTGCAAGGATTGCGGGTTCGATCCCCGCACAGTACAAACATTTGTGTGCATGAACATGTCTGTTTGTATTGGTCTGGGTGTTTTCTATGTATTATAAGTATGTTTTTACAAAAGAAAAAGTATTATATGTATATATTTGTAATCCCACTGTTGATTCTGATATCCGTAACACAGGTGCTTGAGCTACCTATCTCGGAGTCAGATCAATGTATGTGATGTTGTGAAATATAAAAAAAAAAACACTTGAGATTGGCCACTGTAGCCGTAATCGGTTGGAGGATATTATTATTAGTATTAAGGTCTTTTACACAATGAAGAGTCAATACCACATTTATAACTAAATTGAATAGGCCTCACAAAGAGTGTCAAAGAATATTACGTTCAATTGTAATAATTGTATTGTAGGCGACATCATAACGTAACGAAAGTGTGTGTACGCAACTAGTGCGTCACTCGAGGCCAATGTCTCGCGCGGCTCTCGGCGAATTAAAGCCTCACTCGCATTACATGAAACATAATGACGTCCATTAAATATGGAATAGTTTTATTGTAACAAGATGAGTGAGCTAGAAAAAGGCATGCCCAAAAAACTTGCTTCTTAGAAAAGCAAACAAGAACTGGACGGTGTCCATTGATTCTTACTGACTATTATACCTACCTATTTAAAGCAACTAATAAAAGCTTGCTTTATTGATATTGATAAAATTACTTACCAATCAATAATCTAGGTCGATGGCGATGATCACTTATGTACCTATTTACCATTAGGCTGTAGCCTTCTGCTTTTTTGTCCGCTGTACCAAATGTAAAAGGATGTTTTTTTTTAAATTTATTTGATTTATAGTTTTAATAAATCAAATTTTTAAATTTAAAAAACATCCTTTCCTTCCGTATTGCACAAATTTTGATACGATAGGCGAACTTAATGCCAAGAAGAATTCTCTACCAGTCAACCTTTGGCCCATGCAGAAAGTGCAGTGGTGCAGGAAAACTTTTTGAATAACGCAAGGAAAAAAAGAATTTAACATTATTATGAAATAACTACATTACAATACATGTGAGTAAGTACGTATATTTCCGATTATTTTTTTAGTTAGGTAGGTTTTGTAGTTACCTATTTGCCTTTTACTAGAAGAAGTTGTACAGACAGCCACAAATTAGGTTACTACAATCTGTCAAAATTCCTCAATTGATATTGAACCGAACATCTTTGACATCAAGGTGAGAATTGACTCAAGAAATTTGACAGTTTTGTATACTTTGATGTGTGGCTGTACGTGACCTACTTAACCTACCTATCACCACTTAACACCTTCCTACTATTAACAATGTAGCAACTTATAATAATATTAGTCCAAGTAGCTACCTACGCTAATATCAAATAAGTATTCAGGTTTGGCCAGCTATAGTTACCTACTTAATAACATGGTCACTAGTGACCAAACCTGAAACCTGCTCTCATGGCGATAAAATGCTTAAGATACAATAGATGACAATAATAATCGAGATGACGAAAGCTCAGGTGACTAAACTTGAATAAGTAAGTTAAGCAATAATAATTTTAAGGCATTTGATAATAAGTACTTACATAATATCTACTAATTTATCTTAAAATTTTACTCTTAATCCAGCAGGTTGCTAAAATATTTTGATCTTAACTTTTCAAACCGACAAGAAGGTCGTCGTTAGGCTGGACCGACACTGAAGGTGCCCTTGGAGGCTAAAAAGCATGGGTACCTAGGCAATATTACTTTCTTTGAAAAGGTGAGTCAAACTTGCAATCTTATCGACGACCCGTTTGGAACAGTGGTAGTGAACGCTGCCTTTGGTCCAAGGATTGCGGGTTCGATCCCCGCACAGTACAAACACTTGTGTGCATGAAAATGTTTGTTTGTATTGGTCTGGATGTTTCCCATGTATTATAAGTATGTATTTATTAAAAAAAGTATTATATGCATATATTAAATATAAATGTAATCCCACTGTTGATTCTGATATCCGTAACACAGGTGCTTGAGCTACCTATCTCGGAGTCAGATCAATGTATGTGATGTTGTGAAATATTTACTTATTTATTTATCAGTTATACTCTGAGACCAAACACACAAAGCGACTCGTCTGGGTGACGGGTAGGGCACACTAGTGACGCCAATCGATTTTTATTTTTAGCTACTAAACCGGATCTATTTTAAACAATTTCGGTGTTCCAACCTCTCCGCAAACAATTATACCATTTATTAAATAACCATGCACACATGTTGGGTCCGTTTTTGTACGCGAAAAATTAATTCAAGCTAAAAGTGGCCGCTTTTGGCGTGAATCAATTTTTCGCGTACGCGTTGGACCCAACATTTTTGCATGGTTATTTAATAAATAGTATAAGTGTTTACCGATAGGTTGTAACCCCGAAATTGTTTAAAATAGATTCGGTTTAGTAGCTAAAAATTAAAATCGATTGGCATCGCTAATGTGCCCTACCCGTCACTTTAATTTTCATAGCGTTCTATCAATGTGCGGCAGCCCCAGATCGGTTACGACGATGAACCTGCCGCATCAGACTAGTTGACCCCTATTGCCAGGCTGCTGTAACAGGTCGCTGAATTACATCAGTAGTTCAACACTTTCAATAATTGCCTTCCAATTAGCCGGCTCTATCGCTTTTTTCCTGTCTTTCCGCGTAACCTTGCCGGTTTTTGGTTCCTTCAGCATTAAAGATTGCAGCTTTTTTATTATTAAAAAATTATTTGTATAACTGGAACAATCTATTTGTATTTTATTGACCTTCTATGTATATTCGTTGTATTTCAATTTATTCGATTTGCAGACCAATACTGAATTATTTATCGATCGCAATAATTCTACAAAAGTTTAGGACACAGATTGACAACATTTATTTGGGTTCTCGGTGTTCGATCGAAAAAGTTTCAATACTTACTTACCTATTGAAATGGTTTCAGCTGGCTGCCTGCAGATAATTCTTACAACATCTCATACCTACGTTGATCTGATTCCGTACTAAGTAGCTTAAGCACTTGTGTTACAGATATCAGGCTACAGAGGAACACAATTATACTTATACTTAAATACATATATTACACCCAGACGCTGAACAAACACAAGTGTTCATCGCACGAATGTTTGTCCAGGGTGGGGATCGAACCCACAACCTTTGGCGTAAGAGGCAGGTTCACTACCAATTGCGCCATCTGGTCAGTGAAATAAAACTATTTAAAAGAGAAAAAAATAATACCAAAAGTTATTTAAATAAATAATGGCATTTACTCATTATTTTTGTACAATACGGCCAGGTGCGTTTAATTTAAAACATTTTCTTCTGTTAGAAATATAACAAAGTTTTTTTAAAGAACCGAGGCCGAGGTTACAAATGTCTAAGTATACTTTCAACTTTGAGATTTCACTAAAATGATTCAATCGCAAATCGTAAAAAATAATGAAGGAAACAATTTATGCCTATTATAAGTAAGGTAGTTAATAAGTACTTAAGTAGGTAGGTAGCCGAATTTTAATTCACTACAGATGTACCTACTTACTTTTTTTGGAAATAATAAAAAAATGTGTTTGACTCCCTTTGCCATTTTGTTAGAAGTGTTAATTATCTAGACTTTGGATATAACTAGACCGCTATCCCTTTATAAAATCGGTCGAAGCCGAATGAGAGACTTTAATCTCTGATCAGAAAAAACTTACTAAGTACCTACCTACATAAGTAGGTACCTACTTTCATACAAATGAAATTCGGTAAGTGCAGAGGTCTCTTACTGTAGTAGCTGTGGTAGTTTGGATCACATCGATCCTACTACGCCCATGTTTGTGTGACCCCGTTAACTTAGTGAATGAAGCTCAACAGTCTCCATCTAATAGCAACAGGTAATCGATGAAGATGTCTCAAAGGAACCGTCCAAAGAATTTGGTTCTTCCCCTTCCCATCTTATTCTCCGAAAACCATACGTGTTATGCTCACCACAATTCTGTGATGCCGAGAGACTGTCCACAAGGTCGTTGACCGTCTGAGGTAACCTGCGTACTCGTTACATCAGCCGACCTTGTCCGACACGGAACAATGCCGTGGCAAAGCGCGCAAACTTAGGTCACAATCATCTTTCTATGATTAGTGTTCGACGGAATTTCAATCAGTGTTACATGTATTTATAAAACAAGTAAATTTTTATATAAGCTGAGTGAAATTGGAATAGAGTCGTTGTATTTTTTTTGCCGAATCTTCCAAACACATCGGTCTTCGGATGAACTTGGATAAAACCAAGGTCATGTTCAACGAGCTCGTTGATCCGGGACTGGTCGCTGTTAATGGAGTACCTCTCGAAGTTGTTCAGGAATATGTTTATCTAGGACAAACGCTCCAATTAGGCAGAAACAACTTCGAGAGAGAAGCCAATAGAAGAATCCAGCTAGGCTGGGCAGCATTTGGTAAACTTCGTCAAGTCTTCTCGTCACCCATCCCTCAAAGTCTTAAGTCGAAAGTCTTCGACCAGTGCGTCCTTCCGGTCATGACTTACGGTGCCGAGACGTGGACACTCATGGCTGGACTAGTCCACCGGTTCTAAGTCGCTCAAAGAGCTATGGAAAGGGCTATGCTCGGAGTATCTCTGAAGGACCGCATCAGAAATGATGTAATCCGACAGAGAACCAGAGTCACCGACATAGCCAACTGAATTAGCAAACTGAAGTGGCAGTGGGCTGGTCATATTAGCCGCAGAACTGACAGCCGTTGGAGCCGTAAAGTCCTTGAGTGGAGACCGCGACTCGGTAAGCGTAGTGTAGGACGCCCTGCGACAAGATGGGATGATGATATTCGAAGGCTGGCTGGTGTGGGCTGGATGAGAGTGGCCGAAAATCGGGAGCAGTAGCGTGCATTAGGGGAGACCTATGTCCAGCAGTGGACGAGTATGAGTTGCTGATGATGATGTGATAATTGTTTAAGTGCTAGAGGCGGAAAAACAAGCAAGCGAGTCACCTGATGGTAAGTAATCAACGCCGCCCATGAACATCCGCGAAATCAGAGAGGCGGCTAATGTGTTGCCGTGCCGTGTTATTAAATTAATTATAATAAAAATTACCCAGATACCTAGTTACCTACATATTTATTTCCAGAAAAGATAATTAACTAAGCATAGGTATGCTAAAAATGTCATCTCACTTAGCGTTCAAATACATTGTTTAAATTATTAAGATATATCTTTCTTGTATAAAAATATTGTGAGTTGTCATAAAAATAAGTACACCTACTTATCCGAAGTTGAAAGATAGATAAGATACTGTTTATTGCACAAAACAGAACTTAATGCTATGGAAGTTGAATAAGTACTGATTAAGATATTATGGCCACCCTATTTTTGTTTATTGAATATAAATGATTGTGTATGTAATTGATACAGTTGGTGTAAGTTTTATTATATCAAGTAAGATAATAATACATTACAGTTGAGGCAAAATAATAAGCCACATTGGACGTTCCTATCATAGAGAGGTGACCTACTAAAAAACTTCGATTAAAGTGAATAATCGATATGTAGCTATTTCAAACAAACGTGAATCGAATAAAATAATAATGGAAAAATTATCTAGTAGGTACTTATTTTTTGGAGAAATGAGGAAATCGTAATTATTGCAAAGAAAGAAGATAGTATCCCAGATATCAATATCTGGGATCGGTACCTTCCCACTATCTTCTTCCTTTTCAATAATTTCGATTAATTCTGCGATCATATTATTTCTTTTTCTTCGAAATCAAAGCGCTATACCGTGTGCCATATATATATATATATATATATATATATGGCACATATATATATATATATATATATATATATTTCTGTTTAGTAAATTTATAAATGTATTTATATTTTAAAAACAACAAAATGATACGTTTTAACTTTAATTTTATCTGAATGTGGCTTTCATTTATGGTTGAAAATTCCTACATGAGTAAACATTGTATTCGTTCGATTATTTAAGGAACATCCCTACAGCTTAAAAAGTAAATGGGTTTACAGATATAACATTGTACCAACGTCCAATTTTCTAGAAAATAATTTTTAATAAGTTTATAAATAGTTTAATAGTGAAATTATCTTTTTTGTCTTTTACGCAATAAATAAATGCCAATATAATTTCAAAAAGTTAAGAAATTGTGCTATATTAACATTGAAAGATTGATAAATTCAATGCCCGTTGTTACAAGGTTACGTTATCGAATTTTGATGAAGTGTCAAATGTGGCTTTTTATTTTGGCCCAACTATAGGTATCTACTACCTACATGCCATGTTTTTATCCGACATTATTTTTGACCGTAAATCTCTACACAGATTCCACACATTTAACCAATCAAACATATCTATGGAATTAATTTTAAACGTTCATGGACACTAATATTAGAATAGTTATTTACGGGATTTCTACCATGCAAGCGCCATGGTCACACTCGTGACCATATTTACGGGTGTTTGTGTAGATACTCATCTAACACAGAGTAAATAATACATGGTACAAATCCCGTAAATAACTATTATAGTTAATGAATAATCCATATTTATCAGGAATAAGTTCAATGCTAAATAGATTTAGAAGTTTTGAGCTTCCAATCTTATAAACCAAATAAAAAAGGTAGATAATCAAAATAATAGCACCAAGTATTTGATAAGTGGTACATAAGTGTTCAATAAAGGAAAACTTAAACATTCTATACAGTTTTAAAGAGGAAAATAAGATTTTCACAGTCAGCGGCAACGCTTATAGGTACTCTGAAAACACGAATTTTGCGATGTTATGGACACCTAGCGCTATCTATCACTATAAAGGGGAACTAATGTCACGAAACGAAATGAGCGCGGGACACTAAAATAACAAATGACCGGACCACAAAGCAAGCACTTATGTTATAAGTACATACCTATGTAGTAGGCATTGAGTCCGCGCCACGAAAGAAATTCCGCGGAAAAACACAAAACTATATTTTGATATTCCTTGTGTTTATGAACAATAAGCTCAAATTTGAAAGTTGACGGCCACTCAAGAGTAACACACGGGACTAATCAACGATGATGCGATGGTAGCCAACATGCAGAAGTGAACACAAAAATGATTGTCCAGAGCGGAAATCGAACCTAGGACGCTTATTAGGGTCAGGCTGGTCGGGCCATTATTAAAATACATACTAAGCATTCATATATTCAAACATATACATAAAACCTCCAAGCCCCAGTCAGTAAGCGAACGGTTAACTTCTATTATTATTAGGTACCTACCCTGTATTTTTGCTATACAGGGTGTATCTGTGAACATTTACATCCCTTTAACCACGTGTTCTACTAACCATTATAACAACATTTGTTCTATCACTTTTGGAAATTCGCATGAAAAAATTTCAACTTTTCATACAAAGTCGGTCACGTAACTTGGTCATTTTGTATGGTGAGTCGAAATTTTTTTCCGATGAATTTCGAAAAGTTGTTGAACAAATGTTGTTCAGAATGGTTGGTAGAAAACGTGGTTAGAGGGATGTAAATGTTTACAGATACACCTGTATATGCACTCTTACTATGTAGAGTCCCTTTTTAGGGGTAACTTTTCGCGTCAAAAAAAGCCCTTACAGTTTCAAGCCACCTTATTATAAATCGCGATCTAAAGATATTATCGTACTAAAGCTCACGTCATCCCGTTCCAACATGCAATGTTGAAAGGGACTGGCACGAACTTTGTTCCTGGACTATCCTTAGTTCGCGATGTGTAATAAGGGGATTATAGTTTCAAGTAGTTTTCCACCTGTCAAGGCCATTTTCTGAGGAACGCATAGATATAGGTAAAATGTTGAAAGAAATATCAAGCACCCGAAGTACTGTGTACCTAGGCTGACAGGTACACAGTACTTCGTGTTACTACAATCTGTCAAAATTCTTCAATTTATATTGAACCTAACGTATTTGACAATAAGGTGAGAATCGACTGGGGAAATTTAAGACAGTTTTGTATACTTTGATTTGTGGCTGTACGTATATTTAAGAAATCAACTCCTAATTGTTATGTGATTTGGCAAAAAATGAACAAACACTAAATATAGTCCCGAAACAAAACCCGTGCCTTTAACATTGCTTGTCGGATCGGGATGACATGAGCTTTAGTACGGTCTTCTCATCTTAGCGCTGTAATTCCCGGTTGCATGCAAAGCTGTCGTTTTGGAGCCCGGGGTACGCTTGGACCATGATTCAGTATCTGGTAATTACAATGAAGCGACTGCCGTCTGATCTTCGCAACCCTTTAACAGGGGAACCAGACCAACTGAATCATGGTTACACGTTATGAGCTTTAGTACGACGGTAATAACGTTAAATCTCGATTTGTAATAAGGTGGTAAGAATAGAGGAAAATATTCAATAAAATGTATACCTACCTACAATGTATCAAAACCATTGTTCTTTCCTGTTTTGTCTTGTAGACATGTACCCAAATAATGAGTTATTTGGGTACATGTCTACAAGTTGGTAAATAACTTTTAGGAACGTGAGACCTTTTCGCACTAGGACGGTTTTTTATGAATGTATGACAGGACAAATTACGGATTAAGGAAAACTTTTAGTTGACGTAATGTCAGTGTAAAATTGCGCCCTAATCACCCTGATAATTTACAAGACATTGAGATTTTTTTAAACAAAAAATGAGAGTCATGGTTCATTACTACAAAATGACGATTCTTAGGTGCTTGGTAAGTACGGTCAGCATTAAAAGTCTCTGCATAAAGACAAGTTTGTTTATTTTACTCCGAGGGCCACATGCAGGTTCTGCTCATGTAGGTACTGTTAGGTGCAGAATAATATCGGCATTCAACTTTGACAATAAGGATACAGCAGGTTCATCCCTCCAAAATCTTGGGTTGCTCTACTATATCTTAACCTTAATCTTAATATAGATTAAGGTGAACGACTATCTGGTGAAGGGTCGCGGGAATCCATTGTATGCGGGCGGCACAGGACCGATCTTTGTGGAGAACATCGAGGGAGGCCTATGTCCAGCAGTGGACGTCTATTGACTGAAATTATGATGATAGATAATAAGTAGATATCTATTCTAAAGTAAATCGGGCGATAATCGAACTTATCTTAATATTTTCACTGAAACTGCAATGTCAGGGTTAGGTAAAGTGTGAGAAAACAAAGATGCCGCAAAGTTACGAAGTAAAACATCGACAAGTTCATCAAAACACGAAATCAAATCAATCAATCATCAAATAGCACGATCATACATTACTGAATACGAATTCCTCAGTGTGTACGGATGAAGCACGCAACACGACGCCGAGCAGACGCATCCCACTACTGCGGCCGTGCGCCGGCGCACTGCGCTCGGCAACATCCTCACTACGCGACGTACATCGCGCACCCACTTTATCTGCATACGCATTCCACGCAACACACACAGCAATGAATCTATCAGTACAAACGACCCAAATAACCCCAGTGACGCATGCATGATGTAACATCGGCCGGGCTTGCACCAGACGAATTCCTGCAAATGAAACATTTGAAATCTCGTTAGCAAAAAATACCTTATAATTTAAACCTCGGATAAAGAATGCAAAAATGTGTAGGTTAACAATCATAATGAAACACTAAGCGGGAAGTAACGTAGGTCTACAACCTACTTGCCTACGTACGTACTGAGTGCAGCCTATGCAAAAATATCGCAGCATTTCATTAATTTATACAAAATGCAATGTTCCTGTTGCCTCCTATAATTTGCTCGTATATTTATTTATTTGCCTATTAGTATTATTTATTATACTATTAGGTTATTGTATTAGTTATAGGTAATTTTAATAACGCATATCTTGTATAAAGACGACATAAACTAGGAAATTATCGTAGGTTTAATACGACAAGTGTAGGTACCTACCTAATCATTAAAATATGAATGGTGACTTTTCCCACTTTTTCCTAATCACGTGGTATCCCTACTAACGCGATGGTTGATGTCGTGTTTGTCCTGTAACCGATACTTAATTCACTATTAAACGCTCCTGGTCACGCGACTTGTCCGTATGATACCAAGTGGCTGCTCTAGATTTTCAGTATCGGAATGTTTTCCAGTAGACCGTAAACGGGCCAAGGCATCGCTAAGGTCAAATAAATTAATGCACTTTATAATGAAACATCTCATCACTTGATCGTAAGCCGATTTATGGCCTACTAGCTGAATGAGCATGCTATAGGTATCTGATTCATTACGAAATACCTACTACCTACCTACCACGTAATTTACTATCGTACTCGTAATGAGTGTTATAGCAAATAATAGGATAAATTAATGGCCATGTCAATTTTTTTCGACTAAGGAAAAAACTTCAGTATTATTTCAATGAGACACATTTTTAGGTACTTAATTCATTTAATCTTAATCGTTTGCATATCTCTAAACCCAATATTTTTTAAAGTTCACCAAAAAACATCGTGGCCCTTATTTGGTTTTGACTAGTTTTTAACTTTAATAAGTAGGTAACTAAGTAACTCTAGGAAACTAGACTACTTTAGAAGTAATCAAATAAACATATGTAGGTAACGTCATACTTAGTCGTAAAATGCCGCGCTGGAAGCTTTCCGAAAGCTTGACATATAGAACCTAAACACCCGTAACATCATCGGAAAAAGTATGAGCCAACTTACTCGCTTTTCTGTATAGGTAGGTACTATAGATAATTCAAAAAGGTATCTAAATCCCACTGGACAATGCGGCTATAAAAACCAGCAAGCGACGTATTGTGAAGCGGACATGTGACACGGGAAAAGACGATTCAAGCCACTCGACCGTGGAAGTCAGCTCTTGTGCAAGCATTGGCATCCTCCGTCTAATGACTTTAAAATTAACCTATTAAGTCTAATGAGCTTTACAAGCACATGCATTTAGGTTACATGAAAAAATTATTATCCTGTTTGTTTTCTATTTAAAATTTAAAAAAAAACCCCGCAGACAAAATATTTCTACTGACGACAACGTCAGTTATTGGAATTCTGTGACGATAGTAGGAAAATATTTTTTATCATAACCTGCTTCTGAGCATGGGGTAGGTAAATTAGATAACTCAATGCTTTATTTTATGTTCGAACGTTAATAAAAATAGCAAACAAAGTTATTTAGGTACTGAATCTTTTACCTAAGCAAGGTGGGTTGGATAGATTATTGTGGTAGGTACGTGTGTTGCAATCAAGAACATGATATAGGATCTTTTTATAGATTAAACAGTGTCTTAAATATAATACAGCATGTCCGCTTCCGATAACGTGACTGCAGCTCGAGAAAGGGTGACAGGCTGACTTCCGCATTTAAAAAGCTTCCATACTTCTACAAGAACGCAATAAGTTTCATATAAGAGCTGAAACTTATTACAATTAAGTATCTACTTTTGTTTATGTTCACCGCGAAAGAAGTAATTACCTACTTACTTACTTACGAGAATATTTCCTCTTGATGTCATTGATTTGTACAGTGCAAGTATTTTCAAATTTAATGAAAGAAAAGTATAAATTAACCAAAATTGCCAACCTAAGTACAGCGATAACTGCTTACTACGCATAGGTAGAATAAGTTCTCAGGTATGGTCTGTTAATCTGAGGAAATGGGGCTGAAATTGCAGTCTTTATAGCCCATACTGACGCCCTGTTGGTCTAGTGGTTTAAGTACCGGGCCGTGATCTCGGGGTCCTGAGTTCGGCTCTCGGGTCAAGCAAAGAGTATGTTTCGTATTTTTCGAACATTGCTCGGGTTTGTGATCACCAAACCAATCCGCATTAGGCAAGCGTGGTGATTAAGCTAATCCCATCATAGTAGCGATAATTTTATTTCTATGATGGAGGCCTTTGCCCTGCAGCTGATACCATCCATTTAAGGCCACAACTATTATTAAATCTGTGGTCACACCCATCATGAGCAACTATTGAATCTTATATTTCGCGTGGCCGATGCGCACTTCGCGCGATGGTAGAGCAGTGGATAAGAACGACTTCCATGCGGGGGTGGTGGTTCGAATCCGAGCATGTACCTCGAGACTTTTAATCAAAATCAGATCTATGTGCGTATTTCTACTATTAGCTCGGTGGTGAGGGAGTTTTTTTTAGATAGTTTCTGAAACCTGCCCCTGACACCCTGTCTATCTAAAATCTACCACTAGTAGACATTGGTTCAAGTACCGAGCCGTGATCTTGGGGTCCTAGGTTCGATTCCTGGGTGGAGCAAAAAATGTGTTTCGAATTTTTCGAACATAGCTCGGGTTTGTGATCACCAATCCGCATTTGGCAAGCGTGGTGATTATATTAGTAGCCTAATCCCGACATAGTAGACTTGATTTCTATAATGAAGGCCTTTGCCCTGCAGTGGGACAGTTATAACTTTATTTTAAAAAAAAGTTTCTGAAACGTGAAACCATATTGATTATTTATATACAAATTATAATGTAGGTAGTATAGGTACGATACGCAATGTATAATAATTATGTACTAAGGTAGGTATGTCAGGTACCTAATTATTTTTTCAAATGCCCACTGGGAAAAATATATATGTAAGTACTAGCGCTAGTACTTACATATATATTTTTTTCCTAATGAATGAATTTTCCTCGATGTTTCTAAACTAACAACGTTGTTTAGTTTTTGAACAAAGGAAGGAAAACCTTTCGGTTATTTTTACCTATGCGGTTTGTTTAGGTGCCTACCTTCCTTTTTCTAAGTAGGTAATGGTTATTTCTTTTGAATATCATTAGGTAAGTTATTATTAGGGATTGCTGGTAGTAGCAATAAATAAAAAATGCTACGACAATAGAATCTGCCACTAAGAGCTACGAGTAGGTACTAGGTAGGTAGGATGTTAGTAAGTAAAGTAAAGTATCAGCCTATAAACTGTCCCACTGCAGGGCAAAGGCCTCCATCATAGAAATCAACTCATCGCTACTATGATGGGATTAGGCTTAATCACCACGCTTGCCAAATGCGGATTGGTGATCACAAACCCGAGCTATGTTCGAAAAATTCGAAACATACTTTTCGCTCGACCCGGGTATCGAACCCAGGACCCCGAGATCACGGCCCGGTACTTACCACTAGACCAACAGGGCGTCTTGAAAATGTTAGTACTTACTCTTTTATATTTTTATGTGTGTGTGGGAAACATTCGTTTAATTTGGGGGGAGTGCCAAAAGAAAGTCACAATGAAATTATAGTTTTGCTTTTATATGAATTACATTTAATACATTAGTGGTTTTGCCAGCCAGCTCCGTGATGCTGCGGAAAAACGGTGAATATTCAAAGAATATAATTATGGTTAGGTATAGGCATAAAACTATTAGGCATAAATATAGATACTAATTTAAATGTGTCTATATAGGTAGGTACAGGAAAAACTGTTATTTCGTGAAGCAATTTTATAATATTTATTTGAACTCTTGACACATCATAACATACTTTACCTACAACAACAACCAATGGCAATGATAGATATGAGGGAAATACCTTTAACGAATGAGGAAAACGCAACACGTGTTTTATTATTAACTATTGATGTATAGACCTAATAACTTAAGAGTTAAAATGCGGGTCGTACTGGCTACCAACGTTGCCATTACAATAGCAAAATTGCCATTTCTACGGAAATTAAAAGAAAAAGCGCGACTACGAGCAAAGTCTTCTGCATTTTAGAGCCACAGTAAATGTGACTTGCAGCGAGGCAATCTAATTTAGTAAAAGCTAGATGCAGAGTTTTAGTATCGAAATAGCTTGAATATCGGATTAAATTAAAAAAAAAACATAATATTATTTAATTCATGTTTAATCCATATTAGATATAGGTACGCTTTATTAATTGTTTATTTGGCTTTCCAACAATGAGTACACACCATACAATTAAGAATTACAATCACAACTTACATTCTAAGTGCCTCGTCACTTAAAGAAAAGCACCGCATGCTCAACATTATGTTACAGAAAAAAGTACAATTCATGTTACAATCATGAGATGTAGGTACTTTCTCCTATGCTAGCTTATCACTAAATTAATCAAAGGCCTTATAATACCACGTACCACATGTATCTATACGGCCGCACTTAAATTCGATTTCGTAAAATCCAACTTTTTTTTATAAAATTATGATCGTTTTTCAGTATCTCACAGACTGCAGAATATTAGAATTTCCTTAGAATTAGTCTGATTTAAGGCCTTAAGACGAATTCTTAGCTCGTATTCTTCTCCTGCCGGTATGGCCATGATTGCGACAGCCAACGAAGATTATATTTCCGTGAAAACCTCGATTTTATTTTAGTTACTTTTTATGCCAAACACACAGTTGTAAAAACTGAGTCATTGGCAAGGCAACACTGCTTGCTACGATCATGAAGCAAACCACATGTTTAGACACGCTTATTATTGTTTCCTCTGCCACGATGAATGCCTAATACTATAGCGAATGTACTCTGGGTACCTAGGTAGGTACTGATAAGTACGTAGGTACCTACGCTGGGGTAAACCGCAACATCAAAAAGGTTGAACACTAATTTTGTAATAAAAATAAATCAATCGTACCTGCCAACGTACTTTGTAACCCATTAGATGAGTGTTTCGAATTTTAAAAGTTACCTGACTACTAATTTTAAAGATGTAGGTAGAATGTTATGCTGCTCATGGTTTTTTAATTATGATGCTCTCGAGCGATCCCTGGACCAAAAGTGGCGAATCAGATTTTTACGCACTTTCACCTAATAATACCTAACTAACATAAAATCTAATACCTATCTAATAAATAATACCTAACATCGCCACCAAGGTCCTGAAAAATTGTCAACAAATAACATTTCCTCGGGCGCTATTTTACAAAAAAAGTTATCCATATTTATGGTTGGTTCCTAGATCTAATTAGAATTACAATTCCAATAGAGCCCCAAATTCTTGTGTGCCCCAAAGGTCCTGTGAATAATTTAGGTCTTGCCACACACACAAAAAATATGTAACATGAAGTCAGATGGCCTACAACAAAACCGTCCCGTAGCGAAGGAGAATATTCCTGTCACATCTAATTAAAAGAGAAACCCGGCGATAACACAGGATAAAGATTCAGTCACCGATTCCGCTTCTTTGTAAGTAAGCCCCAGAGTTTATGGTCAAGCTCCGACCAGCGCCTTCGGTAAACCAAGAAGAAGATATTCTGTATCAGAAGGTGGAGAAGGAGCCCTCTTTAAATTCCAAGTATTGAACAACATCAAAATGAATTCAATATAGGTTATCGCATTGTAACTTCTCCGGTTAATTGTTTATGCAAATCTGCCGGTTATGGCACTCCGCTGATTGCATGTCATTCACCCGCGCCGACCAATGCGCGTTTATTTTCCATTGCCAAGCAATATCACAACATATAAATATCTAGTAACAAGTGATATAAAAGATAGCTCTAGGTATTTAGTCTTCTATTCTATATTGCATGCAGTGACTCGATGCGACACGAGCACTGCACGATTTTCTCCCGAGACAACTTAAAAAAAGTAAATGTTTTAGGTATCATACAAAGGTGTTGTCCCAGATTGTTTGGCCGTATAGGTGAGGACCTTGTACAGTTGGTAAAAATAGAGCAAAATACCTTAAATACTTTGTAACTAACTTTGTAAATTCCTTTAAAATTACTTCATTTTCTGGTACAAATAAAAAGATCACAAAAAATATAGTAATACTTAACAGCAAAAACCTTCTTGGCGGGAATGACATTTGTTTATGACGTCTGTCACTTTTGACAATTTCAAAATCGCTTCGCGCATTAATTGTGTCGTCGACAGCTTTTTACTATCAAAAACGAAGCTAAATTGTTTTAGAGATATCGAGACACATTAACGCTACCAACATAACAAGACGAATGACTTGAAACAAACTTGAAAGAACGGTGAAAAGAGTTGTCAAAGTGACAGTGACAAGTGAAAACATGACAGCCGTTATCATTTATAGTTTATGGAACCTTATTTTTTGTTAGGACCCCATAATGTGGTTATATTTTTTATGCCTTACTGAGAGGATTAATAATTGTTTTTAATTTTTTACCACCATAGAACACGTTTAAATGTTTCATTTTAGCATTTTCATAACAATCAGTAGATTTTTTTTATTTTTTTGAATTACCTACTGTACAATGTCCTGGCCCACTCCGGGACATCACCTTTATCAAATTGTCTACTACAGTGCGATTGTCTACAAGCACAAAAGCTAGTAGATTCATGATGATGATGAAGACATGGTATCATATGACTCTATTTTTAAAATGTAAATTTTAAAACGTAGATTCACATATGATATCATGCGGTAGTGTTTATCTGAACAAAGGATCTAAGTGATCTTCTCATCTTCAAGTGTTCAGAGCGTTCATCTTCAGCATTTGTTTTTCAAATAACGGTTTAGATCAAAGTGCATTTTAACACATATCTTATATGTACATGCAGGTATTTTTTAAGTAAACTACGTGTAATTTATAAGTAAGTATACATAGTATTAAGTTTAATGAAAACTAGTTCAATGAGCACTGAGCTAATAGCACTCCAAGACACAAATTACGTGTAGTGAAATAAACATAATGACACGACAGTTACCTACTTACAAGTATTTTGCATCTTTTTAGTACCACCGCATCACACACGCCTGCTTGCAGGCTGAATACAACTCGATAACATTTTCATAAGATCTCATCTATATCTAGGGTTGCCAACTTTTTTTACAAGAAAAAAAGTATATTCAGGTCTATGAAGATTATCAAACAGTATTTTAGAAAAACGAACAGTATTTTATTTATTTATTGCTTTAAATACATATTTTTTTGAGCTTCTCGCACAACGTATTAACGCGCCCTCTGTCTGACAAAAAAAATTTTTGAGCGTCTGCTTCGATACTGAAAACAGTATTTTTGTATACTTTTTTTTTGTAAAAAAGTAAAAAGTATAATTTAGTGAAAAACAGTATAATACTGTTTAAAACAGTATAGTTGGCAACCCTATCTATATCACACGTATTTATTTGCAAATGAATGATTGTTTGTTTGTTTCTACCCTTTAGATTTTAATATCTGGACAGCCACACGTTGGGTTATCCAAATCAGTCAAATTACCTACTTTAATCGACTAACACATTTGGTTCATCCAATTGAGCAGATTTGACAGATTACAGTAACTTAATACCTCGTTGACTGCTTAATATGGCTTAATACCTATATGGCTGTCTTTGTCCCACGTTATTTTTGCGTCCGAACTGGGGAACTAGATTACTTAATATATTTTGATTCCACCCCAGAGTTTTCCCGAATAATAATCAATTCATACAACATCTCATATGTTGACCGGATTCCGTACTAAGTAGCTTAAGCACGTTTATGGATATCAGACAACACGAGACGGGAGTTATACTTAAGTACATACCTATTAAACGCCCTGTTCGTCAAGTGGTTTAAGCACCGGGCTGTGATCTCGGGGTTCTGGGTTCGATCCCGGGTCGAGCGAAAAGTATGTTACGAATTTTTCGAACATAGCTCGGGTTTGTGATCACCAATCTGTTGTATGGATATGGAACAGATGTGCAATAATGTTATGCTAGTCGCAGAAAACCAGCGTCGAGGTTGGTCTCTGGGATCAGCACCGACTATTGCTGATCGGCCGCCTGTTTGGTACATATAGGGATAATGTTGTCCTACTTTTCGTTAATTATTTATGCCTAGATTATGTTTCTAATTAAGTTTCCTTGTTTTGTATTGTGTCAAAGTTATCATTCATTCATTCATTTATTCATGCGGATTGCCGCATTAGGCAAGCGTAGTAATTATCCTAATCCCATCATTGTAGCAATGACTTGATTTCTATTATGGAGGTCTTTGCCATGTAGTGGGACAGTTTATAGGCATAAATTACATTTACAGTACATATTACACCCAGACACTGAAAAAACATATGTGTTCATCACATGTATGTTTGTACAGGGTGGGGATCGACGAACCCACGACCTTTGGCATATGAGGCAGGGTCACTACTAAATGCGCCACTCGGCCAGTCGATTCAATTTTTCTCTTCACAAAGCGACAAGGAAACCACTGCCTATTTGATTGATACTCAGAATGACTATGTAAGGTTACAATTTTGTTTACAAGGAAGCCTCTGGAAAGCAAAGTACGTGAATACTAATTAATTCGCGTATACCTTGACATTGTTTTGGCACAAGAACTTTATTTCCGTAAGTGTTCGACACTTACGGGAAAATCAAAGCCATAAAATAGGCATAAAATGTGTAATGATGTAGCGAAGATTGCACTGCGCCGTGTAGGAGTGTGTGTTACGCATACTTATAATAAGTGAGTAGTACCGATAGCTTTATTAAACGTTACTTTTTGGTATTTTATATAATAGTTAATCTAATGAAATGAAGTAGTTATATCGGGGATGGGATATTATAATTTATTCAGAACTTTTACAGGGTGCAATTACAGCAAGTGTTCGACAACAGCCACACGAATGATAAATAAAAGATAAACATACCTAAGGCTCAATTATCTATGATTACGTATACATCACATAAAAATAACGCAAGTGTAGGTAAGTCAGGCAATAGGTATACCTATTTCAATACGTTATATGTATAAAATATACTTATATCGGTACCTAACATATAAATCTATGTTATAAGGAAGGTAATGTTAACTTTGACGGTAAAGCGAAAAAAGGAAATCATAACTTACTAGGTTGTATTTCCCTTATAATTATAACTGAAATATGCTTAAAATTTAAAGGAAAACGTAGAGGAAAACCTACGCATCACGGTGTTGCAACCAGCATAGAGCTGGTACAGAAATATCGTCGCCGGCTCAGAGCGACCGCTCAGTGGGTCACCGAATTTTATACGATTTCCTGATTAAACAGAGATAAATGTGGCAATCATTTTGAACCTTTGTCTTTTAAAATAAACTTAGGTACGTACTTTCTTTTAAATTAATGTGACGTTATTTATTGAAAGCGCGACAGGGGGACGAGTGAAGTATTTTTATAAGAGCGGAAAGCAAATGAACAAGCGCCGCCCCTGATGTAAGCGATGAACACCCGACAAGGAGACCTGCGACACGATTTACATTGTTAGTGCACGCCACAGGGAGCGGGTTACGGCCAACTTACCGACCAAAGTAGATAATTAACCATATCGGAGCAATTTCTAAACATCTTTGTTCGCTTCTTGATTTAGATACATAGTCAGTTGCGTAGTGGGTACAGTCATGATTGGGACCATAGTCCGCCGTACAAAAAAATAAGTGGGGGTTGACGAGACTTGAACTATAGAAGGCTCCGGAATCCCACTTAGGCTAGCCTAGTTTGTCACTTAACAGAGAGAAAATAATATCCTAGACAAGTATACAAAGCTATAATTGGTAATACCCGTGGACGCCATTATGTTGAACAATGTCCCATGAGTGCGGCGCCTGCGGCATACAGATCGCCGGTCACGAGCGCGAGGTCTCTGCGCATGCGTGATGAGGACATTCGATTATCGATATTATTAATCTTTCACTATGTACGAGTAAGTTTTTCAATCAGTTGCGTAAACTTAATACAGATAAAAGTTCATTTGAGCAAGCTTTGTTGCTACTCGTAGTTGCCACGAACAAATTCGTAGCAACGAATGACTCAAAATCCTTTTTTTATTTAGATGGATATTGTATGCTCTACATTTTCATGGTGATAATTATAAACATCAGAGTCAAATAGTCGTTAAGTTTTCGGATTATCTTATAGTATTTTTTAGTCCTGACACAAAATATAAAGTAATTATTAACTTTTATTTTCCCGCGCTTCGCATACGAACCTGCCTAGACTAATTGAAAAAAAAACTTACTGGTGACAGTTTGAGAAATCTTGTAAAGAAAGTTGTTTTTGCAGTCTTCATGCCCAAGCGCATGTCAAACTTATTGAAGGTGACATGGTCTAAATACCTCTAAAATCAATTTATATTAATTAGGCGACGAATGGCAATAGTTTCTTTTACGCTTTCATTAGAATTTAACACGCTCCATGGTTATGCATACGAAGTCTTCAACCATAAAGCAAAAAAAAAGTTAAGTATTGAGCGCTGTTTATTGGTTTTCACTTGCAAAAACTTTTGATGTGTTTTGGACAACTTTGGACTTAAGTATGTCATCATCTAATATAATAATATCTATGTAAAGTGACAACAATGGCGACCCAGTAAGCGTAGTGTAGGACGCCCTGCGACAAGATGGGATGATGACATTCGAAGGCTGGCTGGTGTGGGCTGGATGAGAATGGCCGAAAATCGGGAGCAGTGGCGTGCATTAGGGGAGACCTATGTCCAGCAGTGGACGAGTGTGGGTTGCTGATGATGACGATAATAGAATCATTAAATGGTAGATAAACACTATTGACACACAACCTTTTTATTACTTTGGCAAATTATTAGAGATCAGGCCATAGGTAAACATACCTAAGGGTCAACGATGAGATAACGCTCGGGCACATGTATAAATTTATTGATGGGGCTCGGGGACGCGTGGAAGCTATGTTGATCCAGAGGGCCTAACCTGGTACACTAGAAAAAGAAGTCGAATGAGAAATTTCCATAATTCATCCATATTAATAGATATCGAATTATTAATATGGATATAAATAATATCTATGTCACATCTCGAGAGTTGGGCTCTAGGTGTTGACGCTTGTCGTAATTCGGCTGCCCGTGTTTATACACTTTTTGTTTTTTTTTTTTTGTTGACCCGGTGGAAATGCCGCCGGCTCACTGACAGGAGCCGACGTCGGCGCCGGTTGGTCGGCGCCGCCTTATGCACACCCGGCCGCTGAGAGTCGACCGGGTAGTGTGGAGCTCTCCCCTGGATTAGGCCTCTGCTAATCAGAGGCCGTCCAAGGGCATACCCACTAAAACCACCGGGGCTTTTCCCATTCCACGCCCGCTAAGTCGGGACGGAGCGCGGGATTACCTCCAGGCTACCACCGCGAACCGCCCTGGGCGAAGAGGCTCGCCAACACGGCCTCTAACCAAAACGCTGGTCCTTCGGACCCAGGGCCTCTCCCACGGCCCACCATCTCCACCCCCCGAATGGCATCCACACTGCTGGCTGCAGTGCAGAATACCACCGTGAGGGGGACTGCAGGTACCCCTCCCCACCCATACACTGGTGGCTGCAGTGCAGAGTGGGTTGGGGAAACAAAACCTGCAGGCTTCAAAAAACGAAGCCGCCGTAAGTCCCAACTCCGCTGGATGCGGAGCCAGGAAAATTGGCAACGCCGGACTGCCGCCGAGCCACTCTGGCTGAGAAACTCGACGCAGAACCTCCGATACACGGCCTTTCGGCCACCGAGCCCGCGGGCTCTCCCTACCGGAAGGGGTGGCACAAGGCAAGGCGTGGCCAGAGTGGGAGGGCTGGACTGGGCACTGAAGCCCTCAGTCGTCCGACAACCCCCCAACTGCCACTGGTCCTGCACCACCTTAAGTGCGCGGACAAATTGGGCACAACCACTTTCGTGGACAGTGCCGAGGGCCTCCACCGGTCAGAGACGGCATGTTACCGGATAACCGCCGGTGAGAGACCCAGGTCCGCGCACAACCAACCAAAATTCCGAGGGTAGCAGAACACCCCCCACCAAACGCCTCGCTCCAGAAGGAGCGGTCCACTCAAAGACCTAGCAATAGGTCCGTAGGGGGGGGGTTACGAACCCTAACCCCCCCTCCATATGTGCAGCCGTCGGCCGTCGGGTAGCAATATGGCGAGCGCGCCAAATTACTACCCGCCGTTGCCCAGGGACGCCAGGACCCCTTCGGTAGCAGCTCCAAACAGAGCAAAAATACTACCGAAGGGGCCACACGAGGAGGCCACCGCACCGTAGTCCCCTGTTTATACACTGTGCCAAAGCCGGCAATAATAAAATATCTTCGACGTACGGTTTTGAATTGACTATACTATTTTTTGTTTTCCCTTCATTAAAGTCTGTAATTACCTGCTTGCTTGGAACATACTCGTACGTGGGCATTTTTCGCTCTACTAACGTAGGTTCGTATACTAACAAAAATCTTAAAATATGCCAGGAAAGCTCCACGGCATATTAATTTTGTCAGACGACATGACTGCGGCTCACGTCCTAACTCGCCCAACCAGATTCACACTCCTATGTGTGATGATGTGATGACACGTGTGGGGAATCCTAATTAACTTTATGCCGTAGTTAGCTTAAGCTAAGCAAAAGCTTTTTAAACGAAATTTGTGGGTAGGTAGGTATTAGATTTTTAAAAAGAAGAATGGTTTTTATGTTTTTAAGTAGGAGGAAAATTATAGTAACCAATTATTCGTTCCACATAATATATTTTAGAAATTTTACTATAAAATTATCACGTTTGACTTGAAATGGATAAAATTGTGTCTCGCTTCTGGTTACTTCTAACTACTTAGGTTTTTTCATTCTGTTTTCTATATTCAATTTTTGTGGCAGTAGGTGATCAGTGATCGGAGTAGGTAGAGCTATTTTTGGTACTTGCGATTTTTTCAAATAATATGGACATGCCTGGAATCCCGGGAATCCCGGGATTAAAGATTTACTTTATACTATTAACAGTTACATCAGTAACATCAGCCTTAAGAACTTATTCATAAACGCTTTGTGATACCATGTTAATTTAAAAAGTTCTATTTGTTCTTTCGAAATTCATGATACGTACGTTAGATAGAAAGTAACAAACTGTAAGTAAAAAATATGGTGGTATCAAACGCTTATGGATAAGCCCTTTTATGATTAAAATGCGTTAAATATTTTACTCTAAAATAAAAATTTATTTATTTTAATCCCAGGATCATAGTCAGGATCCCGGGGCATGTCCATATTAAAATCTATGTTTGCGGTCAATGAACCCAAATAGCTCCTACTCCGATCATTGGTAATCACTAATCATATTTTGGGAACAAAGGTTCATTGTGTACTTTGCTATAAACTACGTGGTCGCGTGTTGCATCCTAACCGGTGCATGAGAGTTTCCTCAATAAAAGGACACGACAGGGAAATATCAAATCAACACGATTTGTGCGTAGCTCTAGTGCGTGGCGCCAGGGCCAATTCTCGAATAGGTATTAGATAATGTCAAATTAGACATCTTATAATGTAGGAATATGTTGCTTTCAGCAAGTAAACATAATTTTTCGTTCACAATAAAATCATTATTTCAACATACCTGTGTAACTAAATAAATGCCTATCTTTAATTCCGAGAACTCTTTTTGTCATTATATAAGTATCGCAGTCTAATAACTATTAGTTTTCTAAAAATCTAATATAGTAGAGAAAGAACATTGTCAAGTCTTGCGCATAAGAATAGTTCCGTTTTATTGTATATTGTAAAATGACGTAATACCTAGAGCATACTTTTTAGTTGTGTGCGCAAATGTATATTAAATGTATGCAAGGTTCATTCATTTGTCCGTCAAGTAAATAAATAACTATTAATAAAGTTGAAGAGAAAGTATTGGAATAAGGAAATGATGCTCATATTGCAATTGTTTTGAAATGATAAAACTAGTGTAAATCTTATATTACTTACCTACTTTACTTCCTATAAACAACAACAATAAAGCAAATAACAAAGAAATAAACAAATACTAATGTCTTTCTCAAGGCTTATGTGTTTTCTGTCCTTGAAGGAATAAAGGCGCACTAGAAGTTTTACGCATAACTTTTTAGTAAAAGCCACCTAATTATAGCAATTAGACTTTTCTTTTGCACTGCATGTTGCTCTATTTCTAGCAGGCATTGACCAGTGGCCATGATTCAAGAACTTGCGAGGCTATTTATTTGTAAACTCTTTAGACAGTAGGTAACTGGATAGGTCTACTCTCCGCAATTAGTACTAAGGAACGGGAAAGGATTTGTTTCATTTTGCGTCAGTCAAATAATGATTAGGCTGTGTCACAGAACAGCCTTTCTCATCCAATCACTGTCAGCAGTTCTCATAAGGTCAGCATTCCAATGAGTGGAAGTATGGCCTTCTTCACGCTTGACTAACCGCGGTCTTTACTCCAGGACATGTCTGCGCAAAAGTAATCATTGTCGTTTCTACAGCAGACATGACAAGCCAATTGTCATTTCAGCGTCCTTATCCGCCGGTTTATTGAAATATGGCTTTTGTCCTCTGACATATAGGCTCGTTCCATCATCAACGTTAGATACATCAGCACATTTGTGACTAATTGTAGGAGCGATGGTAGTAGATAACAACGCGCCTTCCATGCGGGGGGTTCCAAGGACATTATGTGGTTTCAATCTGAGCATGCACCTCTAGATTTTTCAAATCTATGTGCATATTTCTACCATTAGCTCGGCGGTGAGGGTAAAATATCTTGAGGAAACCTGCCCGTTCGGATAGTTTCCGTAACGTGTATTATGATTCTGATGGTTCCCCGGTTAAAGGGTTTCGAAGGTGAGACAACAGTCGCTTCATTGTAATTACTTACCAGACTCCCTAAATCCTGAATCATGGTACAGTCAACAGCAAAAATTGATGCACACTTTTCGCAGCTAGTGATTCTTATGCTATGTAATAAGAACTACAAGGTGCGAAATATGTGCAGCTACTTCTGCTGTTGACTGTACAAGCGACACCTTTGGAAGCAACCGGGAACTTCACTAAGATGAGAGCTATGATGAAGAAGAAAAAGAAGTTGTGAATTGTGTAGGTAAGTGGTACTTAATCTGTCTTTGTTGTAAATCATAGACAAGCACGAGATTCATAAGCTTGACTCCTTCATCGTGTAGTACCTAAGCTATGAATTTACAGATACACGACATTCATACCAGTTATTATTAACACATGTAAATAAAAAATGACTCTATGACCTTACCGCCGTGACATGCAAGAGGCATAATTGACAGATGTGGGGTGAACGTACTTTATGACCGCAAGCACTCGCAACTCACGCGCAGTTGCGGCTGCAACTATTGACTACGAAAGTTGTGTCTAAACAAATCTTACTATTAACGATATCGGGACAAGGAAGTTGGCATTAGGAGCAATAATTTATAATATTGCAAATAAACAAACACCCACTTAAAGCTGCATAAGGTAGCTAGTAATTCAACAAGAGTTTATTGCTAGAGTTGCTTTCTAGAAATACTATTTAAAAGAAAAAATTACAAGTGATAACTTGATTAGCTATTTATCCAAATAATTTCTTGAAAATTAAAACCACATTTTTGAACCTAATGCCAAGACTTTATTTTTTTTTTTGACGAGGTGGAAATGCTGCCTGCCTGATGTGCAATGGACAGGGCGCTGGTGGTTGGCGCCGCCTTATGCACACCCGTCCGCTGGGAGACGGACGGGTAGTGTGGGGCTCTCCTCTGGGTTGGGTCTCTGATAATCAGAGACCGTCCCAGCTTATCCAGGCTTGACTTGTTGTTTAGCTACCTAGATCGTTTAAAAAAACACTCCCTGATTATAAGTACAATCCGATGTTGAAGTTCGATTCCCAGTCGAAACAATTTAGAAAACAAACTGCTTAGTCCTCTTAGGACTAGGTACAGGGAATTCCCTATTACGAGAAAAGAAGATCAGTGTGAATTATCCGGTGCACTAAACTAATTTATTTAATTATTTTTAATGTTGGTTCCATTATCAAAAGGTTTCACTACAAAAAGTAAGATACAAAAATTCCCCGTAGTTATTGCATAAATATTGGTTTGTTGACGTACGAAATGCTCTGACGTCCGTTTCGATTAGGAAAACGCCGACAGACTAATTGCATATTCATAAAAACGAATGAGTAGATGTATGTCTTCATCAATCTCAAGATGGCCAACTCTCCTGGCCGCCGCATCCATTCATCATACGCACCAAAGTTTATTTATTAGTAGACTTGTGTTGACTTCATTCACATCCGATCACCACATTTCTTGTACTAAGGTTGTCGATTCCAGACATATTTAAAACTGCTTATATTCTTTATTATTACAAGTACTTATAGAGCAAATGAGCGTCTGACAGGCAGGAAATACCGGCGACTCCCAGTCAGGTTAATTTAGGAAGTGAATTATCGTTTGATGGGAGATTAAGGGCATTATGTTCGTTGTTGGTCTGAATTTTTTCAAACTAAAAAATAAAGGGTTCCGTAGCAGCAATCAGATATTGCTTACCTAATTATAAAACAATTGATTGCGGTTTACGGTGTACAACGTATTAAAAAAACTACTTATTAGATCTAGTTCAAACCAAATTTCGTTGTTAGTTTTCATGGTAATGTATATCATATATTTTTTTAGGTTTTTATTTATTTTATTATAGAGGGGGAGGGACACATTTTACCACTTTGGGAGCGTCTCCGGCGCGAAGTATTTAGTTATAAAAAACATTATATTAGAAACCTCGACATCATTTTTAAAGACCTCCATATTATCCATAGATACCTCACAGGTATGGGTTTGGTGAAAAAAATATATAGTTTCAGTTCTACGTATGGGGGCCCCCCAAAAAAAATTTTTTCCCTATTTTTGTGTAAAAATCGTAATGCGGTTAACAAAATGCATCTATTTATCAAGTTCCATTATTATAGTTCCTATAGTTTCGGATAAAAGTGGATGTGACGTGCGGACGGACAGGCGGACAGGCAGACAGACATGACGAATTTATAAGGGTTCCGTTTTTTTGCCATTTGGCTACGGAGCCCTAAAACTGAATGGGGAGAAATAATTGTTACTTTGTTACAACAATGTCATCTCTACTAACCAGTTAGCTGAAGAGTTTGGTTTCCGTTGTATGGTACCGCAAACCTTTTCCCAAAACAACAAACATCAACTAACAGTTTTCTTTTTCTTATTTCTGAGATTGTAGTTAAAACAATAAATCTATCAAATTTTTTTTATTAATTGATGACCCAATATTTGATGCATCATTCAACTGACAAGTACGACAAATTCACTACCGCCGATTGAAAGTGCGCAAAAGTCGATCGTGAGACTCGGCCTCATTCCGAAAAGACATTAGTTAACTTTCGTGGGACATGTGATAAGCATGTGCTAAGTTTTATCTTATTTTCGTTCCTCGCCAAATGTGTGACAGACAATTCAAGAATGTAGTACTTATACTAAATGGTTCAACACGATTACCAATTAGTTTTAGGTAAACGTTTCCATTTCTAAGTAGGAATTTCCTTATTTTCTTAAGCATTGAACGTCATATTTTATCAACATAACAGGATTGCAATAAACACAGTTACGACGTTCGATAAAGTTTGACCTAAGCTCATATTACCGTCCGCCCGACTTGTCCTCTTGGTGCACTGTTTGAGCAAGATCCTCTATCGACTGACATCGCGAGTGCTGAGTGCAAGCCCTCGCAGCACCGGCGTCACGGTGACCCTCGTAAACACTCCGCTGAAATCGTAATTGTATAACAAAATATTTTTTATCGCAGCAAGCGAGGCGTGCTTTAAACATGGCCGTCTCCCGCCGGCGCCGTTCAGTACACCCGCAACCGGTGGCGAACGCACGTCTCGCATAATGCTCCAATATTTTACGAACATTCTTCAAAAATCGTAAAATAAAAAATAAAGTGCCTTCTTTTCGACCTGCGATCGAAAGCCTTATTGTGTTTTAATTAAAAATTAAGTTACAAAAAGTGAGTTTTGGACCGCGTCCGCTGGATGCTAATTTGCCGGCGTTTTGGCGTCCAAAACCGAATTGGTCAAGGTCCGTTTTGCGGTTACCGTGTTTGTGTTAAATTGTGCGAAGTTCTCCTAGGCCGAGTTCAGATCGGGTGAGTGACACGAGCCTAGACTAGGCCCAACTTTATTTTTACATTTAGAACGCGCGAGATGCGCAGACGCACCTATTTTTGGTTCACGTTGCGATAGCACCTATGCTCTAAGCTACATTCTCATGTTACAAAATAATTTTGCTGCGAGAAAGTTGTGAATATGTGTGCGGATGCAACGAATATGAAATGAGTATTAAAGTCGTGGAAAGTCACGTGTTTTTGTCTTAATTAGGTATGCGAATGTAACAATTCACAGTGTTGATTTAGTTGAATTATTCACTATCGTAAACTCTTTTGGAATTCAAAGTGGAAATATACTTAACAATTAGGTTATAAATTTTACCACGAATGATAAAACTTGCGGGTAATTCATTAGAATGGTGATAGGTATGTGTAGAGTCTTGTAGAGCACGTTTAGACATTGCTAATGGGTTCGTTCACTTCAAAGACGCCTAAGAATGCCTTATTCAGAGTCAGTACCTATGTGATGAACTGAGTATTTACATAAAAGTATGTAAATATGAGCATTACGAGCTCATTATTTTGAAAACTACCTTCGTGTAAACTTTCGTACCAGTTCGAAATTCACATACTTAGACCGTAAGTACTATACAATTTAAATAATACTTTTAAGTATTTAAGTTAGGTATCTAACTACATAGTTTGTCTGTCTAGATGTAATTACAATGTACCTAATAATTTGTAAAAACATACCTACCTAATGGTAGATACCGTGTTGACAGACGTGAAGAAACTAAGCTCTACTATGCTTAGAATCCATTAGGATTTTAATAGGCATAGAGTGCGTTAGCTTTATCCAATTAGATAGACAGTACTAGTCTAACTTATGAACCTACTAAGAATATTGTTACCTAGATATTCTGCCAACTGACCTGATCCAATGATAGTTGAAAGAGTCGCACGAAGTTATTTTCCGGCAAATCATTATAAACTTAACTTCATCTTAGCGTGTAATTCCCGGTTGCGTCCAAAGCTGTCGCTTTGGAGCCCAGGGTACGCTTAGACCAGGATTCAGGATTGAGGGGGTCTAGTAATTATAATGAAGCGACTGCCGTCTGACCTTCGCAACCCTGAACCAGACCAACTGAATCATGGTTACACGATTCTGAAACTTTTTCCGAAACGTGCAGGTTTCCTCACGATGTTTTCCCTCACCGCCGAGCAGATGGTAATGTTAGAAATACGCACATAGATTGAAAAAAAAAACCATTGGTGCATGCTCGGATTCGAACCTCGACCTGCGTGGACCTGCGTGGAAAGCGCGTTCGTATCTATTGAGTTACCATTGCTCTAAGTATGTATAAAAAAATCAGTATAAAATTAATTATAGATAAAATAAGTAGTGTTTTCCCTCACCAGCTAATGGTGAAAATACGCACGTATGTACATTTGAGAAATCCAGAGGTGCGTGCTTGGATTTGAACCACAACTCCCCGTAAGGAAGACGCATTCTGAACCACTGAGCTCCCATCGCTTTATTCTGCCAACCATCAAATCCTAGTTTATGGTCCATAAAGCGTAACCTGAGGGCCTATTCTCGAGCACTCGACATTGAAGTCGAGTTTGACATTTGTATGGACGAATGTATGAAATCTCATAATTCGACTTGATTATCGATTCGCACGAGAATTGCTCCTCAGAGCTCCAAACGACAGCTTTGAACGCAATCGGGAATGGTTCGCTGAGATGACCATTATCATCTCAGCGAGCCGATCGCTGAGCTGATCGAAAATAATTTCGTGAGTCTCCAAATAAACATTGCATTTTAACATATTTTCGCTGACTGTAGACGATTCGTCACTGTATTGATTCGGAATTTCCGCGGCGTATTCCCGCATAGAAGGGGAAGGGCCAACCATGGGAGCCCATAACAAAAGACAGGGTGCACACACACATATGCACTTTATAGATTTTATCCAATAAAGATTTATCTCAGCAGGCTACTAACTCATAAATTCTAATTTGGGTTTTCACCTGTCGATAATATTCCGGGTAGTGCAGACAATATGGCTAAAATTGTCAATTTGTAATTATTTTGACCTCCCATGTTTCTTTGAGAGTGATAATCAGTGGCAAAATGTAACTAGCTGGAGCTTCCAGAATGGGTTATTCTGGGCTGGGACCTATATGAATAATAAAAGCTACACTTATGAGGAACATATACCTTTACTTAAACCTCGATACCTTCGTATATCGGGAAAAAAACGCACGGGAAACATTTCAATTCAACTCAAATCAAATCATTTTATTGTGAGAGTAGCAAAATATTATAACAGTTGCTAAAACACAATAGGTAAACTATAGGGAGTTGATCGGTATTATTAATAACACTAGAGACCAATTTTAATTAAAATTAGATCAACCAAGGACAATACTCTATTTGACGCGCAGATAAGGTTGCGCTCAGAAAAAAAGTAACTTTAGTTGTTGATTCTTAGTGAATTATTTCTTATGTAACTTAATCCTGGTATCAATATAGGATCATTGATCGCTCATACGATACAATTCACCACGCATCTATAACTTTTCATAAATAAGTATTACAATTGTTTATTAATACTGAAATCAACTTTTGATAAACTTTATTGGACTGTGGTTCATCGCTTTATTACGTCACTTTTCACATTGAGATAGTTAACTACGATATAGTTATTCGTGTTTATCATAAACAGTAGTCCTTATAAAAAGAAATAGTGACATAATACTTATTACAGTTAAGACTTACGATAAACGCTTCTGAAATTAGACAATTAAAAATATACGCACAAGAAGAATAAGTTGTGCTAGATAATGACAACCTGGCCTTAAAAGTTAATGTGATAATTAAACTGTTTTTAACATAGGTAAACAACACATATTTACCTTAACTACCTTAAGTACCACAGAACCTCCTTAGCACTAAAGAAATCATTTTAATCTATTTTTATGTTTTACTTCTTTTCCTCACATTTAAATATTACTATGCTATGCTATAATATGCTAATCTTGCATGAAGATGCCTTATTTTTTTAAAGTACCTAGATGAAAAAAGTCAAACAAGTCAGTTTTTTGCCTTGTTTGTATTCGCGCTTCTTCGTGTGTGCAAAAGCTCATAATTTCAGATAGATAATGTCTACAGATTAATATTTGACATCTGAATTTTGGCAGACAGATGATATCATCAAGGATTTCCAGTTTTTCAATAAAATAAAGATGTTATTTTCTACATATCAACTTTTGACTACCACGTTCATAATTGTTTCTAACTTTTTAGTACCTATCTAGGCTATTTCTGTGTTACGAGTAATACATTCATAACGTTAGATTTTTATTGTAAATTTGTTAACTTAAAGTCTAATCGAAAATTAATAGAGTTAAAATTATGTTCTAGCGAAAGGATACAAGAAGTTAGTACCTACCTAGATCATTGAGATATATGTACCTACAAGTTCTGGGGATTTTTCGTCATTTGTGTACGAAGTTGCTCCTATTTAAGTTAATGCATGTCGCAATCGTTCCCAATGCTTCCAATTTGTGACGTGCATTTTGAAAATTTTCACAGCTGTGTTACTAAGCTACCCATCAATAGAACCTTATGCCTCTAATACTTCCTACAACTGATACTCTAAGGTCCTAGTGACTTTCATGTTTTATGTTAGTAACTTAATTTTCTCTAGATCTAAAACTAACGGCTAATTTGTATGCATCCAAAAGTCGTTTAGCTAGCTGTTTAGTGAAACTGAAGGTGCCTTTTGCACTTTAAAAAATGTAGGTGTGCCATGTAGCAGATTGAATACCGCGTGGTCGACGAAGACGACAGAAACACATGATTCATATTGGGAAATGTCTCTTTATCAGTAAATAAGTATAGATAATGAGATTTGTTGATGTTAACGAATATTTACGTTTTACCTATTTGTATGATACTGTGATAGGACATCATTATGGAGTATTAACTTATTTAGGTAGTTAGGTAACTGTGTGTTGACGAATTTAACTATTATCTTTTCATCTATTATTATTTGAACACTAAAAATACTTATAAACCCTTCTTATTATCATATTTTTTATTTCCAACTTTTCATCTATTATTATCTGAACACTAAAATACTTATAAACCCTTCTTATTATCATATTTTTTATTTCCAACTTTTCATCTATTATTATCTGAACACTAAAAATACTTATAAACCCTTCTTATTATCATATTTTTTATTTCCAACTTTTCATCTATTATTATCTGAACACTAAAAATACTTATAAACCCTTCTTATTATCATATTTTTTATTTCCAACTTTTCATCTATTATTATCTGAACACTAAAAATACTTATAAACCCTTCTTATTATCATATTTTTTATTCTAGTTTCCATCAACCTGTATTTTTAGAACCTATTTAAATTACATACCTGCTTAGTGCTTACTGTCTGACCCGCATCATCGTTCAGTTCAACTCTTTACACAACACCTGTTTCAATATTAAATGTTGATAAGACACTGTTTTGCACTTTTTGAGTTGTCTACGTGATCAGCCACGTTCAACATAAAATGCATGGCGCCAAATCATTCATAAATTTTAAATATCGCCACAGCTATAAAAAACTCAACCCAAATATTCCATTGAGCTAGTTCTCAGAATGGGTAGCGACCCTTTACGTGGGATATTTTCGGAACCTTTGACGTTAAACTGCGACTGCATCCATTTCGTAATGGGATTCTGATCTTTTGAAAATATCTCGAGTATTAAGTACCATAAGTTATTTGTTGTTGTCAGATGATTAATGTGAAATATTTTTCCCGTATTCAATCCAATCTTTATAACTGGGTTTTAAAATCGATGCTTTCTTTATCTTTATAAAGGTCAGAATTATTCATCAGGTTTTAATTTGTTATTATTTACTAGGTCACCTAGCCGTCTGTCAAATTAAGTCGAAATGTGAATGTGTGGATTGAATTCTCTGGAGTAACTAAAGATTTGTAATAATATTTTATTTGATGCGTTAGGTTGTGTTATAAAATACAATATTTGTTATATACCTCTGTTATACTGGTGTATAAATCATGCATATAATATGACTGTGTATCGTACAAAATACCTACATAATATGTAAATTTTCTGAGAGGCGGATATATCCGGATTTAAAGTAAATACCTACTAGGTACATTATTTCTTATAACAATGTTAGAGCATAGGCGTGAAGCGTGTTGGATGATCAACCAGAAATCATGGGGGCCATAATTCAATTATCACGTTGAATGCTCGTATTTATCTTCAACACCACACATGATAATGTTATTTTGTTACCTCCTTATTATTCGGCTATTGTTATGTATTACGTTGTTCGCTTTATATAGAATAATGATTCAATGTACTTTTATGTTGTTTTTCGTTTCTTTCAACGACAATTATTTTAATTGAAGAAATTAAGTTTGATTGAACCATTTCTTATATTAGTGCTGGTCTCTTTAACATCAGCTGAGGGCAACAATATATTTTGACCTATAGATCCTTGGCAGAGGCCGTTTTTTTTTTTACATTATAGCGGACAAACGAGCAGACGGCACACCCGATGGAAAGTGATCACCGCCGCCCATGGACATCTGCAACACCTGAGGTATCACATATGCGTTGCCGGCTCTTAAGAAAGGAGTACACCCTTTTCTTGAAGGTCACCAAGTCGTATCTGTTCGGAAACACCACGGATTTATTTATTTTAATATGGCTCTGCCCTCTTCAAATCATTACTTCACATTGGAAGGTTAACTTCGCCTTGTGAAGTGAAATAATGTATTAACCCGTTTTATGTAAATAATTCTTTATTATCAAAAGCCTTGCTACCAATGTGACATTTCCTTAGTACGTCGCGACAAAGTATGTCTGTTTGGACAGACGTACAACTCTACATTTTTGGGTTAAAATTCACCGCAGCAGTCTCTGCTCATCACAGTTTACGATAGTTTAGGCTGGTACAATCAGTTCAGACTGTAGAGCATTATTTCCCAAAGTAGGCAATACGCCCCCTTGTGGGTGCAGACTTAAAAGAGAGCGGGCGGTAAAAAACATTTGTAATTAAAATTTATTTAGGTAAGGTAAAAATATAGAGGGTGTTTAATAGACAGTACATACCTACACCAATAATTTTGGAAAACTGTGCCGTAAATGAATAAGGAATAAATATGCAAAGATTAGATAAATATGCATATGTTACGTCTATAACTAAATCATTTATATGCGCATTGCGCATGTAGGTACGAGTACTTACCTAAAGGTATGATAAAAAGGAAATTTATGGTTCAATGATCAACATCCTATTTTAGATTAATTTCGTGAGTCGGTAAACACACTGCTATATTGTTCGTTGACAATGGATTTGCCATTTAACAATAACCGACATGACTGAGGATATATGGAACAAAATGTAGTAATACCTGATAACAATACGTAGGTAGGCGGAAACGGATGTAGTGCCGAGATGAGACCTATACATGTTTTTATACTTGTTTTTCTTGGAATCTTATTAAATTAATCAGAAATATCAGACAAAATCATTTACATCGACGTGACCACAAAGTAAGTACCTAACTTAAGGTATTGTGTTATGGAAATCAGAACCAATGAAGTACTATAAATACCTACTTAAAACATACGTATGATATCACCCAGACACTGAAAGAACACGAGTGAACATAAAAAATCGGGAATCAAACCCTGAAGTATGAGTACCGGGTTAGAGACACGGGCGTGACGGTCGAAAAAAAAAGAGTGCATAGATCTTCACGATTTTTCTTTTATTTTTACACTTCTGATAGTTATTTCCTAATAGGCTTCTAAAACCATTCGCCCAATCTAATTGAGGATATTCTTATATGGTCAACTCGTAATAATACTACATACAATAACTATACATGCACAACTGATAATAAAGTACCCAAGTAATTAATAATTTTATATTTGTTACTCTTGTCTAATTACATTTAAATCGGAATAGGTTAACTGTGTTTACCCTCATGTGGATAAATATTATTGCCGCCATTATTATACCTTTTTTTTTTTTTTTTTGGTAACGCAGAGAGAATGCCGCCGGTTCAGAAGGAACCGACGTCGGCACCGTTGGTCGGCGCCGCCTTATGCACACCCGGCCGCTGGGAGTCGGCCGGGTAGTGTGGGGCTCTCCCCTGGGGTTCTCCTAGGGGCATACCCACTAAACTCTCTGCGACAGTTTCCATCCCTCGCCCGGGAGAAACTCTCAGAGCGGGAACGCGGGCTATAGGACGAACCTTGCCACCGCGAACCCGCTCAGGGCGAAAGAGGCTCGCCAGTACGGCCTCTTACCAAACTCCGGTCCAACGGACCTAGGGCCTCTCCCACGGCCCACCAAACACCGCCCCCCGAATGGCGCCCACACTGCTGGCTGCAGTGCAAACACCACCGGGAGGAGGACTGCGGGTACCCTTCCCCACCCATACACTGCTGGCTGCAGTGCAGAGTGGGTTGGGGAAATAAAACCCACAGGCTTCAAAACAAAAAACGCCGCAAAACCCAACTCCGCTGGATGCGGAGCCGAGAAAATTGGCACCACCGGTCGACATTGAGCCATCCTGGCTAGACGACCCAACGCCGGACCTCCAGCACATGGCCTTACGGCCGCTGAGCCCAAAGGCTCTCCACCCAGTGGGGCCCACGTCGAAAACGCTATCACGCGTAGCGTGACGCCGGACAGGGCCCCGGGCCCAGAACAAAAAAAGGCCACAGGAGAGGGGTTTCCGATGCCCCAAACCGTGAGGCTGGTCCTAGGCCCCGGGGGGCTCAACTGGGGGTCGACAGAACGACTCCAGGAGCCCTCCCGTGTGTGTGCAGCTGTTAGCCGTCGAGTAGCAATGGGTGATGCCGATTACTACCCGCCGTTGCCCAGGGACGCCAGGACCCTTTCGGTAGCAGCTCCAAACAGAGCAAAAATACTACTGAAAGGGCCACACGAGGAGGCCGCCGCACCGTAGTCCCCGCCATTATTATACCTACTTTATATGGGCGTAAGTAAATATATTATGCAGGAATTTTGTTTGTAAACAAATAGACACTAATGTTTTAGATACCTACGAGCATGTCACATGATTTATGCTCTAAGAGCTACGGATGGAACGGTATGGTCAGCATCAAAACTAGCTACACATTTATACAGCATTTACATATGCTTGGAACATGATCTAAGATTTGCTAAATCTTCTAATAAAGCGACTGCCGTCTAAACAAACCCTTAGACAGGAGAACTAGACCAACTTGATGATAGTTAGGCATATACTTATTAGATACTTGTTATCGCACAACAAACTTAAAAGCAAGACAGAGATACAGTGTACAACGCGGTCTTAAAAAAAAATTAGGTACTCGTCTGTGTACAGATTTAATGTGCGTAGAGAGAAGAGGCGATGGTTACGTTCAGAATAAATACTACAATAATATTTTTTTTAATGTGACAGGTGGCAGACGAGCAGACGGATCACCTGATGGTAAGCGATTACCGCCACCCATGGACACTCGCGACACCAATGGAGTCACAAGGGGCAAATTATGGTTAAATCTCATTTTTAAAAGCTATGCAAAAAGTGTAGATTTTCTCACGATGGTTTCCCTTGACTTCGATCTAAACGGTAGAAAGGTAGTCAGAAAGACAGCTACAGTAGGAGTGATGTTAATCCTTATTGTGGCTTGGACTGATAGGGCGAGTGCTGATGCGCGTGAGCATGGAAAGTCGCTGCGACCACATTCCGCGTGGCGAGATTATTTATAAACTAGCGCTGAACATCGTTTAGCCTGATATCCTTAAAGGGAACTATTGCGCTAACCAAGTACTTACAGTCGGATGGAAATGCTCTTTTCTTTGTAGGTAGGTAGCGTAAGCTCCTAAATTATGCTAGCCACAAGCAGTCAAAATATCTTAGCATTTAATAGATCTATATCCTACACCGTATCCGGCAACGACATGGGGACTTTCAAGAGAAGAGCGTACTCTTTTTTAAAAAGGCCGGCAACACATTAGCGATCTCTCTGATTTCGTGGATGTTCATGGGCGGCGTTGATTACTCTCCATCAGGTGACTCGCTTGCTCGCTTGTCGCCTCGAGCATAAAAAAACAATACAGATGGCATCATTGTTTTCCATCAGGTGTGATTGAGACCAAGCGTTAACCTATATCAACAATAAGAAAAAAATATAAAAAGAAAAAAGTGACTAGCACTGCTTTTTTTTTACTTAAATGTTGTAAAGTCCTTTCCTTTGAATGTCAGGTAATTAACCAGTTCTTTCTAGTTAAAGCTTACGTAGGTATGTATGTAGATTACACACATACCTTGTCTAAAGTTGTGAGTCTGTTCCTAGAACTTGAAATGAAAAGTGAAATGACCGATGTAAATTATCAGACATAATTTGACAAATTATTTGACATATAAAATAACGCCTTTAAGAATACTCATTAGCTATTACTTTGCAACAAAATATATGTTTTCAACTCCAATAGGTTTCTAGTACTGCTTAAATGTTTCATAAATTATTTTAGACTAGGAGCCGTCTCCTTTAATAGTATAAACAAATCAATTGAAATCTAATTGATTTAATCTATATAATTTCCATTTAATTATTAGATTATAATTTAAATGTTTCAAAGGGCTGTTCTGGATATTCAAATGTGTTTTAATTTTTTGTATCTGAACAAAAGTTTTGGTCAAAAAGATTTAGTTATTTTTCAGGTTTTTTCAAACAGGCTGTGCTCGTAACTTAAACATCGTCGAAATCAATGTTATAATTTCATAAGAAAATTGGTTAGTATTGTGATAGAAAAGAAGCGAACATAAACATAGGTTCCTGTACCATAAAACCTGCTATACCGGTGTTTCGAATGGCATAGAACTTGAAAATCAGCATAACTTTATCAAATATATACATAATGCCAGACATAATATCGCAGTCAATATTAAGTTCTCATACGCATACGTACGTTATACAACCTTTTAGTAGTGAATTGGGGATTGCGAGGATTTATGAAACATGAAAGGTATGTCCAGTTTTTGGTAACCTATATTTTTTTTATTAATTTATAGTGATAGGTTATTGATTAAGTAAAACTCAATTCGACAAACATCGCAAATCAAACGAGATGGATAGATCTTTGACAGTAGATATGTCGTAGGAAATTTCAGTGTTATTCGAAATTTTAGAATTTAACCAGTTCTAACTTTGGTCTTTAATCACATTGATTTGGCTGCTATTCTAGAAAACAATATTCAGGAAGCCTTATAAAACAAAACAATATTTTTCTATACTTTGGTATAAAAAGGTCAAATCTTGAATCATGGTTCAAACGTAGATTTATTATAAATAAATCCTAAAAAGTTTAAAACATATTATATTGCAATTTTTTTTGTTATGACCTTTCCGAATTTATTTTATTCTGAAAATGTATGCAAAGTACCTACACAGTACCTATGTATTTCTACCTAGTCAGCTTTACAGAGACTTTAACATTGACTGTAACACCTTGGCAGTAATTATTGTCGGTAAGTCACCTACGAGTACATAACAAAAACTGAAGCTAGACTGACAAGCTGGACTTAACAATGAACCAGTTTTTCCTCAATATTTGAAATCCCTCAAGTCTTTAATGAACGCAAGATGACTGCAGAATGTATTGTTCAACGTTTTTGTGATTCAATAATTAACTTGTTGAATGTTGTAGGTTTACTGGAACTAAGACATTAAGACTTAAAATTAAATCGCACAAAAAAATAGTCGTTCTGGTGTCCGGCCAGATGGTCGTTGAGCAAACCATTACCTACTAACCTAAACATACATCATATAGTCAATCAATTAAATACATACATACACATCTCATTTATTTTTAATTATTTACGTATGTGAGTTGAATTCATGTAAATAAAGTTGGAGCTTATCACAGCTAAGTTGTTGTTGTTGAGCGGTCCGACTCTGAGGAAAACTTTCAATTTAACTTGGTATGATTACTATTCTATCGATATAAAAGCCAAACTGAATAATTTCATTGAAAAGACAAGAGTTTAAATTTTTGCACAAATTATGTTTCATACTAATAAGCGATTATTACGTAGTATCATAACATTAATAACACTCTGTGCCAATATTACCCAATAATATTTCTCTTCTTCTTCTTTCTCAAATATGTGCGCAAACACAAGAGCACTCTCTATTCCCTTACCCTAATCACAGATATTATAATGCTAGTATCCTAATATTCCGATGGGACACCAGGTCGACACGACCGGAGAGGTATTGGGCGCAGGACCGGACGGTTTAACGCGTAATATTACCAAACTAATCTAGAACACAGAAATGCATACATTTTTAATTAAGTATTTCAACCAAAATTATTGACTCTATGCCTATACAATATTATATACATAGTTTCAATTTATTTCGAATTCGACTTAATGTCGAATGCGCAAGTTCTCTATAAGACTTACTTATATAAATTGATGCTTAAGGAGCAAAATAATAAATTATAACAATGACGCAATCTGATATGCAGTCTCCACGGCAAACAGCTATCAGAGTGGCCACGACCTCACGACTGCGCCAAACACAACAAATAATATAAACATTATATTGTTTAACGTTTCATCAGGTCAGCGACGCCATTATAACACAGAAGTTAACAAACATCCACTCTGGCGCCATACGAAGGTAGGAACTGACCTACTTGCATGTAAAACTACCATTGTGGTGTTAGTGATGGCTTAAGACTAGTAGTAGATATGTATAAGCATGGAGATACTGAGAGAAGTTGAAAAGATCTGGGCAAGACTGGCACAGGTTATGAATTGCGAGCATAGGAGGCCTAGGTATACCCGTCAGTGGAATAAAAGTGTAGGATTCAACACTTTTATCCCCTGAAGGGCATAAAACTGCGATACTAAGGATGATGAAAGTTAGGTATGCTACATATGAAGTATTTTTACTTTCCTTGACTTATTTTTAATGTGTCACATTCTTAAAACTAAAATAGGTTATTGAACACTTATTTTCAAACTTTTTTCATCAATTACTTAGTGCCGATGATTAAAAAGTAATTCCAGTTTTAAAATTTATTTATATTGGTAATATATTCGGTTGAATAAAGCTTTGATGTCGAGCTTTTAGGACTGCGTAGATGATAAGTGTTATCGGTGGTACTTTCAGATAATGTTTATCGTCAAAGTTTTGCGTGGGTACAACGTATTATCACAGTATAACAAAAGCTGTTGTTATACTGTGGTAATATGGTGAGAGCAAGAGTCATGTGGACTATCCTTTATTTATGAACATGTGACCAACAGGTAATCTGTATTCCGAATACGCATTATGTAGACATCTGAAATCGAACGCGTACGTACGGTTTGCAAATTATCACGAATATATATTAAGATAAATAAGATACAAATCCTTTTTTTTTTAATTGGCAAGGGGAATGGCGCCGGCTCAAGAGATGAGCCGACTACCTTATGCATACCAGACCACCGGGGGGCGGCCGGGTTATGTGGGGCTCTCTTCTGGCAAAGGCATACCGACTAAACCCCCTGCGGTTCTCCCTCATCGCCCATATTGGAGAATATCATGGTGATACAGCCGAAGCCTCCCTCCACGATATTCCCCGGGCGGATGTCCGCCTGCACGGCGGACTAGGCGGTTCCTCCCACGGACGTGCCGGGAGAGGGGACAGGGACAGCCGGGAGAACTGAGCCGTCCCTATCGGGCAGCAAAGGGAGCCTGTGCAATGCTGGTGCTGGTGCCCCCGTACCACACACCAGCGGGCTCCCTCCGCGGAGAGGGGAGAAACGCGCATCTGCTTGGCGTCTCCTCCCCCTTCGGAGCGCGCTAGCGAGGGGATCTCGCTCTCGCTCGCGCTCCACCGCCTCCTTCGCTACCATGACGTGCTCGCAGAAGGCAGCGAAGGCCTTCCAGGCAGGCCCCATCGCTCGCTGGTATAGTTCTCGTTATACTGGCGAGGGAGAGGTCCTGGCCGACCTCCGCTACCAGCGCCTGACGCTGCGGGTCCCACGGCACACACTCCGCAAGGGTGTGGTGTGCCGTGTCCTCCGCAGCGCCGCACTCAGTGGCAGGAAGGCGCCTCCTCCCGTTGTATTTTGTGCAGATAATAACCGAAGCACCCATGTCCGGTCATTATCTGCACCATACGGAAGGAGACGGAGCCGTGGTGACGCTCAAGCCAATGGTCTAGGACCGGGGCGAGCGCGTCAAGGGTTCTCCGGCCGTAAGGGGCAAAGCCGAGGTTCTCGGACCATCGCCTCAGGAGAAGATACAAATCCTAGTCCATGTAGAAACATGCGTAGGTACCTAAATATTAGTTTAAAATATTATAACTTGGTTTTATGCTGTTAAATATATACATATACCGATGTTAAAAAGTTGCAAAAAATTTAACTTTTTCTAAGCTATCGAATGTTAAGGGACTTTCTGGATCTATAAAGTAAACGTAACCGAATTGTATCTATGTCTATAAAATGTATCTTAGTAAGTGAACAAGTGATAGAAGTTTAATGAAACATGCACGAATATTTTAATGATATTTTAACAATGCCACAAATTAATATTACGACGCAGTACATACATATGTAAGGTACGAGTATATCTATGCGTTTGATATGCATAGAGCTTAAATGATTCAGAATAGTAATTAATGTAATTACAAGTCGAAGTGTTGGAGACCTGTCTACAATGTATACTTGCCTACTAATTAACGACTTGCTGACGTCCAGGATATCTTAGGCCATGGGAGACGCGTGATCGCATTTGTATTCATTTATTTATAAAGCGATTGGTTACGTAGTCATAGAATAATCGAATGTAAAATTGTACATTGCCATGTTATGTTTTATTCATTGAATCATTTATAGTATTTTCTATTTCATGAATTTTCTAGATCCTTTCTCATGCTGATTTTGAACCTCATTACGTATTCGAGATGTCACATAACAACATAAGAAGGATGCTTAGATAGAGCCAATTATTCCTATGAACATCCTTTGTAGGAGGCCTTAAATAGCTGAAACACTCTATACATCCTTTGTAGATATGAGACTTTATTACAGATTACTTCGGTTCACTTTATACCAATAGATGGCGCTAGGTGCGTTTCGTGTTTTCGGATTACCTATAAGCGTTGCCGCCGTCTGTTGGATTTACCTCTTTAATATACATAAAAATATATGGGTATAGATAATCCTACGCAAACAGACCTATGGAAGATTTTTTTATAAATTTTAATGTCGACAAAAGTCTCCCACGACTATGATTAATTTATGTTTTGAGCGCCACTATAGTATGCATTCCTATCGCCCGTTATACTTATCAGTGAAGCCGGCCAAGATTTACACAAGTAGGCATGTCTCCAGGATAGGGTCACCAGATATACCTATAAATCTAGCAGGATGTTCCTTTAATATACCTGCACTTTCTCAATATTTAACCGAAGAATGTTACGATTAGGTATTTTGTCTACTTACCAGGCTCCTTGGTGGTCTTTTCCAACACGCTACTTTGTAAACCACATATTTCTAAATTAAATAAAATGACTGGTAAACAAGATTTTACATAATATGCCAAAGGGCTATTTGTATATGTACGTATGTATACAAGCTATTTCTCATTAGAGAAGACATCAACGCGCGCACTTTTATAATATTAAATAATTTTAGTTTTCTTTTAAAAGCAAATTGTGTGTAAGTATTACTCATCTTAAAACAATAACTAAAATGCACGTAAAAATGGATTTCTTACCAATTTTACCAAAAAGAAAAACATTTAAGTTCATATTTTGTTTTCGTGTTTTCCGAGTAGATAACGGATCTATGTATGTTTAGTTTTCAAGATAAAACTAAAAACATCTATTTAATTTATTGCTAATAATTACTACTCATTTTTAATAGTTTATTTTATTGATTTCATCGTATCAATCGTTTAGTTTCATAAATACCTATGTCTTGGGTGTCTTAACACTTCCAGCCATAATATTTAAATTATAATAAAAAGTATTTAGATTAAGTAAATATACCAACTTTATTTTAATTTCTCCTGAGATTCCGCCATTGGAATATGGAAGCCCGAGTCATGACACATGCGACAGGGTCACACGTTCGACGTCTCCGATAATATAATCTATACTATAGGAGTATATCACAAGTCATAATACTTACTTGAGACCGATATGGCATAGCTAGATTATTTTCAATATTTTATTGTTTTTTGAATTCAATAAATTGGTACACGTATAATAGGTATCCTGAGTTTTTGCGAGCGGTATATGGAAGCCCGAGTCATGTAGGGTCACACGGTCAACGTCTCCGTATGTAATCTACTGTTTTTAACAAATATTAGGTACCTACTTGCTTGCGATCAAAACGCCTTACATTTTATTCCATATTAAACATACTTTTTATTTAACTTACTCGTAAGAAAACTAATGCAAATCGTTAAGGCTTGGTGTTCATAAGATCTTTAGGCTTTACCTATTACCGGTGCCAATAGTCAATTGATCAATGGTATGGCAGTTTAATTGGAGTATTTAACAACAGTGGACTGAGACAGGATGATGATCTTGATGATGAAATAATGATCCCGAGTTGTTGACACGAGATGCTGGGTCATGTTACCGACTTATCATCACACATCATAACCTACACTTGCGGTCAATACGCCGTACAATGTACATTCTATTAGGAATCTTATTTGTTTTACTCTTATGTGCCTATTCTTGTTAGTTTTATTGTGGAACCTCAAATAAAACTAATATAAGAATACAGGTAGACCACAAAGTCAGAATATGATGCCATTTTTTTTAACTTGAAACATAAACAAGTGCGCATCAGAATTACAAGTGTGAAACCGGGTACCAAAGTAATAGAGAGAAAAATGTTACAAATGATGTTTAGTTTGTGTAATGGCCGGTGTCGACCCCCTCACCATGATAACATAAGCGTTGTTACTTTGTTACATTCCCTTGAATAGAGAATCGTATAACATAATCAATCATAGGAGTTGATTGCTTTATTTTATTTATAACTGTAAAGATTAATAAGTAAGTAGATATCAATTTCAATTAATAACAGACAGTGATTCACGCAGCAAAAAAGTGTAAGCTTTCAATTTAGTTTTACTTACTCGTCACCATATTTAACAACTTATCCTTTATCTATTAGCGTTAGGTATAATCCAATAGTACTTTTGAAAAAATCGATTCCTACCAAAGAAAAAAACATATACATACTAAAGAATACATAATCATAATATTCGTCATTACGACGATACTTTATTGTGTATGTCACCTTCGACTGTATAGTCTCGGGAAATTTCCACAGTTTTAAAACAAAAAGTATCCAGCTTGTACAAATAGGTGCCATCTGTCTACCGTGTGCGCCGGCGAATACCTATCATGATCTTAAACTGGCGTAAACCGGTATGTAAGTAGTTTAGAATTCAGAAACAATGCCCTATTCAACAGTATTAGTAGTGTAGTTTAGTATTGTTATATTAGGTACAGACTATCTTTGGTGATAGATCCTCACTCTCTATCGATATCACTACCTAAGTAGGTAGTAAAACAAAGTCGCTTTCGCCGCAGTAGACATATCATTTCCTAGGGGCAATTCTGAGACATTGAAGTCAAATTCATACATATGACCATACAAATCTCTACCTCGACTTCAATGTCGAGTGCTATAGAATAGGACCTCCTGTCTGTCATTAGATCTTTACTACTTATTACTTTCTATTCCCTTACTCTCATATTCCGATGGTAACACCATGGTGACACGACCGGAGAGGGATTGGGCGCAGGACCAACGGCTTAACGTGCTTTCCGAGATGGGGTACAAGACCGCCAACTTCCAGACTCCGGGCTGACACTAAGAATTTCTCACCGAAAACTTAGGTACCAATTTTTGGCTCGACCCGGGCATCGAATTCACAACCTTTTACATATGAGGCAGCGTTATTACTTACCATGCTTCATGAAGCCAGTCACTTGTATATTATTATATTGTACAATGTATTATATCAGACATAGATAGATTTACATAATATTATTATAACATTAGAAAAAGAAATTAAAATTTATCCTAAAGAAGAAAATATTACATCATACTTTAACGAAGATATTGTATGGATTGTTAATTTAAACAGCTGAACATAACGCGTCACTTGTTAGTATTCACGTGATTCAGACAGAATATCAGAAATACTTACTGCGCAATTAATCCAAGAAGCAAAACATTGTTTTATGTTTAAGAAATGATATTACATAAGTAACTTTATTAATATACTGTTTTCGATGTATGATATGACGATTTCGATGATTTCGACGACCCATTTGGAACAGTGGTAGTGAACGCTGTCTTTGGTCCAAGGGTTGCGGGTTCGATCCCCGCACAGTACAAACATTTGTGTGTATGGACATGTCTGTTTGTATTGGTCTGGGTGTTTATATGTATTTTAAGTATGTATTTACAAAAGAAAAGTATTATATGTATATATTTGTAATTCCGCTGTTGATTCTGATATCCGTAACACAGGTGCTTGAGCTACCTATCTCGGAGTCAGATCAATGTATGTGATGTTGTGAAATATTTAAAAAAATATTTAATTTATATTAACTATAATCACCATTTAAATTAAAAACCCAATTTTATGATAACAATTTCAGACATAAAATTTCATAACTGATATTGATATTGTAAATGAGTAGATGCAGACGAACATTTTAGAGTTGGGAAATAACATTCGATTATATGGATAGAAATAACTATGCTGCAGCTGGTATCTGGTAATGGCACTAACATTATTGTTAAATTTAGAAAAACAATTTTCCAGTGTATTTAAAATGTTGCGTTTACTTAATTATTTGGTTCATTAACGTCTCTCATACATTTTACTTGTAAGGATGCTCATGGGGCTTAACTCAAATATAGGGGTAGCGATTTTTTTATTTTTTTAGTCAGAGGCATCTTTAAAGTTAGCGAGGAAGACTGGGGCTTGCACTATCTTGTGTGTATGTTACGTTAACTCCTTACTAAACCGAACGTTCGTTCACAGACTCAACAATGGTAGTGCGAGTGGCAACCGACGAGCGGCCCTTCGAGACGCCGTCCTCTGACGAGAGCGGCATGGGCCGCAGCGACTCGCCCAGCGAGGACGTCGAGCCGGAGGCGGCACTGGTCAGTAGTGAAACCAGATACAACCTGTAGCTTCATCATCAACACGAGACGCCTTCTATTTTAAGTGCCGCCCGCATCCAAGGAATCCGTAAGAGTCAAGTGACTGCAAATTCAGGGTTATCTTATCCACACTTGTTTTCGTAAAGGGAACACTTTATACGACTTCTGTGTTCTATGACTAGGTAGCATTCGTTGATATAGAAAATATATTAAGACTGACTAGCTTTAATGAGTAAGTATTTAGTAATGAGTTTATCTGCAACTGCGTGATAGGGTGTTAAATAGGAGAAACCAGATGAACTTTTCCTAGAATCAGTGATAACTCTTAATGCTAGTAATAATCTAACGGATGTCAACTAATGCGCTGAAATGACTTATAAGTGTACCCTGTTAGCGAAAACATGCAATAACCGGCGATTATAAATAACTTAGTAGTTTCTAGATCTGTAACTTTACCGGATTACGCGATAATCTTTTCCTTTTAGAAATTGATTTATAAACGCTCCTCATTACAACATGCAACATACTCGTACTTGTTGGTAAAGAGTAAATAAAACCTTACAGTAAAATAAAAAGTATCAAAAAGCTATTAAAACAAAAATAAAAAAAAACAAATCACCCGTCAAGAGCCGAAAGACACTTCACTGACAGTAAAAGAAAAATCAACATGGCTAATAGATTTTAAAATAAACCGAATCAATGGCGCTGGACGAGATGTGCCCATCTTTTTGCTATGGTATATCTGGCATATTTTAATGCATTTATACTTTTTGTCGCGAGTCTCCACTTATGTAGGGTTCTTCTGAACTTCGAGACAGTCGAATGGAAGAAAGCTCCACCCAAGAAACCAGCAAGTCCAAAATTAGGATGCCCAACAACATGTAGCTGCAGCGCTCCGAAATACAGGAAAAAATAGCAAAGACCCTATATATCGCCAGGTACCTACAAACTGAACTAAAACTTATCTATCACTATCGAAGACAGAGATGACAGCTATAGAAAAGAAACGCAGGAGGCTGAGAATCATACGCAGAGTTGCAGAGACGCTGATAAACGCGTGTTTGTTCACAACCATTTCCTTAGCCGTCGCCGAAATTTCTCTAACCTTGTTGATTTTGCTACTCTGAAGACCTTACGATGGCTTTCCGAAAAGTATGGGATAAGAAGAAGGAGTATATAGCCAAAAGCATGGAATTTATGGTTGATTTCATAGCTTGGAGTCTACCTGTATTCGGAATATATTTGATGATTGTATTATTTTAATTCATCTCGTCTAATTGCACCGTCCGATAAAATGAAATAAACTCCTTGAAATCCCAAATCTGTTTTAATAACTTGATTTTTATAATAAATATATGTACTCGTATCTATATAAAACCATTAATTCAGTAGTTAAGCCCTAGTAGATCAACAGGACAGTACCTACACGCTATATTACTAATTATGGGGCGTAGGAACTTACTGTCTAAAGAGAGTTGAATCATTTGTCTCATATTTCCCATTTAGCTCAATTAATTCACTCAAGTTCTCCATTTATCCATCGTGACGGGTGGCATGGTGTTGATATAGTTAATCTAATTAAAGGAGTGCTTTCACACTGGGGTGCTGGAACTTATCAATAAAATTAGTCCGCTGGGATAGGTTCTGGAAAAAAGTGAACATCAGAAGATGCAATATTTTGGTAAGACTCGTTGATTCTGATTTCCGTACCATGACGTGCTTTAGACGTTAGGTCACACAACATACGGAGAGTATTGCTGATATATTGTCTGCAGCCTGTGCCTACTTTTATGTTACATGGAAATAACATAGAAATTACGTTTGTGGAATTGTATGTTACATGGAGATAACATAGTTATGTATCTATATATATCATTCGAATGATCCGCTTCTAGAAAACTTGATGAGCCTTGCGAGTTGCGGCCTTCGGCTCCGGTCAGCTGTGTGACCTTGTCCATCAAATTTTCCGATTTGTACGGGGACAATGGACATATTAAGTTAATTGGCGTGTCGCATTTTCTAGAAACTATATGTACCTATCCACTTGGCTGTAATTCGTTTTATTGTATACCCGAAGGTCACCTTTTAAGTGGCGGTTTCTTTTTCGATTTTGGTGCAGTGATAAACCTTTTTCAGCCTTTGTATTCATTTACATATTTACACACGTGTTATCATAGAGACTCAATGTTAGTCATAAATTAAAGAATGTTATAATAAACTATAGAGAAAAGGCTAGGAATCTTTGCTAGAATACGTCTATATCAAAGAGTAGTATTATAAACTGGAAAGTCTATATCACAATACTATGTATGTCAATATTGTCAATATATAAGTTACTCTCTGATTGTCAATGAAGAATGATTTGTAAACACATGTAAACATTTGTTTATTCTTTTACACGATTTTTGGTTAATTTTGTTTTGTTGAATACAGTTTAGCAAGTAGGTTACTTTATGAAGAAATTTGTTAGAGCAAAAACACTATGTCTCGGAGAAGGAGATACTAAAACTTCGAATGTCGACTGTGTAAAGTACAACATCGCTTATTTCTTTTCAGTAAAAAGATTTTATATCACTTAGATAAAATATTGTTGGAAAAGAATAAGATTAGCTAAGTATTCACTGTAAGAGCTGTATAAACCAATCACGTGGAGTGCCTAGTTTCAGCAAACAAGTAATTTAGCATTGAAATGAGGTCTGATAAACATGGAAATAACGTTACTTAAAATAATTAACACTCTTAATGGCGTGTTCAGAATAAAATTGATACATTATAGGTATACACATAATGTATTTGATAAAGGCAAACAAGTGCATTTATATTACTTTCCTTGCTTTTTAAGTTAATATATTATAGTACTCGAATATTTTGACACGATGGAAGTCGAATTCGCTATCCTTAGCGCATGAGGCTGAGGGAGAATTTCTCTACCAAATGTGCCATCGGATTAGTTAAAACATAATTCTCAAACCATTTACTAGGATAACGACAAAAGCCTTTTGTATCCTATCATGACAAAATGGTATGGCCATAGTTTCTCAGTTCCAATATTGTTATATGTAGATTAGGCCTACAAAATACCAGGTACCTATGCTAAATATTTAGGTAAGTACTTATTTAAAGATTTTGCTACTAAGATTTTTATTAAAAAAACCTCACTTCGTTTCTAAACATTAGTTCCAATTTATAACGCAAGCGTTTCGTGTTTTCGGATTACCTATAGGCGTTGCCGCTGCAGTCTGTAGGATTTAACCTCTTTATAAATAGTAGGTATAAGATAATTCGGTATTTTATTTGAATGGTTTGCGACCGAATTTAGATGGTTCTACTCGTGTTTCGTGTCTCCAACTACAAAGTTAATTTAATAATTGGTATTTCATGTTTTAGAATACCAAAATTTTATTTTATTTTATTTATTATTATTCACACAAAACAAATTACAACCGTTACAGAGATATGGTCGTTACAAAATAAACAGTTTTGATCTGGATTGTAATTCAAAAACATGTGTACACAGAAAAATCAAACGTATTAAACTATAAGTAAAGGTAAATCAAGTTAAAAAAAAACAGAGCAAACATAGACACTAAACAAACAAAGATCTACAATCCGATTACTATCCGCGTCCTTCATATTATTAAAGTCAGACGTATATAAGACATGTGCAGGTGAAATTAGTTATCCATACCACTAGTTAATAATAATATGGATAGGGCAGTCAGATTCAGCACGGATGCTTGACTGCCACAGTTCCTCGGCCAGGTTCGGCCGGTGTGGGTTCAGTGGCGTAGAGGATGTCTTTTAGTATTTTTATATAATAGGATAGTTTGGGAGTAAAAATATCAAGATTAGGGTTGGCATTTGCCACCTCGTTGTACTGACGAGCCATTCTAACCAGGGGGCTGTAAAAAGAGGTATTATTTTTAAAAACTCGTAAAGCGAAAAGATTAGTTTTATTAGACCTACGCGCACTATGTTCAGTATTAAATGAAATTTCGGAAAGTAAGTAAGGGGTGTCTATTATTGAGTGGATCAATTTATAAAAGTAAATGAAGTCAAAGTATGTTCGACGTGCTTCCAGCTTATGTACGTTAAATTTCGATAGCCTAGCATCGTAATTGAAATACAGTCGACCTGTTTGTTGACGGTAGCATATCATTCGCAAGCATTTCTTCTGCACTCTTTCAATTTCGTCAGAATGTACTTTATAGTGTGGTGACCAGACAGGACTGCCGTATTCCAAGACGCTTCTGACGAGAGTAAAAAAAAAATTGTATTAAAATGTTTGTTTACTAAGTATTTTTTCTGATTGAATATGTGCATATCTTATCTTTCATTGATATAAACTGATGTTATTCGTGTGTCCAGGTGGTGCCACCAGATGGCGGTTGGGGCTGGGTGGTGGTTGTCGCATCTTTTATGTGCAACTTCTTGGTCGACGGCATCATATTCTCCGGTGGAATGCTCAAGAATTCTATCAAGGATGAATTCAAGGTAAAATTTATTCCCTTTTTACTTTTTTTTATAGTGACACAGTATTTGGCTCTCCTCAGCCTGGTAAGCCAGAGAAGAGCCAACGTTTCAAGTACAACGGACGCGATGTCAAGGCATCGCCTCCGTTGGGACTGCCATACTGGCCCGCGAGATGCTTCTTCACGCTTCGTTTGAAGAAATCCATATTGTGTGAAGGAGGAAATACATGTGCCGGCAACGAGTTCCATTTCTTGATGGTGCGGCAGAATAGGAGCTGCCAAATGTTTTAATCCGTGGAATGTTTTCCACCGTTAAGCGATGACAGCGTTGTCCAGCGCATGTAGTTCTGTGATGTTACATTCTATTTAATTACTAAGAAAGTACCTATGCTCTATCCACTGGGAGTCTCAGCTAGACTCCCTCGAGGGATTCGTGTGGTTCTTTTGTCAGAAAAATATCTACCCAAAAGTATAAAATAGGTCGACTAATTAAATAACTTGAGGTTTATTGCAAATTGCAAAGGTACAGTCGCAGAATATCTACGTTATTTCAACATTATGTCAAATGAATCTTTGTGATGATTGTTCGTCATAGTTATGCGAGACGTTCTCAAATTAAACCGACGGTTAAGTTTTAACGGTGAGAAAATCAAAATGTTAAGTTTCGCCTCAAACGAACGTTATGTAATGTACAATTCCTCATTTTTTATAACTGTCTACCAGATCAACCAAATTAACAATAGCGATACAAATATCGCTATTATTACTTGGATCACGGAATTTATTAATAAGTTCTGTGATCCAAGTACTTAAAGATCAAACTTCCAAGATACTATTATTATTAAGTGATCTATTTATATGTATGTGATGTTAAGAAATATTTATTTATATTTATTTACGGTCATTCGCCGTGCGGTCCCCGGCAGAGTAGAATAGGCCACCCTCACTCTTACCGAGGTGTCGTAAAAGGCGATTAAGGTAAAGCTGCTGGCATGATCATCAGCACCCAGAGAAGGAAAACTCTGCATTTATATCAAAACCCTCGCCAACCCGTCTGCCAAGCGTGGTGAGTATGGAAATTACCCCTCATGTGATTGAGGGAGGCCCGTGCCCCAGCAGTGGGGACTTAAATGGGCTGATGATGATGGTGATGACGGTCATTCATTTACTGTGAGGCATTCAAAATACGTAATATAAGTGAATATGTATAAGAACTAATTAAATATTTCTGGCGGTAGGACTACTCCGTGTTGGCAGGTGCAATTCAAAGGTTTTAAATTAGTTTCTAGCCCCTTTATTGCAAATTGCGAATTAAGGATAGCCCCAAAAAAAAATTCGTGCCGGCCCATTTTAACGTTGCGGGACGGATGAACGGAACGGGATGACTTGAACTTTAGTACGGTATTAACTATAAATCGCGATTTATTATAAGGTAGTAGTGGTTTCAGTGAACAAATTTGTTGTTTGTGTGTTTATTTGTGCAGCGAAATGATCCCAATAATAATAAACGTTGAATTGTACCGTTTTTAAGACTGCTATTGTGTGTCGAAAGAAAAATATAGCAGTCTTAACTGCTCTTGTGTGTAGAGTGGGTTGTCACATTACAACTAGCTAGGACCTAATAGAGTCTTAAACCCTTTACCCTTAGAGGGTCGGGTAAAGAAATTGTTTAGTGGTTTCGGCAGAATCCGTAAATTTTACTGAGTGACTGTGAGATTGACTGACTTCGACTGTTGACTCAATTATATCATTAAGTTACTTGACATTGGAAAGATATCTTCGGTTAGAGCCATATAATAAAAAAAAACTCATTTAATAAAATCCATTCGTTCATATCCTACGATTAGTTTCTAGCCACCACATTTGGTACAGCGATGCGTCAAAATGAATATGTAATGAAGTGACGGAGGCAGCCGCTGTTAGCTCTTGCGCAGTTTATTTTTAACGCCAGAACCACACCCTCATGTCGTCGCCGGCGCATGCGTCACAGCCGTGCCTCTATCTTGAAACTGTGCATAGCTCTTTTATATGCCCTGCCCAATAAATCCTGATGTCTGTCATATAATTTTTTTTGTCTCGAGCCTAAAGCGAAAGATGTAAAAGGAAGGTCGTATTTGATTAGTCACGATTTGCGTCATCCATTTTAGTGTGTCTAAAAGTAGTGGGCTTTTTCGGCATTGATATTGATTTGTAGAGCAGGATACTCGTACATATGCGATTTTGGAAAAACCTTGTTTAATCTCTCTGTGATGGAAACAAAATGTCTATCAATAAAAAGGTTTCCACTTTCCATCTTTTATAGTTGTGTTCAATTCGAAAAACATAATATTGTGTAATAGAAAAGTGTATCAGTCGTCCATCGCCCACTCACGTGAATAGCGCGGAATTGGATCCACTGGTCACGAGATTTATGCGTTAGCTTTTTTCTACAGTTTAAACTTTTGTGTTCGTACGAAACGACCGGTTTTTGCGAAGGTCAAAATTTATAGCGGAAAATTTCACGACCAAGATGTGAATCCATTGGCTTTTACAGATATATATACATATTTTGTCGACCCGATTGGAACAGTGGTAGTGAACGCTGCCTCTGATACAAGGGTTGCGGGTTCGATCCCCGCACAGTACAAACATTTGTGTGCATGAACATGTGTGTTTGTATTGGTCTGGGTGTTTGCTATTGTTATTTGCTATGTATTATAAGTATGTATTAACAAAAGAAAAGTATTATATGTATATATTTGTAATCCCACTGTTGATTCTGATATCCGTAACACAGGTGCTTGAGCTACCTATCTCGGAGTCAGGTCAATTTTATTTATTTATTTATATTAATCGTTTTCATATTATTGAAGACCAGGGTCGTGCGCACATCGTACCTATCCCTGATTTAATATGATGAGGGGAGACCTATTAGGTGCCCTCAATTTTCTTTTTTTGTTGTACATTTATGAACACATCGTGAAACTGCTTGGTATAGCTAGCTACATTTAAGGTGCCCAATAAAAAAACAATTTAGGATTTGCAGATGTTTGCTTCCTTCCAACGTGCGTGCAGAATAGGTAGTATATCTCAAGTGTTGTTAACGGGCTGTTAAGCAAATCCAGGAAAATATTGTCAGCAGTCTAGACGTCTATCCAAGGTTTTGCATGAGAAGTAGGTTTGTTAGAAAATGAATGCTAATCGGCGGCGGAGTAAAACCGGCGGATTCACGCTTTGGTAAACCCTTCGTCAAGCCTGACCCTCGGTTATGCTCAATCGGTTTTCGACTAGGTTTAACAGTTTTGTCGGCCTTTGTAGTGTAACTATATGTACAAAATAACGGCAAACTTTTTTTACCGATTTTGTATCTGTATTTTTCTGTCATTTGTCTCTGCACAAATCTAGGTAAGTAGGTATTTTGATAAAAGTCACGTAACGATCTTCGCCTGCTATTATCTGTTTGAAAATAATAACCAACACGATTTCTACTTAGAGCTAAGCGCGTTTTATTTTTAGCCACCAGTTTCAATGTTTGTGTGTGTAGCCATACTCAACGTTTACTGCTTGGTAAACGAATCGCACTGACACGTGGAAGCTGTTTTCGCGAGTCGAGCTTAAAAAAACTAGCAGACATAAAAGTAATGATGATCGGCATAATTGTCAGCCGAACGCTTGTTTAGAGCCATGAAAAAAGGTTAGTAAGTAAGTAGGCGTTTAATAGCCTCGAAACTAGTTTCGTGCTGAATGTGTAAATAGTTGTTGTTGTATTATTTATTACCATAATGTTAGGGCCAAGGCCTCGATCTCGCTTACGAGTGCGGTCTCGTTCGTTCATTCATTCCATTCGGTACCGGCCCGCGTGCGTCAACAGGAACCTTGTACCGACTGAGTATGGTTCTTATTGGTGATTGAAAGTTCCGATGACATTCGCTTTGGCGATAAGCGCTACTTAATCATTTTATCGATTTGTGTGAGACTATTCGTAAAGCGGCTTATTAACTTCAACGCATTTAAGAACATTTTGTAGGTAAGCATTACCACAGATATTATAATACTAGGCATTACTTACTGAACGTTCTCTTAAGTAAGTACATATATGAAGCGTATTGTTGTGATACGTAGGTATACCATAGTTAATATCGTCGTTATAATGATTTTTCGTTTTCCATTGTAGGTACGAAAAAGCTTCAAGATTTTAATTGCTAATATATTATTCATAATTTTAATAATATGTATTTTTGTTCTGATATTGTTTTTATTCATAATCATAATCTCTCATTAAGACTTAGAGACTACTTGGAAAGATTAAATATTTTTTTGTCAGCTATCTCATTATTTGACCAAATAAATGTGTAACGTGTACATTGCTTGTTGAACTATTTCAAAAACGTTATCATTTGGCATACTAACATAGCATTTTTATCATATTTGAAACCGTTCTGTGGTTTGTACGTCCTATAAAATGAATTCCGTCTACTGATAAACCGATAAAAGCCGTAATTTTCCATAATTCAATTGTATTATATAAATTACATAAACACTCACTCTTCAGTTAAGGTGACGAGTAGGGCGCACTAGCGACGCCAATCGGTTTAAATTGGTAGCAAATAAACCGGATATCTTTTTAACAATTTCGAAGCTGCAGCCTCTCGGAAACAATTATACTATTTATTTAATACTTATACTTTTGCGTATCTATGCTTTTGTATACGAAATTTGAATTACCGCTAAAACGGCCACTTATGGCGTTAATCCAAATTTCGAGTGCAAAAGAAGATCAAAAAGTAGAAAAGAAAAGAAGTGCACAATTATCAAATAAATAGTATAAATGTTTGCTTAGAGACTTCTGCTTCGAAATTGTTTAAAATAGACCCGGTTTAGTAGCTAACTATTTAAATCGATTGGTGTCGCTAGTTAGGGCCTCGTCTCGTATATACATATAGATTTTATTTCGAAATTCCAACTACTAAATAGGAAAGTAAATAAATAGGTAGGTTAGGTCGCAAATACGGTAGAGTACTTATTTGATTCATTAAAATATCACACCGACTGTCACGAGTCTTTAGCCCGAGTATAACAGTTATAAAATGAATTAACAGTCCATATATCATTTATCATGATGAATGCAATACTCTACCATCTGACACTGAAGCCCAATACTCGGGCTCGTGACATTTATTTTCATACGACATATATCACTAAAATATAGTTTTTTGTATGGTTTTCGGGTGATATCCGCCATGTTTTCAAAATATCACGATCCCGAGAATTGGGCTCCAGGTCTTTGCGTTTGTTTAGTATAGGTACTTATACGATAGTATCTGTAATTATCTCGATAATTTTCACCATTACACCGGGTAGGTAACTTTCTTAGCTGACTTAAGATGCATGAGCAATAGAACTATTTGTTAGTAGTTATAAAATTAAACGTGATAACTTTCTAGAAGCCCAATTAAGCACGTGTAACAAGTCTCACTAACATTACAAACTAGTCGTTTGCTGTTTTCTCGATTTTCCATGAATACTTGGTAATCTAGGAGCCCGCCGACGTTATACTTGCTTGATTATAAAGCGGTTATTGTTCTGGTTATATGGTAGGCAATAACTTTTGAATATCATATTTAGTTGAGAATCCGAAGAATTGAATCCCAGAAGTGTTTTGACTTTTAAAGATTAAAAAATATTCTACTTGAGTTACATAAGACCTGCATGCCAATATCTTCATAGACATGGATTATTTACTACGTGATCATAAGTGAATAAACGTACCTAACCACATATTTACGTTTAGGTACATAATACATGGTAATAGTGTTACCTTCGTACGCACCTGTAATAAAAACACTTAGGTATGTTGAAGGTAAACAATAAAATTCAATATGCTTGTCTATGCAAAACTAGGTCAATTTTATATGCATCTAGGTCGTTTAGATTTTAATGAGAAAAACAATGGGAACCCTTACTATACACTACTTGCTATAGGCCAGCAATTCCTTAGGAACAGGATAAATTTATCGCGATAAATTTCAAGAATTCGTTACACAATGTCCAATTCCTTACAAGGGATTTCAAATGTAAGTAACATACTCTCTGCTCTCTATAAGATTTTAAACTTTCGCGTTGCATTATACAATTAATCAATGTACGGGACAAAACGGTATTTTAGTTAGATTAGTAAATACAGTCTTCATTTGATTATAAACCTTATAAAGGAAGGAGGAAATTTGACAGTTTTGTATAGCTTGACCTGTCCGCCACTGTACATACTCGTAGTAGCGTCTAATAACAGCTTGACGCTTTCGACCGCGTTACAACGGTCGTGGTCACAAGCGGACTAAAAAAAACGCGTATGTCCCGTGTACATTAATCATTTTTCTTGAAAACGATTCAACGTCATTATAAGAATGCTGAAAAAAAAGTAGCTGTAGGGAATTTTTTTCCTTACAGTACCTATAGAGCATACAATTAGCATAAAATCTATGGGAAACGACATATTTCCTTTTGATCTTTTATTTTGACAGACACCGGCACTCTACCATTACTTATGTCTGTTTTGAGACAAGCTTTAATAGCTTTCGGAACCGAATTTCGGAGGTGATTCGTAGGAGGTCCCTAATTTAACTGGACTACCTACCTTACTCATTCAGGGCTGCAAGAACTTATTTTATTTCATAAAATGGGTGAGAATAATTATGACAATTTGAAGGGTGATTATGTTCGTACGTCATTGGTCAGGGCCACCCCGGGCGCCCGCATCCGTCTGCAGCCCGCTGCGCGAAACCAATTAACTCGACAATTTACGCATAGCGCCTGCTTGGACCATTCACAGTGGAATTTACCATGACCAAGACATAGTCGCAGGGTTCATGAAGAGCAATGTTCTGCGTGATTTCTGGTAGCAGAATTGTTTTCCAAAATCCCGATCCAGAAACAAATCCAGTGAGAGTTGAAGCTGTCTCTTTACTAGTATTTAGGTAGGTGATTTATGTACGGTCGGCTGAACTACCTGAAGAGCAAAAATCGCTTACAGCTTGCATAGTTTTTTCTTTGAAAAGACACCATTTTTGTGTCATGCGTGCATGCGATTTTCATTTGAAAGTGGTTAAGCGCCAGATTCCCCGACCGTACCTATATCGTGGGTTCATAAGTAATATGGTATGGTATGGACCATAGTGTTCTACTCAATTTATAGATTCGAGAACGTTGAACTTAGGGTAGGTATTATCGTATGTGGTTACAAAAACAGCTTTCAATATAGATTTAAGATCCGATAATTGCCTACATCAACTTGGCACCCATTTTGATTTCATTTCTTGTTTATGATTGGTAAGTAAGTCTGGAAAATTATAGACTTTGAAATTATTAAGTGCCTACTTCATTTCATTTATAGATAAGGTTTGCTAGACGCCGCCTATTCCCACGTGTGCTTGCCTTGAATTAATTCAAAAACCTGTCTTATTCGACGTTAATTGAGCGCCAAAAACACGCAGTCGCTGTACCTAAACTATAAAAATGTAGTCTCTTATTATTGCGTGCATACGTTTTTATCACTATTCATATTTCTGTTATCTGTAGGGACACTATCTGAAACCACGCAATATAGAACCAAACTTGCCTAAAGCTCCACCCAAAATTAATGTATAAAGCTACACGACATATTCAGTCTATAATTTTACGAGGCATTTTTATTATATATCGACAGATTAGTACATTATATTGATACACATACCCATCTCTTGGTTCCACCATATATTTCGCCCAAGTACCCAAAACTAGGTAATTGTTCCTATCGTCATTAAAAGTCGACTAGAAATCGAGTTCTCATAGTTATTTCTTTATAAGGGAAGCTGTACCGCTAAGGGTGTTGAAAATGGACTGTATGAAGCCTTATGTGCCTACGTTCAATACAAGTGCACGCGCAGTCCACAACACAACACACCGTGCGAAGTGTGACCGCGGCGCCAGACGGCACGAAACTTTTCCACTCATGTGAAATACGTAAAGTTACAGCCCTCGTAATTTCCAACTTGTGCATAGTTCGGCCCCGCGAGAATCTGACTCTTATCTGGATACAAATAAAGACCTGGTGCTTTGGAGAGTTTAAGAATGTGGCCACATAGGCGGCAGAGGGCAACGCACGATCGCGGCCTCCAGACCAGTCGTGTTAACTGTTCACATTGCATTTTGTGATTTGATTCGACTCGGAACCGATGCAATTAGCAAACGCATTAATTTGATCCGAAGAGTATTAAATCAGAGTGTATCTTAAAATTAATTAAAGCAGCGTATTTAATTTAGTCACATTTTCATGAACGTGACAGATTTTTTATGCTGAAAGATTAGTACGTAGGTAGATTTCTAATAGGAAACTACTTACCTTAAGATGATTTTAGACTGCCTATCATACAAACCAACTTAATTTATACATACAATTATTCGATTTAATTGGTTATCATGCGTAAATGAAGTCCTATTAGAAAGATTACCCTATATACAGTCCCTCTGCAGGGCAAAGGCCTCCATCATAGAAATAAAATTATCGCTACTATGATGTGATTAGGCTTAATCACCACGCTTGCTAAAAGCGGATTGGTGATCACAAACCCGAGCTATGCACGAAAAATTTGAAACATGATTTTTACTCGACCTGGGAATCGAACCCAGGACCCCGAGATCACTGCCTGGTGCTTAGACCACTGGGCCAACAGGGTATTGTTAGATAAATATGTTAAAATTATGTCGGTCTACCTATGTTATTTATTTTTTTGTTATTAATTCAGCGGGAAAACCTGAATACCTACCTACTCTAACTAAGCGCACAGTGCAGACCACCAATTATAACGTTTTTTTCCATGGCCATGCTCTTTCCGGTGAGCAGATAACATCAAATTCGCACACTATAATTGCCTCATTATTAGGTAATTTTATTATGTAAGTCGATGAAACTTCGAACTCAAATGTACTTAGGTACCTACCTAAGTATTTGTTTTTATTTCTACCGCAATCAACCGTTCTGTAGTGAGATTATCACTACAGAAGAGTTGATTGCGGGTAGATATAAAGTGTAAAGGGTCCGGTCCATAGGTAGGTATATAAGTTCTTAGATATTGTGTGGTGATCATTGGGGGAGGACTATGTCCAGCAGTGGCCGTTTATTGGCTGAAATGATGATGATTATGATGATATTGTTATATTATATTTTAGGTTTATGGGATATTCATATTTATTGCTTGCTGCGGCCTATCTTTTGGTAACTTGTTACGTTGTAACGCTCATAGACATTAACAATACTGGGACACAGCCATATCTCTGTAGTCAAGGCACCGTAGGCGGTGTGCTGCGTTGAGAAAGTAACCTCTCAACGCAGCACAGCTCTTTGAACCTCGTATATAAAAGGACATGGTAATTAAGGATCACCTAAGTGGGTGATCGCCCCCAACGCACCCTAGCTACGCCACTGATTCTCACGATATCCCGATATGGTGATGAGAATTCACCGCTGATGGTGTTTTACTGGATATGCCTCTGGGCTCCATTACCAGACGGAGAGCCCCACATAACTCACGCTGCTGGCCCCAGCCGGCGGGTTATGCATAAGGCATGGCCCTCCTATTGCTCTTCGGGAAATAAGTATACATATTTTTAAATCTGACCAATTTTTACATAACACCATTAAAGGAGAATCGTAAAAGAAATTGAACAGATTCGTAACATAATGTGTTCAGGTACACAAACTAATAACTTTGTATGAAATCGTAATTCATTACCAGACGTTTGTAAAATAAGTTAGTGATTAATGATAAATCGTTTGCTAAACATAAGCATCGGTTAACGCGTGATGGTGAATATGATTTACATTGCAAATCCGAAGCCCGGCTGGAATGCAGCTCGGCGCTTGGTTGCAGTGATTTACTGGTTGTTGCGAGCTCGGCGCAATGTCATTGCCGGTGAAGATTTTTTATTGTTGAATAATCACAGTTAAATTATTACGCTTGACGTCGTAAGTCACATGCGTGCGAGTAGCCTCATGACTATTGGATGCCAAACAATGATCGTGCGAAGTGGAGGAGAATTAGCAGGAAAGCGGACCTCCAAAGCGACAGCTTCGGATGCAATCGAGATTGACAAGCTAGGATGCCAGCGACAAGTTGGGCGTTACAACCTGACAGACATTATCTAAATAACCCTCATCATAATTAGTTATGTTGATTAGTTTACATTTCTCATCTTTTAGAGGTATTAGGCACCTACTACTTTTGTAATGTAGGTAAATGTAAAGTGGACTCCTTTTTCCGCACTTAGGTAAGACTCTCATTTGGTCCATTGTGCGTGTTGGGGACTACTTTTGTATTAACTGCCTCGTTGGCGCAGTGGGTAGTGCGTCGCACTTTAAAGCGATGGCTGCACTGGGGGTCCTGGGTTCGATCCCCGGGTCGGACCAAAATTTGTACCCGAGTTCTTCTGTTAAGAAATTCTCAGTGTCAGCCCGGAGTCGGGAAGTTGGCTGTCTTGTACCCCCGTGCCTCGGATAGCTTGTTAAGCCGTTGGTCCTGCGCCCGATCCCCTTCGGTCGTATCGCACTGGTGTCCCATCGGAATATGAGAGTAAGGGAATAGAGAGTGCACTTGTGTTTGCGCACACACTTGAGCACTATAAAATGTCCTGCGTAAGTGACTGATCGCAGATTGAGATTAGCCGCCTTAGCCGAAATCGGTTGGAGGATATTATATCTTTTTTTTGTATTGGAGTTCCAGGGAAAAAATGTGTTAGTCGCACTAGTCACGTTTCAATAACTACATGTTAATATTTTTGACTCAAACCAGTTCATATTTCCGGTATGAATAAACATTATCCAGTGCAGAGCGCCGAGTTTGACCTCAGTAAATCACAAAGTTATCCTGCCTGATCTATATAACTAACTTGGGTGATAACTTGATACATCTCATTACGTCGGTTACAGCATTGAACAAAGTGCACTATTGATCTGTGGGCTCATGTAATTTCTATGTCACGACCTTGTCTTCTCTAATTAAAAGCGTTAAGGTACTGTTGGTTATTGCGTACTCCATTGTGACAATTATCCAGCAGGGTTAGCTTATTAACTTCGCGACTATACCTACGTAGTTTACGTTTCTAGAAAAAAGGTAAAATTCACATTTAGATTATCCTGGAAGCATTGAAAACCACGTGTTACCTACTATATATACCTTTGTATGTGTATTTTTTATACTAGAGGCGTTCATAGGAGATAATACTAAGATATGGAAAAACATCTCTTGGAGGCAATAGACAACAGACAAGGATGCTCATAGGAGCGTTAACAGGGCATTATGCAACGAATAAAACATCGAACAGCGACTGCAGAGCATGCAAGGAGACGGAAACCATAGAACATCTTTTATGTCAATGCGACTCACTAGCCAGAGGCAGAATGTGTCTTCTAGGTAACGCTTATCCTAAACGAGAAGACTACAGACGTAGTGACACTGATGAAACGAATCTTTTGTGAGTATAGAAGTGCAAAGGATAGGGGAGGTGCAAAAGATCTCTTAGGGTCGACGTGTCCCATGAAAATGGCCCCTAACAAATAATATAAGATCTAGTATCTTATATTATCTGTTAGGGGCCATTTTCATGGCGTCAAACGAGCAAACTTGTGTATGACAGGTGAGAATCGAATGATACAATTCGACAATTGTAGTAGTCCTACACGGATCCACGTCTGAACAAAGCAACGATGTATAGGTAGAAATTTTATAAGCAATGTGTGCAGAATCAGCCATGTCCTGTTTAAAATCAAGGAACTAATTAATATGCGAGTATCTACGAGTACTTAGTACCTGAGTTAGAACCCGTTACAGTAAATGCCTACCTCAGAGGCCAAGCCTGCACGCGCAGAGTCAATAGGACCACACGGACTGCGGCCAGACGAGCCTTGCGAATGACGAACGAACCATCAAACGCTTTGGAGCCTTACCACTTCAGCAACAAAGATCAAAATCTATATTAAAGAACAAGTACCAACTTTACCCGTTGCAATATCGATTTCGTGCAATCCTAGCGGATATGGTCTCTAGGGCTAAGGCGATAGGAGCGGCTGCTTCGACTATTTGTATGGCATCGACTACACGTTGCAGTTTCATTATTACGGTATACGGGTCATTCATTTAATACGCAGACGGTGTTGACACAGTCAAGGTGAATAACCACCTGTTCTAGCTTATGGACTTAGGCGATGTGGGTAGCCGTTCATGATAATGTACTTTGTGACACATACTAGCTATGCAGACTGACCCGATGGCGCATTTGGTAGTGACCCTGCCTCATACGTCAAAGGTCGTGGGTTCGATTCCTTCTCAGGATAAACTTTCATGTGGTGAAAATGTATGTTTTTTCTGTATCTGGATGTTATGTGAATTTAAGTATTACAAATGTAATACTTAAAGTACAAATGTACTTCCTCTATTGTCTGATATGTGTAAGTGCAGCTTCTTACCATGTTGATATATACGGGAGTCAGGTCAATGTAGATATATGAGGTTGCATAAAATTATTAAAAATATGAACTAAACTGAGTAGGTAGTACATGCTTGGAATCTAGTATCTACTTAGTTTAAGACTGTTTAAAACAAAATTTGAATCCACTAATGTAGACGACAGGGCATTTTACGGGCACATTTAGCGCACTTAACTGTCATGGTTAATGAAAAGTCAATCATAATTACTGAGTTGCAACACTCAGACATAAACACCGTTTGACAACTAACAAGGACAGTAGGCCGGACGAGAACACTGGCTACGGAAATGGTTCCTCACGGAAATACCTAGATATAGATTTAATCTCAAGTAGGCACCACAGAGGAAGTTTTACACAAACGTAGTACATTGAAAGTATTTCTAGACAATTCAAACAGACATTGAAGCATAGCGCGAAATGTACGCCGACGTAACTAAGTAGCTACGCCAAAACGATCAAAATAACAGGCCTTGCTCGAAAACCGTGGGATTCGCTTCCCGATCGCGATATATTTATTTCACAAGCACTAAAAAGGAAATTTCGTTCACCGAGTAGATAGTCTTGTTTACCTTGAGACGGACATTCATGACTCCTATTAATTGTTTCAGATCAGTGAAGGAGAGGTGGCACCGGTTAGTTCTTTGTTAGCAGGTTTTTATCTGCTGGCTGGACCTTTCATCTCTGCTTTGGCAAACAAGTAAGTAACTTTTGTTTTAGTTAGTGAGATTTTAAAAATGTAGTTTCCTAGAATATGGCGCTTAAAGTTAATCACAACTTCTCATTCCAGGTATGGTTTCCGAGTGGTGACGATTGTCGGAAGTATTATCTCAAGTGCAGCCTTCGCCGTCTCTTACTACGCGACTAGTGTGGAATTCCTCTACCTTGTATATGGAGTCATAGGAGGTATGTAATTAACAAGCTAAAATAACGATTGTTTATTTTACCTTCTATAAACACTCGTTTCTAGTTTTTCAAGATGCCAGTATCGAAGTTATATTTACCTTGTTTGCATAATTCCTTTTAAGTTATTAATTTGTTTGTAGGAAGTACAAACGTAACGCCTTTAATTATAACCAGAATAATATGGTTCTCAGGTATCGGTCTCTGTATGATATACATGCCCGCTGTACTGACTGTCGGTTTCTACTTCGAAAAATGGAGAGCTCTAGCCACGGGCTTGGCGCTTTGCGGCTCCGGTGTGGGCACCTTCGTAATGGCTCCCCTGACGGACACCCTCAACGAAACATACGGCTGGAGGACAACTGTTCTAGTTCATGCAGGTTTGTATTTTGGATATACCTACGTTTTAGTTTCTTGTAATAACGATATCCACCTTCCATGTCTAATCTAATCTTAAATTTTCAGGAATGCTACTTCTGTGCATAGTATTTGGTGGTATGTTCCGTCCGATAAACCCAGTCCGCGTGACACTCGCCGACCAGCCAGAGGAAGATGACGCCAACCGCCGGCACGAGGAAGCTGTGGAAAAACTCAATTCCATGCTGAAACTACAAAGCAAATTCGACTCTGGAATTTCTATGCCACCAGAAATGAGGTTTACCAACAAAGTCACTCCTCACACCTGGATGGGAGTTGCGAATAACACGCGTTACCCGACAGCTGAAGAAGTGTTTAAAGGCAGTAATTCTCACTTGGGTCAATTTAACAGAAGATCGTCAGCAACCGCCACTGCTATTAAAAATACTCTCGGAAACAAGCCCCTATTTATCGACGTCCCAGTCGCCGAAAAAGATGAACAAGAGGACTCTAACAGCAACCTGGATAACACTGAACCGCTTATCGGTTCCCCCGGTGTCAAAGTTGTGCCCACACACCCGAACTCTCGTCGCTCTCACATGGACTTGGCCAGGCCACTGTACAGAGATGACATCTTCTTCGGAGCTAGTTTGACAAGGCTGCCGCAGTACACTTCACGCACATCACTCGGTTACCATTTGGCTGTAACTCACGTACCGACAAAAGAAGACGCTCAAGAAGAACAATCGAATAAATGCAGCATTTGTCCTGAAGCTGTTAGGAGAGCACTGGCCACGATGTTGGATGTCAGCCTTTTCCGTTCACCTACATTTGTAATTTTAGCCCTGAGCGGTTTCTTTACCATGTTGGGATTCTTTGTGCCATACATGTACGCCAAACAGCGAGCTATCGACAATCACGCGAACAAGTCTACGAGTGACTGGCTGGTGTCTGCGATCGGAGTGTCAAATATCGTCGGCCGTATCATGTGCGGGCTGATGTCGTCTATGCCGAAGGTATCCCCGTTGTGGCTCAACAACATTGCTCTATCAGCTGGAGGAATCGCTACAATGCTCAGTGGACTTTGCTACCATGATGCTTACCAGTTTGGATACACTGCAGTCTTCGGTCTTGCCGTTGGTAAGTTAAAAATATTATGCACGATTACTTATGGATCATGATAATTTTAATATTAATAGATATCTACTGTTTTGAAAATGTTTAACACATATATTTTGTTGCAGCTTGCTTCGCGTCTCTACGGTCTATTCTGGTAGTGGAATATCTGGGCTTGGAACAGTTGACCAACTGCTTCGGCCTCTTCCTTCTGTTCCAAGGACTTGGAGCATTACTTGGCAATCCTATTGCTGGTAAGTTTCTGCAGATGTGATCAGTCAGCATGACCATCCTACGCATGGTGTGCTCGGCAGGTATTTGGCTTTGAGCCTATTTCAGTCATAAAGGCCAGTGGTATGCTGGCGCCAAACATTATGCAAACAGTTCACAATGACAGTTTCACAACATTGTCCGTCTTGCTAAATTATATTAATTTGTAACATACCTTCATCTGTTTTTTCTCTATCATATAGTAGAAACACAGTAATGCTCAAAAATCTATTTCCTTCTCTTAGGAAGAAACTTGTGGTTAAGTATTTGTTCTTATTAAAGTATTATTTTATTACTTTTCAGGTATTTTATACGACAGAACGAAGAGTTATGACATATCATTCTACGTGTCAGGAGGATTCCTTCTGCTGTCGGCCATCATGTGTTATCCCGTGGACTGGGTCAGCAAGTGGGAGAAGTCCCGAAAGAAGCAACAATTCAAAGGCTCACCTAAAGTGTGATCGACTATCGCTTGAACGGAAAGTTCACTGCGTTACTGAACTCTATCTGGGTCGAGACATTGGTGCCAAAAGAACCCTAATCAGTGCATCTATTCTGGGACTCACCTCCCGTAGTACCTACGCCGTGATTTCTTCGGCTGGCATTCGACGTTAGCTTGACAAGTGTTCCCGCGAAATGGACTATTAACTTTGAATACGAGCCTTAGAATCCTAGATAGATGCGGCCGCTGTTCTTGTCCTTTACAAATTCAAAAGACGTACAAAGTAAACACGGTACATTTAAGGAAATTGTAGTGTTGCAATAACCTGTGAATGCACCTCGAATATGGAATTTATAAATTGGAAAACATTCCAATCAGAGACAAAACTGCAAGGGGTATTGCTTTAGCAATGATTCAGTTAAGTCAGATAAATGCATTTAAAATAGGTTTAGAATTTTTAAAAAGTACAAAGACTCGGAGAGTAGGTTATTTCGCAGTTTTGTCGATGTTTATAAATCAAGATGAGATGATCGGAAGTTCTACTTTAAAAGTAAATATTTAAAGTATGTTTTTACTAAAATATGTACCTCTCACCCCTAAAGCGGTACATAAACTATTGTTATACAATTTTATTTTACTTTAAGGGATCGCATATCAGTATGCATGAGTGATTTTATATGATTGTATTGTAACTAATGTTTGTGCCTTATTGTACGACGTGATATATTGTCTACGTGTGAACGTAATTATTAATCTTATTCTTAGTTTATTTGCGGCTTGTTTCCGGAGTGTGCAGGTTCCGCGACCGTTGTACTTTATACACAATGGTTTTCAGACTTTTGTTTTACATTGAACGTAACTTTTAGAATAAGTGCTACAATTGTGGCTGTGGTCTTTAGTATATTAATGTTGTAAATAAGAAATCATAGTCATTGGTCTGTTTATAAATCATGTTTATCCTACTTATTTCTATATCGACTTCAAATTCTCACCGATATGTTTTTATATCATTGAGATGTTGACATAAAATATTTCCATTCAGATTCATCATTATGTACTTATTTCACTTATATTCAATAAATTATTAGTTTTACTTGTATAATTTCATCAAATATTTTCCTACGTAAAACTTAAGATTTTTATATACTTATCTGTGTATTTAAAACATTGTGCAATCAAAGATTTAGGTAAAAGATGCAAATGGTTAAAGTACAATATTTTTAAGTTTAAAATTCGTTTCACATGTTTATTCGAATAAATAAAATCTATGAATATACATTATGTAATATTTTATTTTTTGCCTTCTTATTTTAATTCCATAAGTATACGTATAGTTAAGAACGAATCTGGTCAATACTCGTCGATCATACATTTATGTTTGTATATAGGTAAATGGAAGCGTTTTGGTACCTAGATCTGTTGATATAGACGTGTAGTTGGTTCATATGAGTCGCTGATTTTATTTATTGCCATTAGGCCTTCTGTTGATGACTATGATTTTTTGTGTGAATAGGGGATGTCAATGCCACATTGCCTGTTACACTGCTTGCATACTATCTCCCAAATTAACGATATTCCCGCTATCCAACCCTGGGGGACAGCGAAGTTTCTAAAACATTTGTGGCGCTGTCCACCCGCGGTGGACAAGTAGGCGGGTGGACGGCAGGAACAACCGCAAATGAAATCAATTGGAATTTTAATGAGGCCGGAACACATTAAATACGTAGTTTTAAAAACAATGTCAAGGTTTAGAATATTTGTTATTATATTAAGTAGTTAACGGAAGTGTGAATGAAATTTATGAACAACTTCCTATTTACAAATAAAATATGATTAAGATAGTGCAAGCAGTCTCCCCGAGCGAGCCTTAATGACTTAATAAGACCGAGTTTAACTGGTGGTTAATATTAGCAACAAAATCGTTTATAATAAACATACTTTGTTGACAACTGTGGTTTTATTTTAGCGTAAGATATGCGATTTATGCTTGCTTGCTTGCCTTACAATAAATATTTTCAGATGAACTCTTGATCTGTCACCACGTTATTATAAATCGCGATCTAAATTTAATACCGTACTAAAGCTCATGTAATCCAGTTCCAACACGCAATGTTAAAAATGGGCTGGCACGAGTTTTGTTCCGGGACTATCCTAAGTTCAGGATTTCTAATAAGAGGGGTTAATGTCTAGAAATTGTACGTCACTAGCAAACTAATCAGAGGGGCAATTCACGTACACTCGTCATTGGAGTCGAATTTAGAGATTTCATACATTCGTCCATTCAAATCTCTAAGTCGACTTTAAGATTTTAAACTTTCGCGTTGCATTATACAAATAATTAATGTACACGGGACAAAACGCGGTTATTATTATATGTATGTACATACTCGTAGTAGCATACTCTACTCTACTCACAGCTTGACGTTTCGACCGCGTTACAACCGTCGTGGTCACAAGCGGAGAGCGTTTTCTCCCGTGTACATTAATTATTGGTTTAATGTCGAGTGTTCAAGAAAAGGCCCTCAGAATTGCGCACAGTAGGTACAGTCAGTATCAAAATGAACTAAGCGTTCAATTCAACCGTACTAAAAATTTAAGCCCAGATTGAAAAAACATGGTGGTTGTCACATGAAAACCATTAAAAAAACGGTGTATTCGCAGTTTCCCCCAAATGCTTTATATGCTATAAATGTATGTTTTCCTGGTACTTTATGTTAAACCTTGAAAATAAAACAGTAAGATCAGTTATTGTAATACAAATAATCTAGTCTATCTAACATAATTTGGTTTCCAAATTAGTTAGTAGGTAATTTGAAGGAAACTCGGTTTTTTTTGATGCAGTTTAACTTATATACACCAAAAAACTGTTTTTGTGATATATATCGTATAACGACTAAATATCACGTCACGAGAATTGGACTTTTGGAGCCCAATTCTCGGGATTTTCGACATGAAATCCATACAAAAACCAATGTTTTAGTGATAATGTCGTATGATAATAAATGTCACGAGCCCGAAAATCGGTCTTCTGGAGCCCAATTCTCGAGCTCGTGATATTTTGAAAACATGGCGGATATCACCTAAAAACCATACAAAAATACTATGGAAAATGGGGTTTCAAGAGTTGATAGAATTGATTTAAAATTTTATTCTATAGACATCCATATTACTTACAGTGAAAAGAATTATTTTTGTTTTGTATGTAAAATAAGCTTGTTTGTATCAAAATCAGTTTCTACTTAAGAAAATAGGTACCTACTGTATTGTGAAGTTTTCGTGCAGGTAGTATTTTTTTTTTGTTAGATTCTTTATTAAAAAATGTATTAGCTTATCTAAATAACGAACAATAAACTCAAGGTGTAATAATAAAGATTCTAAATAAAACTGCGTTTTTACGCAAATTAGATGTTATATTTGCATATTATTTTACAAAGTAACCTACGAGTTGGAGTTGGGTCCACGTCGGCGGCCGAAGGTCTGCACGACGTTCACGAACCTGGAAAGACGAAATCATTATCTTAAACCATTACAATGTTCTGATTGGCGTTGCCAATAAATTGACTTCCGAGTCAGATCACTCCACTTATCTATGAGGTTGAACTATAAATGCCAATGGCACTATTTCAGCACGAAAGCATGGGAGCACTAAGAGGAGTCCTTGAAATTGTACTTGATTTTCAAGACCTTTGAAGGTATCGACCTGATTTCATACTAATAATTAGCTTGTGTTACAAAGATTAGAGAAGAATATTAATCCTTTAAGTCCTAGTCTCTGAACAAACACAAGTTTTTATCACACTAATGTTTGTCCAGATTGGGAATCTATAAATGCTTTTGCAGCCATTTCTTACTATTCTCATGGTAAATGGATGAAAAGAATATGGTTAGGTCATTAGTTGTTCTGGTTGTTGCCAGAAAAAAGACTAATATGCCTATATTATATATGAAGGTGTAAACCTGCCTAGGTGTGGAACTCAAGACTCCTTGCAGGTTATTCTTTTACTCACTACTAACATGATGATGATTAATGTTTTATCATTAGTAGCATAAAAATCGGGAAATTTTTCCTAAAGAATCTGATAAACATAGCCTGAACACCAGAAATAAACATAAGCTTGCTGTTCCAAATCTCGGACTTCATAAGGTTGGTAATTAATTTGTCGGAATGAGTATTAAAATATTTAACAAGTTACCACAAAAGCTTGTTGACTTACCAATGCGCAAATTTAAAACACAAATTAAAAATTATTTAATGGCAAAAGCCTATTATACAGTTGATGATTATTTAAATGACAAGAATTTGTGGAAATGATAAACTGTTCGCCTACACCCACAGATCACCCCCAATAGATTCCCCATCTTAAGCGTTTTGTATGGCAAAAAGTCACCAAAGTTTGAGGAAAGCACGGGTAGCGGAGAGCGTGACCGAGGTGCTGTGCCCACAAATAGTGACGGAACACTATTTATCGACAGTTTTAATTTTATTCAAAACGTAATACCATAATACTTACTTACGCATTTAGATAATATGGCCAGGAGTTGGGGAAAGATATACACCGTTACTTTTTACCGACTTCAAAAAAGGACGGGGTTGTATATTCGACTGTATCTTTGTTTTTTTTTTTTATGTATGTTCACCGATTACTCCGCCAATTATTGACCGATTTGCAGAATTATTTTTTTATTTGAAAGAACACACTCCCAAGTTGGTCCCATTGTCACTATGCCAGAATCTGATGATGGGATCTTAGAGAAATCGAGAGGAACCCTCAAATTTTATAGGCATACGTAATATTTTGTATCTTTTTCAAAGCTGCACCAGTACTTACACCTAATTGTATTAATTTTGTGGCTCTGCTGATGATGGAAAGTCAACTCCTCAACGGTAAGGAGTTAAAGGATATCTCTTTCAAAACTGTACTCACAATTATAGGATTAAAGTTAAGCGTCTCCTTCAATACCCATAACCTAAGCAGAGGATTTTTATCACTTAAGTGCCGGACTGGGATTACCATATAAATTATAATTGAAATAAAAAACGCAGAAGTAAAAGCTAGAAACCAATGCATTAATTGATAAAGATTGGTTTGTACTAGGTAAAGCTAGGTAAAACTAGTATTTTGTCAAAAAGAGATAGCTTATTGTAAAATTCACATGAGAAAAAGAGATTTTTCCAAAAGACATCAACGCGTGCTTGTTTTAAAACGCACGATTACTTATGTCCATTATAACTTGAGCTGTTTAGGAGTGGTCAATTAAAATTATTTTACTTATCGGTGGAATGTGATACCATCTTTTTGAAAATTAGGTGTTCTTTTCGCTTTTCCACACCATTTTATAGCACATGCCATTTTCGTACCCGTCATCACAAAAATGAAAATCACAAATCGAATCACCGAAATGTATTTTTTAGAGTATTTAAATACGCATAACGCACGGGTCTGTTAAATGCAACTATGTATGGTGACTTTTTCCGGCCTCCTATGCGGTATCTATTGGGGGTGATCTGTGCCTACACCTTAGACATTGTAATGGTATTTATTGTTGGACATGAAATCAACTTATTTATGCGAGTAATATAGGAATAATAACATTGTATTAACATTTTGGCGATTAAAAAGAGTAACTGGTGAATTTTTTGCCGGATCTTCTCGTCAAAATCAACTTTCCGATTCCGGTAATAGAATGACATCAAATATAATTCTCCCAACATCTCATACGTTGACCTGATTCCGTACTAAGTAGCTTAAGCACTTGTGTTACAGATATCAGACAACAGAGGAACACAAATATATACTTAAATATGTTTATTAATTTCTGAGTATATTTTATGTATCAACATATATGTATAATTGTATACTAACATGTATAGTATAACAAATAAATAGTTATAATTTCTAATGTAAGATGATTTAAATACTTGTATACATACAAGTATACAATAAAGATATTTTGAATTAAATTGAAGTATTTAGCAAAAGATTTCAAAAGTTTAAGAAAAAGTATTACCTCCTGTTGTACTGGATCCTACGCTTAGCACGGCCGGTCTTCTTCTTCTTTTTCTGCTGTTTCTCTACCTTGGGGGTCTGACCTTTGACCTTACCTGTAATATAAATTAAAAACATGGAATTATAATGCATTCTGTGATAAGCAAAATAGGAATGCAACTGAGCTAAAACCATCCTGTAAAAACCTAGAATATAGGTAGCTGTCACATCCAAACAAAAGATTATCAACAACATCCCTGTCAGATAAAGATAACTACTTACAAAATGGAAAATAAGATATACTTGTGATGTAACTGGATACAGGCAATAGTCAGTTCCTGAACTGCCTGCCTGAATAATGAATAATAATACTAATATGGTTCATGTCACATACAGCAACTATATGGTGATGTGCATGTAACAAGCAGTGTCGGGGCCATAGGTACTACTCATTGCCCTGCCCTGTGAGAATCATGCCCACAACATTTTATGTTAATCATGTTATCCTGGTCATGGGATGCAGTTTGTACTCTTCCTCAGTTATATAGATACCTATAATGGGAACCCCACTATCCAGTGTCAGTTGTACAGATTTGCAATTACTTCGGTCACTATACTCAATAAAAACCTTATTCCTTTAGCTTTGCCAAGAGCTGGTAGAGCAGAACATTGTTGCCTGTACCAACATTATACTACCATAGAACTAAAATTTTTCAAATGCTAGATGGCAACAATTTAGTCCAGTTAATAGTGTCTACTGTAATATTAGATATATTTATAATCTGAATTGAGTAGAAATTAGAATACATACCAGCACGAGCCAAGGATCCGTGCACTTTACCACCAAGAAGTGGCACAGTCAGGTCCAACTCTGAGGAAGAAAGCTCTGAGACCAGGGAGGTGTCATCTACTGGCACTCCGCTGATGGAGAGGGTCAGCTCCTGAGCTTCAACTCCAGCAAGGACAAGGAGGCGTTCCTGAAATCCGGAAACTGTACATACAGGCACTTTCTTCATTAAGTACTACCTATTTCACAACTGTTTACATTTTCATAATTTAAGTACTAAAAAGTAAAGTTTTTAGTATTAACTAAGTTAATACTAAAAATTTAGAGCCTAGTAAAAGACAATTTTCTTTTTTTTTTTTCATTGGTCATTGGGAACCCCTTTGGAAGCAGTGTAGTCTTAGACATAACCTAACTAAGCTGTCACAATGGTTATGGACATCAATGCACAACGCAGTGTTATTTGTTTTCATAGTAAAAACAGGGTCATAGCGTGACGTTCAGAAATAGGAGATTCATTTGCTGAAGTGGAAACTGCTGAAGAGCGTGGCGTACTGAACCAATGTTTCACCCATCAAATTCACACTAACACTTATTTACCTTGATCTGTCCAATGGACTCCTCGCCATTGACGTCCAACACATGCGTCGACTGTCCTCTGATGTGTAACTGCATCTTGAGGCCTCTGAAAGAGAAAACGTAATGTGCTACGGCGTGGTCTTCAAACAGATATCGCTATCAACTTTATCTTAGTAGCAACTAGTGACCTTTGGTCTTATTATGGATTATGTGGCAAAATAATATTACTGTAATGGAAATAATGCTCACATTGTACAAACTGGCAAAATTTACAATAAAAACGTGAGATCTACGGAAAACTAACCTTATCAGCCAAATTTGACAAGTAAAAGAAACAAAGATGGCAGACTAACGGAAAAGGATATGAATAAGGATGTGATCTTAAAAATAATACCGGTTATTTATTTTAACGTCTCATCTCTGTGGTTGATATCCGTAGCTGGAACTGTCAAAAATTTGGTCAGGTTGGCAAAATTGATTTTCCACCCTCGAGCTCGTGATTGGCTGTCAGCAAAAAGCGGCTGACTCGCCGATGATCCGTGTGATTGTTTCATTTTCTTTACATTTTATCGTAAAATGTTAATTAAAAGTAGTTCTCTTCAAATTTAGCGTGACCTCTAAAAAAATTGAATAATTATGCTGTCACGACTGCTTCGGCAGTTATTGTTTACACTTACTCATTTGGTTGTAAATGTACTTGTTGCTGTTCAAAATGTTTATTGGCGATTTTGGACGAGAAAAAGTGACTCTACCAGTGTTGAGAGACCGGAGAAAGATATTAAGATGATACTAAACCATATGCCAAACATGAAGAAGAAACCGAAGCATTTAGTAGTGCTTGCAGACACGCATGAGCACTCGTTGAAGAACCTCGCCTCAGTGGTGATTTGGAGTCTCGTGGCCGGGGTTCCCTACGTCAGTTTTCATGACATCACAGGTAAGCCTAGACCTCGGGCCTAGATTAGTATTTAATTCATATTGGGTATGTACCTATTACCTAATTACCATCATGGAATTTGTAGAATTCATATATTTTAGGGTTCCATAATTTTCTCTATTCCTCCAAAATGCAAACATCCAGATACAGGATCAGTTAAAATAAAAACGAATTGAACACAAGATTGTAAATAGTTTCCTGCCTGCATGATGCAATTTGCTCTGACTAAATGAAATTCATGATTGTTTGTTTTCCACAATCTGCATAGAAACTCTTATTTTGCATAAAATATATTAGTAATTACAACTGAATATGAAAGAATAATTCATAAATGTCATAATAATATTATTACATACCTACAAGACTTGTGTTTGTTAGTTAATAGAATGATGCTCGATTGAATGATACATTATTTAATTTTTATATCATAATAAAAATAAAAACTATAGATTAATTCTTAATTACGTCTTTATAATGTTAAAATAATGTGTATTGTAAGTTGGTAGGTCATACCTACTAATTTAAACACCTGATTTTAAATTATTTTAGAAAGTTGATAAAAATGTATGTCCAGTTTTAGTATCAGAAGTATTCGTATTTTAAGTACCTACTTATAAAATATGTGGCAATCTTTCCAGGAGAGCTCATTGTATATGAGGAGAAACTATTTATTGAAGTAGAAAAGAGGAAAAAAGGAATACCTGGCTGTATTAAGTGGAGCAAAATGCCCAACCTGAATGGCTACACCAATGGAACTCAAGCACACACAGTCACAGTGAATATCTTTAGTAGTTTTGATGGGAGAACAAAAATTGCACAAGGCATACGAGAGATAGCAGAAAATAAAATAACATGTACTAAATCAACAGATGAGTATACAGCACAAGAGTTTGATGCAGCCCTGGCATCATTATACCCTTCTTTTCCTGACCCAGATTTAATTTTGTATACTGGATCATTATGTTGTACTCATGGGTTTCTACCTTGGCATATAAGACTTGCAGAATTCATACAACTTTCTTTAGACCATTGTATAAATATTGATAACTATGTAGGTGCTTTATATAAGTATAATAAATGTGATCAAAGATATGGTAAATAGTTAGTCTGTATACCAACTGATAGGCCTACTAAATATAAGAGTTAAATGAGTTATTTTTGCTGGCTCCAATGCTGAAGTGCTCCAGTTATTACAATTTGATATCATATTGATACTGCTAGGTAACTTACCTAACATGTTTTAAAATAAGATCAAATTATGTTTATTATCATACAATAAGTGCTCAGTACAATATATTTCTAATGCCTCATTCTAGATTTTATTTTCCTATTCTTATTGAATAGTCAATATTACAAATTAGAATAAGTAATTTATTTCAAGAAATGTTGAAAGAACTTTTAAGCATTTTTCCAACCTCAATGGTTGGCATGCAAGTGTTTGGGATGGACTGTTAAAATAAACAAAATTTTTATGGTGCTTTTCCAGTTTTTAATAAATTGTAGCCGATTATTAGATACTCCTGATTTTATATTTGTGTATTTCTAATATGTATAATTTACTACTGAAGTACTCCACAAATCCTGGAGCCTTAGCACGAACCAGATGTTACAACGACAAACTTGTGCTGTCTCTCCTTTGTTTGGAAGCGACAGTTATATTCTCGTTCGTTACGGGACGTCACTCGCGCTAAGGCCCCTGTATATCATTTTTAAATTATATTTTGAGCCTTTGAGTTGGATTAGTCCATGATGTATGTTAGATATAATGTAAATAAAAACTTGTTGAAACTTTACTAGTGGAATTTACTGTAATCTTTGATATTTAAAATACCTAAAAACATTATACAAAGAAATGCAGGACCCCGATTCTCGTGCTCGTGACATTTATTCTCATACAACATATATCACTAAAACATAGTTGTTTTGTATGGTTTTCAAGTGATATCCGCCATGTTCTCAAAATATCACTAGCACGAGAATTAGGCTCCTGGTAAATAACTTCTATATAAGTGAAGAATAGAAAAACATGTATTTGTTATCATCAATATTTATTGGAATAAATTCATGAATGCTGAAGCATACTAAAATACTATACACAAACAATAGAATATGTACACCTGAAGCTAATGCCCCAACCTGTAAGAGAAAAAATAAACACAATATATCACAGCCTTTTCATTTGTTAGTTCATGGACTAAATGCATGAGGTTATCAAAGAGATAACGCGGTCTCACAAATATGATATACGATAACTAAATCAGATAAAGATTTTTAGGTGTTTGCTTACGTTAATAAATAATTTGCATTTACACAAGTAAAAAATGAACTCATACATTTATGCCAAAGACTACATACACAAGGTATTTGTCTTGAAGGTTTTAACCTGATCAAAGTTCAGCAAAGAACTAAGTAAGGCAAATACCGCATGTAATGATCGTGTAGGTATTTATTTAGTAATGCTCTTATCTTATTACAACAGATGAATGTCATCCAAAAAAATATGTAGGTCACGAAACCGATAAATAATTAATAATTCCTTATAAGTTATAACAAATCAACTGTGGTATAATTAGGATCTTTAACTATTCATGCATGAATTACACAGATTACAATTACATAACTTTCAGTGTTCAAAAATGTAAGTGTAAGTATTGGATTAATTTTGCCTAGAAACTCATTACAGGCATTACTGCTGCATGTAAAGCCAAATCTTGAACAATATAAATGATAATAAATTACAAATTTAATTCAACATTAAAGACACATTTAATTCAATATTGTATATCAGGCGTTACATGAGTAGTGTCATAAAATATAAATCATGAGGTCACGGGTGCGCGATTTCTCTCTACGTCACGCGTCGAAAGATTTGACGTCTATATGCGGAGCTGACCTTTAGCAATCGTCGAACGACAAAAGTGCATAATAACAATAATGTAAAAGACGCTCTATGGAAGCTCTGATAATGTACTAGTTTAGGCACTCGAGAGTGGCGTTATTTATTTCTAATGTCATTTTTCTGTCTTATAAAGTATCGCATAATACTGATATGACTGAATTATTCGCTAAGATGGAGGAAGACAATGGGGGACATAAGGGACGAACTAAAAATACAACCTGCTGCTTTAGTAACCTGCGCCTGGCGTTCACCGGCGATGGCGGGCGTAGCTGCCGCTGCGCGAGCGGCGCCGGTCGTGGTCCCTAGACCGCTCATACCTATCATACTTGTCGTGGTCCCTGCGCTCGTGCGACCGCTCGCGGTCGTGCGAGCGCCTGTCGCGCTCCGACCGGTCCCTGGACCTCCTGCGACCCGACCGCGATTCGTAACTCGCGGATCGCGACCGTTTCGCTCGCTTGCGAGGTCTCTCGTCATCCGAGTCGTCCCTGTATTTGTCCTTGTGCGATCTCTCGTAGTCTTTGCTACTTCGCGACGATTTGTGTCTATCGTAGTGGGCGTCCTTTTTCTTGGACTTGGACTTGTCGTAGTCGTCGTGGTGTCTCGACTTTGAGTATTTGTCGTCCGATTTGTGTGATTTCTCTTTCTTTTGTTTTTCCTTTCTAGACTTTTTGTGATATTCGCTGGAGCTGGAGCTGCGACGTTTCCGTTTTTTCGAAGATTTACTGTCGCTTTTTTGCTCCGCCTCGCTCTCCGACGAGGACCTGCTAGTGCTGGATGAGGAATCGTCGTCGGAGTCGCTCGAGCTGGAACTCATTTTGTGATTCCCCTTGTTTCCCCTGTATGGGCTGGGAGTGTGATCCTTTTTACTTGATTTCTTTGGTTTCTCCTCAGGGATGACTTCTAATTTTCTGACACCATCGACTTTATCACTGGACTTATGATTGATTTTCTTATCTTTAGACAATCTTCGCTCGGGTACCTTTTCTGGAGTATCACTATCTTGAGGTGGAGGGGTTGCAGAGTTTTCTGAAATAAATACGTATTTTTAAACAAGAAATAGAAACATTTTGGATTGCAAAATACTTAGCCAGCTACCATATCGATTGATGTATCACTGACTAGAGATTATTGAATTGAATTGATTGTGAATGACCGTTACAGCTCTAAAGCAAAACCTATACTTTTTTATATATTCAAGTTTAAGAAATGTTTATTACATTAAACGCCTTATCACAAAATATGATTTAAAGTTATTACCGTACTAAAATTCATGCCATATCGTTCCCACACGCAATGTTAAAAAGGGCTGGCACGAGTTTAGTTCCAGAACTATTCCTTAAATCGCGTGTTATAATAAGGGGGTAAAAGTACCTAGACATTATCAAGTCACCATGAAAATATGGTAGGTATTCATTTGCTTTGATTTGATTGGTGAGTAATCAAATTAAGCTATTCGTCATGTTCATTAATTTGGTCTTATCTTTTATCATAATGCAATGACGTAAGATTTTACATATTCTGATAAATACACTATGTGTGTACGTTCAGAGTCGTATGCACCACCGAGTATGCATATTTCTATGCACTTTGATTCGAAAAATCCAGAGGAATCGATTTCTACTCGACATTGATGTCGAATGTAGATTTCATACATTCGTCCATACAATCTCTAAGTTGACTTCACTGTCGAGTGTTCGAGAATAGGCACGTCTCGGATATTTTCACAAAATTGTGGATACCTACAATACTTGAGATAACGATTCTGAGCGTGTAAAGTCTAGTTGGTCTGGTTCTCCTGTCTAAGGGTTGCGGAGGTCAGACGGGAGTCGCTTCATTGTAATTACCAGACTTTCTGGATTATCATAGTCCAAGCGTACCTCGGGCTCCAAAGCGACAGCTTTATACGCAACTGGGAATGAATAATACGACAAAAAAACATTTTTGGAATACTATTTCTAGATTACACTCATAGAAATTTAAGAAAAAATTAAACAGATATTTATAGAGAAACAATAAAACGAATTTATAAATCCTCCTGTAAGACGTCACAGGAGTCACTCGGCATGTCAAATTAATAACGCTTTTGCTCACGTTGATTTAACAAAAATGGTATACCAAAAAAACCAATCGTTAAACAACGATATGACCTGTCGCCTAAATTTTTTATTGTACATATAGCCTTTGACATAACAATACGTTGAGCCTCAGAACTGTGTCCTTTTCCAGCATATTGATTAATATTTAAAAATAAATATTTCAATAAAAACTCATTTAATGAAAACTAAAAAACATGACGTGTCATCTTTTTTTTTCTTTATTCGAAAAGAGTATGTATAAAAATTGTTTTTTTTTTGTCGTATTGTCCATTGATATGATGAGGACATTATTAAGGGACATAGGGTGTTGGCTGACGTGATGATCAAGAGCCATAATACTAGGGACGTAGGGTGTTAGCTGACGTGATGAGCAAGAGCTTTAATACTAGGGACATGAGAGTGTTGGGTGACGTGATGAGCAAGAGCCGTAATGCTAGGGTCATAGGGTGTTGGCTGACGTCATGAGCAAGAACGGTAATACTAGGGTCATAGGGTGTTGGCTGACGTGATGAGCAAGAGCCATAATGCTAGGGTCATAGGGTGTTGGCTGACGTCATGAGCAAGAACGGTAATACTAGGGTCATAGGGTGTTGGCTGACGTGATGAGCAAGAGCCTAATACTATAGTCATAGGTTGTTGGCTGACGTGATGAGCAAGAGCCGTAATACTTAGGACATAGGGTGTTGGCTGACGTGATAAGCAAGAGCTGTAATACTAGTGCTACTTCATGAATTAAGTGACTGATGAGCGATTGTACATTATATCTTTGTACCGAATATGAAAGTTATGTACTTCTTTTTCCTACTAGGTTTTTTTAATAGCGGCATAGTATACTGGCTCTCCTCAGCCTGATGGTAAGCAAGAGAAGAGTCCAAGTTGCAATTACAACGGAAGCGATGTCAAGGCATCACCTCCGTTGGCACCGCCATACTGGCCCGCGAGATGCTTCTTCACGCTTCGTTTGAAGGAATCCATATTGTAGGAAGAGAGAATGCATGCCGGCACCGAGTTCCATTTCTCGATGGTGCGGCAGAAATAATAACTGCTAAATTTTTTAGACCGTGATGAGATGTTTTCCACTGTGAAGCGGTGACAGCGTTGTCCGGCGCGTGTAGTTCTGTGACGAAATAGGACAGGTAGGGATGAAGGAAGAAAAGCTTCTCAGAGCATCTTGCCGCAATACTGACTGTTGTGGTGGTGCGGGCGCTCGGGCGTGACTGGCGCGGCAGGCGCGGCCTCGCGAAGCTCGGCGCGGCGCACGTCGGCTTCGATCTCGCGCGACGTGCGCTCGAACTCCTGCCGCCTGCGCTTGATCATGTCCTGGGGAAATGACATGCGTTAGGCTAGGAAAGGTTAGGATGGGAGACTACGGTGCATCGACCTCCTCGAGTGGCTCCGCCGATAATGGACAACATTTCATATTTTTAACATGTCCATATTGTTTTTTTATATGAAAGTAGACATAAAATGAACAGACCCATATTTTTTCTTTTTTCAAAATTTGTCCATTTTCATGCATAAAATAATTATTGAAATTCTTTTTATTCTAAATAGACGTAAGCGCCAAATGACGTCATCGGACGGCTGAATACAGCGATATTCCTATGCTTATCATTGTTTTAATAAAAAAAAGGTACTACTGTCAAAGGTAAATAATACTAGTGTCAACATTGTCAACGTCATTCATACATTCAACGTTGACAAGTTGTCTTTTTTTTTGACAGTTACATGTCATGGGTTTGGCATTACGTAAATTTAAAACTATAATGTGCTAAGCAAAGAAATATTTTACATTCTGCCGTCCGATGACGTCATCTTACGTTTTTTAGTTTTTAATTTTTTTCTCAGTAAATAAGCAATATAAAAAATGAATAAATAAATATTCGAGCAGCGGAAAAGTAAACAAAGAATTGGTATTTTTTGTTTCAGAGCTTATAAATTTTGAAATGTTGTCCATTGTGCTCCTGTGAGCTGCTACCGGTAGGGTCCGGTGTCCCGGGCAACAGCGGGTGGTAACTGGAGGCGACTCCACATCACGACCCGACAGCCAACGGATGCACACATCCGGCGGGCCAGCCCCAACTGCGAACCGCGCTTCCAGCACACCCCGCTCGGGGGATTATATTTCCCGCCGAGAGCCTTGAAAATCGGCCTCAATTTGTGGACCGAGGCGCAATAGGGCCGGTGTAGGAGACTGCCACATCGAGCCCCCCAAAACGGCTAATATATACGGCCAGCCGTGGGTTGTCGTTAAGGGCTGGCACCGGTGTCGGGCGCTTTGGCGTGCGACGGGCCGGTTGCCGGTGAACGGTCCACATAGAGGTCTATTTATTCTTGGGCCTTGTGGTGGCCCCATACGACCTCGCCTGCGCGGGTTGCGCGGACCATGCGAGTGCGATTTGACGCGGGCCCCACGTGGCGGATGCGCCTTCGGGTGCTGCCTTCTACCTCCAGCCAGTGGAATACGGCTACAACCCGCTGCCCTCGGCTTTCTCCGTTACGCCAATCCAGCGGAGCTGTTCGTGCGGGCGAGTTGTGGGTTTATTGGAGTAAGCCTGTGGGCTCTCCCTCCTTTCTTTGCTTTGCAGCCAGCTGGGTATGGGTTTGCGAGGGAAACCTGCAGTCTTCCCCTCCGGGGTGCCTGCATTGCGACCCAGCAGTGTGGGCGCCCCCGGAAGGGTGATTGTTGGGCTGTGGGAGAGGCCCTAAGCCTTTTGGCTTGACTTTCCGGGAAAACAAAAAAAAAGGCTAGGAAAGCTATACTAACAGAAGCAGTTAAATGAAACGATTCTATTGGCTCTTAAAAACACATTCCTCGCTACACATCCGTCTCTTCTGTGACTTCAATGCTGTATTCTGCACCCATGGACTGACAGCAATAACATACCATCAAGTGATCCTTTTGCTCTTCTTACCTATCTTACAAAAAATACTCTGTGTGACGTTCATGGGAGTTTATGGGGTGGAACGCAGCCACCGTAGCAAATGGCACCACCAGCCGACGGGGAGTCCTCCGTAGCAAATGATGCCCTGCCCTAGAAAAAATCGCTAGCTACGCCAATAGTGATATTTAGTGTTTAGATAATGATGATTATGTATACCTGCAGCTGCTGGTCGCTGAGGTCGTTGGGCTCGTCGTCGTCGCTGGCCTCGCTGCTGCTCTCGTACGCGCCCAGCCCTGCGCACGCGCACACGTCACACAATACTCACAACAGTTACCATTCATCGATACTGTCTCCCCAACTTTGATGTGAATCGCCTTTTAGTAAATGTTACCATGATGAATGAGAGAAAAAAATGTAGCTTTTATGTCTTCGGGCTATTAAAACAGAATTTTTATTGTTTATTTTTTTTTATAGCACCGGTGGTAGACGATTAAACGCCATCGCGGTTTGGTACAAAAACGTCATTGCATCCGAGAATGTGTAAAATTTAATTCCTGCTCTAAAACCAAGTAGTTAATCGACGTAAATTTTCTGACGCACATCAAAGTCTGGGGCATTCTAAATGTGATTTAACAAAACCAGTCTAGAGTTGGGTGAAATCACATAAAAAGAGCACATTTATAAAGTGCCAAAACCATTTAACATCTATAGAAAATTCTGTAATTTTCTTACCAATTTTTTTTTATTCCACAACAAACGCTCAGTGCGATTTAATTGAGTATTGCCAATGTCAATACTAATAACAAATAATGTTTCACCACAGCTGAAATGAGAGTCTGATATCTACGCAAACGGTGGTTTCTTGGTCTTCCTAGAGTTTTGGAGAATCATCATCGAAAGGGGAAACCAGCGTTTGCGTCATACATTTAGGAACTATCCCGCAAAGTATTTCGTTGTAACAAAACTATCGTTTTCTAATGTAGATTTGTGCCCCCACATTGCAAAACGCGATCTGAGAATAGTTCCGGAACTAAATTTTCCGTTACACCCGCTTTAATAACATTGGGTGTTGAACGGGAAAGGTTTAGTACGGAACTCAAGATCGAGTATTGTAATAAGGTGAGTGATGTGTCTAGTCGTTTCTTTCGTATTTGCGAGTTATTTCCATAGTTTGTCTTTAGGAAGGCGACTTACCGAGCCCGGTGGCGATAGCGGCGAGCGCCTTGGACTTGCTCGCCTTCATAGCGTTGAGGCGCGACGCTTTTACCATATAAATAAAACCAACATTAATCACACACACCACATGTATTATTTCTCAACAGGCAACATCTGAAATAAGACTTTATTAGCGATGAAATAGGACACAAGTTCACAACACATTTTCTTCTAGTTCACGACCGTCTCGATACGAGACGAGGCATGTTATCACAGGGTTTATATCACAGTTTCAGTCAATACGCGAGTGTTTCTCGATGTATAGAGTAAGGTCTTGGAGGGCGTCGGGCCTTTTTGGATAAGCCTATATGAGTGGAAATACCTTGTGCGGCGGTATATCGGGCCAATTCTTCCTGGCTCACCGTTTGGATCTCCTGGTCCGTCACCTCTAGGAGGATTTCGGTTAAGGAGCGACGCACCGCTAACATCTATAACGATACAATAATATAATTTTATTTTATAATAACCTGTCTCATCGTCGATGGAGTAACATCAATCTAAGAATACACATTTGATTTTGAAATAATTACAGGGTATAAAATATGTTTCATATTTTAACAATGAAGGGTTTGAATAATGTAGCATTCTTTCTAAGATTTGTTTAGTGCTTTATGCTTGATGGTGAGATAGTCAAGTTTTCATATACCCAACTGTTTTGTATGTAGAGAAAGCTTAACACCATATGCCTGCTAAAAATAGGACTCAGGTTTATTTCTTTTAAATATTGTTACATAGTAAGACAGACTATACGGAACGAGTCCGGGAGGGACAGAATATGATATACTGCCTAGCGCGTAGGTCAACGAATGCTTCGGTATAATAATAATAAAATCCTCCAAGCGATTTCGGCTAAGGTGGCCAATCTCATATCTTATGCAGGATATATTATAGTGCTCAAGTGTGTGCGGAAACACAAGTGCACTCTCTGTTCCCTTGCCCTTATATTCCGATTTGATTCTCGTGTCCCACGAGTGTGACAGGGCCGGAGAGGGATCGGGCGCAGGACTAACGGCTTAACGTGCTTTCCGAGGCACGGGGGTATAAGACCGCCAACTTCCAGACTTCGGGCTGACACTAAGAATTTCTTACCAAAAACTTAGGTACAAATTTTTGGCCCGAGCCGCAGCCGTCACTTTAAAGTGCGATCACTGCGCCACCGAGGCAGTGGTCAGTATAATATCAAGTAAATTGACCTATGTGTATTTATTTCGTGGTTATACCATTCACTTTATGTTCACTTACCACTTCTTGCATAATCTCCTCCTTGCTCTTCTTGACGAGTGGCGGCGGCTCTTCTTTCTCTTCCGGCGCTTCCTCCTCTTCTACTGGCTCTTGCTTGATACTCGGCGGCGACGGTGCAGACCTGTCATCCTTCACCGAGTCTTCTTCTGGCTCCGAGTCTGATTCCTGATCAAAAGTAATCCAATAGTAATTAATTTGTGAAAAACAATGTAATCTCTTCTCATCGGAATCTGTCGGAAAGTCAATCCCGTTGCGTTCAAAGATGTAGCTTCGGAGCTCGGGGGAGCCGTGATACAGGTTTTATGGAGTCTGGTAATAGAGGCTATCGCGTGTGAAATATCCGCTAGATGGCGAGCCTGTGAACCGAGTTTCAACTTCAACATCATTTGCTGATTTATTCGTTAATTGATAATTTGACATATCACGTCAAAAAATACCCAAACACCTTGTAGATGGACCCTGAGGCAAGTAGGCTCAGGCCTATAGTACGCCATCTTGCGGACTTTTCGCACGCGATAGTCCCCATTACAATGTAGCAACTGTTGTCTGAAGTGGTCTTAAAAGGTAGGCACCTCACTTGTGTATCTATTGGAGCGAGTGTCCATGGGTAGCGGCAATGGTTTACCATCAACTTATCTGTCTCACCGTCAGCTTGACTGCCACCTATTGTCACATAAAAAAATTGACCCCTTTAGGTACCCAGACGCTAGAAGATCCAGGGAAAGTAGCCAGGTCGTAATAAAGATGTTCTTTTGTTTTTTTTTTACTAGAACTTGATCTAAGAACAACTAAACTTAGGTCACATAATATACATCAGATCAGGTCAGAAGATTAAAGTGACGTACAAATTTGCTTTTAGGCGGCGGCAGAGGCTCCCCGCCCGCCTCCGCCTTAAGCCGCGCCAGCTCCTCTTCTTCTAGTTTCTTCTTTATCTTCTCCGCTTCTTCTCGAGCAATCTTCTCTTGCTCGCGTTCTATCGCTCGTTGCTTCTCGCGTTCCATTTTTTCTAGACCTGCGATACATTAAATTTGTCAAGTAAAGTCGTGAAAATAAATGATGTACTTAGTAAGTTGTAATCGGTAATTTTATTACCAGAAAGAACTATCACCTACTACGATGTTTTTAATGGGCACTTACCATCAGGCGACCCGCTTGCTCGTTTGCCGCTAATGAATAAAAAAAGCTTCCTTTGACTTGTTTATAAGAAGTCTGTTTTGTATGATCAAGTGTTTGCATTTCCATTGCATTCCCAGGGACACGAAACGCTTTATCAAAATTAGGATACCCGCATCTATCACGGGGAGTGCTCTAAGGAACTGTTTGATCTACTCCCTGCAGCTGTATTCTTACATCGAACCCCACGCAAACGATTGTCCCCATAATCTCGATGGACGGTGGTCTAATACTGCGCGTTTCTCACGGAACTTTCCACAACGTACCTTAGTTCCGTGGAACGGTTTGGCTGGAGGATTATTTTACAGGCTACAACTTAGAGACCTTCAAGAAAAGAGCATACTCTTTTTTTTTAAAAGGCGGGTGTTTATGGGCGGCGTTGATTACTTTCGATCAGGTGATTCGCTGTTTCGTTTGTTGGCTCTAGCATAAAAAAAAATACATATATTGATAGTTAAACTAGATAAAATGAGCAACTCTTTGTATTTTATGAATAAGTACCTTCTCTAATCCAAGCTGGTAGTTGGCGTCGTTTGGCTGCATCTATTGTGGCGGAAACCGCCGTAGGTACAACTATAGGCTCGATTACTGGAGCTATGACTGATGCCTTGTTCTCCCTATAATATAGAAAAAATGATTGATAATTTAATGATAATGTCTTAGTTTGAGTTATGGTGGAAAAATCCAAAGCGATTTTTTATTTCAATATGCGTGCATGTTATTGACCCGGTAGTGAGGAAAGCTGCATGTTTCAGATTTTCTGAAATGTTGAACCATGATTCAGTTGGCTTGACTCCTCAGAAAAGTGTTGGAAAGGTCAGAAGGCAGTCCTTTTATTATAATCACCAGACTCCAAAAATCCTAGATCAAGCAAGTGCGCCTCAGGCGGATCCCGCCTTTAATTGGCCTAATGTGTTTTGTCCTAAAATAGATTGGCATAATGAAATTGGCATAATTTCGCATACTTTTAATTTGGCTGAATTTGGTTTAAGCATAATAAATGTACTGTGGCATAATTATTATTTAGCATAATGCACTATTTTTTTAGGTATTAATCATGTTTATGCTTATTGCATTTATGCTAAAAACTGATGGGCTTATTAGTATTATGCGAAATTATCATTAGTAGTAATTGCATTATAAATGCTAACTTATTTTATGCTTCTTGACAGTGAACTGCCTCAGACTCCCAAAGCGATAGCTTTGATTGCAACTGGGAAAGCAATTGTAATCATAGGTTGAACTCATATTTATAGGATTAACATATGAGTTACAAACAACATTTATAGTCATAATATTTAAATAAAATTGGCCCTAAAAACCTTTGGCTCCTTGAGCTCCTGCTTGATTTGTGGTCCCTATTTCTACTCTTGGATCTGCGGTCTCTGCTGCGACTGCTGCTCCGACTGTTCGCGCTCTCTAGCTGTGGAGCAGTCCAGTAGCCATGCTGGAATGTCGGTGCTGGTACCGTACCCGTTGTGTATCTGTAACATTCAGTAACATTAAAAATGTACTTTCGCATATTGTTTCATGGATTCCTTGAGGAGACTACTTATTTTGTGTGAATATTTAGGTCACCAGACCATCAAGTCAGTCTAACTGCTCCCAAAAGGAAGAAACAAGAAGTTTTCATAGTATTTAATCACAGCATAGTTCTTAATAATGAGGTACAAAGACCTGTGTAGGGCATAATTATTTATTCCATTTGGTGAAATAAATTAAAGCTAGCCTGTCTAGTTTATTTAATATCTATGTCATATATATTATTTTTCAATCATGAAAAATAATAGAGATCCTGAAAAAAATAAAAAATCTGATATTTTCAAGATGGAAATAATTTTTTCTTTATTTGCTATAAATTATAAGACGCAAGACACTCTGTTGGTCTAGTGGTTTAAGTACTGGGCCGTGATCTGGTTTCGATTCCCGGGACAAGCATGCTTGGAACTTTTCGAACATTGCTCGGGTTTGTGAACTCCGATGGGCATTAGGCAAGTGTGGTGATTGAGCCTGGGATTAGGCTTAATTAATAGTAGCGATAACTTGATTTCTATGATGAAGGCCTTTGCCCTGCAGTGGTATATGCTGATACTTTATAAATTCTGAGTTGTCTAGTTCAGCAGTTAATGCAGTTATTTGCTCTAGTTTTGAGTCTGAGTCAACATAATGAAGACACTATTAAAATATGCAACATAGCTGAATTATGCAAATTGGTAGGCCATTGCTTACTAGAGAAGAGAAACACCAAGCCTGTTTTTCTAGACACACATGTAGGGGAATAAGTCAATAATTATTTTTCTGATTATACTGCATACAATTCTATGGAATAAATGGAATAGCGCATACTTACCCAGGCATAGCTCCCCCATTATCTGAAGGATATCCATCCATCATAGCAGCCATGCCCATAGAGGGATCTGCAGGCATCTTATGGTCTTGTGATTCTGACCAGTTCCAACCTACCAATTTATGGTTGATGAATAAGTAAATTCACAAAAAATACTACATCCTACTGATATTCGAAAATATACTTGAACTTCTTGATAGCTACTTCTTAAGGAAAATATTAGTGGAACCTAAAGTAAATTATTTATGACATTGCATAGGTACTAAAAAACATTTTTCAAGATTTGGCAAAGGTGGAGGACATGCTTATTATTATAATGTCACAAGATAATTTCCAATAGCAAAGTACCTAATAAGTAATTCCTATTTTTTCTTAATTATACAAATTTTAAGAAAAATTTACACATTTACAATTTCAGTACATACATACTTAAAATGAGAATTAGCTTTCTCTTCATCTTGGCTGAACAACTAAATGTAACTGTATCAATAAATACCTCAAATTTTAGATTAAATTTGAGGTATTTAATGATACAGTTACTTAGTTCATATTATATTTTGATGCATTATTAATTGAATAGTGAAATTAAATCTTATCCATTTGTGTTTTTTTTTCAGTATTCCTTTTAGGTGATACACTGATAAAAGATAATTGACAATATAAACAGCATAATGCTTCCCCAAATATAACCTTGAAGCTATTTTAAGAATCTGGCTATTGACTGAGAAAGAATGTATATTTTACTTCGAGGTTTAAGCCTAGTTAGGAAATCTTTTAGTTTCTAAAGCGGCGCATTATATTCTCTTAGGAAGCATACCTATTAGTAGTTAACAGGTTATCTTATCAATTTCCTTACCCCATTGATTCCAGTTATTGCCAGCCCAAGTATTAGAAGACGAATTCCAATCGGTACCGGACGGAGCGTCGTGGTCTGGGTTTTCCACCTCCATGGGGGCTTCGCCCTCTTCGTCGGTCTTCGAAGGAGGCTGCGGCGCAGACACTATCGCCGCCGCCTCCTTCATGGCAATCCATTGCTGGGCTAAAGCAGCCCAATCTACTTGACTAGAATCTATATTTTGATACGCATTAGGATTGAGAGCCCACTGCGTGGGATACGCTGGGTTTGCGGCATCCTTGCCCGAGAACATGGTTACCACACAAAGAGTTTATTTACACAATGAAATCACCGTTTTTGGATGCACACTACATAATCTTGCATCGATTGTTAAAGGAAAGCATTTGCACAAGCTTTGCATTTGCACAAAGTAGAAAAAACGAAAAATTAGCAGCCGTTCGCCGTCTGTTCAGTGTTCTTCCATTTTTTTCTATTTTCCATAGAGTAGAGTACTAGAGGAGTAAGAAAATTGTTTATGGTTAGCCGTAAATATTTTTATTTTACAAGATTATTATAAAAAAAAATAACACATTTATGTAAATAATATTAAAAAATCGATTCGATTTTCTATAATTTTCACTATAAGTTTATTACGTTTTGCTTCTCGGGTGATATGGTAGCGACATCTAGTAAATATAAACGAAAACATTTGAAGTTCTTGCAACGCCATCTAGAGCTCCATTCTAAAACTTTCTTATATAATAAAGCGTCATGTAACGTCGGGTAGACTAACTTTTAATAGTTAGTGCCATCTAGTGTCGAATAGTAAACATTATTGAAATTAAAATCTAGCCGATAGATGGCGCAACATTTTTTTTTGTACTTTAGTGAAAAGAAAGGAGACTAACCCGGGTGAAACAGAGCAGCTGATTTATTTATATTATTTACTCTAGATTGATCGAATTTCATCATCATAGCGTATAAATCCTTGCTGCCGTCTCCGAAACTCTTACAAACAGAGGAATAAGACTAACTGGATCATTGTTTCCCGTTCAGAAACATTGTTCCAAATATTGTAGGTTTTTTTCACAATTTTGAAAGTCTATTGAGACGTGTTGGTTACCTCACGATGACTTCCCTCACCGCCGAGCTAATGGTAGAAATATGCAGACAGATTTGAAAAATCCAGAGGTGATATTCTAAAGATTAAAAAATAATATTTTCAATAGATTCAGACAGCCACATAATCAGTTTATTACAATATCTCAAATCACTTTAATCGATGGACATATTAATTTCAAACACGTTTGTTTTAATATCAATTAATGAAAATTTATACTTTAATTAAATACAATATAGTAATAACCAGAGGGCTACAACGAAACCGTCCCTTATCAAAAGTGAATAGGTTTACCTGATGCATCCAAACAAAAGAGACACACGGCGCGTGTGACATTGACGGGGATAAAGATTTGGTCATCTATTCCCTTTTGAAATAAATTAAAAAAAAGCAGGACGGCTTTTATGACATCCACGAATCAGAGGACCTACAACTCTGATTCGTGGTTGTTATAAAAGCCGTCCTGCTTTTTTTTTAATTTCCCAAATAAATCTAGGACTAGCAGTTACCTATTATTGGTCCATTATAAAACTCTCTCATCTGAGCGTGTAATTCCCAGTTGCATCCAAAGCTGTCACTTTGGAACCCAAGGTGCCTACACTTTTTTTTATGTTATAGGTGGCGGACGAGCAGACGGATCACCTGATGGTAAGCGATTACCGCCGCCCATGGACGCCTGCAACACCAGTGGTTTTAAGCCCCCTTCCCCTGGATTGGGCCTCCGGCACCCTCACTCACGCAGCGAAACACAGCGCATGCACTGCTTCACGCCGGTTTTCTGTGAGGACGTGGTATTACTCCGGTCGAGACGGCCCATTCATGCCGAAGCGTGGCTCTCCCACTGTTAAAACCAACCAACCAACACTTAGACCATGGTCCCGAATTTGGGGAATCTGGTAATTACAAAGAAAGGAATAACTTGCCGTCTGACTTTTGCAACCCCTTAATTTGGGACCCAGACCAACTGAATCATGGTTAATACACGTTTTGAAAACTTTCCGAAACGTACAGCTTTCCTCACGATGTTTGCCCTAACCGCCAAGCTAATGGTAGAAATACGCACATATATTTGAAAAATTCAAAGATGCATGCTTGGATTCGAAACTACGACCTCCCGCATGGAAGGCGCTTTGTCCACTGACCTACCATCGCTCAAATCCATTATAAAGCGTTTAGTTAAAACACTGTTAAGTGGCGATGTCTTCATTAGTACTATAACTAGACCAATTTTGCAACAGCGATCTACTTTCGCCACCTTTAACAACATACTTACCGCAACGCAAACAATGATTTATGACGGGAGGATACCAAATGAAAAATATGCTACATACTTAATACTTTAATTTATCTTCACCACATAATCCATACTAAACGTTCATTCGTCACCCATACTTCGCACTTACACAACTCGATCTTTGCACATGCGACACTTACATAAAAATAAGTTTAGACAGAACTTATCGTCGCTTCGACGAATGTCACACAACACTTTTCTACTGGTATAATCACTTACTTTACGCAAGTCTTTTGTATTTGCACTAACTTTAACTTAACGCTAATAAAGGCTCCTCGGGATCATGCTTTAGGCTATGGGATTTGAGTGTTCTTCTTTTTCCATTGCTCCTTTTTGTTCAACATTTTCTGCTTGGTGGCTTGTAACTTTGCCTTCGTTTTAGATATTTTCGGCTGTGTCGTTGCTTTGTCGAGGCGCTCCAACGTTTCTATAATGTTTTTAGGTTCCGATACTACTCTTCTGGTCTCTTCGCTAATTTCATCCATTGTGGCATTTTTGTTAGCGTAGACTACGACAAAGTGCGAGTAGGCGGAGTTAGAAGGGGCATTGATATCTGCGAAATCTCTGAAGTTAGCAAACTGGTCTTGATTGTAATTGGGTCGTGGATTTGCTATGTAGCCTACTCCGACGGAAGGCCTGCCGTGGCCGTTGTTGTAGAAGTTGAAGCCGTCACTGTAGTCATCCTCATCGTTTTGAGCGAAGAATGTGCCTCCTTTGATAATGCCAAAGTTTCCGGAACCAAGGACACTGGAGCTCGCCTCGACGAGGGGTGCCGCTGCCGGCGTGCTCTGCTTGCCGAAACCCTCGAAGTTTCTGTAGTTACCAAAGAGAGGGTAGTTCAGAAGAGATCGATATGAGTTCGGTCGTTGGCTATACGCTCCCTCGTTGCCAAAGCCGCCGAATCGGTAGTTATTATTTTGTTGCCGGGGTTCAAATAGATTCGCGAATGAAGGGAAGAATGTTTGCGAGCCGCCAACCAGTTCAATGGAGTGGTCTGTTTGGACGGCCGTTGCAGCTGTTTCGGCTTCGCGCATTTCTGAGGGTGCCGCCACTGCTTCTGATACGATTTCTGAAGATTCCGCATTAAGGTCTCTGGTATCATCTGGAACAAGGAGATAAGGGTCTGAATATGATTGATTGTTGGTGGAATATAAATAAATATTTCACAACAGCACATACATTTATCTAACTCCGAGATAGGTAGCTCAAGAACCTGTGTTACGGATATCAGAATGAACAGGGGTTTTACAAATATATACATTTAATCTTATATAGAATCTTATATGGTTTGTATAAACATACAGGTTCATGCACACAACTCCTTGTACTGTGCGGGGATCGAACCCGCAACCCTTGGACCAAAGGCAGCGTTCACTACCACTGTTCCAAATGGGTCGATCAATATCGGGCTTGTACTTAGATAGTAAAGGAGCGGTTTTATTAATCTGGAAATAAGACACTTAATGAAAATGTTTAATGGCCTTGAATGTCGCGGGTAACTCTCTACATTCACGATAGACACATCTTGTCAGGCAAGGCATAATGCACATATTTTTTATGCAATGTAGATTAAGTTTTTTTGGTATCTATGAGGGCGTAGCAGTCTGACGTTTGACATGGGCAATGCCGGTAAAACAATACCAGAAGCACTTGAGGTATATCTGACGACATACACATTGTTGTTCGTCCTTACAAAGTACGTAGGTACCTACACTTACACCTAAATAGACTACCGCATAGTTTCCTGGTTGAATATATCAAGAAATAGATTATGTTGTTAAATCTTATTTCATTCAGTCGTATATCGTAGTGTATATAATACATTGTTGTTTTTAAAAAAAATTCTTTGCTCATCATTTGTCTTAAGGATCGACAGCTAGATCATATTGTCTTCAATTCATATTGCATTGCTTAAGTATTAACGTATACACCGTGCTTTTTAACAGTCTTACTCCTATTTAATTTAAAAAAATAACCGAGGAACATAGGGTCTAATCTCAAAAAAAAAAATTGCCTCCCCATACAATTTGCGCCAATCAGCTGATTACATTTATATGGGAAGGTGATTTTTTTTTCTGAGATAAGACCCTAAGTTCCTTGGGAGAAAATGTTTGTTTTCATCAGTATAATGCTCTCGATAAGGGAGTAAGATTAGTCGGAATGAGTCCCACTGCAGAGCAAAGGCCTCCATCATAGAAATCAAGTCATCGCTACTATGATGGGATTAGGCTTAATCATGATATATAAGATATATAAATGCGAGCTATGTTCGAAAAACTCGAATCATACCTTTTGTTCGACCGGGGAATCGAACCCAGGACCCCGAGATCACGTCCCGGGACTTAAACCACTAGACTAACATACTATATTTCTATATTTGGTAGTTTGTTTACTGTCTTTGTTGTTGTAATGAACTTGACATTGAGCTGAGTTAAAATTTACGTCTTTGCTACTAACAAAAAGTTTTAGTAGCTTTTATTAGGTACCTACATTTCAGTCGCAACAATCAGCATGATTATGTCATCATTATCACAGAAAGTTATGTCAACGAGTATCATAAAGTACAAATTGACTTCGGCTGATACTCTAAGTAGATGCTGCACCTATTACGACCATTACGTATGACACAAGGAGGTTGTTACAAAGTACCTAGATGTGTAAGTAAGTAGAGCAACAGAAATACTTTGAGCTCTGAGTCAATGCAGTAAGGTTTAGGTTATTTGTATGTCTGTCTTCGTTGTCGCTATCATTTAATCAGTACAGCGTTTTCCGCGCGACCAGTCTGATTACTAACCCAGGCTCTATGGTCTGTCGTCCGCAGTGAAAACGAACCTATTATGTCATACGCGTACTGGCCACTTGTCTATTTGTGGTTTGCGGTCATCGGATTGCGGATGTTTTAAAATATCATTTCGAATTTAGAATTGCCGTTCCTTTCGCTTTAATTCCAGGGATCGTGCGCGACCATGGCACAAAATACGCTTTTATTTTGTAAACAAATGATATATTTTAATAGGCTGACCAAGACCATACAATTGCAATATGTTAAAACAGAGGGCCTATTCTCGAAAACTCGACATTCAAGCCGAGTTAGAGATTTGTATGGACGAAAATGTGAATGCTTGAAACCACTAAATTCGACTTCAGTGTCCAGTTATCGAGAATAAGCCCTCTGTTTGGACTTGGACATATTGCAATACGGTATTTGACTATTTTTTTTATTTTTGTAATCAAAAGACCTTTTAATAATAGAAACATTGTTAAATAAAAGAATTAGGTACTTGATTCTCATTTAAACTACCTGAGATATCACAACTTTAAAATCACATTATTTTGGGCAAACCCAAAACGCTCCATACAAATGGCTACTAAGATGTGACGTCACAGCTAAGTATTTTGTATGCATTTCATTTGAATTTTGTATGGTAGCTATATCAAATGTTTCGTTTATGTGTATGTATGTGTAATGGTTACATTATAATAGTTGGTGCAAATTGTATGGGTTATTCAATGGTATAAATATTTGTTAATAATTTCATACTTTTAAATTGGACTTGCCCATGAATCTTTGAATGAACATAAAACGGGCTGGACGTTATATTTTTAACTGAGCATTTTGCTATTGGCACATAATATTTTGATAAAATATTTATATTTTGTAAAATCTCGAGCTTAGTCAAATACCCTATTGTATGGTCTTGGTCAGCCTACTAAAATATATAATTTGTTTACAAAATAGTATCGCTAGACCAGAGGTTCCCAAATATTGTCATAATAACTTTCGAAATTGCAGACGTCACCTTTGCATATAAAAGGTATACTTAAAGTTTACTATAGAATTAGGAATGACGATGACTCAGTATTGCTATATTAGACAGTGTAATATAATGATTATTATCATAATAATTGAGTTATATAAACTCTTCACCTCCGACCTTAAATTGGGAGCGAAATTTACATTTTTCTTTGGAAAACCAGCGCGTTTCAAAATAAGGCAGGGGTCAGGAGAAAGTCGGGCTACGTTTGTGCTGGTTGCACATCAGTGAGAGTAGGCACTACTCCAGTCTCGGAATATTTATGCTTTTCGACTCAGAAACTTCCTTCTACTCTTATACGTTAGCTAATAGCACGAATGAGTCAAAGGGTAACGTCTCCGTGAGTTTCTTCATAAGTCCTATTTAAGATGACGGGTAGGGCACACTAGCGCAAAAGCGGCCACTTTTGGCGTGAAACAATTTTTCGCGTACGCGTTGGTCCTAAATTTTTTTTATGGTTATTTAATAAATAGTATAATCATAATCATACATCTTTATTGTTTCATTTGGTATACAGGTCTTAAAAATAGCATAATGTCCTCAAATGAACCCTGCAAAGGGTATCACAATGAAAATAATAATAAAAATAATAGCATAACATTTACATTTCCTCTTAATTATTAAGGAATTATATTATATAGTATAAGTGTTTGCCGAGAGGATGTAACCCCAAAATTGTTTTTAAATAGATCCGGTTTAGTAGCTAAAAATTAAAATCGATTGGCGTCGCTAGTGTGCCCTACCCGTCACCTTAAACGCCTGTTCAATTTATTAAGGCAACAGGTACAATTTAATAACTAGCGACACCAATCGATTTAAATGTTAGCTACTAAACCGGATCTATTTTAAACAATTTCGGGGTTACAACCTCTCGGCAAATACTTATATTATTTATTAAATAACCATGCACAAATGTTGGGTCCAACGCGTACGCGAAAAATTGATTCACGCCAAAAGTGGCCATTTTCGGAACTAATGTTTGTGCATGGTTATTAAATAAATAGTATAAGTGTTTGCGGAGAGGTTGCAATCCCAAAATTGTTTAAAATAGATCCAATTTAGTAGCTAACAATTTAAATATATTGGCGTAGCTAGTGTGCCTTACCCGTCACCTTAACAAACTAGCAATAGCAACCTGCCCCAGCTTAGCACGGGTGAAATATTATGCATGTATTATTAGTGTTATAGTTAAACCATAGACTTAATAAATTAGTCCCTGAATCATCATCATCATCGTCAACCCTCCCTCAATCACATGAGGGGTAATTGCCATACTCACCTACGCTTGGCAGACGGGTTGGCGAGGGTTTTGATATAAATGCAGAGTTTTCCTTCTCTGGGTGCTGATGATCATGCAAGCAGCTTTACCTTAGTCGCCTTTTACGACACCTCGGTAAGAGTGAGGGTGGCCTATTCTACTCTGCCGGGAACCACACGGCATAGTCCCTGAATATCTCTAGGTTATTACTTAAAAACCTTCATCTTGAATTTGACCGTGGGAGAGCCACGCTTCGGCAGGAATGGGCCGGCTCGACCGGAGTGATACCACGGCCTCGCAGAAAACCGGCGTGAAGCAGCATTGTGCTGTGTTTCGCTGCATGATTGAGGGTACCGGAGGCCCAATCCGGGGGAAAAGCGGGTTTAAAGATCGGCAGTGTACTTGTGACTCCACTGGTGTTGCGGGTGTCCATGGGCGGCGGCAATCGCTTACCATCAGGTGATCCTTCTGCTCGTCTGCCACCTATCACATAAAAAACAACTCTAAAAATAAAAAAAACACATCAAAATCTATTCATAAATAGAGACAGACGGACAGACAGCGAAACGACAAATTAACTGGACTAACTGGATTTAATTATAACGAGAGTGATGGTAGTTCAGTGGACATAAAAGAGCTTTTCTAGCGGAGGTACGTAGGTTTGAATTTGAGCATTCTGATAATCTGTTTGGGAATTTCTACCACTAGCTAGGCGGTGAGTGCGAAAACTATTGTTATTTTTTATGTAAAAATATTTTTTAAGACAAACACTTCTAATGTACGTGTATTGGTTTTCATATCTGATCGACTAAAATTTTCGTAACAAATTTATCGATGAAAATTCTTACGATATATTTTGATTTAGACACAGTACGATGTTTGCTTATGAAGCAATGTTCGGTGGGATTACATTACCTAATTATTTCAGTAATGGATCTTTATACGAAAGCTAGGTTTTGCCACACACGACTCCTTATTTGGTAATAAGATTACTGTTATTGTTGTAGAGATTCGTATCTTGTGGACTTACGTCATTTTTTTTAAAGTAAGGACATAAAAAGACAATGGCTGGTAGAAATAAGACCGTATTTACTTTATTATTATGGTGTAATTGTCAAAATGTTAGAAAGTGTGTATTTGAATAACGTGGCAGGTACATATAAGAACCTGTGTTAAGTTTACACTCCGTCAAGGAATGGTTCATAAGTTACTGTAGTTTTGCATGTTATATTATAAGTATAATGGAAGAAGCTGTGGACACTTGTTATTTGTGTATGTACTAGATTTAAGAGCCTGTAAAAATAAGTTTACAAAATATTGTACAGTACACTGTTTGTGTTCCTAAATAAATAAAAAAAAAATGTAATTTCAAATAATTCGTTCTGGGTGGATAAACTGTCAAATAAGGCGCTGCTAAAGTTTAGTGATCGAATATTTTGTTCAATCAGCTTTTATTTAGACTCTTTCATCAAAATTAGATATGCTCTAACGTCCGGAAACCAATCTATAAGTCTTATCTATAATTAAGATCTTTAAGCCAATTCTAAGAAAAGGTAGGTATTGCACAAAGACGTTGCTGAAGCTTAGTGCAACACTGAATGGCAGAACAATAACGACTTATCGTTAATAAGACAAACGACGAATGAACGAACTACCTACGTTATGTTTCGTGCCCCTTTTATAAGAGAAGTTGTATTATATTGTGTCTTTACCTATGAAATTGGGGTTTTGTATGGCCATTTTCTTAGAAGTTTTATTTTCCATACTAACTTTTTTTTCATTTGTAAAGTAACTATTAATGCTACTACTTCATAATTAACTGTGCTTTAATGTAAAACGTTTAGGAACGTGTAGGATAGTTTTTCAAAAAAAATTGTTTATTAAACAGTTATTGCTGATAAAAACGACAATCCTGCCAAGTAAAAGAAGGGTAATTTTCATGATTTTTTTTTGCATCACACAAAAATATTTGATCTCCATTTAATGTAAACTTTAAATAAAAAAAAATAGTAAGTATGGCGACTTTTTGCTTATTACAGGAGTTAATAGACACGTAATGATATCAATTTTGTTCATGATCAGGATTCTTCGCTAATTCTAGTAAGCAAATAGATTGGTTACGTGAATCGCAAGTCTCGAAATTGTTACTTTTGTCCAAATAGGTAATCATAATGCAAATTGTAGTAATGCGCATATCGTAGGGCTGGTGCCAAACCAAATGAATGAATGCAGTGTATATACTTATAGCTATTTATTTACTTATACAATCACTCGCAACCAGGTCCCACCAGAATACCAGCGCTGCTGCGGCACCGCAGATAGTGCCGTAGCAGCAAATGCTGAGGTCGGGACCTGATTGACCACACACAACCACACCACCTATTCTTATATCGCCTCTTCTCTTTGTATCTGTATCGTGTCGTGTTATGTCTGTTATACATATTTACTTTTTCTGTGTTGTGATGGTCAATAAATGTATTTTCTTTCTTCTTTCTTTCTTTACCTTCTATCGCGAGTTCTTAAATTGAGTATACACAAACATTTTCTGATCTAATTTACTTCATGTTTGACAACCCTACACTGATCATAGGCGGACATCCATTCTGTGTGATTGCTAAGCAAATTCGAAAGCCGCGACATAACGCTGTGGTCTATCCACAAAAAGCGATGTATTTCGTTTGATGCACTGTAATTTCATAGACCAATACGGCAATACCCTCTTCGGTTACGTATCTTATTGGGAAACTTGAGGTTAATTATTATTGGCCATTATTTTGCGGCGTATTCCATAAAATGGACAGTAGGTTATTTTAACTGCAATAATGTGGAGAGTAATGTAATAGCGTGTATATTTCTAAGTTCTGGAGTAGGTTACTTGTAGTGAAATTACCTGCCATATCCGATCATGCACAAGACCGTGCGAAGTGGAGGAGTTGAAGTAGGAAAGTGAACTCCGGGCGCCAAAGCGACGGCTTGGGACGCAATCGGGACAAAACGCTAAGATGAATCGTCATCTTAGCGTTTTGTCCCGATGTATATAATAATGACTCCATCAAGTGCAGAAAATTAAGAGCCATTGGCAGACATCCATATTGAGGAAACGTTTTGTAAGTCACGTGTTTCTACTATGATGTACTTAATTAAATCAATTTGATTTAATCTAAGATGATGTAGGTACTGTAGGTATCATCATCATCATCAGCCCATTTAAATCCCCACTGCTGGGGCACACCCTCAATCACATGAGGGGTAATTGCCATACTCACCACGCTTGGCAGACGGGTTGGCGAGGGTTAATATATATAAATGTAGAGCGATATAAATGTAGAGTTTTCCTTCTCTGGGTGCTGATGATCATGCCAGCAGCTTTACCTTAGTCGCCTTTTACGACACCTCGATAAGAGTGAGGGTGGCCTATTCTACTCTGCCGGGGACCACACGGCATAGTCCCTGAATATCTCTAGGTTATTACTTAAAAACCTTCATCTTAAATTTGACCGTGGGAGAGCCACGCTTCGGCAGGGATGGGCCGGCTCGACCGGAGTGATACCACGGCCTCACAGAAAACCGGCGTGAAGCAGCATTGTGCTGTGTTTCGCTGCATGATTGAGGGTACCGGAGGCCCAATCCGGGGGAAAAGCGGGTTTAAAGATCGGCAGTGTACTTGTGACTCCACTGGTGTTGCGGGTGTCCATGGGCGGCGGCATCGCTTACTATCAGGTGATCCTTCTGCTCGTCTGCCACCTATCACATAAAAAACAACTCTAAAAATTAAAAAAAAACACATCAGAATCTATTCATAAATAGAGACAGACGGACAGACAGCGAAACGATAAATTAACTGGACTAACTGGATGAAATTATAACGAGAGAGATGGTAGTTCAGTGGACATAAAAGAGCTTTTCTAGCGGAGGTACGTAGGTTTGAATTTGAGCTAGCTAGGCGGTGAGTGCGCAAACTATTGTTCTTTTTTTATGTAAAAATATTTTTTAAGACAAACACTTCTAATGTACGTGTATTGGTTTTCATATCTGATCGACTAACATTTTCGTAACAAATTTATCGATGAAAATTCTTACGATATATTTTGATTTAGACACAGTACGATGTTTGCTTATGAAGCAATGTTCGGTGGATTACATTACCTAATTATTTCAGTAATGGATCTTATACGAAAGCTAGGTTTGCCACACACGACTCCTTATTTGGTAATAAGATTACTGTTATTGTTCTAGAGATCGTATCTTGTGGACTTACGTCATTTTTTTTAAAAGTAAGGACATAAAAGACAATGGCCTGGTAGAAATAAGACCGTATTTACTTTATTATTATGGTGTACTTGTCAAAATGTTAGAAAGTGTGTATTTGAATAACGTGGCAGGTACATATGAGAACCTGTGTTAGGTTTACACTCCGTCAAGGAATGGTCCATAAGTTACTGTAGTTTTGCATGTTATATTTTAAGTATAATGGAAGAAGCTGTGGACACTTGTTATTTTTGTATGTACTAGATTTAAGAGCCTGTAAAAATAAGTTTACAAAATATTGTACAGTACACTGTTTGTGTTCCTACATAAATAAATAAAAAATGTAATTTCAAATAATTCGTTCTGGGTGGATAAACTGTCAAATAAGGCGCTGCTAAAGTTTAGTGATCGAATATTTTGTTCAATCAGCTTTTATTTAAGACTCTTTCATCGAAAATTAGATATGCTCTAACGTCCGGAAACCAATCTATAAGACTTATCTATAATTAAGATCTTTAAGCCACTTCTAAGAAAAGGTAGGTATTGCACAAAGACGTTGCTGAAGCTTAGTGCAACACTGAATGGCAGAACAATAACGACTTATCGTTAATAAGACAAACGACGAATGAACGAACTACCTACGTTATGTTTCGTGCCCCTTTTATAAGAGAAGTTGTATTATATTGTGTCTTTACCTATGAAATTAGGGGTTTTGTATGGCCATTTTCTTAGAAGTTTTATTTTCCATACTAACTTTTTTTTTCATTTGTAAAGTAACTATTAATGCTACTACTTCATAATTAACTGTGCTTTAATGTAAAACGTTTAGGAACGTGTAGGATAGTTTTTCAAAAAAAATTGTTTATTATACAGTTATTGCTGATAAAAACGACAATCCTGCCAAGTAAAAGAAGGGTAATTTTCATGATTTTTTTTTGCATCACACAAAAATATTTGATCTCCATTTAATGTAAACTTTAAATAAAATAAAAATAGTAAGTATGGTGACTTTTTGCTTATTACAGGAGTTAATAGACACGTAATGATATCAATTTTGTTCATGATCATGATTCTTCGCTAATTCTAGTAAGCAAATAGATTGGTTACGTGAATCGCAAGTCTCGAAATTGTTACTTTTGTCCAAATAGGTAATCATAATGCAAATTGTAGTAATGCGCATATCGTAGGGCTGGTGCCAAACCAAATGAATGAATGCAGTGTATATACTTATAGCTATTTATTTACTTATACAATCACTCGCAACCAGGTCCCACCAGAATACCAGCGCTGCTGCGGCACCGCAGATAGTGCCGTAGCAGCAAATGCTGAGGTCGAGACCTGATTGACCACACACAACCACACCACTTATTCTTATATCGCCTCTTCTCTTTGTATCTATATCGTGTCGTGTTATGTCTATTGTACATATTTACTTTTTCTGTGTTGTGATGGTCAATAAATGTATTTTCTTTCTTCTTTCTTTCTTTACCTTCTATCGCGAGTTCTTAAATTGAGTATACACAAACATTTTCTGATCTAATTTACTTCATGTTTGACAACCCTACACTGATCATAGGCGGACATCCATTCTGTGTGATTGCTAAGCAAATTCGAAAGCCGCGACATAACGCTGTGGTCTATCCACAAAAAGCGATGTATTTCGTTTGATGCACGTAATTTCATAGACCAATACGGCAATACCCTCTTCGGTTACGTATCTTATTGGGAAACTTGAGGTTAATTATTATTGGCCATTATTTCGCGGCGTATTCCATAAAATGGACAGTAGGTTATTTTAACTGCAATAATGTGGAGAGTAATGTAATAGCGTGTATATTTCTAAGTTCTGGAGTAGGTTACTTGTAGTGAAATACCTGCCATATCCGATCATGCACAAGACCGTGCGAAGTGGAGGAGTTGAAGTAGGAAAGTGAACTCCGGGCGCCAAAGCGACGGCTTGGGACGCAATCGGGACAAAACGCTAAGATGAATCGTCATCTTAGCGTTTTGTCCCGATGTATATAATAATGACTCCATCAAGTGCAGAAATTAAGAGCCATTGGCAGACATCCATATTGAGGAAACGTTTTGTAAGTCACGTGTTTCTACTATGATGTACTTAGATTAAATCAATTTGATTTAATCTAAGATGATGTAGGTACTGTAGGTATCATCATCATCATCAGCCCATTTAAATCCCCACTGCTGGGGCACACCCTCAATCACATGGGGGGTAATTGCCATACTCACCACGCTTGGCAGACGGGTTGGCGAGGGTTTTGATATAAATGCAGAGTTTTCCTTCTCTGGGTGCTGATGATCATGCCAGCAGCTTTACCTTAGTCGCCTTTTACGACACCTCGGTTAGAGTGAGGGTGGCCTATTCTACTCTGCCGGGGATCACACGGCGTGCCGGGGACCACACGGCACTGTAGGTATACATTTTATTTTTTATTTTTTTTATGATATATGTGGCAGACGAGCCGACGGATCACCTGATGGTAATGATTACCACCGCCCATGGACACCTGCAACACCAGTGGTGTTCACAAGTGTGCTGCTTACCTTTTAACCACCCTTCCCCTGGATTGGGCCTGCGGTACCCTTACTCACGCAGCGAAACACAGCGCATGCACTGCTTCACGCCGGTTTTCTGTGAGCACGTGGCATTACTCCGGTCCAGCCGGTCCATTCATGCCGAAGCGTGGCTCTCCCACTGTTGAATACATTTTGAAGTAAGAGTAATTTGAATCTTAAAAGAAGAAGGACGATACAAGTTTTAATTATCCAAACACACTGAAGTGATACCGAGACGATAGTGATTTATATTGATTGTGGTGAATAAGATACACTTTTTAAAAACTAAGCAACAAATAGTTTAAAAAAGTATTAATATCGATTATTGCTAAAAATGGCCGCTTTAAGCAAATATGGGCGATTATTATTACTTGTAAGAAGAAATTATTACATAGTTGGGTCGCAAAAAATGATTATTATAGTATAGTATCAGCCTATATACCTTCCCACTGCAGGGCAAAGGCCTCCATCATAGAAATCAAGTCATCGCTACTATGATGGGATTGGGCTTAATCACCACGCTTGCCAAATGCGGATTGGTGATCACAATCCCGAGCTATGTTCGAAACATTCGAAACATACCTTTGCTCGACCCAGAACCCTGAGAACACGGCCTGGTAGGTACTTAAACCACTAGACGAAGGAGGCGTTTTGTTGCTAGCTTTTTTAAAAAAAATCTTCTATTCGCCACCACAACCAATATAACCACTTGGTGGCTAATGCCACCAAGGCAACACTAATTTTTCTAAGGCAACACTAATGTGTTGCCTTAGAAAAACGTTAAATTATAAAGATGCGATGGTAGTTCATTGGATAATAATGCACCTTCCATGCTTCTTAATTTGGTCGTGGTTCAAATTCGAGCTTCCTTATCTGTGAGTGCAATTCCCGGTCGCGTCCTAAGCTGTAGCTCTGGGCCCCGGGATACTTCATCATCATCAGCCCATTTAAGTCCCCACTGCTGGGGCACGGGCCTCCCTCAATTACATGAGGGGTGATTGCCATACTCACCACGCTTGGCAGACGGGTTGGCGAGGGTTTTGATATAAATGCAGAGTTTTCCTTCTCTGGGTGCTGATGATCATGCCAGCAGCTTTACCTTAGTCGCCTTTTACGACACCTCGGTAAGAGTCAGGGTGGCCTATTCTACTCTGCCGGGACCACACGGCGAAAAATCCCCGGGATACGTTTAGACCATAATTCAGGATTTTGGGAGTCTGGTAATTAGGTAGCATAAAGCCACTGCCATCTGACCTTCGCAATCTTTACAGGGGAACCAGATCAACAGAATTACGGTTACACGTTTTAACAAGCCTTCGTTGTCAATTTATGCAATATTCACTATGTAGAGATAAAATTTCATGTTTGGAAATCCGCAGTCACACGTTGTCAAAGGTAGTATATTTAACGTGTGACTACGCCTTTCCAAACATGAAATTTTATCTCTACATAGTGAATATTGCATAAATTGACAACGAAGGCTTGTTTTATACTTTTTCAGCGAGGTTTTTTGTCGTAGTTGGGTTTTAGTTTTTTTACTTTTATTTTATTTGTACTATTTTGGTGTCCAAGTGCTAGTAATATATATATATATTCAAAATGTACAAGTCAAGCGCTTTCAAATGATACCAAACACAGCATATTTATCATAACTTTATTTTTTTACTCTGTATGTTTTGTCCGCTAGAGGGCGCCACATTAGATTTTGTGAAACTTCATATAGCCTATAACCAGCGGACGATCAAGACGCTTATAATGATATGTCATTTGTCGAATTCTGATAAGTAGTTAAGAAGTTACGTGGAAACAGATGAACATACATACATACATACATACATACATACATACATACATACATACATAGCCTGTCAAAATCATAACCCTCCTTTTGCTTTGCCGTAGTCGGGTAAAAATTATCCGAAACGTGCAGGTTTCCTCACCATGTTTCCATCACCAGCGACCTTATGGTAGAAATACGCACATAGATTTGAAAAATCCAGAGGTGCATGCTCGGATTCGAGCCCCGTCCCCTCGTATGGAAGGTGCGACATGAACAACTGCACTACTATCGCTCAAAAATGTTGATTATCCAACCGCATTAAATTATAACGATACGAATGCGACAATGTTTGCTTTGAGAGCTTAACATTATAGCAACCCATTTGCTTACTTATTATTTATTCTCACCAAGCAAGCAAGTACGAGAGCATTTCCTTCGCCTAGTTTCAAGCTAGTTCAATCTCTCAAGTGACTTAATAAAAATATATACATGTCGAATTGAGAACCTCCTTTTTTTAAAGTCTGTTAACAATGTGGACAAATTGATTGATAATTAAAAAAAAAGTACTGTTTTTACTTCTTGCAATAAAGAATAAATAAATATATAACAAACAAACCTTATTAACCAAGTAACGCATCGTATTAATGCATTGCATACTAATTTATAGGTAAACCTACCTAATATGGGACAACGAAATTTAATTTGCGAAATTTCTATGAAGTCTATAATAATACATTGAGTATTAATTTAATAAGCCGTTACTTCTCGCATTAGGCTTTAGGTTTGTTATTCCGAGTAACCTTTGCATGTCGAAGTCAATAACTTAGTATAATTAGGTACGTTACATGTAATAATTCTCTATAGCTACCTCTCTATGGTAATTCTCTATAGGTAATATAATTAGGCACAGAAATCAATAAAGGATATTTTAATGGGCATCATTATATTTGAAATATAATGAGACATAACCACCGTACGGGTTCCTACTACCTGATAATAATTTTGGAGTTCAGTTGAAATACCTACACTTACTTTAAATTTAGTTCTCCCTATTTAGTTTCGCGTAAGAATATTTTACCGAGAACTTATTCATATTTTCGACTCTTCCCTTCTGATTAATGTGGACTCAAATAATTGTTAGTAAAAAAATATAACTATGTAGGTATTGGTGCAATATTTAATAGAAAAAGGCATTAAAAATAGGTACATAACTTACCAATGCAAGCTAGGCTATGGTAGCTTGCTGTTGTTGAGCGACCTTCAAGAAACCAATTTTAGGTGGTTATTTTTTCAAAACGTAGGTTTTTTATGGTAAAGGGGCAGACGAGTAGACTTATCACCTGGTGGTTAGCGGTTACCGCCACCCATGGACACCTGCCACGTCAAAGGAGTCACAGGTGCGCTGCCGGCCTTTTTAAAAAATAAAGTTTAAAAACTAAAACCCGACTTCCAAAAATCACGATCTAATAAGTACAAAACAAGAAAATTGTCTCTGCTGAAATGATTATGCCGTATGGCTGTGGTCTTTATCGCCGTAAACTTTATTTTTATTTAACATATTTTTAGTTATGCAAATATAATTACATATTTGAAATGTGCTAAAAAGCTCTTTCATTTGATACCCCACACGGTACCGTCAAGCAAAATTTTTTTTTAGTTCCATACTCTAAGTCCCCTAGAGGGCGCTGTAATAAATTTAACGAGACGTCATGTTGCCTATAACCAGAAGACAACCAAGACGCTTTTAATGACGCCTCATTTGTTCAAATATGATAACTAGTTTAGAAGTTACGTGGAAACAGATGAACATACATACCTACATACATAGCCTGTCAAAATCATAACCCTCTTTTTGCTTTGCCGTAGTCGGGTAAAAAGGGAGCACCTAAACTCTTTTCTTGAAGGTTTGCAGGTCGTATCAGACCGGAAACACTGCAAGCGATAGTTCACTCCACAGTTTCGTCTTTATGAGGAACTATAGCTACTTATTTTTAAATTTCTTTATTTTAGGCTTGCCCTTGTTTAGATTGGCTCTCGCAATTTCGCCATTTCATTAAATTGCAGATTAGATTTCTCACTACTTTTCTTTCTGAAAATTGTTCAATGTAAAGCTAATGGTGATTAATTTCATAATTTGCAAACTTGCCCAGTCATGCCCTTTGTCCGTAGGTTGCAACAATTAGCATACTATGTCATCCTACTCCTTCCGCATAACAATATTAATGTGACGTTATTATAATTTATTGTCTTTGTATTATCACAATAATGATAATCACAATATAATCTTCCAAAGTAAGTACTTCCCTTTGTGAATATTACTATGGCATGCAATGTTTTCCTGACAGCAATAATATGCAGTAGAGCCTAAATAACTACCTGTTTGCAATAATACCTGCTATTATAGTTAAAATATGGATAATATTGTTTTATCGTTTAAACCACCGCATGCAAGTTCTATTAGAAAGACTTTAGTTACAGAAACTCACTCGTCCTTTTATGGATAAATAATTAATGTAGCTAAATATGTTACACGATATTACGTGAGAATATTTGAAAGTATAGACATCCCACCGATTCAGTAGGATTGATATAGATAAAATTACATCATATGCACCTGTTGGTTGCACCAATACACGCGTAAAGTAGGGAAGTCTTAAAGGGATTGTGCATAAGAAGCTGACCTACGGTATTTTTATTTAATATTAAAAATAAACAAAAATTATAGGTTGTATACTTTTCAACTGTAAATTCCACACTTAGGTACGTACCTATCTGTATAGGTACAAACCTTAGTGTGGGAATTACAGTTACAGTAATATTCTCATGGGCTCTGTAGCCCATCTATCCCTCGCGTAACTTTTAAAAAGTTAAATAATACTTATGTGTAACTAAACAAAAGGTTAATTAGAGGGCAAAAGTCAGAGTGTATGTCTGTCACGACATGCAAGTTGGGAGAGGGATTCAAGTGTCTCTTTCAAAGCTCACAAACATTTTGTTAGACCCACATTGTTACCTTTACAGGAACAATCCATAAAACCTCAACTACAACAGTCTATGTACGAGTAAAAGAATATTTACGAGTTAATAACACACTTAAAAAATTCATCTCGTGTTCAGGCGGGACTCGAACCCTTCCACACCTTCCACAGTCCGGGTGGCCAATTAGACCACTGAACGCGTTGCTAGACCGACGAAATTAGTAAGTGGTTTATTCGACATGAGCAGTCCCGCCTGAACACGAGATGAATTTTTGAAGTGTGTTATTGACTTAAGAATAAATTGCAAAATATTGTTATAAAGAATATCAACTATGGTTACGAGTAATTTTGTTGCTACGAGTATTTCACCAAGCCCCATAATTGTGATTGTATTATTCCTTTTTGGGTCAATTGTCATAGTTTAGTAATAAAACATGGAAACGATTTTTCCATCGAGCTTAAGAGTGAGTTTGGCTATTAGATAAAAGTTATTTACCTCCTGCCTCCGCAACCGACTGCCTTGGTGGCGTAGTGGTTAGTGGGTCGCACTTTATAGCGACGTCTGCGCAAGAGATCCCGGGTCGAATCCCCGGGTTGAGCCAAAAATTGTACCTAAGTTTTCGGTAAGAAATTCTTAGTGGCAGCCCGGAGTCAAGAAGTTGGCGGTCTTGTGGGTACAAGTGTACCGTGCCTCGGAAAGCACGTTAAGCTGTTGGTCCTGCGCCCGATCCCTCTCCGGTCGTGTCACAGTAGTCTCCCATCGGAATATGAGGGTAGGGGAATATAGAGTGCACTTGTGTTTGCGCACACACTTGAGCACTATAATATATCCTGCGTACGTGGCTGATCGTTGAGATTGGCCGCCGTAGCCGTAATCGGTTGGGATATTATTATTATCAAAGTTTATTTATTTTGTTTGTACAACTACGTACATTGTTTTAAGGTTACTACAATTAGTCGATTTCTAGAATTGAACCAAATGTGTTGGACATTAAGGTTAGAATGGTATGAAGATAGAGTAACCCAACAACATGTGTTTGCATATAGGGCAGAACTACTAAGTAATGAAGACATGAAGTACAGTGTAGACACGTTTCGAGTACACAAAGAAACGTTTAAAAGTAAAAGCGCTCACGTTCCACTCGTCATTAGCCAGGGTTGCTCAATACCAGTCTCATCACCGTTTGGTTTGTGACGAAATGTGGAGCATGACATCGATTCTCTCAATATTTAGTGCCCGCATCTGCCACCCGTGCTTTCACATGACTACACATAAATAGAAAGTCCCTTATAGAACAAGTTATCTTGGCATATTATTTCCTGTCTCTGTAGTAGGTATAATGTTCAAGAGCGTTGTCTCTAAAATCTGGAAGTCATGGGTTTGAATCTCATCGGGAACATACCCATTAAATGTGGGACCGTAAGAGAGCAACGCTTCGGCATGAATGGGCAGGCTCGACCGGAGTGATACCACGGCTTCACTGAAAACCGGCATGAGGTAGTACTGTGCTCTTTCGCTGCGTGAGTGAGGATACTGGAGGCCCAATCCGGGGAAACGGGGGATTAAAGGTTAAAGTACTTGTGACTCCACTGGTGTCGCGGGTGTCTATCTATCACCAGGCGATCTGTCTGCTCGTCTGCCACCTATCACATAAAAAATAAATAACATCCATATTTTTATATTATCAACCTATATGGATACACATTTTTATAAATTTAGAAACTTTATGAACTTATCTATCTTGAAAATTAATTAAGTTTTGGTTCATTAGTATCATATAACACTAAATGTTAGGGTAGAATATTTATTATAAATAATAATAATAAATTCATACAACATTCATAAATTGACCTGATTCCGTACTAAGTAGCTTAAGCACTTGTGTTATGGATATAACAAATATGTACTTAAATACATATTACGTACTTATTACATACACTCACACATTAAACAAACACAAGTGTTAATCACATGAAAATTTGTCCAGGGTGGGGATCAAACCCACAGCCTTTGGAGTATGAGGCTGGGTCACTAAGAAATGCGCCATCCGGTCAGTTAATTGACAAACGTGTTTAATAAAATTATTTTATATTATTCTATAGTAAAAAGACTATAATTTATAGAAAAACAACACACTAGGTGATTACAAAGCGAATATCACTTACAAAGTTGCACAACATCGACTTAAAACCCGACAGCTTATATCTTAACTCCTCTTTTACCAACTTATTACAAAGCGTGATCTTGAATTTTTACCGTACTTAAGCTCATGCTCCATTCCGTTCTAACACGCAGTGCAAAAAAGGGCTAGAACGAGTTTAGTTCTGGAACTATACTTTAATCACGTTTTGTAATAAAGGGGATATACGACCCGTTTGGAACAGTGGTAGTGAACGCTGCCTTTGGTCCAAGGGTTGCCGGTTCGATCCCCGCACAGTACAAACATTTGTATGCATGAACATGTTTGTTTGTATTGGTCTGGGTGTTTCTTTGTATTATAAGTATGCATTTACAAAAGAAAAGTATTATATGTATATATTTGTAATCCCACTGTTGATTCTGATATCCGTAACACAGGTGCTTGAGCTACCTATCTCGGAATCGGATCAATGTATGTGATGTTGTGAAATATTATTATTATTATAATATTATATTTTTAAGTTTAAAATTGTTGCAGCGCGGTGAGATAATTTTAAAATAACTACATTGTAAACACATGTCTGTCGAATCGTTTCAAAGAAGATTAGCAATAGGTAATACGCGCAATCTTGAATATTATGTTATCTGTCTTGCTCTTTGTGGGTTAAAACAAAGCTGCTTCATCACTGCGATTAGTCTACCATTCTCCATGTTACTTCACCGCACATAACACATTATGCTGAGTGACGTTAAAAAATAAACCGACCCGGAAAGTTAAACAAGTATCGTGTATGTAGATCGTTGCAGCTCAATAAAAGCTTCGACCATTCATCACCATTCTTCCTGTTTCTATACAAACGTGTCACGAGTACTTTGTCAAGGAATAAATAATTTGTCGGAAAAAAACTGAGTGAGATATATTGACGTCATAGATCTATTATCTGATCTACATGTAACGTTAAACATAGTTTTTATATGATAAATAAATCTGTTGAAATATGCACCTACCTACTAAGTGAGTAATGCCTGTCGGTGACGCAGTAGCTTGTGGGTCGCACTTTAAGGTGACGGCTAAGGTACACTAGCGACGCCAATCGATTTTAATTATTAGCTACTAAACCGGATCTATTTTAAACAATTTCGGGGTTACTACCTCTAGGCAAATCCTTATACTATTTATTAAATAACCATGCACAAATGTAGGGTCCGTTTTTGTACGCGAAAAATTGACTCACGCTAAAAGTGGCCGCTTTTGGCGATAATCAATTTTTCGCATACGTGTAGTACCCAACATTTTCGCATGGTTATTTAATAAATAATATAAGTGTTTGCCAAGAGGCTGTAACTCTGTAATTGCTTAAAATAGTTCCGGATTCGTAGTTAAAATTTAAAATCGATTGGCGTCGCTAGTGTGCCCTACCCGTCACTTTAAAGCAACGGCTTTGCTTCCGGTCCTGGGTGCGATCGCTGGGTCGAGCCAAAAAAATTGGTTTTGATATTTAGCGTTAGCCCAAAGGCTGTCGCAAGGCGCAAATTTCTCTCGTGTTCAGGCGGGACTCGAACCCACACCTTCAGACAACAAAATATTAATAAACTTTTGTTAAGTATTTTTGCGTAATTATATGATGTAGAAAGCTTTTTTAAATTCCCTTTTAGGTAGGCAAATTGACTTGCAAGGTTTGCCTTGCAAGTTAATTTACCTTGCAACTAAATTTCATACCTACCCATGTGTGATATTGAGGATACAAACAGTATAGGTGCTCTACTACAGCATATCGCTTACATAACTCTTACCGTAGCATAAACAAAAGTGTCCATCCTTTGCTTTGAGCAGCTTTTTCACACACGGTGCCAAAGTCAATTAGGGACACGTTCGAATTTCAAATGCGGTCGAAAGATTTGTTTTTGTTAAAGGCCAGCACTATGGGCGTTGTGACATATTGTTTTCTTTTTAGCACACGGTGTTTCGAAAAAGTTCGCATCCGGTGTGACCGTGCGGGGCTAGTGGTCAAGCTCTTCCATACAAAATAAAAATAAAATGAAAACCTTACTGTCAATTTTATGCCTAAAGTCGGATTATTAATGGGACGAAGTAAACTGACAGATGCCAATGTGTTATTCCCATACTTTGCGAAATGCAAAATGTCGAAATGGATTGGGACTGATATTTGAATCTGCCAGTTTATTTCGCCTAATTAATAATCCGACTTTAGGTATCCATTATTTATTTCCACGGCTTTGACTTAACGTTTCATATTTTAAGTAGCTAACAGATCAAAATTGTAAACCTCTATGGAAGTATTTTGTTAATAAGTTTCTTAAGAAATATCTTCCGACTAGCAATGAATGGAATTATGTACAAGTAGTATCTATGTAGAGTTGTCAATTATACCATAACTACTGACTTAACCGATTTTGAGTCTTAACCAGTCTAGCATAAATATATTTAGCTAGTTGTTAATTTTCATCTTGTTCTAAAATCTAGATATCTGGTAGTTGGTTATTTTGCTATAACGAATGCTAATACTTTGTACAAAACGAAATATGTTACTGTTACAAAAAAATGTATTGTTATCAAAATTTAAAAAAAAATTAAAAGTGACGTTTTATGCGTCATTAACGTTCCTTCCTCATCACGGAGAATATTTTAAGAATTATCTGCTAATGAGTGTATGTTGACGCGAAGTGCTACCGGCCACAAATGAGTTAATTGCACTCGAAGAAACGTGATGCCGGTTGATTTATCGACGCTTAACAATATTGTTGCTAGGGATGGAAGTTTACTTCAATATCGAAAAAAATTATCGACCCTAACAATTTATTTAAAAACTTTCTTCTCTATTTTTATTTCGATTTTTAAAGTTCTATAGAAGTTTGAGGAAATTTAATTTTTTTGCAAACACCGAGTAATAACTTATTAGTTTTTAGCCTATTTAACGCTTATTAGTCTGTTCTAATTTTGGTCAATAATTTTCATTTTTGTTAACTTTATAGGGCTTTAAACTTACCTCTTAACAGCGAGGTATGCCTGAACTAATTAATTATTGTTTTCTTGTAGGAATGAGAGGTTTTCTCGTGAAATAACTAAAGCTTTTTTTAATGAATGAGAAATTAGCATTATAATGTTGAAATTGGTTACGTAATATCTGAGCTATATAGATTTATACTTCGAATCTTAGTACGAACATTTTATGTTGATGTATTTACTGATTATCGATATATCGTTGCAGCCCTAATTGCGGCTAACGATGCCGCCGGGAGTAGCTGCATATCATTACTTAGCCATCAGCGGCATTAGAGCGGCCAAGGTTTGCCTTAATATCGAATTTATTTTGTTGGATCAATTGTTCACGTAAAATAAAACGAATTTCTCTAAAAGAGGTAAACAGAACACTAACAAAATGTTTCATATTTATTAAGCTACAAAATTATTCTCACTGAAAGAAAGCCGATAAGATATTCAAATCGTCATTTGATATTTTTTTCTCGTTCGTGACGTGAAATTAAGTAAGAGAAAGCCCATGAACATCTGTAAGATCAGAGATGTCGCTGATGCGTTGCCGGTCTTTTAAAAAGGCGATAACTACGCTCTTCTCTTGAAGGCGAAACCGTCAGGAAATAAAATAAAAAAATAATATAATTGTAGTTAGAAAACAATACTAATGAATTCATCAAACTGTTCCACAAACTAACGTATGTTGGTAAAAGTTCCGTGAGATAGGCACAATACTGTAACGCCTCCATCTAGATGGTGAGGGAGGATGGAAGAGCAATGCTTGTGTGTGGTTCAATATAACAATTCAGCCAGGAAGTAGATCGAACAGTTCCTCAGAGCACTCCCCGTGATGTATGAGGAAAATAATACTGAAGGAATGACCCTACGTTTTATGCGGTCAAAAGGAAAAAGTTGGTCTGGCTCTATTAAGTACATTGACGTTATTATAGCATTGTCTTCTAGACTACAAAATAGGACATAGCATCAAGAATATCTGCTTAGGTATCTATTTTAAGGGTCAAAATGGACTAATGAAGTCGACCCCAGTTCGAAACATGATTTGACACGATAATAATACCAATGTTACGCATATGTATGTACTGGCCTTAATTGGAAGCACCGTTCTTTTCAATTCTGTTCAACTTCAAGTAGGTACTAATTGGGACTGTCTACGAATGGTTATCAACGACTGGCATCTTTGCATCTCGGTCGTACAACATCACAGAGTTTATAAATAATGCAAACGTTTTGAGTTGCACCAATGAAATCACTTAATAAAGATTCAATCAATAGCAGGTCTGCTGAATTTAAGAGGACTACGGGTAGCGGCTGGATGAGGATAGCCTGAGAACTTTGGCGTAGATAAACGAGACCTATAGGCTGGTGATTGATAAGGATATACAAGTCGATTTTTTTATATTTTTTCCAGTGCCTGATTTACAATTAGGCTTAGTAGGCCATATTAGGCAATGAGGATATTTGAAAGTGCTGAAATGTTCTCAGTCTAATTAAAAATGACTGTACCTGCGGGCTCTGGTAAGCCTAAGGTCTAGCGTTAGATCTATCGAGTCTACTAGCCCTATACACTGAAAAAGCCGTTGGTTACTATCTGTCATCATCCAACGAGAGGAGATGAGAAATTCTACTTCCTATTGCATAACGCGTTGTGTGAGACAGCTGCGATAAAAGAGCGTTTGTCAAACTGAACGCTGCTGTGCCTGTACCTAGTGACGGGTAATGAGATTGATGGGATCGCTGCGCACACGCAGTGTTGCTTGCTGCGGTGTATCCGGACCGATACCTATAAACCTTCATGAAAAGAGCGTTCTTCCTTTTTAAAAGGGCTGGCAGCGCACCTATGACTTCTTTGACTGTGGCAGGTGTCCATGGGCTGCGGTAATCGCTTACCATCAGGTGATACGTCGGCTCGATCTGCCCCTTATATCATAAAAAAGTGTACATTGCGTGCATAAAGCTTGCATTCTAGCTGTGAATAGCTCAGTAACTTACTGTCGCACTCAGAGACGTCAAATTAATTTTAAGCTGTTAATTAAGAAAAATATTGACACTTACTTCAACACGCACAAGGACTATCCATAATTAAGTTGATGATCGACGTCCCTCAGTGCGACAGTTAGTGTCTTTGCAGATACGCGTTTTGGAAGCGCGTAGATATATTAGTACGGCGTGGCTTTTGCTACATGCTGTATAAGGATAGCACCAGCTTACTTACCAAGCGTACTCCAATAATTACATTGCACAATACGCATATATTAATAACACTAGATACTATCATGATGTGTTTGTTCACCATAGATACTTGTTGTGTACATGGTGAGGAAACCTGCATAAGTTGAAGAAAAAATTCTAAAGCATGTACTTAATAGGTACGTATTTATGTCTTCTAACGCGCTGTGGGCTAGTGTGGTAGACTAAAGCCATTTCACTCCCCACGTGAGGTGAGCATACTATGCCCCAGCAGTGGGTAGATTACTAGGAGGCTGACGATGATGAATAACTAACGAGATCATTAGAGTATTTGTTATCATGGGTATTTTTAGCAGCTATATTGAAATTAAAGTGATCTTAATACCCACTCTAGGAAATGTTGACACAATGAAGGTGGTCTTATGTTTTCCTACAGATAACAGATTTAATAAGGTTTCGGCAAAAACGAAGGTTCAAAAAAATGGTTACAATTACATAATACGAGAACAAATTTTAATTTCGTATCTTTTTATTAACTTAAAAGTTTTCCATTTACGTTTTATGTAATAATGACGTCTATTCTTATGCGCGTGAGCGACAAACATCAAGTAGATTGCCCTATTACCAGTCCCATTCAAACGATACAGACCCACTCATGTCACCAAACAATGAAGTACATGTCTTTCTTATAATAGAAAGTGATCTTAGTCGCGCACTATGCCCACGCGGGTCATTTGTGATTGTGAGACTCGTCTATGAGACTGATAGCTTATTATAACGATTGGTACTTTGAGACGATTCTATCATGCGTTGCCGCCGCTCTCACTTCGTGACTTGCTGTCAATAAAGATTTACTTACTATCGTTCTTTAATAACAGCTTTAGCACTCGCGTCATTTAGTAATTACCTGTAAATATAAAAAAGATAAATTAATGAAACAGTAATAACATAGTTGTAAATGGTATAGTTCAATTGTATAATCAAATACAATTTTTGAATTTTGAATAACGTGACTACATACAAACTCGTTATATAACTAGATCTCGGAACGGTGTCCATTGAGATTTTGTTACATCTCAATATAGGGTGTAAAACGTGAGACAACTTCAACGTCCTGAATTAGTTCCGGAATCACACAACTGATATGTTGCTTCAAGAATTACATAAAGTTCCTAAATAACAATAACCTTTAACGTTTAAACCCTTTTGTGTACCTTACTCCATTGCATATTTCGCACACTCCACGTGTATTTGTAGATTGGGCGTGTTAAATGCGATCGCTAATTGTTGATTACATAAACAATGTTGGCATTTTGATGTTATACAACTCGTAGTAGACGCATTACTCGTAAACGTAAGAATTTAATTTAAAAAATATAAAAATGCCTACAGCAAGAGGTCATGTGTCTATCTATTTTTGGAGTTTCTTTGTTGATACATAAGGCACGTTGATAGCTTACGCAACCTTATTTTTGGTGAGCTTGAAGTTTTGCACATTTCATTATATGAATGGTTGGTCATCGTTTCTGTTATGTGGTGATGAGTGAACAAAACCTTTGATACCAACAGTGAATTGGTGAAACGATCATTGAATAGCTCCAATAAATACATACATCAATTAACCTGAAAATAAAACATACTTGATTGATATTTCCGTGCCTTCAGATTACAACATATGAGCTAAGGAAGTAGAGACGCTGGTTAAGCACCATTTTCTGAAAACTGAAATCCATCGGTTATGTCATACACACCTTATCCACAGTTAAACCTAAGTAAGTGAACAACAGAAGTAGCCACAAAAAGCCTATAAAGATATTGTGACATTAGCTCACATTCTCCAGAAGGAAGCCGCCATTCATACATCTACAATATTGTCTAAAGTAAAAGGGGTCTCGGTCTTTATAAACTCCAAATCTTCTCTTCCCTGAAGGCCCCAGGACGGAAGATAGATATAAATCATCGGAAGATAAAAATCGGTTATAAATCGTGAGAAAGGATTTTTTTCATATATGTAATCGGTAAACGCGGGTAAAGTGCTAAAGACTAGCAACCGAGTGGCGACGATGAAATTGCAAAAAACACTATTCCTTATGGCAACTTCATTCCAACGGTTTACCAATCCGCGAAAACCATTGCAACAATCGCAAATGGTCCACAGTGACAATACCTACGAAACGGTCTCATTCACACGTGAGCTATCTGAATGAATGAGCCATTAACTCCGTCAAGGTCAACATAATGTTTGTAAACATTTTGTTGCATGTCGAACGCAACTGAGTGCAACAAGGCGCGGAATAGCCACGAATTCTTTTCTACTTATGTCAATATTACTATTTTTATTACAACAAATGAGTCTTATTCAATGTTATAATTTTAGTGTAATGTGTTGTATATATACTCGTTTATACATATATACTTTTGCTTGTTTTCAGTAGATACATTATACATCGTCATTTTTTTATCGTTAACATCCCAAAAACCTCATAATAGGTACATTATTGCCGGGTGGATATTCTATTTCGTATGGAACAGTAGATTTTTGTTATTTGGTTGATCTAACATGCTAAATGGATTTTACTCACGATACCTACTATGACGTTTCCGGGATGTTAACGATAAAAAATGACAATGTGTAAGCAGATATTTTAAGTTTAGTAGATATGAAAGGGTGTGGAATTTTGTAAGTTAGATGTGTATTTAAAAATGTTTTAATATTTTTTTAAATTATTTTTTTACAAATATTAAATTTTTTCACAACATCGCATATATTTTTTCGAGAAAAGAAAGCGATAATTCATGGGCGTTAGGCATGTTTAATACTGAAGTTTGCGATCGATAACCCTGATTTTAATTCCTGCAAATGTACTCCGATGGGACCTTAGAATCCGTGTAAAACGCGCGTCTGCGTATTTCGAGCTTTGTTCGTAGTGTCCATACTGCTTAGCGTATATATCTACTGTGGTAGCGGTATGCAAAGAGGATGCAGATTCACTGATAAGAAAATTACTTACTGGTCTATGTGCTTACGTTTTCTATACCGTTAATATAATACCGTTTCTGTCAAAGTGGATTCGCTAATACCTTTTGAGTGTTCATTTATCATTGTCAATGAGAACTAATCAAAGTTAACAATGCATTTCACATTATGAAATATCTATTTAATTAGAACCGAACCGTAGGAAACACTGAATGTGGCAACAACCATTTGGGTCATACACAATTTTTTTGCACTTCCTGTGTCTCTTTTGTGGCTTAAAAATTATGAAAAAAATCTGGGCTTTTTTTAATATCATGGTATTTAAATACTTTAGTACGACTATCCATACATAATGTTACGTTTAAAAAAACACATTGATTGATTCTTTCATATGTTTATAATGTAGCCCACAGAAGAGACACACACAAGTTAAAAAAATGTTTTTGACCCATTTACATACATATAAATAACCCTTCCTTTTTGGCTTTGCCGTAGTCGGGTAAATAAGAGAGCCACCTAAATACTGGCAGCATTTCGTAACATAACGTACTCGTATTTATTTACTTACTAATTAAAAAATATATATATATATTTTCCCCGTTATGGGAATATATTTAAAAAGTTTGCGTATTTTGTAGATAACTAAAAATAAACGTTAAAGGCTTTACATGGCAATTTGGACTGGTTCAGTTCTGGACGGGTGAATGAATGAATGAATATATTTCTATCACACTCAAAATAAAGTATGAAAACTTAAAACTGTTACAAATTAATTGAAAGTGTTACAAATTGAAGTAAATATAGGTACCTTTATAAATTCACAGTACAAATGCATTTGCTACCTATTTACTTATTTTAGATGTTGTCTGTTATTTATATCCTTCCGCAATAAAATAACCATTAAACGTAAAAGTATCAGAAATGATCGGTTTCCGTAATTGCAAGCTTAAACAACTAATTGGTACCTACTCATATTTAATAGCGGTATTGGCTTGCAAAACCGTATGTTGTTACATCTGATTACCCATTACACGATACAATTGAAAATCAATTTTGACACGATTTAAATGGCTTAGAAATCGAAAAGATTACATAATCAAATGGAGTCAGGGTTATTACCTCTATAGACGGCTGTCTCACGGAAGTTCACGTAGGAAGTCGCTGCGTCCCACGTTTTTCCGTTTACATCAATAATATGTAGTTTGAAGAACGGGAAATTTTATGGTTTTAGATCTAGATTTGATAGTTTGCATAATATCCGTAGTTATTATGTAAGAGATAACTAACTGCCTCGCTGGCGCAGTGGTTAGTGGGTCGCCCTTTAAAGCGATGGCTGCGCTGGAGGTCGCAGGTTCGCCCCCGGGTCAGGCCAGAAATTTGTACTTAAGTTTTCGGTAAGAAATTCTTAGTGTCAGCCCAGAGTCTGGAAGTTGGCAGTCTTGAAAGCCGTTGGTCCTGCGCCTGCTCTCTCTTCGGTCGTGCCCCCTAGTGTCCCATCGGAATATGAAGGTAAGGGAATAGTAAGTGCACGTGTGTTTACGCACACACGTAAGGACTATAATATATCCTGCGTACGTGGTTGATCGTTGAGACTGGCTGCCTGTAGCCGTACTCGGTTGGAGGAATATTTTTTAATTTAGATTTTCAACTTATTAGTGCCGCCATTTTGAATTTCTCTGCTGTTTCTTAGTGCTTGCCATAACGTGTAACGGTCTTCTCACGTTCTTGGTAACCATACATCACTTTTCATATTTCAAAACTGTTTCAACAATGACATTATTATCAGATTAAATAAATGTATCAACTTAAGGTGACGGGTAGAGCACAATAGCGACGCCAATCGATTTTAATTTTTAGCTACTGAACTGGATCTTTTTTAAACAATTTCGGGATTAGAACCTCCTGTCAAACACTTATGCTTTTTATTAAATCACCATGCACAAGTTTTGGGCCCAAATCATACGCGAAAATTTTATTTACGCCAAAATCGGCCACTTTTGGCGTGAATCAATTTTTCGCGCACAAAAACGGACCCAACATTTGTGCATGATTATTTAATAAATAGTATAAGTGTTTGCCTTCCCGAGAGGTTGTAATCCCGAAACTGTTAAAAGTTGATCCGGTTTAGTAGGTAACAATTTAAATCGATTGGTGTCGCTAGTGTGCCCTACCCGTCACTTTAAGTTGATACATTTATTTAATCTGATAATAATGTCATTGTTGAAACAGTTTTGAAATATGAAAAGTGATGTAGTTAGGGCTACCCGCCCCGCCTTAAGCAAAATATCGGAAGCTTTATAGCTGATATAAGTTTTCATAATAGACTACAAAAAAGACTATGTGAATGGCTACCTAATCACTAGAGCACATTTCCCTGTTAGGAATTAATGTTTGTCTGAGCAATACATATTAGTGACTTAAATAGCAATAATAAGCTACTAAAATGAATATTAACTGCGCTTAGTGATTGTTAACTTGCGCAAACCTGTGTCGCAGATTCCTATCTAAATCAATTCGGTGATATAACAAAGAATAGTGTTAATGACAGTATGTGTGTCAGTGAGTTTCGAGACCCAGAGAAGTGGTCGCCGCGGCCAGAGGTCGGAGAGGTTTATGGCTGATAAATGACAATGGCCAAGTTAGGGTAAAATACAAATAATATCATATTTATCATTTAAGTAAAAGTTTTTTCTAATTTGGTGCATTTCGTGGTAATTTGACTATTGACCAGTACCAAAGCTTTAGGGGCTTGCTAAAGTGTATTATTCTTCTTCTTATTTGAGTGTCTCTTTAGTTCTGAAGGTTTGCCCTCAGCTTTTCAAATCCTCTCTGTTCATTGCGAGACGAAACAGCCGTTCCACAGATGCGATGCCAGTTCACTCCCTTATATTACGCAACCACTACTTTTTCCTTCTTCCACGGAAGAACGCGTTTCAACGCGTCGCCTCCCCTCTATTTTACCCATCATGATGAGTTGAAGCAACCTGTACCTCTTCTTTCCTAAGTACGTGACCTAGGTATTTGATTTTCCGCTTTTTGATGGCACTCAAAAAGTTGCGGGTCATGGCGACACGTTGGAGTACCGTTTCGTTTGTCACTCTGTGTCCAGTTGATGCGGAGCATACGCTTAAGTGTGTAAGTAGCACAGAACTTGAAAAATCCAAAAATATAGTGACATGGCATTCGACTTTTTATGTATCGCATAAAAAGTCGAATGCGGTATATTTTTATATACCGCATTATTAGGTATATAGAGGTATGCTTGGAACTTGTAAAATCCAAAATATAGTGACATGGAAAATATACCGCATTCGACTTTTTATGTATCGCATAAAAAGTCGAATGCGGTATATTTTTATATACCGCATTATTAGGTATATAGAGGTATGCGTAGTACACTCATCACAATATTACATACAATCGCACACAACTCATTAACCAATCTAAAAGAATGAAATTAAGAAACCTCTTCATAACTACGAAGAAGTTCTTAAGATCGTTTATCATCGTCTGGCTTTATACAAGACGCTAGTCATCATCAGTATCCTTTGTTCAATGATTCAAAATTTAATAACCAATGGCTCCTAATTTGACAAGCAACATGGTTTGAACAAATACGCTACGGTTATATCACATTATATTATGTTAACCAAAACTTTCTAACTTATCTGATTGCAATCAATTGTCATTATCTAAAGGTCAAGAAAGCTTAGGGCGCCATTGTTGCATCTCTTTTATAATCATCAGCCGAAAGGAATATTTATGTAGTCAATAGACAAGGTAATAAGTCCACTATTAATTATGAATGATGTGTATTATGGCATTTAATAACGCAATACAAATCACGATTACGAATATTATATAAAACGAAAGCATACACACTGAGGCATCGCCGACACTTTAAGCGCCCTGGACAAGATTTTTACCCCCCTCAGCTAGGTTGAAATTTTGCCGCCCCTTCTTAACAATACAGGCGCCCCCCTTAATTTGGTCTCCCAACCGCGCCCTAACCTAACGAAGCTACCGAATATCTGTAATAATGTGGGCACGGCAGTGCCCCCGCTAAGTCGATCAAAAAAAGCGGCACGGCCGTACTATCCTTTTCTCGAAGCAATTCAGGCTATTTTTGACCCCCTATAATTTCGTTGTGGATTAAACAAGAAGACTAAATTTTCAGTAACTAATCAGCCTTTGTATAAACACGGTATATTTAAAATTTCAGTCAATTTGAACCAGTAGTTTAAGAATGACAACTTGTTAAAGTTTATGAATATTGTCACTCACTCACTGACTGACTCACCGATCATCATAAGTCCAAGGCACTTCTAGCAGAATTGAAGCTTCAGAATTTAGAATTTAGAATATAAATAGAAATTAGTGTCTTAATCATGGGAAACCTTATTTTTTTTTGTAATTTCGGTCTAGTTTCGCTAAATACATCAACTGCATGAATAACTTTGTAATCTCATATAAATCTAATTCGAAAATCTTTCACTAGTAGAAAGCTATCCCTGAGTAATAAACGCTGTACCTATTTTACGAACGTATCATTTTCTACGGGATATCATCATGTAAGTAGGTAAGAGTCTCTACTCTACTCTATGCGGGTAATGCTGCGAGCAGAAAGCTAATACTCAACTTAAAGGCTCTTGGCAGACGGTTGAGTATTTCATTAATATTTTTTTTAATGTAATGTGACACCTACTGCCACAATTCTTTGGCTCGAGAAAAACAGTTAATCCCCTTTAAACCTCTGACCATTTTGAACAATTTAACTGTCATATATCATTATCATATATAAATGAATTACTCAACCGTCTGCAGCGAGTCCATGCGTTTAGCATAGTACTCAATAAAGACCCAATGATTACCGTAAACTAGCGACACAGTTAACTCACGACCTCAGAATGAGGTTTAATATCATCAAGTCAAGGCGGCCGCGCCTAGTCTGTACCTACAGTCTGAACTATTTCTCGTGAACTTCCTAACCATACGGTCATGGCATTCGTTCAACATTCCGAATACACCGTCTTCTTACTTTAGCAAATATTTGTGTCATGAGCCATTTGCATTCGATTGCACAAGATATGTTAAACGTTTTGTACACCTATTCAATGTTTTTTCTGTAATTATGTTATTTCAAACATGAAACGAATACGTACATTCGTGCTTATCTTTAAATATGGTTCTTACTTTTATCACCATTTTTGTTTTGAGTTTACAATACAATAAAAAAAACATTTAGTCGAATCGCGAATCTCTTTCTTTCATGATGTTGATTCAAAACTGACTAATAATTGATCTTGTTGATCTTTATATAAATATAAGCGTGGAATACAATTATTAATGTTTTCGGTGATTCTGTATTGTGTTTCATTTATCCTTTGGATATAAACTGGTGAGATATTACGTAAGTAGTAGATATTAACTAGGTATCATATCATATTACATGTATATATTACATATCATATAGTCGTTTATAATACAAATATTATCAGTTATGATTGATTAATTTATATTTTGGATAGTTTGCTAATATAATTAGAGCTTATACTTATATTAGATTACAATTTATATTAGTTTTGTATTGATAACAAAAATAGTTAATAGATTAAATTATGTACTTGTATAAAATAGTTACATATTAAATGCGCATTTCAATCGACCAAAGCTAACATTGGTAACAATGAATACCCTCTTTGAAATTCCTTAAAAATAACTTGTGTTTTGTTGGACAACTGCGACGGCCGTATGTCACGAAATCATAAAAATCATCGCTCCATTTGTTCTGTTGTTATCTTCGCACTGCTAGGAAACACCAAGGTTGTTGTATGCTTTTTTCGAAACAGTAGGTCACAGTTTACAACACTAGCGTAATGGCTTGATGGATTGACTAGACATGCGATGTTGATAACCGTGCATTCGCTAAATAGATAACAAAAGGAGCGTGTTGGAATCTCGCACATTAAGAAGATAACGTTGCATGATGGTCACTGGAAATATCTAATTCTTGAATAACTATCTTGAATTTAATTTTTTATCTTTCTTATCAAATAGGCCCAGGGGTAATTGAGTGACTCTGGTGTGAATGTTAAAAAAATAAATATAGCAAAATCATTTTTTGAGACAAAAATTTCACCCGGCCGATAATCACGAATCGAATGGAACGTAATTCATCAAAATCGGCTTGTAGCTTTGGCTTACATTTATTTATTTAGGACAAACAACAAGACATACACCTTACAAACTAATGTTACATTTTGTAGGTTACGTGTACATAGTGCTGCCTTACTTATAGTCTACCACGGAAAGTACAATATATAATTAGTTCGGAGCAAAATAATCTACAGAACACATAGTAGTGAATAACTGAGTTACAAACTAACAAAAAAAATCATCATCATCATATCAGCACACATCCACCCGCTGCTGAGTATAGGCCTCTTCTTTATTATTCCCTTCTGTCCATTACTGTTTCCCCACTGCCGTTACAATATCGTCGGACCATCAGGCCGGTGGTCTACCCACAGGACGTCACCCGCATTCTTGGCTGCCATTCGGTGAGTTTCATAGTCCACCTATCATCTTTACGCATACTGAGACTGATAAAATCATAACCCTTCCTTTTCGGTTTCGCCATAGTGAAGTTAATAGATGAATCGCAATGAATAACGTACTCGTATGTACGCGATTTCTCATGCGTGAGTATTATATCAAATGCTGTTTCCCCAATGTTGTAAACCTTAAGTAAAGCATTTTTTAATTCATTCGTTGTTCGTAACGGTTGACTAACTAGCCTAACTTTAGGCAAGGTTAATGTAAGAAATAGAACGTAAAAGTACACTTTAAATTGTTAACATCGTGGTTAAACACTGTTATTATGGTTAGTAATGTTAAAATATTTCAGTTTTTGTCGGTCTACAACGTAATAAAAGTAGATTATGCAGGTTAACAACAATTAGTACTTCACCAACTTTAGAATAAAGAATCAGGTGGCAGTAAATGGTAATAAAATATATGTTTCACAGCCGACAAAAGGGAGAAGGTTTTCAAGTTGACACGTATATTTTTTTACATTTGATCACATCACGCATAATTTATACTGAGCACCTAGTACGACTTTAATAAAAAAAATACTAAAAAGGGTACACCTTTAAGTTAGCCGCATATAAAATTAAAGAACATAGATGTTTCTTCTACGCTTAGGGTTAGAACCCTATGTGTTAAAAAACAGGAGTTGATTGATTGAGTCAGTAAAGTTAAATCGGTGGGTACCCATGTGTATCCAAATAAGATTTTAAGGGTTCCGTAGCCAAATGGCAAAAAACTGAACCCTTATAGATTCGTCATGTCTGTCTGTCTGTCCGTCTGTCCGTCTATCCGTCTGCCCGTCTGTCCGTCCGTTCGTCCGTATGTCCCAGATTTTCACACAAAAATAGGAAAATAATAAACATTTTGGGGGTTCCCCATACTTAGAACTAAACCTCAAAAATATTTTTTTCATCAAACACATACGTGTGGGGTATTTATGGATAGGTCTTCGAAAATTATATCGAGGTTGCAAATATCATCTTTTTTCTAAACTGAATAGTTTGCGTGACAGACGCTTCCAAAGTGAAAAAACTTGGTCCCCCCCACCCTTCTAATTTCTAAAATAAGAAATTGAAAAATCTAAAAAAACATATGATGTACATTACTATAAAAACTAACCACGAAAAATATTTTTGAACGAAATCCAGTGAATAGTTTTTTTTTACGGAACCCTTTGTGCGTGAGTCCGACAAACGCTTGGCCGGTTTTTTAAACATTTATATTCCGAACCATATTATATACTTCAGGTGTCTCTGATGATATTTTAGTATCAAACTGTAGATTACAAAAAAACAGGAGTTGAATGATTGTTCATTCATTGATTGTAACACATTTTTACAGAGTACCTAGTCTGATTTTAACGGATAACCTCCTCCTTTTTATGAAGTCGGTTAAAACAGGAGTTGATTGATTGTTCATTCAATGTTTGCAACACCTTTTTACAGAGTAGTCTGAATTTATTTAGCATGTAATCAGATATTTAGTGAAATCTAATCTCACAAAAAATAATAAAGTAAAAAGTTTTTTAAAGAAAACCTTAGAGTCAGTAAAGTTAAATGTGAAAGGCGGCAGAGGAGCAGACGGATCGCCTGATAGTAAGTGATTGCTGCCGCCCATATACACCTGTGACACCAGTGGAGTCACAAGTGCGCTCCCAACCTTTAAACCCCTCTTTACCCCAGATTGGGCCTCCGGTACCCTCACTCACATAGCGAAACACAGCACAGTGCTGCTTCATGCTCGTTTTAAAACATTTATATTCCGAACTATACATCAGGCGTCACCGATGATATTTTGGTATCCAATTTTAGTTTAATTAACTAAATGCGTGTCAAATGTTTATGTACTATAGTTGTATGTTTTAATTTGAGGCTAGTTTAATCAAATCGGTGTTGAGTAATTAAATTAAAGTTAGACAACAGCTGACATTTCAGACCGCCTCCTGTTCATGGCGTTTAGTTAAATTTCAAAAGACCCTGGGAAAAACTATCCACTGTGAATTACTGTGCTCTTGCAAGAGTATTACAATCTCTGTGAACGATTGTTTAGCATAATCTTAATTTTTATAATAAAATAACAACAATGGCTTACATCCTGGGAATAAAGTTCATGTGCTTCAAGGTCGGGTAGCTTTGCAATATCTTAACTTACTTAAGTATTGCGAAGGTGGAAATAGATTAAAGACAATATTGAAAGCTGCATCTTTTACCATTTCTTTTTATATGAGGTGTAACTTTTGCGGTATTATTTTTGCCAATGGCTTAATATACAACATCTCGTAATTGACCTGAATCCGTACTTGTATTACGGATATCAGGCAAGAAAGAAATTAAATACTTAAATACATAGGTAGGTATACCACACTCAGACACTGAACAGACACAAGTGTTTATCACACGAATGTTTATCTACGGTGGGTTTCGATACCAAGACCTTTGGCGTATGAGGCAGGGTCACTACCAAATGCGAAATAAAATAAATTCAAGAAGAAATGAAACGTTAAGTGTTATTATTGAAATTTACAGGCACAATAAATGATCTCAGAGGGGACAGCTCTCCAATTATGTACTGGAAAAAATTTAAAAACCCTACGTTTGTACTGACGTGATTCATGTTAAGTAAATTAATAAAATATGTGTAAAAATGGTTTCCAATGACGTGGGTCCTCGTTTCGACTTTGTTTATTCGGATCCTATTGTATGTTACATCCGCGGTCGACGGCCCCGACATTGAAAAACTTCAGCTGACATTGTACGTGTGCATTTATTTTTCAATGCAGGTATTTATTTACTTTGTTGTATGAGACTCTGACTGATGTCTCGTGATGCTCGAAATACTAGTTGAGTTGGCACTGCATGTACCATTTTTGTCAGTCAGTTCGTCCTGTTACTCATCTACGTGTATACACGACGGTTATATACAGTCACCAGCTTGTGGGGTGCCGCTCCCTACCCAAAAAAATATGCAACCTGCATGTGCCATGAACGTGTGTACAATATAGCTATTAATTTGCAGGTTACTAAGGCACTGAAATGTGTCTCCAATCAGATGTCCGATTCAAGTAATTTCAGAAGGTCCTTCATTAGTGTGTCTTCTGTATACAGGCAGTCTTATTTTTGTGTAATGTAAAGGACCTGCAAGCTGCAGGCTTACACGGGTATTCCTCTGCAAGCACACCCATTATGCCCTCTTCGACCCTTTCTTATAAGTAAATTAACTAATGGTCAACCCATATCCATGAGACATGCAAGACAAAAATATCACCTATTCTCATTTCTTCAATAAGTTCTTCATTACTTTCTGTATCTACAACTTGAGTCTCTATTTCACGCCGTGAACGGGGTCTTAGGTCACTGAATATAATATCATAATACTAGCCAAAATATTATTAACCGTAGGCCTGAGTAATAATAAATTTGTTCGTACAATAGAGCCCTAGCGATGGTGTTGCCATAGGTCAGGCGCGAATGCCGCGAACATCACGCGCTGGGCCTGTGGGCTGTGGTTAGCGCAATTATATGCAAGAGTGAACGTTTTGATAACGAAAAATTATTATGATTTGCCTGCTAAGTTTGCAAGGTTCTCGCCCTAACCTGTTAAGGCCTGATGATTCGAAGAATTTTCATCTGTGGATAAATCTATGGTTGCATAGAATGACAGCTAGTATCGGATTAAGAATGACCGGACCTAAATACAAATTTTCTTACTACAGATTATAGTTTCCACTGTCTGATTTTAGTCTACGTGAAAATAGGAATGGTTATCTACTTACGTGTTAATTTCTTTAGAATATACATGTAAACAAATTTCATTAAAAATATGCCGTGTCGTGTTTTGAATTTTGTAATTTGACTTTGACTCTACTAATTTACGTTCCGTCTCTACATTTACTGTTCCGCATTTTGATTAGGTAAGGAGCCTTGAAATATTTTATTTCTGTCGGTAATTGTCTTAAAAGAACAAAGTATTAATATTTACTAGCATCCATTAACCTGTTAAATTACATAGTTAAAGGGATTGTTAAATCTCCTTAAACGAAGTTCTCGCCAAAGGCAACCTCATTTAGGCCATAAGTAAAGTAGGCTACAGTGGAAAGACGTGTCTAATAATAATGGAGCTCAAAAGCATTTTAGAATGAAACTGAATTAATAGAAGCCTTCAAAGTTATATTCCGACCAAAAGGTACGTGTCGGCGAACCTTCGCAGAAACTTACTTACCTACCTAGGTAGGTAAGGTACGTAATATTTTTTTAGCTACAAATGGTCACTTCTTATGTGGTTTTATCTACTTTCTTAGGATTCTCTATGTATATACAGGGTGTATCTGTGAACATTTACATCCCTTTAACCACGTGTTCTACCAACCATTCTGAACAACATTTCTTCAACGACTTTTCGAAATTCATCGAATTTTTTTTCGACTTGCCATACAAAATGACCAAGTCACGTGACCGACTTTGTATGAAAAGTTGAAATTTATTCATGCGAATTTTCAAAAGTGATAGAACAAATGTTGTTCATAATGGTTAGTAGAACACGTATACACCCTGTATTTTAGTACGTTATAAGAGTTTCTAGAGAGTATATATTGATAATGAACTTATCATATGCCATAGGGAAAGCCACTATGACTGACACTTTGATTTTTGAAAGGTTAATTTTAGATAAATATGCATACGTTGACTATGAATGGAACCACAACCAAACCACAAAAAATATCCTATCATTTTCAAGCTTGCATATACAGATGTAAATGTAGGTCGAAAGACAGTTAGCATTATAATAATGTTGTATAATAATGGCACAAAAGATTTTACCTCTTTGATTTTACATGTAAAGTATGGGCAAACCACTAAGCTGGTAGCCTAGTAGAGGCTTAGATATCGTGCTTCTCATAGATAGTTGGAACTTGTATTTACGTACCGCGTAGTTGACTTTCATGGAAGATATTTCTTATGTTTTTCCAGCTGTTATAAATAAAGTAGTTTAGTGTAAGCTTTTATTTACCGTAATTTTTCGTCACCTTGTGACTTCTTATTTTCTCTTTTCGCCTTCCTTCTAAGGTTGATTTGCTAATGGAAACTTGTTTATAGATTGGTTAGTTTTAGATTCGCCACTTGTTTACTGTCAGCAATTGGTTTTACAGTCTCTCAGTAATTCTCACGGGTTTCCTTTCCAGGCTAAATGTAAACAAATGCCTTACAAGTTAAATAATGTTCTAGTCTCCTAGCTAGTTTTGAAGAATAGAAGTTCACACAGCAATGACCAGGACAAGTTCACAGCTCTTTACACTAATTGCCTATTTCATGCAAACACGTGAATGGGGCTCGTTAGATTTATTTTGCCTTTGTATGCGGTCCTTGAACTATAGGATGGAGTAGTAGCCGTGAGTCAACCGATAAATCTGCTTGTTTATAGTAAGAGAATTGATTTTAATTGATCAGCTCTGTTTATGGTGGGACGGTAATAGTTACGAGTTTACGATCAGAAACTCGTGAATTGTGATGCTCGTAAAATAGTGATTAGTTCAATGCTGGAATGCAAAATTAAGTAAATTCTCTACATTAAATTTCATGAATGTTTACAATTCTAGAGTTGTGTATTTATGTTGGTAAAGAGGTCGGAATTAATGTCGATAAACACTCTCATCTCAGCGTGCATTCCCGGTTGCTTCATGATGATTCAGGATTTTGGGAGTCGGGTAATTACAATGAAGCGACTGCCGTTTGACGTCCTCAACCTTTTAACAGACCAGACCAGGAATGTCGGAAAGCACATTTCTCGCATATGCAACCGAGCGACGAATTTTATTATTTACTAATTATATTTGATCATTAAATGTAAGATATTTATTGACAAATAGCTTAATCTCTTTAATCTTCAACTGTCTTCAAACAATTTAATCGGAAACTCATCATCTCGATGGATGGCGGTCCATTACTGTGAGTTTCTCGCGGAACTTTCTACCTACGTTCATACCTCAGTTCCTGTGGAACGATTTGGCTGCAGCAGTATTTCCCGACGGCAAACGACTAAGGGACCTTCAAGACCCTACTCCTTTTTAAAAAGGCCGTCATCACATTAGCGATCTCTTTGATTTCACCAATGTTCATGGATGGCGTTAATTACTTTCCATCAGGTGATCCACTTGCTTCAACTATAATGTATCAATACGGGGATTAACACGATATTTATTATGAGAAACAATATTGTGTACTCACATATTTGGCTCGACGTTTCGGCTACGACACGAGCGGACAATTGCAGTCCGCTCGTGACCACGGCTGCTGTAACGAAAATATAAAAAACGATCCAGCTTGCTTTCGTCCTCGTATCATAAAAAAAACTCATACTTTTCCATACCATTTGCTTGTTCGTCGCCTCTTGCATAAAAAAAACTTCATAACTTTTCCATACCCATTTACACTCAAAATATTACATTTATTACCAAAAATAGGCATATTGTCTCGCGCCCGCCGTGTCGAATCGTTCCGGCAGTTTTTGCGCGACAGCTCACTAAAACTCGGTAGTTGCGGAATGGCGCGTGCGCCGCGTTAGTCACGCCACGTTTTTTCTCTGCAACTTTTTATGCTATCCAAGGACCTTGAACTAATTAATCGAATGCTTTCTAAATTATGTATTAGACGTAATGGCTAATCGGATGTGCGTGATTGATTGTTTTTAAACTTGCATTTAGATTTTTTATTCGATTGTTTGTGTCGAGACTTTATAGCTATGTGCGTAGGTTTTTGATCAGATAATAATATTATACGTAAAGACTTCCCAATACAAAATTAATTAACATTTCTATCGATTGATAAACTTATAAATAAAAATGGAATTATTGCAAAATTATGAACAGCGCTTTCAGACGAAATTAATGAGATTAGTTCTTGTGATAGTCTTTTGGTGAAATATTTGGACCAAACTAAAATCATCTGTGATTGATTAGCTACAAACAATTTATAATTACCGTCAAAATTTCAATTGGTTGTTACATTGAATTTCTAACTACTTTGCATTAAAAATGGAAAGCTGCTGAAACAGTCGCCGTGATAATTCAAGGCCATGTTGGCTAATCAGGTCAAAATCGAAGTAGATAAGAATAAATGGCCACAAATGGCCAGAAAGCCAGGTCACCTACAAAGACGAGGAAGCTTTTAGTGACAATTTTCCTAAACACTTTCATAATCGTAGCTTTTATCTAAATGTAACGGTTTAGTAGCAATAGTCACGATGCTATGAGAATGTCCCCAGACACACGGCTAAGAAATATATTTTGCAACTATAGATAAAAAAATTGTTTGGCTATTTACATTTTCTAAACATACATAGTACTTACACTCGAGTAACATCATAAAACATGCTGCTGACAGAATAAAGACATAATAATATAGTAAAAGGAAAGCTCTTGTATGCATAATTTCGTATAGGCAGGCATCTCCTTTGTCTTAATGTCCTAGGCGGTTGCCAGGCTTTAAGGCGAAGGGTACCGCACACTAGCGACGCCAAATGATTTCATTCTTTAACTACTAAACTGGGTCTACCTACTCTTTGCCTTAAGCAACTTAAACATTGCCGGCATGAGTCCGTAATCGAACAATTACTCTTAGAATAACTTTTACAGTTCAGAGTAAAGCCAAGAGCAAGCCAACAAATTCAAATGTATGTTTTTTATTAATAATAATAAAAAAAAATTGAATTTGTAAAGAATTCCAAATGTGTAGTCAAAATTACTGATAGTAAAATAGCTCACGCATAAAAGAGTAAGTCCATCAGTGTAAGTAGCATGCGCCCGCGCGGCCTTGACCGGCGAACAATGGCGCGTGCAAGAGATGCAGCCTCATACCGCACTGTGGGAACCTGGTCTTGGTGCCTGATTATTTGGGACATGTTAACAAATGCACGAGGTTCGACGCCAATTGTGTAGAGCAATCAATGATGCGTGGCGGTTGGGTTAGCGTTAGTTAATCACTATGTTAGCCTAAAATAGCTTTAGCCAATCGTTTTATAATGTTGGTTGATGTATGTTATCATACTTTCTAATAGAAATGTATTCAGACTAAAATTGGAAGAAGCAGAAATTAATGTGGAACTTAACTAATTAAAAGCAAGGTTGCCTAATAAGAGGATCATTGTAAATACTAACATTATTATTATTTTCAAAGTTTTAATTTTCTTCCTCCTGCTACAAGGATTGGGTAATATCCTGATACACGGACCTCATTATTATTATTACTTGTTATGCTATAAGGATAAAAAATAGCATCTAGTTTTAGCTGCAGTACAAAGAATTAAGTACCCACCTATTATCAGAGCGCTTTGTAAAGTGGGTCATGCCCTTTAAAACAAAAAGTCACAAAATATATATTTGTGCATCAAGTATTTGCAATAATACCTACTTACATTTTCCGTGTAAATCTATAAAGTACGTGTTAGTAACTTGCGCAAAACTCACTACTCATACTCATATATAATTCTAAAGATATCATATCACAAATTGGCAGTCAAAAAGTTATAATGTGGTTATTATAACAAACATAACAGTGGATCAAACTATGCCTAGCTTTCTTTGTTTGTTAGTCTGTCCAACCACACGTATATATTTGTCGTAAAAACTTTCTACAATTAAATATTTTCTCCTTTCAAACCATTATGTAACGAGACAATAGCAAAATAACAATGTATTATTTATTAGAAACTATATCAGTTAGTGGATAAAATTAGTTCGCATACTTTTTACGACAATTCCGAATATATATTGCTATATAAATAGAGTATAGCAAAAAATTTGGCTATAATATATCGGGTCATTATTATGCATCTTTTATATCATCTTGATTACCTTAGATAATACTTTGCAGCAAGTAGTTAGGTACCTATAAAAAGTCAAACATAATGAGGTACCATCCAGCTTTAATTAGCAACATTTTTGTTTTGTGAAACCCAATCTTTACCAGTAAAAAAACGTATTGGAACGCAATAAGAATGTATTAACATAAAGGTGAATCATCACTTTAGCATTCAGTACAAAATGAATTTGCGCTGTGGTCAAAAGAAAGAAAGTTTCAATTATCTACATGAATCAATCATCCAAGAGATGATTAAGTACTTATTCATGCACTGTGAATGTTTTGTATTTGTGTCGAGTAGAAGTACTCTGTATCAAGTGGTACATTCAATTTGCATAGAGGCAGCAATCAAACGCCGAGCCGTCTTCATTCATTCAAACAGAGGTACAAATACTGTATGATCTTATGTACAAAGCTCCCCAAATCGTTAAATTTCATCAATCGATTCTGAACTTAATGTGAAACACATAGAGGTCGTCGGCAAACGAACATGACTGATAGAATGCAACGGGCTGTTGTAGCAAATACTCTTCGCTAACAGTATCCTGACATTTGTTTGATTTGAGTAATTCGCTGGCATATTTCTATACCAGCACCGCAAGCACCGGTATTGAATTGTGTTTTTGCGGCCGCCACTTGAGTCTAAAATGAAAGGCACAGCGGAAATAACTAGGTTAATGCGGCTTAGAATTAAAATAACAAATACATACGAGTGTATGATTCATTAGGTGATTGCACGAAATGATCATTTTGTAAAGTGATTGAAGTATTGTAGGTTATATTTTTCCATATTGTTTCCCAAATTAATACGAGTATTCCACATTTTTAGAAAACAAAGCGTAGTAGGTACCTAATTTTCAATTAGTACCTACTCTTTTTTACGCGTAGTATGGAGTCGATACTATGCGTCAAGGGCTCACCCTAGAGGTTGTATTATGTGTGTTGCTAAATATCTCCAAAACTGCCTACATGACTGATTTAGATATGGTTATTTGGTAGTATCGGTTCGGGATGGATGATGCATCGTGAAGTCGTCCTTTTAGTTTAAAGTTGGAAAAGTTAACTATTAAGAAAATATTCAATATATTTTTAAAGTTTTACTTCACAAAAGTTCAGCATTATAAGTGTTGACTTATAATGCTGGATATAGGATGGTGATCCTAGCGTGCGATTGCTTAGTCCAAACTTTGAACTTGGACTTTTGGAGCGTACCTGGAGCTTATGAGTTCAAAGATGTCGCTTCGAAGCCCGGGCTACGCTATGACCATGATTCAGGATAGGGATGTTTGTATAAAACATTGAAGTCGTATCCACAATTTGAAATTTGAAAATACAGGTTTCCTTACAATGATTTTTCAGCCAGCATCAGACAATCTATAAAAAATATTACTTTATAACTTTTAGACCACACTACCACGATTTACGACTACGATTTAGCGGTTTGCCGAACAGTTACGTACTTGATACAAGCAATATTTATACAATATTATTTATCATTCAATACTGAGTCAGAGCTTTGATTTGCTTGCTTCACCCGTTCATTGACATTGTATGGTTATACTAGATACCTACTTGTGGGTATATAAATAAACAAATTCTAACGGATAACCTACTGACTTGCTCAAACTATTTTTAGATTTAAAGTTAGCTTGTTTTATAACTTTCAGAATAGTTCTTTTCTCTTTATGTTAGTAGAGCATAATAATATAATTGGGAACTAAACTCTAACATACTCTTCTTACTATACGCTCTACATACTGGAACCACTGAAGCACTCCTTGTTTCGCTTTTGCAATCCACTTTTGTCTTTTAATGATGGATCTCTCAAACGCTTCATTTTATATACACCTTTACTTTTTATCGTTAACATCCCGAAAACCACATAAATACAAAATTGAATTTTCATCCTGCGATAATGTATGGAACAGGAGATTTTCTTTTCGCTTAATGCTAAATGGTCTAGATTCACGATACCTTTAAGAGATTTTCGGGATATTTGTTGATGAACTAATTATTTATTTCGATTACGTTAAAAAATGGCAAACCTCAAATAAAGGCAGTAATTTATATGTAGCTGTTAAATGTTGATTTAATAAGTTGGTAGACCCTGAAGATATAATTCATATAAAGTAATAAAGGCTGCACTATAATATTTTTCCGTTATTTTGTCTGTAACGTTTTTTTGAAGTAATAGATATATAGATATACTTTATTGCACAAAAAACACAAAACTAGGCATTACAGAAACTTAATTGTACAATTTCGACGGTCTTATCGCTGGAAGCGATTTCTACCAGATAACCTTCAGACAAAGGACATTAATTAGTTAATTTAAATTAAGTAACTTCAATGACATTAGTCAAAGTCAAATATTCTCTATTTGCATAGGCTTGCATACAGCTCTTCCAAAATGCCATACATTAATGAAATATTTATAACTATTTATATTTATGTATGTATAATATACATGTAATTACGTATACAGGTAGTATATAGTTTTGTTCAGGTAGGTAAATTGGTTGAAAATCTCCTGTACTGTTTTATAGTTTTTATTACTCGTAATCTTGTTACTCTATAAGGAACATGTCCACTTTCGATTAAAATATACATTAACCAAATACAGCCTGTAAGTCATTCGTAATACGGCTCATAATCGTTTACACAATTAGGTGATAATAGTGACTTGTATATGATTAGTGCAGTATTAGCGAGTGCTAATCTCCCATAAAGGGCGCGCTGACAGAACATGTTCTTTCCGCCAGTGTTTGAAAACGAGTACGAACGATTCCGCTTCCTCATAAAAGCCTGTTAGGATAAGTGCTTACTTGAATAATTCTATTTTCACAACGTTATCATTAGTGTAACTTAATGTTTAGGAGATACCAAAAATGCACATGCGTAAAAAAATAAGGTAGCATTAGGTAACATATTTTGGTTAAAATAATAAAAGTGTGGTCTATACATTAACCAAATACAACTTAACTTCAGTCAGATTGAACATGAATTTCCAAAAACGATTAAAAACAACTTCCTTAATCTTTTGCGTATTTTGTTGACGGTAAAGTGACATTACTCATTATTTTTTTGCGGTTAGGCAACTTTTGATAAATTATCCTTATTCTTTGTGTTGATGTGAAAGTACAACCTGTAAACCCAACAGGTCACACTCAACTATTGTGCTATGGATGTTTGTGGTAAAGTTGAATAAGTAATCCATTCTTACAGACGAAAATTCTTTGAATTTTAAGTAGTCAGATATAATAAACAATGAAGGGTCTGACCATAGTTGGCTTCGACTCAAATAGGTTTTTAAACGTATGTCTCGTTAGATTAAGATAAAGTACACGCCTAGCTCATTTTGAATGCACTTAGAAACGAATAAAAAAGACACGTAAAACATAGAAACCAAATACATAGGTATTAAACAAATGAAATGCCAATAAATTACATGTATAAAAAAATGGTTGACAATGTTAGATGGACTTACTTTGAAGTAGGTTTCATCGTCATTTTTGTCCTCATTGGAAACCGGCTTACTTAACTTAATGTCCTATGTCCCCTGGGTGGGGCAAAGGGCGTCCACAGTATAAAAAAATATTTCGGGTATGGGTATGCTGGGAGCCCGGTTATCAGCATCTAATATAGGGTATACTCTATTTTGTTTTTTTTTGTGATAGATGGCAGACGAGCAAACGGATCACCTGATTGTGATTGCCGCTGACTATGGACACCCGCAACACCAGTGTATTTGATTTGATTGTTATATCTATCTACAACCTAAATCCTACCAACTTAATTCACCACCCACACCCGGCATGATTTCGTACAATTGAACTAGTTGTTGTAAAACTTAGGTACATATTACGAGTATGAAATTTGCAAAATTGATAGGTTTCCCTTCGAATCCATTCTAATCGGTATCGAGACAAGCATCTAAAGTTACACATCTTCCATAATTTTGCATTACAATGTTCTTTACAAGCATCCATCCGGAAGTGTCGAGGTAAAGTAAACAGTTATATTTAAGGCTGCCTATCCACCATAGATGTTCTAACCCATGATATTTTTTTCAAACTTTAGAATTTGGTTAGGTAAGCCTAGTTACCGCTTAGCCGCTTATTGGTCATTAGGACTGCTGGCAGTGACTGAATGTGGATATCTATGTTTCAACATGAAGGATTTTTCTCCCAGCATTTGATGAACACCGACTCTTGCTAAGTGTAGCTAAGTGCAGAACTGGTACCCACTGGTATTAGGATATCTGTGCTAAGGGTATACGTAGCTGGACATAACTTCATAGCATATCTTTTGATTGACCGTGAGTTACGCCTCGACATGAAACTAGCGCTTTACCTTAGACTAGTGGCGGTATTGTTAAGTTAGCAAGAAAACAGATCAGTCAATGAATTAATGTATGAAAAGTATTTTTTTGTGCGCGTAGAAACATAACTAGTATAAGGCAAGCAAACAAACTCTGTAGCAAACACGGTCACGGTAAAAAGGCATGTAATTAACCAATAAAAAATAAATAAAAAAACATGTTTCTAAACATACAAAACCTTTGACCTCGCTGTTTATCTGCCTCGCCTCGATCTTTGGTGGAGAAGCAGCCTAATGCATGACCAGTCACCAAAGTGGCAGAATTATTACGTGGCAAGTACGTACTTCCGAATTTTTCTCACGAATGTTAGATAACATTTGCTCTTCTTGTGATGTTTGCTATGTGTACTGCACTTGGGAGAATACTAAGTATCATGCGTAATATTTGTTCTAGGTTTACATAATAGTACACATTTAGAAGCCATTATTGTCTGAGAAACGTTTGTGTGTAGGAAGCATTAGAATAAATAAGCTTTTATCACATTTAAAGAAGAAAATACAAACTTTTATTCAATAATGAATGGGCCGGCTCGACCGGAGTGATACCACGGCCTCACAGAAAACCGGCGTGAAGCAGCACTGTGCTGTGTTTCATTGCGTGTGCGAGGTTGGCAGTGCACTTGTGACTCCACTGGTGTCACGCGTGTCCATGGGCGGCGGCAATCGCTTATTATCAGGTGATCCGTCTGCTCGTCTGCCACCTATCATATAAAAAAAAAACTTCAATGCGTCTTCAATCACCAGTCTCCAAATAAGTTGTTGGGTTATACCGCGTTATATTTTACGTAGGGGTATGAATGAAACTATTTGATAATAGAATACACTCTTATAAAATTAATTTGACCCAATTTTTGTTACCCAAGTAATGTTAATTTTAATATTGAAGAAAGTGAAGCAGCAATGTGCTGTGTTTCGCTGCGAGAGTCAGGGTACCGGTGGCCCAATTCGGGGGAAAAGGGGGTTTTTAAAGGTTGGCATCGCACTTGTGACTCCACTGATGTCGCGGGTGTCCATGGGCGGCGGAAATCGCTTACCATCAGGTGATCAGTCTGCTCGTCTGCCACATAAAAAAAGAAAGTAAATTCAGAGGTTATAATAGTGACCACAATCTCACCTGATATAGAGCGATGAAGTCTAGGATGTTACACGTTTGCCTAGGAAATGCCTGTTCACCCATTTTATTAATTATGTATATCTAGCTACTTGAATTAATAAGCCATAGGGCTCGTAGCAATTGGTGATCCAACATAGTAAAGTAAAGTATCAGCCTATATACTGTCCCACTGCAGGGAAAAAGCCTCCATCATATAAATTAAGCCATCTCTACTATGATGGGATTAGGCTTAATCACGCTTGCCTAATGCCGATTGGTGACCACAAACCCGAGCAATGTTCGAATAATTCGAAACATACTTTTTGCTCGACCCGGGAATCGAACCCAGATCACGGCCCGGTACTTAAACCACTAGATCAACAGAGCGTCCAACATACTCGAAACTAAATACAGGAATAGACTCGTCTGCCAAGAGTTAGTATTTATGTACCAATCTCTCACAAAGGTAAATAAATGTACACCTATAACTATGTCGTACTACAGTCTGTTCCAATTAAAAAGTCCTTTTTGACATTTCGAAGAACGTAACTCTGCACGTTTCATATAAATCCAATTGAATATTCCTTTTTGTATTTGGCAGTAAATCATTTGAAAATTATACAATTATACAAAAACACCCTACAATAAATTCAAAAGCAAAATTAACTTATAGTTTTTGAATATAATGCTCAAAATAATCCTAACTTCTAAATAAAATAATATATTTTTGTGCGATTGCGGTTACGCTCTATGGTTTCTGTTTTACTTTTAAACGTAGTGACGTGCCTCAAGTACTCTGTTACTTAAACCGATCATTCGCGAATGCAAATGAATCGAATGGTCGACGAACGGCGCCGATGCCTATAACACCAATTACCGGATAATTTTATTTACATTTTTCGTTCTGACACTTTTCACTTCTGACAACTTTGCATGCCTAAAAGTGTTCTATCGACAATTTCTATTAACCTTAGTTGTTGAAAGTTAAGTCGTTAAAAATTGGTTACAAATCGAGAACCGATGCCGCTGAGTATCGATTTCTAAGGGTACTTCCCTAGTCCTGTAGTATAAACCCCTGGTAAAAAGGACTTCATAATTGGAATAGACTATAAGCAGTGTATGTAATCTGTGTACATTTGTGAAGAGGAGATAAAGTGATTATTTATTTGTGTATTTTACCAGGAAGATACTACTATACAACGTATGTAGGTAGGTTGCTTGAATTAATTTCCTCTTTAAATTAACGCTATCGTGGATATGCCACTGAATTTATCTTCATTAAATAAAGAAAGTCGGAACTGTCAAGATTGTAACTTTATAGCCTCCGTGAAGTTAGTATCTGCACAGTGCACACACAGTATTCACTAGTGCATAATTGCCCAGGTTACATACAACTCATAAACTTTAGCCGATGTTCGATTTTACAGCGTGCTAACTTTATTATTAATGGCCTACAAGCATTTATGAAATATCACACTTTATGTCTAGTTTTTTATGTAATAGGGGGCAGACGAGCAGATCACCTGATGGTAAGCGATTGCCGCCGCCCATGGACACCCGTGACACCAGTGGAGTCACAAGTACGCTGCCAATACAAATATTGTCGGAATACAAATACATACATATAATACTTTTTCTTTTGTAAATACATATAACACATAGAATCCGACGATCTGGTGAAGATCGCGGGAATCCATTGGATGCGGGCGGCACAGGACCGATCTGTGTGGAGAACATTGGGGGAGGCCTATGTCCAGCAGTGGACGTCTATTGGCTGAAATGATGAATACATAGAAAACACCCAGATCAATACAAACATATATGTGCACACAAATGTCTGTACTGTGCGGAGACCCTCGAACGGATCTTTAGGCGTTTCGCAGCGCAAGAGATTCGAACCGCGGTGTGAATCGCCTAAGAGCCCCTTTTGAATCGGTACTATCGCACCGCAGTAGTTACTCAGTGTGAATCGCTCAAGGTTTCTTTTGAAATGGGTCGGTTCGAACCACGGTACAATGCTCCTTGTAAGTCCGAAGTAGACGCGCATAAAATAGATAGGTGATTTGTGTGTACAGACCAGAAGAAAAGTGGGCCCTTGGACCAGAGGCAGCGTTCTCTACCACTGTTCCAAACGGGTCCTCGAACCGTACCCTCACTCACGCAGCGAAACACAGCACAGTGCTCCTTCACGCCGGTTTTCTGTGAGACCGTGGTATTGCTCCAGTCGAGCCGGCCCATCCATGCCGAAACGTGGCTCTCCCACGGTCAAGGTCAAGGTCACGCCAGTGATATATGAGAATGCTTTTGAACTATTTATTAAAAACGTGTTAGCTTTACTTTGCAGTGGACTCCGGGCTCTGAAGCGACGGCTTGGGACGCAACCGGGACAAAACGCTTAGGATGATGATGGTGATGATATGATGATGATGATGTTAGGTTTGCTTTATGTCTATGTAAGAAATAAGTACCTAAGCGCATTAGTGCTATTAATTCGAAATCATTTAGATGTTTTTTTAAATAGTAAATAGCTAGCAGAAAAAGTGAGCAAGTATCCTGGTGATAAAGAGATACGTATTTTTAATGTTTGTACGTACAACTCTACCTACTAACCGGATTAAAGGTGTAACTCATGTGTTATTTCTTTGTGTAACAGTTACTGATAAAAGTGATGCAGTTCCAAGTTTTACATGCAGACTAAGGGTTGAATTCACCAACTTTTCAAACGATGTTTATCACTCTTTAACCGTGCTTTAATAATACTGATCAGAGGTTAAAGTATGATTACCGTTGTCTTAAAGTAGGATTAGCTAACTAGGACATTAGAGTACTCATCATCATCATCATCACTGCTGGACGTAGGCTTCTCCAATTATTTCATGTCCAATATTCAATCCACTCCAATATCTCCATGGCTTCTCGCATCCAGCTCTTGCCAGCCATCCTGCGCAGATCGTCCCTCCACCTAGCCAGAGGGTGCCCTACATTAAGTTTTCAAAGACGCGGTCTCCACTCTAGAACTCGTTTACCCCATCCGTGGTAATATGGCCAGCCCACTGCCACTTAAGCTTGATAATCCTGTGAGCAATGTCGATGACTTTGGTGCTATGCCGGATATCTCATTAGGTACTAGACCAATTTATTTCAAATTATTGTAATCAGAGCAAGTACCAAAATTAAGTTCCAATTTAAATTACATTTCAAGGCTCCCAACCTTTTCAATCATTGCAAAAACAAAGCACCGTTTATAAAACAGGCGTGATGATCAGATAAGCGGTGCAGTAGCGTTTGCACCATCATTTTAATTAGCTAGGCGTGTCGCAACGGCATTGTCACGATGCACCGGCAGGCCGTTTACCCTACTGACTTTAAAAGTCAAGCGCGGGCCCTACTCGTGACTAGGTTTTGTAATAAAACACTCTGATTATGACTTGTTTCTATACAAACAGATGAAGCGCAAGCTTAGGAATGGGCTGATACTGAGATAACTAGTGGTAGCTTTGCACACTTATATTAAAACGGTTGAGATACGTGGTAGGACCATAGAATTATAACAAGACAATTCTATGGCAGGACCATTTCGTGCTGGGTTCAGACTGTAACAGGAAAGAGGTTCCTCGATGACATTGATCATAATTTCAGCCAATAGTAGGCGCCTCTCCCAATCACAGTTATGTACCTACATACGAAGAGAAATAATGAGTTTATCGTCTAATACATGTGATAGATGTTTTCAGCATCATCATGTGGTGTCAAACTATAGCAGCACTTTTATGAATATTGCATTATTATATATAAAGATATTAAATTTAAGAATTTATATTACTCTTTTACTTGGATTTATTTTCAATTAGGATTAGATCACTATGATTTTTAGTTAGAAGCCAATATAAAAAGAAAGTTTCAAACCGTCTTGCTAGCAGATCTTTTTTTTTATGGGATAGGGGGCAGACGAGCAGACGGATCACCTGATGGTAAGCGATTACCGCCGCCCATGAACACCTGCAACACCAGAGGAGTCACAAGTGCGCTGCCGACTTTTTAAAAAGGAATACACTCTATTCTTGAAGGTTTAAAAATTAAAATAGTTTAGCAACGGTAGTTGCTACCTACTTCCTTTGTTTTTCAATTAGTTCACACTCCTTGAGAACTATTGTTAATAAAAAATAAATCTTCCAACTGCGAGTACAAGCTAGTCTTCTAAGCATTTGATATGCTTAATGTACTCTTTTACGGTCCGGATATGGAGATTGCATTTTGAAATTAATTTAATTAGTTAATTTATGCTTATTAAAGTGTTAACTAAAGGACACTTCCTGTATTTGATTTACCTTAAAATTGCAGTACATCAAGGCTGTTTGTGTAGTTTAGGTTGCAATAGGCGTTGTCCTGGTGCGCTGCGGAGGACTCGGCGCACCACACGTTGGTGGTCCACTTCTGCGAAGAAGTGGTGGCGCAGAAGGAGGCGGCGGAGCGGGAGCGCGAGTCTAACCCCCTCGCAGGCCCGCTTCGAGCAAGGTGGGGACGAGTTCGGCGGAGAACTCTTCGTCCTCTCCGTGGAGGTGGCCAGCCGGCCACAGGGACGGGGGTCCCTGTGCCTGTGTGGGTGAGTCCCACAGTACCCTGTCGCCCCCCAGCGGCAGGATCTGCGTAATGCATTTCTCCCGGGAAAACAAAAAAAAGGCCTGTCCTGGTGTTCGATAGATATTTAAGATATTAATCCTGAATCGTTAAAAGCGGTGCTCCAGGCGGAGTTGAAGCGACGGCTTTGGGTAACCGGCAATGACACGTTACAGACAATTATTCTAAACAGAAAATTCATATTTTCTTATATTAAATTCGATCGTAGTAGCGGATGTTATGCACACACCTAATTATTAATGTATATAGTGTAGATACTACAACTAGTAAAAAAAAAAGGTTTAATGCAGAGTTCCTGTACTTTATAAGAATTTTACTGTATGTTGCAAGAAAAGCTTTTTAGTTAAAACCCCAATTAGGTAGGTACTGTACCTGCTATTATGTAAGTAATTTCAGATTGTTGCTGATTGCTTTATTCGTTGTAATCTACAATTAATCTTATAGACATCCAGCCAATCGTTAGTGGATGTTATGTATTTTTACGATTTAACATCGCTATGCTACTTATTTGTGAATGTTACTTAATTTTATGCTCCTTGTTAAATCATCTGATGTTATCTATATACCTACGCGTAAGTACAATGATAACAGTTATTATACAGTAATGGAATATAATATTATTTATTATACTTCTGTTTAACTATCTGAACTGGTATAAAAATAGTATAATGGGCAGTTTATTTCAAAGGAGCTGTAGAGAAATTCAATAACGCATTCTGATGCAACTAAACCCTGTAGGAAAAGGTTAAAGGTTTTATTATGATGAAAATAATTATATTAATGAGATATATAATAGGCATTTTTTTTTCAATACAAATCCCAAAGGTTGATAAATGAATGGTTAATGAATAATATTCTATATTTGCAAGTGTTAATGGTATAAAATCAATTCATAATTGTGAGAATATGGCCACAAGCTGTAATGGAATGTACTCCGAAGGTTCAGATTGAAAATCGTGATCTATGCTCAATGACCATCATTTGTTAGACACAGACTAGGCTTAAGCATGATTCAATTAATCAATTTAAATTTTACATAATCCACAGTGCATTGCACATAGATGTTTTCAAAGGCTAACAGATACCAAACACAAACTGCATATTAATTTTCTACTAAAGAGGAAATATATGTATGTCATTTTATATTAAATTAATAATAGGTAAATATGAATCGGTTAAACTTAAAAAAATCATAGTTTTTCTGCGTCTTTCTCTGCATCGGCTTCGAGAATGAACATACCACTGAATTACCTCATTTCTTATTTTGTACCTCTTGCTTTTAGTTACTTATTTATCACAGTAAGATGGGGTTCATAAACCCTATTGCAACATACTTTTGACCGTGTCTGTACCGGTCAGCCATAGCCTCGTCTCATCTAATGGGTGCCTTAATTGGTAGCTAGTAATTAAGCAGTGCACTAGAATAATTAAATTAAACAATTAAGGCGTTCGTTTGCTACCAAATAAGGGCATATCTACGGCAAAAATTTGACGTATTCAAGTCGATTAAATTTAAAAGTTTTTAAAGTTTGTTTAATTTAACCAGTTAAGTTTTCAATCCATTTTCTGAGACCACTTTAGACTAGAATTATAAAAAAATGTAATCTTAAATCTATATGAACTAGTTCACAAAACAAAAACGTCTATTGGATAGGAAACAAAAGAATGCCGAATCGAATCGCGAATTTCGAGCTTTCGAGCGGAAGAACCAAAGACAAAGCGAACGAGAGCGAACATTACGATTGTACACACGAACACACGAGAAGTAGGAAGAAAGACGATGGTTACGCGCTGTGTGAAAATGCAGTTAACAAAAATATTATGCAAGCCAATGAGGGAGATAACGCCGCCTCCGATACGATCTTTATGATGTGACATGTGATATGAAATAGTCATCGTTTTTGTTTTTCAGGAATGATCAACGGAACATTAAGGGCGTTTTTATGATAGTGACATGAATGGCGCGTGCAAAATAAGCTTGTAAAAGCACAAATTCTATTTTATTTAAAATAACTTGTTTTTTTCTTAAATTCCTTACAGTTAATTAATATCTATTGGTGCATAGCTTTTTAGGGATTTTATGGAAATCTACGCGAAAAGTCTCCTCAGAATTTCCCCGTAGCAGGGGGATACAAAGTGAGGTGTCGGATGACAAAAAGATAATAATAGTTAGTTCTCTTAATGTATTAAACATTTGTGTAATAAAATTTTCAATAAATAAAAAAATATTTAAAAAAACTTACTGAATAGGTAGCAGGTAATAGTGTACGTTTTTTAGACAGGGGCCTAGTGTCAATTAGATTGTGATACATATTATTAAAATTCAATGCTTGAAAGACTTCCTCTATTTTTTTATAATTGTGTGAATTCAAGTGTAAAGCACGCAGTGAGTGTAAATTAGACAACAATTAAAAGCGGATTTTGTGTTGACGGCCAAATGAATGGCGTATGATTTATGAAGTAGTTGAAGGTAAACTTGTATAATTTAATAAAAACTATTAAAAAAAAGTGTAACACAAACACAGCATATAAATGCACTATTGCAGAATGAGGTTGCAGCTGCAGAATGCAGATGCGAAATTTCTTAATAGGTAGCGTAAGTATTCTGCTGGCATGTTGTCGAGAGGTGAGCAAACAAAGTAAATTGTTGTTCCATTCTGCGCTCGATTTCCCGGAGTAGTGATTTAAATCGAGTAGGTAATCGAGACTCGTATATATCGCATCAATATGTGTTACGTAACTCACGACATCGCGTCCGAGTTTCACTTTCGCGTGCGTTACAGTTTCTACGTGTTGAGGGATGTTGCCTACAAATAGATGATATGCAACGCCTACTTTTATTTGACATATACACACGTGTGTTGTGAAATAAGGAACGTTAAACACGTATAAGTGTCGTATTGAATGTCGTTTACAAATCAATTTGGAATCGATATGGCTAAGTGATGAGGGTCTGCCGGTTGCGTTGCTATAACCACTTGATGATATAACATATCTATGGATAGTGTGGTAGAATGCTCTATGGAGGATACTTCGAGTATAAAATAAATATCAAATAAAATTTTCCGTTTGTTGCGCGTTCATGAAATAGTTACAACTATTCCGGTGAACCTACCTATTTATACCTACCTATTATCATATTGTTTTTTTTTAATGTCATAGGAGGCAGACGAGCCGACGGATCACCTGATGGTAAGCGATTACCGCCGCCCATGGACACCTGCAACACCGGTGGTGTCACAAGTGCGCTGCTTACCTTTTAACCTCCCATCCCCTGGATTGGGCCTCCGGTATCCCTCACCTCCCTCGGTATCTTTCATACTTTGATATAGCATTAAAAACCTTGACCTTATGGTTAATGTTGTAATCCTCTTTCATACGATTGTACATAAGTTTGTCTGGTAAAAAGTATACGCTGTAAACAGCAAAAAATGGAGACACATCGCGAGAGCCTCATCAGCATACGAAAATGCAACATCGTCAACCACGATCACTCTGTCAAGAGTGAACGACTAAGGAGGAAGAGGAAAGAAATCATTCTAACACATGCATAATAATATGTAGAGAAAATGGAATTCTGTTACTGGTCGGAAACTTCGAATGTTTGCTGAGGTATTTTCTTTCGTATGGAAAAACGTGTTTTTTTGCGATTTCGAAGTTTCTGAGTAGGTAGGTATGGTACCAATGCGTGTTAGATTAACGATACCTTCCAGCTTGTTACACTCCTTACCAAACATTTTGATCTATGGCTTGTTGATGTGATTAATTACCTGAAAAAATAAAAAATAAATACATTAACAAGAACATAATCTTCAAAGAATAATAAAAATGTTCAGCCGTGTAGAAGCCACGAAGCCATGACAAGATTTGCATACGCAGAGACAAGTTACCTAAACATAAGGTTCTTGTTTTTCTGTCGTTCTTTTTTATGTGATAGGTAGCAGATGAGCAGACGGATCACAAGGACGGATCATAGGATTATAAAATCAGACCGTGCACGCAAATGCGTCCACAAAATGTAAACGCCAAAGTTGAAGTGGTCTAATGTGTGTGCAATTGTGCATCAGACTCCGGCTAAAACAATGCTCAGTAAACAAGGGGAAGGCGTGGCGGCGCATTACCATAAGATTCGCCAACGACGTTGAGGTGATAAACGTCCTATTGTGCGCTAGCCGAGACCAGTCATCGATAACCGACAACCGGTTTATGACCCTAATTTTACTACGAAAAGGTAAATTTCATACAGCATATATCAATGGCTGCGGCGTATCCCTATATTATGAGAACTATATCCGTCGCGTCTCGCAAGTGACGAACAAAGTACCAGGCAAGGTAACAGGCCCGTGTTGAATGAAAGCTGATTATTTAACAAGTTCGAGATACTTATTAAAGTCAAAAAGTGACTATTTGTAATTTTATCGTGCACAGTTGAAGCTTTTTGAGAGTCAGTGTTCAATTATGCTTTATTATACTGGGAGAAATTTAAGTGGATTGTTTTCCCGATGTCCTCTTTATAGCTATCATCAATAAAATCCTTTTAGGAAGGTAGATCAATAAAATTATACTAAAAAAATCCAGCTGCTCCATATAGTACTGACGAGTAGCTGTTCTATTTTGTATGGAACAGCTGACATTGTATTTATCGCGCGCATGATCTGGAGCCCTATTCTCGGGATTTTTGATAAAATAGTTGCGGATGTCACATGAAATCTGTACTAAAAAACTATACTTTAGTGATATATGTCATACGACATATATCACTAAAGCATAGTTTTTATCGATGTTTTTTATCATCATACGATGATAAATGTCACGAGCCCGAGAATTGGGCTCCTGCTCTTCTGTTACTCCTTAACATAAATGAAAATAAGGCTAGCTTTAAAGTACATAGAAATTCTTAATCGATTACTTAAATCGATAAGCGTATAATATGTTCCTAATTTTTTATCGATATGTTGAACGAAGGTCGTCAGTGGTAAATACTGTCAACGTTTTCGAAACAATTGCAATTATCTATAGTAATGAGCATGACGATTGTACTATTTAGACAAGATCGGGAACTAACAAGGCGTTACGTGCATTATGTGGTAAAAGATATTGAGTTTCTGCAATAATGACGACATCAGTAGGATGTATGGATAACGGTTTTTGATATGATGATAGCTCATTAACATATATTACACAAACGCACTTATTCAAATATTGGATAAATATTATTTGGTACTGACAGTAAAAACAGAAACTTCAAGGTATTTGAAGAGTGTTTTGAATGCCTTGAAAAACAAGTTCAAGGTATGGTTGTTAAAACACTGAGCTTTAAGAAAATAAACTGTGACTCAAAGCCTGACTGTTGAAAATCTCTATATTCAAAATTAAGCAATTCTTAAGTATGGGTTTACTTTAAGAATTGCTTAAATTGCTGCTACTACAAATAGTTATAGTAAAAGAACTAAATCAGTATATTTTAATAAAAATAAAATTAGCCACACACAACACAATTATTATCCATTGATGGAAACCTCCAAAAAAAATTGGTAAATTATAAGCGACTTGCATCCAACAAAATACTGGAATCTCTTCTCTTTACTTTATGTATTTCACTCCATTGAGCTTTATTTAGTATAATCCAAATACATATTATACATATGTAAACTAATTTACAGCAGTAATGTATTGTATAGACGACCATAAGTTGGGTTATTATTACAATGTGTCAACCATCTCAAATCGCTTAATATTAACCGAGGACAGTGACAGACTGTTGTAACTCAAAGCACAGAATACATATGTAGGTTTTGGTACTATTACAAAAATGTACACAGACAACCTGTGCATGAAAGTTGACTTAACCTATTTGGGCTATCTATATCAATGTAACGCAACAATCTAGAGACTTAAGTGATGATGCTGTATCCCTTAGCATAAAATATAGCGTCAATTAAGTAAGAAATGCATAACTTTAATTACCTACTCCTCGCAATTGCAGTACGCGCCCTTGACCAATATAGCGGGTTCTAAATGCCAAATGTTTGATCCAGTCCGCCAGCCCAGATGTCGGTGAAAGCCATTCAGTGGATGATTGACATGGAGTCATTCCAAATGCCATCCGTACAAGGTTACCATCTATTGTGCCTGTTATAATTGCAAGATGTGATTGCTGACTGACACCTTATTTTGTATGGAATGTATTTGAATCGTGTTCTTAAATGGCAATTTTAATTATTCAATAGGTATTTAAATTTTGTTATGTATTCTTAAGATACTTCACTAACTATTGACAATACTATGAATATTAGGATCATTTTTCTTAGGGCGGATTCGACCAACATGACAATTATAAGAGAGTAACTATCCGCAGAAATATTTACTCCGTTACTTTATTTTCGTAATAATGCTATACCATATCTCACGAGGCGCTATGCCAAACTTAATTAACTTAATTTTACAAACGCAAACATGAGTCCGGTGATCGTCCGTCTCACTAGTTAAACCACTGTCTTCGAAAGAAAGAGTGTTCACTTTTTATGAATTTCCATGATTTTGGTTGACCTACGTAAATAAATAACTCAAACGAAAAAATAAATCCAAATAAAATTATTTTAACCCTGTCACTCAGTTCCGAATCAAATTAATGTTAATAAGATGACAGATATGGCTTGTATTGATACTTACTACAAAATTAATGCAAAGCATGTTAAAATATGCAAAATCTGTTATGATAAACAGCATTAAATGTACACTATTCCTATAAACTGGTTTACGATGATTTTCACTGACAAGCGTGCGTCATGAAAAATGCATGTAGGTAACTCAGATGCGTTACGGTTACGGTCTACATTCCCGAGAAGGCAATAAGATATCGTCACAATTTTATGTATACATGCCGCTATCATGTAATGGTATAAATATTTATGTTCAATGTCGGCAGCTTTGACATTTGCCTGACATACACGTCACTTTAACTTTACATGCTTTCTATTCCGAGATACGACATGTTCGTTGTACTGCACCATTTACGCACCAATGATTTCCATAATCAACACCATGATACAATGTTTTTTTAATAATCTTACAAACATTTCATGGTTATACCCCGATAACAGTTTAACATTTGTTATAGTATTATGTATAGTTTAACAGTTGGTCCTGCGCTCGGTCCCTCTCTGGTCGTGTCACAGTAGTGTCCCATCGGAATATGAGGTTAAGGGAATAGAGCGTGCACTTGTGTTTGCGCACACACTTGAGCACTATAATATATTCTGCGTACGTGGCTGATCGTTGAGATTTTTTATTAATGTAAAAATGCCTAAACGTCATATGGACTCCAATCGATGCAAAACTTGCAAAAATAATCGTAATGATTCATCATGAGCTGTTCATTAGTAAATAAATGTAGGTATTATATATCCATTTCCTAAAATGTGATAAAAGAGCAAGAAAACCAAATATTCAAAAGACATTGTGGAAAGTTTCAACCCACATTAAGCGCATTAGTCACGATGAAATTTTTCATTTAAATTCCTCGACGTAACGTGGTTAATACTCTCTGTGACCATATTCAATGTTCGATGCTCTTTATCGTCTTTTACGTACTGTGTTCGGTTACATAAAGGATTGGTCGTCGTTGCCGGTGAATGACTGAATTTGGAGGGCGTCATATCGTAAAGCGGCTTTTATTGTCCATCTGAGAGGATGTGGAAGTTAAGTTTGAGATACTCACTTACCTGTTGTTTCTTTTACATGCAACAGAAAGGCATTGAACATATTGAGACGGAATGTGCACGGCGCGGCGCACGACAAAAGCATAAAATTCTCAATTTAATCTTTATTAGTTGGCTTTATTCGGTAAAAGATCTTTCTCATTTTTATTTGATTTCTGTTGAGCATAATTATAATGGAAAAATCTTGTTAAACGAAAGTTGTGGTGTAACTTAGAAAAAGAAAGATCATTGAATAGATACGAGACGCAATCGCCATTATTTGTGAAGTATCTATTAAATTGAGTCGTTAATAAAATAAAAGTAAAAAGATTGTTGTAAAAAGGTTAAATAGCCAATAACATAATATCTTCGCGCAGTTTATTGTATACAAATTGGCTTAGTTACGTTCATTATCTGCAATCGCGGACGCATCTTGTTATCTCCTATTAGATTAAGCGCCTCCACGCGGCTTGTCTCCCACTAACCAGCCAATCACTTAGGTAATTGACCTATCATGTAATCTAAATTAACATCACAAATATTATTAAGCGATAATGTTGGTTAAGATAACTGCTGATAAATAAACTGGGTGGTTAGAAAGTGATTACCTACTCTAGCAAAGTTGAATCGGGCAGACGTAGCAGGTTGTAGTGATGCGACATGAGTTTGTTTTTACTCGAATATTCGAATGAGAGCAAAAAGTAGTAATAAACAATTCCAAAACTTGAAAGTAACTCTTTTGAGATTTAGCCTGTGTTTTTGTCAGCAGAGGAAAGGAAATGAGGTGAAACTTGAGAAAAAACCTGGATGTGATTTTCCCCATTTCGTATTCTTTTTATGTTATTAGCATAGGTATCTATTTTATGATTGACCTCAACTTCGTATGCCTTGAGAGATAGGTATATAAAGTTCACTGCAATTACCGGAATGGCAGGTGACAAAATCACTAATGTCAAAAAATATTTTTAATTTGACATGAATGAATCGAGACTCTCGATTTACAATATCGTTTCACTAGGCAGTTAGTGAACCGAATCATGATTACGCGTAGAGCCATCGTAGGAAGTAGTAAGCAGTGGTGTCACACGACGTTAAACTGTTAAGTTGATTGGCCTGGCTTTAAGCTGATTAAGTCATGCGGTGAGTGCGGTAATCGAGAATCGCGAGCGGAAAGTAGTTGACAGTTTGATGCATGGAATGCGTTGCCTCACCGCACCGTGTTACTCGAGTACTCGTTCCCCTACTTAGTGAAAAACGGAACCGTATATTTTAATGGCTAGAAATTTAAAACAGTTTATTTGTCTTTGAATAAGGTTTCTTATGCCTAATGAAGCAGTCAAATGCAGGCGAATGTTACTTAGTATTATTAGGTTGGTACCTAATGTAAACTACCCAACTATACCTATATATAAAATAAGAGCAAAGTTTATAAATAGGAAATTAGAGCAAAGTACATATCAGAGTACATTTTTAATTATGTGTGCACAATGTGTTATACTATCTATATTATGTGTTGTACAATGTGGTAAATGTACGCACAATCCTGATTACTCATAGTGCAGCATGAAGTTTGTCTAAAAGGGTGTAAAATACTTGGCAGCAACTGATGTAAGGTGCTGATTATTATGATTCGATCACCGCTTACCATCTGATCAGGTGAGCTAATCTTAATTGCAATTTTATTTCAGTAATATAAAAAATAAGGCAAGACACTTCCTAAAAGCAAGTGACTGTCCATACGAATTGAAGTCGAATTTTTTTTTTGTGTTTTGAGTTCTTTGTCTTCCGGATTTGATTGTTGCAAAAAACAAATTGCGAGTAATTTACTAATTAGACTAAAAGATACGCTTGAATATCACGATATACCAATTAATCATTTTGTTTTAGTCTAAATTAACCTATAATATTCACAATGCACTTTATAAGTACAAAGCGTCTTGCAATCCTTTTCAAATTAACTTACTGTAATTATCACATAAGTGGTATTATTACATGCAAATTTGGCTTTTGGGCTCGACCTAAATACATATAAATTGAGATGTAAATAAACAAAATCGTGCATTATGTCCGCTTGTAATTTATTGACATTCTAATGACATAATAATATAATAAAACTAAACTTATTGCGTGTGCATTACGGACCAGGTAAAGATGCAGTCGGAATACTAAATTACACTATTACATTTGCTATTTACGGGTCATAGTTAAGTTGAAGGATTTAAGTTTAGTTCACCATCATTATCACATCAGGTACCTTAATTCCATGACAGTGTTAATGCTCCACTCTAGACTTGTCAAGTGGGTAATCTTATCCAATATTGATCTACTATGCTATAAATATAGCATATAGTGCCGTGTGGTCCATGGCAGAGTAGAATAGACCACCCTCACTCTTACCGAGGTGTCGTAAAAGGCGACTAAGGTAAAGTTGCTGGCACGATCATCAGCACCCAGAGAAGGAAAACTCTGCATTTATATCAACACCCTCGCCAACCCGTCTGCCAAGCGTGGTGAGTATGGCAATTACCCCTCATGTGATTGAGGGAGGCCCGTGCCCCAGCAGTGGGGACTTAAATGGGCTGACGATGATGATGATGATGCTATAAATTAGGCTATCGACAGTATAAAGTATAGTATAGAATACTATATAGTCGACTGCAGTAAAGTGTAGTTTTACAATATTGGTTAGATGTAAGGTTATTCACATCCAAGCATAATTTATCAAAATCACTAATGTCAAAAAATATTTTTAATTTGACATGAATGAATCGAGACTCTCGATTTACAATATCGTTTCACTAGGCAGTTAGTGAACCGAATCATGATTACGCGTAGAGCCATCGTAGGAAGTAGTAAGCAGTGGTGTCACACGACGTTAAACTGTTAAGTTGATTGGCCTGGCTTTAAGCTGATTAAGTCATGCGGTGAGTGCGGTAATCGAGAATCGCGAGCGGAAAGTAGTTGACAGTTTGATGCATGGAATGCGTTGCCTCACCGCACCGTGTTACTCGAGTACTCGTTCCCCTACTTAGTGAAAAACGGAACCGTATATTTTAATGGCTAGAAATTTAAAACAGTTTATTTGTCTTTGAATAAGGTTTCTTATGCCTAATGAAGCAGTCAAATGCAGGCGAATGTTACTTAGTATTATTAGGTTGGTACCTAATGTAAACTACCCAACTATACCTATATATAAAATAAGAGCAAAGTTTATAAATAGGAAATTAGAGCAAAGTACATATCAGAGTACATTTTTAATTATGTGTGCACAATGTGTTATACTATCTATATTATGTGTTGTACAATGTGGTAAATGTACGCACAATCCTGATTACTGATAGTACAGCATGCAGTTTGTCTAAAAGGGTGTAAAATACTTGGCAGCAACTGATGTAAGGTGCTTATTATTATGATTCGATCACCGCTTACCATCTGATCAGGTGAGCTAATCTTAATTGCAATTTTATTTCAGTAATATAAAAAATAAGGCCAGACACTTCCTAAAAGCCAGTGACTGTCCATACAAATTGAAGTCGAATTTTTTTTTGTGTTTTGAGTTCTTTGTCCTCCGGATTTGATTGTTGCAAAAAACAAATTGCGAGTAATTTACTGATTAGACTAAAAGATACGCTTGAATATCACGATATACCAATTAATCATTTTGTTTTAGTCTAAATTAACCTTTAATATTCACAATGCACTTTATAAGTACAAAGCGTCTTGCAATCCTTTTCAAATTAACCTACTGTAATTATCACATAAGTGGTATTATTACATGCAAATTTGGCTTTTGGGCTCGACCTAAATACATATAAATTGAGATGTAAATAAACAAAATCGTGCATTATGTCCGCTTGTAATTTATTGACATTCTAATGACATAATAATATAATAAAACTAAACTTATTGCGTGTGCATTACGGACTAGGTAAAGATGCAGTCGGAATACTAAATTACACTATTACATTTGCTATTTACGGGTCATAGTTAAGTTGAAGGATTTAAGTTTAGTTCACCATCATTATCACATCAGGTACCTTAATTCCATGACAGTGTTAATGCTCCACTCTAGACTTGTCAAGTGGGTAATCTTATCCAATATTGATCTACTATGCTATAAATATAGCATATAGTGCCGTGTGGTCCATGGCAGAGTAGAATAGACCACCCTCACTCTTACCGAGGTGTCGTAAAAGGCGACTAAGGTAAAGTTGCTGGCACGATCATCAGCACCCAGAGAAGGAAAACTCTGCATTTATATCAAAACCCTCGCCAACCCGTCTGCCAAGCGTGGTGAGTATGGCAATTACCCCTCATGTGATTGAGGGAGGCCCGTGCCCCAGCAGTGGGGACTTAAATGGGCTGACGATGATGATGATGATGCTATAAATTAGGCTATCGACAGTATAAAGTATAGTATAGAATACTATATAGTCGACTGCAGTAAAGTGTAGTTTTACAATATTGGTTAGATGTAAGGTTATTCACATCCAAGCATAATTTATCAAACTTGATATAGAGAACCTTACACAATGTCTAAGTTGAGAACATATCGACACTGATGATCATGACAGTAAAAATAAAAAAAAGTTGGCACGAAAATTGCTATGTGCACAAAAGTAGAAATCGTAATGCTATAGTCTAAGTTCAAATGGAATCAAGAATAATCTATTTTTATTTTAAAAGTTACTGGGGAGATTCTGCACATTTGAAATTAAGTAAGTCGATTCGTATTTCGCTGCTCTTAGCATGAAATTATCGCCTTTCATCAAACTTATTTTAATGCTTGAGAAGGCTTCTTGATAACCGAAAAACTTACGAACTTTCACTGCAGCAGACGTGAACGTGGCGTACAGAATGCATAAATCGCATTCACTGCGGGAGTCGTTGCGTCGCGGCCAGGGGCGGTGCCGATAGACCCGGTGTTGTCTATGGATTCGTAGCTCAATATTGTATCGTTGTTTATTTTAAAAGCATCCGGCATATTCTAGAAAGCGTAAAGAAGAATTTATTTATTGTAGATAGTCGTGTCATATAAATCATAGTCATAGTAATTTTGCTATCATGATTTGTACATCGTTTCCTTTACTATTATTATGGCGAAGAGTGCCCCGTACTAGCGTCGCATATTGATTAAACTATTTAACCTTTCTTTAAAATTACATACCGAAGGAGACTCAGCAAATATGTAAACTATTTATATAAGAATCATGCATTCATGCACAAGTGTTTCATATACGCCAAAAGTGTCCGCTTTTGACGTTAACCAAAGTTTCGAGTACAAGAACAGAACGAAAAGTAAAGCACAATTATTAAATAAATTGGTATACAATATCTATAATGTATCAATACGGGGATTAACACGATATTTATTATGTGAAACAACATTGTGTACTCACATATTTGGCTCGACGTTTATAATGCAACGCGAAAATCTAAAAAACTTGGTTTAAAATATGTTTGCTAGTTAAAAATAAAACGATTGATAGTGTTAGAAACTTAATAACGTATGTTTATAGCTGTGTAACATTTTATTAATTAAATGCTAAAATTTCCTTATTCCATAAACGATAAAAACAACAAAGCAAGTACATTATATTGCACTTCTGAATATAATATCAACGACAAAAAATATTGTATTCTTAGATTTACGACACAAGTTTACAAGTTATAGTTATATAACGAATCTTGAAAGATTGAATGTGTACACAATAATGAGAGTGCTGCAGTTTATAAATACCTAATATAACTAAACAGACACGTTTCGAAATGACCGGCTGGACTAGTTTAGTTCGGGTGTAGGTATTGCTAATTTGCCTACGTCTAACAAAGGAACAAGCCATGAGAACTGTATCAAGTGTTCAAGGTCGCAGGTGCAGTGTGTATTACGCTTTGCAACTGTCACTTATATGACATTCCGTAAAGTGTAGCGAAACTCATTACAGAAAGCTGACCCGTGAAAGAATCCATGGACATAGTCTTGTGGAAAGGTTATGGTACAGAGTAGACCTGGCAAAAACGTATCTTTTGAATGATTGGAATATTTGCATCTGGATCAATGCAAAGATGCGGAACAGTGAAACGCTTCATTTGAACCATTTGGAACATTAACTTTCAGATAGATCCGTGATGAATTGATTTTGTTACGAATGAATAATCGATCCCCTTCTGCTGTGCCATGTAATATACCTATATCTTTACCCGTCTAATACATGGAAAGACAGTTATCTATTCACCCCGGACAGCCCACAGCTTACTCTGTCGCTCTAAATTCGGATCATTCCGATCATTCGGCTTGCTCAGATCATTCAGCTCATTCGGATCATTCTGCTTATTCGATCCATTCGGATCACTCGGATCATTCAGCTCATTCAGATCATTCGGCTCACTTGAACTCGAGATCCATATGAGTCGAATGAAACATTCGGAGTGACCAGTAGAGATTCGGAACAGTGTATCATTTGAATGAGTCGAATCACTGAGTTGTTTCAGTAAAGAGTTACACACGTCTAGTACAGTGCTAAAAATTATAGCTGATGGGAGCAAAAGAATAAAGAGAGGAAACCATCCAACAGTAACCTAAGCACAACGTAGGATGCCAAACGCCAAAAGACTATGTTGTTGCTTTACGCAGGGTTGGAACACAAAGAAAGAAAACTTAAAATTATACCTTGTATGAAATAATAATACCAATGACCTTATAATTATATCCTCTAACCGATTACGGCTACGGCAGCCAATCAGCTATTGCCTTACCCTCATATTCCGATGGAACACCAGGGTGACTCGACCGGAGAGGGATTGGACGCAGTACAACAGCTTCCGAGGCACGGACTGCCGTTTTCCAGACTCCGGGCTGACACTATGAATTTCTTACCGAAAATTGAGGTATTTTTTTTAAGAACTTTATAATAATGAATAATTCGTATCATAAGTAGATGCGATCTATTAAACTATAATAGATCAAACCTAAGAGTTAATAATTTACTAGAACTCGTATATAGACGTCTACTGCTCACATAAGGTCAGTTTATTTAAACAAAATCGATACTACACCTGCTCAATGTTTGTTTGTCACCTACAGGAAAAATACGAAAGCAATAGAACGCAATATTTATTTAGTCCAAGATTGTAGTGTCACGTTACCAGAGGCTATTACAGGTATTATTATCATAATGTAATTTCGTGTCGACACCTCTTCAACACTTCTAACAACTTTGCGTCGTCGAAAAGTCGTGATTGAGGGGACGGGATGCAACGGCACAATCACAGTGATTTGCCAAATGCTCATTATTACGGATCGAAGCGTAATCGAAAATGGCCAATTATTTCTGTGCCATTCAATTGTCCTGGATCGTCATTGGCACGACAATCCGCGGCCTTCTGAGATGCGATTCGCGGTGCGTTATGGCTTCTTTATGGCTATTCAAATGTTATTTATTTTATTTCATTTACTTCAATTACACTTTTATTATTCAATTTGAGAAGTTTAATTGCTCAACCTCATAATAAAAAGGTATGTTTGGAACAACAATAAAACTTGAAATATCTCATGTACCTGTATATTGGATCAGGGGTTATTTGCAGGGGTCATGGTAATTACATTTTGGTTTGACATAACCATACGTTGTGGACATACCTACCCCTTATCCGCACGAAGCGATTTGCTTCCACGTTCACAATGCGGACAGCTAAGGAATGGAACTCCTTTAAGGCAAAAGTGATTCTTGAATCTGGCATCTTCTAGGCGAATGCGTTACATCCTAAATCTCATCGTGGAAAATTTTGTTATTTGGTAGTCGCACATTAAAACACTCGTATTTTTTCCGCCTGTGTCCAAAGTTAGAATTATATAGAATTTAGGGAAGCCTGTTAATTAAGTGAAGCGACTGCCGTCTGAACTTTGCAATCGCAACCCTTAGACAGGGCTGGTTTCACTGTCCAACTTGATCACGGTTATTCGTTTAGAATCATTTCGAGAAACTATCTAAAATCCATTTCCGACCTAATGGTAAAAATATGCAAATAAATAGTTTTGAAAATCCAAAAGTCGCATGTTCTTATCCACTGTGATATTATCTCTATTTAGTGTTAAAATCTCCGTTGTTAAGTGTCTAATGGATCTAGTTGAGACCAGTCATAATGAGACGCGCCACTACATTTTTAGAATAAACGTACACTAAATAAGAATTTACTTAAAATCATAGATAGATAGAGTAAGGACTTACATTTCACGGGACATGGGATATTAACGAGAAGTAACTATATCTATTGAAGGATAAGTACCATGAGAAAGAACATTAAGATCTGTCTCTTCGTCTTAAGCCATCTGGACTATTATTACCTTACTCTATGGATTGCCATACGCACCTACCATATAAAATCCTTGATAAACATCTTTCATATTTGTCAATCGGAGCTCATAAATAACGCCATCCACTACCTCTACTATGTTGATATATTGGATCAGAGATCACGAAACGTCAGTGTGTTGCAACGGCTTACCGAAACGATGCACCAAGTCGTGTGCATACATATCTTATAATGGGATGACTATGATTGTTCGCTGATGGCATTGCTGCTAAAGAACACCCATATACGCTTTTCGAAAATCCTGCAAAGCTACGAGTACCACCTTATTATAAAAGTTCTACGGTTCTATTTTGAATGGATACAGAGCATTCAGTATCTACATAGACTTTTTTTTATGTAAGAGATGGTAAGTGATTGCCGCCGCCCATGGACACCCGCGACACCAGTGCAGTCACAAGTGCGTTGCCAACCTTTAAACCCCCCTTTTCTTTGGATTAGGCCTCCGGCACCGTCACTCACGCAGCGAAACACAGCACAGTGCTGCTTCACGCCAGTTTTCTGTGAGACTTCAAAATCACTTAAAACAAAGTCGCTCTCCCTGTACCTATGTATGATCCTTATAACCACGCAACGACTTTTGTTCCGGTTTATTTAATAGATAGAGTTATATTAAGAGGAGGGTTTATATGAATAATAATAGAATACATGCATATATTGCACATGTGAAGTCTGGGCAAATTAGTTAGTTATAAGTATTAGCTTAGCATAGTATAAGTAGGTAATAAGAATTATTTGTAGTTAAATTGTGTTATGTCAATATGGTTATTTAACTATGTTACATGTTATGATTAGGCAATGAGAAAAGCTTCATGTTATGAGATGTTTCCATCTAAAATCATCGTATGCGTATTTCGACGCCGCTGACAGTACCATATGCTTAACATTAGTGTTAACGCCATCCTGCGGCGAACAGCGGCAACCACCCCTTCAACGGCGCGCCCGAGGGGCGCGGGGAGCGGAGGACGCAAAAATCAGCAGCCGCGGGCGCCGCGGCACACTCTCTCACATCACCCTTGGAAGACGATCGTTTACTTGTACATATTATCAAATATTTGTAATTCGGAAATAAATAAGAATTTCAACGATTAATAATAATTCTTCATTGGATTGACCTGCCCCAGCCCCAGCACACACGCCATCTCAACATTTGATCCCACGGAGCCGGATCCCAGACGAGACCAGCCAGAGACGAGACCACGACTGCTTGCTGCGGAGGAAATATCCAGAGAAGGAAAAACGAAACCAGGTAACGGTCAGGCTTTCCTATTCATTTCCTTTCCATTCGATTCGATTTGTGCAAATACAAGTGTTAATATTATTTTTTTTGTAACGGTTTTTTCAATTTAAAAATTTAAATTCGTTCTATCGAAACGTTTTGTCGTATTTGTGTGTTAGAGAGATTTTATACGATTTCATTGCCCTTTCTTTCCAATTTCTCTCCCAAAATGTGTGACGAAAACTCCGAAAAACTTAATTTACCAAAAACTACCGTGGAGGGTATTCGTAGTCGTAGTCGTTCGCCTTCTAGCGAAGGTTCTAAAACGGTTACGGATCTTAAAAGGCAAAGAGGAGTTTTCAAAGGTCGATTAACTAATTTTGATAAATTAATTTCTAAATTTCAAAATGTTGCATTATCTAAATCTAAAACAATAGAACTAAACTTAAGAAAATCACAGTTAGAAACGATTTATAAAGAATTCCAGGTTATCCAGAAAATAATTGAGGACTCCTCTGACGAAAAAGATCTGTTAGTCCAATTAGAGTATCGAGATAATTTTGAGGAACAGTATTACGAATCTCTTTCTGTTGTCGAAACGATACTAGATGAAAATAATTTTAAAGATAAATGTTCAATTAATGAAAGGATTAACGTAAATCAAATAAACGAACCTGTTCCAACGAAATTACCCGATATAAAACTACCCGCCTTTGACGGTTCATATGATAACTGGCTAGAATTCAAAAATTCCTACATAACGATGATTCACAAACGTAAAGATTTAGATGGTATACAGAAATTTCACTATTTGCGGTCATCATTAAGCGGTAGTGCACTTCAAGTAATAAGCGCGTTAGAATTTACTCCTGCTAATTATGTTCATGCGTGGGATTTACTGGTAAATAGATTTCAAAATGATCGACTACTAGTACATAATCATGTTAAGTCGTTATTTTCGTTGCCGCACATGCATAAGGAGTCTGCCGTGCTTATTAGAAAAATGATCGACACTGTGTTACGTAACTTACGCTCATTAGCCTCTTTGGATGAACCAACTGAATCGTGGGACACGCTTATTATTTATTTAGTGACGTCTAAGCTAGATCCATCCACAGAGCGCGTTTGGGAAGTTATAGAGGAACATTAATTTCGAATTTAAAATGTGAGGGTACTAAACGAAAACTAAAACTAGACGATTTGTTGACCTTCCTTAGAAACCGGGCTGATTATTTGCAAACGATTCACTCTAATAGTAATAGCTCAAATAGCAATAGTAATTCCAGCAACTCTTATTTTTACAAACCAAAACAACCTCCGTTTGTAAAATCTCAGGCCCAAGCGCATACACATAGCTACGTAGCTGCTAACCAGGCAAAGTCGGCCAAACGCAATCGAACCTCTGCTTGTGCCCTGTGTCGCGGAAATCACGCTTTGTATATTTGTAGCATGTTTTTGAATTTATCAGTAGATGATCGATGCAAATTAATTAATGACAAAAATCTATGTCCTAATTGTTTACGTGCGGGCCATTCAATTAATGACTGCTTTTTCGGCCCTTGCCAACAATGTAATCGTAAACATAATAGTTTGTTACACAAGGATTCCTATAACAACATCAATTTTTCATTATCTGATAAGGAATCCATTACGCCTCTGGCAAAATCGACCGTATTGCATTCATCATTAAGTTCTTATTATGAGCAAGGCAATGCACACCAGGTAGGCGCAGTGACTCACGCGCACCCGGTTGTATTGAGCACGGCGCTCGTCGAAGTGCTAGACGACAATAACAAGCGACACACGGCCCGAGCGCTGTTGGATAGCGGGAGTCAACATTGTTTTGTTTCGGATGCATTTTGTAAACGAATTAACTATACGAATTTCTTACAGTCCACCGTTCAAATTTCAGGTGTAGGACAATCGGTCTCACACTCGAATAGATTATGCGATTTAGTTATACGATCCAAAGTAAACGATTATTATACAAATATTCAATGTTTTGTTTTACCGCGTATCACGTCATTCTTGCCGCCCGTGAGTATTGATGCTGATTCTATACGAATTCCTGATAACATTGAACTTGCCGATCCTACTTATTATATTCCATCCGAAGTCGATTTATTAATAGGAGCGGACTTATTTTGGGAACTTTTAAACGATAATAAAATACGATTAAAATGCGGTCCTTTCTTACAGGACTCGAAACTTGGATGGTTGCTTTCCGGGCCTATTTTTACCAATAAATTGCATAACAAAAATAACATTCAATGCAATTTTACACAAACACTCGATTTACAACTACGCCAATTTTGGGAAATAGAAGATTTAAGTAATTCTAATGCGAATATTCTCACTAGTGATGAGCGTAGATGCGAACAAATATTTATTGAAACTACTAAACGCGAATTAGATGGTAGGTTTTCGGTAAGCATACCTTTAAAAGAGTCAACTAATTTGTTAGGTGATTCATATAAAACAGCCTATAAACGTTTTATTTCTTTAGAAAATAAATTAGAGCGTATGCCTCAATATAAACGTATGTATTCAGATTTTATACGAGAATATCGCGAGTTAGGTCACATGTCAAAAGTAGATAAGTACAGTGGGCAACATTATTTTCTACCACATCATGGGGTATTTCGTGAGGACAGTACAACTTCGGCTTTGAGAGTTGTCTTTGATGCTAGCTGTGCTACTACTTCTAACAAATCTTTAAACGATATTCAATTTATAGGACCTAGACTTCAAAATGATATTTTTTCTATTTTGTTACGCTTTAGGCAATATCAAGTAGTAGCATGTGCGGATGTCGAGAAAATGTTCCGACAAACGCTTATTAATTCTGATCAACGCGACTTACAGCTTATACTGTGGCGTGAAAATCGTTCAGATCCGATAGAAATTTATAAACTAAATACAGTGACATACGGTACTGCATCGGCGCCGTATCTTAGTATGCGTTGCTTACGTCAAGTAGCACAGGAATGTGACGATGTAGTGATCTCGCAAGTTATTCGGGAAGATTTTTATGTAGATGACTTAATTACCGGTCACGATGACCCGAGTAAATTGGTAGAAATTTGTGAAAAAACGTCACAATTATTGCGACAATATTGCTACCCATTACGTAAATGGACCTTTAGTCGTGACATCTCTGCAGCTACTAATTCAAAAGAATTAGCTATAGGCGAGCATACACAAACCAAGACGTTAGGGCTAGGCTGGCACAACAAAGAGGATCAACTTTATTTTTCTACCAAGTTAGATAAAATCGATAATTCTAATAAATTAACTAAGCGGAAAATGTTATCACTGATTTCTCAAATTTATGACCCTCTAGGCCTTTTAGCACCGACTGTTATTATATCTAAGATTCTTTTGCAAAAGCTGTGGTTGTTGTGTAAAATCGGTTGGGATGATCCTGTTCCTAATGACGTCGCGGGAAAATTCTTTAAATTTATAAATTCGATTCATATACATTTAAAAGATATAAAAGTGCCCAGATTCGTAAGGAGTATTCATGCTCAGCGAATAGAATTACATATTTTCTCTGATGCCTCTCAAGATGCATACGGTGCTTGTGCATACATACGCAACATTAAGGATGACATAATAATCTCAACTAATTTATTATGCGCAAAAGGTAAAGTAGCTCCCTTAAAAACTCTTAGCATTCCAAAATTAGAACTCAGTGGTGCCTTGATTGCTGCGAGATTATACAAAAAGATCATTAATTCACTTAGATTAAAAGTTGACTGTGTTTACTTTTGGACGGACTCAACAATAGTAATAGGTTGGTTGCGCATGTCCCCACATTTATTAAAAACATTTGTCCAAAATCGCGTTACAGAAATTAATGACTTAACGGGCGATTCAATGTGGCTACACGTAGACAGTTTAAATAATCCCGCCGACCTAGTGTCGAGGGGCCTTTACATCGATGAGTTAAAACAAAAGGATCTGTGGTGGCACGGGCCAACTTTTTTGCAATGTTATGAATTGCCTCAAACAAATCAGACTGTACCAGTAAGTAACAACTTACCGGAACTTAAAGGCAAAACAATCAGCGCAACATGTACAACATTAGATACCTTATTCGATTTTAATAGGTTTTCATCTTTTAATAAAGTCAAGCGGGCCGCAGCGTACGTACTTAGATTCATTCACAATATTCGCAACAGCCGCGCTCAGAGAACCGGTTCGTTATCTGTGAGCGAGCTGCGGGAGGCTCAGGTACTTATTACGCGTTCCGCGCAGATGCAGTCATTCCCTACGCTTTATAATTGTTTACGAAATAACACATCTTTAACGAAATGTAAAGAGGCGAATAAAGTTTTAGGATTAAACGTGTTCCTAGATGATAACAAATTGATTCGTGTAGGTGGTAGGTTGTCCGAATCGTCTGGTTTTAGTTATAATAAACGACATCCTATGTTATTATGTACCAAACACAACTTCACGCGGCTTTTATTTAGAGATCAACATCGAATTCTACTTCATGCTGGACCTCAACTCTTGTTGTGCACTATACGTGAAAATTGGTGGCCGTTATCTGGTAGAAATCTTGCTAGGAAGACCGCTCATGAATGCGTGACGTGTGCGCGTATAAAAAGTCAAACATTGACACCTTTGATGGGTAATTTACCTAAAGAACGATTAGAAGCCGGTTTTCCATTCGCGCGCACTGGCGTAGACTATGCGGGGCCAGTTTACGTATTGAACCGTAAGGGCCGAGGTTCGAGGTTGGTGAAGGCATACATTTGTTTGTTTATTTGTTTTACAACGAAGGCTATTCATTTAGAATTAGTAAGTGGCTTATCCACAAATGATTATATTCTTGCTTTGAAAAGATTTATGTCTAGACGAGGAAAACCAGTGGAAATATTTTCCGACAACGGAAAAAATTTCGTTGGTGCGGTAAAAGAGTTTCCTTTATTGTCACAAAGTAATCTCGATAAAATTATTGATTTTACTGCCAGTGATGGCATAAAATTTAGTTTTATACCCCCTTACGCTCCACATTTTGGTGGCCTATGGGAGGGAGGAGTGAAATCGTGTAAACATTTTCTTAGGCGCACAGTAGGTAATGCTAGATTGACTTTTGAGGAATTTTATACTGTATTAGCACAAATCGAAGCAGTTCTTAATTCCCGTCCTCTTAACGCTATGTCCTCTGATCCTACTGACAACCTTCCCCTTACCCCAGCCCATTTCCTTAATGGCCGACCGTTAACCGCTCCAGCCTGCGCTGATATCACTGAGACACAGATGAACAGTTTGAAACGGTACCACCGGGTCGAGCAACTCCGACAACTCTTTTGGAAACGCTGGTCAATGGAATACGTAGCAGAGCTCCAACGAAGAACCAAGTGGCAAACGGAAGCAGATGATATAAAACTCGATACTCTGGTCTTAATCAAGGAGGACAACCTGCCACCCCTCAAATGGCGCTTGGGGAGAATCATCCGAGTTTTTCCTGGAAAAGATGGGATTTCAAGAGTAGCCGAAATTCGCACAGCGGCTGGGACAATTCAGCGAGCATTCTCTAAAATATGCCCGCTACCACTACCTACTTCAAGCGATAATTAAACGATAACAAAGATGACATCATCGACCCCTACACCCTTGTTGGAAGCTTGGAGCTTCCAAGGCCGGCGGTATGTTAACGCCATCCTGCGGCGAACAGCGGCAACCACCCCTTCAACGGCGCGCCCGAGGGGCGCGGGGAGCGGAGGACGCAAAAATCAGCAGCCGCGGGCGCCGCGGCACACTCTCTCACATCACCCTTGGAAGACGATCGTTTACTTGTACATATTATCAAATATTTGTAATTCGAAAATAAATAAGAATTTCAACGACTAATAATAATTCTTCATTGGATTGACCTGCCCCAGCCCCAGCACACACGCCATCTCAACAATTAGCGATTTGTAAAACGATTTTGTACATTTACATCAATCAATAAATAAGGTGAACAAGCGGGATGGTTCAAAGTGATTTCTGTTGAATTGATTTATCACTCCTGCTGAATTTCATCAGCACATCGACACTTTAAGATTAATCCATTCACCCTCAAAGGATATTGTCTTACAGTTGCAGAGGTTCCATGCATGTGTCGATCTATCATGTTGATCATAATGATTCGTTCTTCCCTACTTTTGGCGATTAAAGGCCTAGGTGGTTATCTGTCCACATTTACTAGAAAATTGACATTGGCAATTCTCTAATCGCGAAGTAAGTCGCGTATGGATGGCTGCAGCTTGCATCAGCGCATTGTGATCGTGTCGCAACTCCATCCCGCTCGCCGCATCGTGAATAACTTGTGATGACATTTCTAAAATGCTGGCAAGTGGTTACATGGGGAAAAATCAAGGTCTGAGTTTTGTGGTTTCTAAATTCAATTTACCGATTATGAGGTTTAAGGTGACATAAGGTGAAATTATTTAAATTAGATCTGGTTTTAGTAGCTAAAAATTAAAATCTATTGGTGTCGCTAGTATGCCCTACCCGTCTCCTTAACTAAACAACCAAAGGCTGTATATTTTCGGGAGTCTCAGTAAGTTAGAACTCATACGCCCAAGATCATTGCTACAACATGCACAAATGTTGGGTCCAACGCGTACGCGAAAAATGTATTCACGCCAAAAGCGGCCACTTTTGGCGTGAATCATTTTTTCACGTACAAACACGGACCCAACATTTGTGAATTGTTATTTAATAAATAGTATAAGTGTTTGCCAAGAGGTTGTAGAATTCTTTTTCTTGTTTATATTCTGGGTACGCTTATTACTGAATTGGACAAATCTGATAATTTAATTGTAACAATTACCCGATGAACTTCGAAATCCTTAGACAAAGGAACCGGACCAAGTGGATTGTGGTTACCTCCACATTCAGGATAATTTTCTCAACAATTATGGGCGCATCCACAATTTTGAGAAACTAACCGAAATCTTCTTAAGGAAAACCAATTTCTTACTTTGGGTAGCACGACAAGATATTTCTTGTTATTGTTAAATTTCGTTTTAACCCTTAACGGCTTAAAAATACTATTGCCGCTTAAAAGATTACACTACTCTCTCAGCCGTGTGGTCCCCGGCAGAGTAGAATAGGCCACCCTCACTCTTACCGAGGTGTCGTAAAAGGCGACTAAGGTAAAGCTGCTGGCATGATCATTAGCACCCAGAGAAGGAAAACTCTGCATTTCAAAACCCTCGCCAACCCGTCTGCCAAGCGTGGTGAGTATGGCAATTACAACTCATGTGATTGAGGGAGGCCCGTGCCCCAGCAGTGGGGACTTAAATGAGCTGATGATGATGATGATGACATAATATAAAAGTGTGCGCATGTTTTGCCAATACTTCTAGCATGCAAATATTTAGTTCCATAAAAGTAATTTTGAAATTTATTTCATTATATGATACGAGATATTGCAGCTATACATATAAATTCAATAATTCCAATTTATTAACAATAAAATAATTAATTTAAAAATGTCAACAGAAAATTGTATAAATTATAGTCATCAATGAATAATAAATAATAAATCTATTGAATTATCTGAGGTCAAGAAATCCTTTTATGTCGTAAATTCTTTGGTCAATAAGCCATTTGTAAAGTTTAGTTTTGAATGTCTTCATTTTATGGCTTTTTATATCCTTAGGGACTTTATTGTAAAGTTTAACACACATAGACACACAGCGTTTATTTTACTTTGCTGATTTAGGAATGACCCTTAAGATTAGTCGGTCAGGATTTCTCTTGAGTCTAGTGTTGGCATATTTGGCTTTCTTGAACAATAATTGGTCATACTTCTTTACAAAGCAACAAATTTCAAAAATGTACATAGCAGGTAGTGGTAAGAGGCTGAGTGTTTTGAAAGCGGATCTGTATGATTCACCCGTCGGACTCACACATTTCTTTTGGGATATAAATGCTCTTTCTCTGTCTGTAGGTACTGTTTCCTCACATTATAATTCCATAGCGCAACAAAGACCACCGTTTTTTTGTTCGTAACTTGCCTAATTTTGCTGAGCGCGTAAACAAAACGATTGATTCTATTACAGACGTTGTCAATATGAAATTTCCACCAGAGGTCTTGATCAATCACAGCACCGAGGAATTTAGTTTGGGTGGTTTCTTTTATTTTGTCAACATTAATTTTAATGTTATATCGAGGCTGTTCATATTTATTGAATTTAATAAAATTGGATTTATTTACGTTTAACTTCAGGTCATTCTTATCTAGTCATTTTATTATGTTGTCAATAGTTTTATTAATAACATACCTACCTAAAACATACATACCTAAAACATACATACCTAACTTATCATTAGTGATTAATAATATTTATCGAGTATATCAAATAAGTTTCACTCATCATACATTTTGAGGTCCATAATGAACAAGTGTTTTTAAAATTATGATTCTGATGATTAAATTAATCGCTTACTTTATTGAATAAAGCCAATCTTAGCGATAAAAAGAAAGTATTGCTACCGGTTGGATAAAAAACCGGAATCGATGGCAGGTATGGTTGGGGTCTGCGAAAAATAAAAAGTGAATTTTAAACACCTTTGAGTTTTAACCGTGGGAGAGCCACGCTTCGGCATGAATGGGTCAGCTCGGTCATAGTGATATCACGGCCCCTTAGAAAATCGGCGTGAAGCAGCACTGTGCTGTGTTTCGCTGCGTGAGTGAGGTTCCGGAGGCCCAATCCATTGAAAAGAAGGGTTTAAAGGTTTGCAGCGCACTTGTGACTCCACTGGTGTCGTGTGTGTCAATGGGCGACGGCAATCTCTTACCATCAGGTGATCCGTCTGCTCATCTGCCACCTATTACATAAAAAATAAAACCAAAGTATACCAACAGCACCCGAAAAAGGAAAAGTAAGTCCCCGCTTTTTGCGTGAGCATTTATAAAATTCAAAAGGAACCTTGACTTTTAAAAAGCGTCTTTTGAAATGAAATAGTTTGACTTGTTTCACTTCGAAAACTGGGGCAAGTGAATCACAGGTTGCATGTACTAGATCATGCATCTTATTTTTATTACAAGTATAATAGCCTATTCAGCCATAACAAACCTGTTTGTAACGATGTTATTACTTCAGAGAAAATTGCAATAGGCGATAATAAAGTAAACCACAAATAGAGTAACCGAACTAATTACTTCATTAGTACCATATGTAAAGTACTAAGTAGACTGCCTCTTAGGCACAGTGGGTAGTGCGTCGCACTTTAAAGCGACGGCTACGCTTGGGGTCCCAGGTCGGGTCAAAATTCGTACATGAGTTTTTCAGTGTAGTAAAGAAATTCTCAGTGTCAGCCCGGAGTCTGGAAGTTGGCAGTCTTGTACCCCTGTGCCTCGGAAAGCACGTTAAGCCGTTGGTCCTACGCCCGATCCCTCTCCGGTCGTATCACGATGGCGTCCCATCGGATTATGAGGGTCACGGAATAAAGAGTGCACTTGTGTCTGCGGAAATACTTGTGTATTATAACATGCCCTGCGTTGATGGCTGATCGCTGAGATTGGCCGCCATGACTGAAATATCGGTTTGGAGGACATTATTATTATTACTTCAGGGTATATTGCAATAGGCGACAATAAAGTAAACCACAAATAGAGTAATCGAACTAATTACTTCATTAGTACGTATCGAACTAATCACATATGCAAAGTACGTTGCAGATGCACGTTTATAGCGGCGCACGCGGCGGTTTCTTACACAGTCAAGACATAGGAGACAATATATGATAACAATATAGTAAGGTTAATCAGCCTACTTACTGTCCCACTGCACGGCTAAGGCCTCCATCATAGAAATCAAGTCATCGCTACTACGATGGGATTAGGCTTAATCACCACGCTTGCCAAATGCGGATTGGTGATCGCAAACCCGACGACCTTTGCTCGACCCGGGAATCGAACCCAGGACCCCGAGATCATGGCCCGGTACTTAAACCACTAGACCAACGGGGCGTTATAACAATATAATCTAAGCAAAATAATAACTTATACTAGATAACCATCCATCCATTATAACCATCTATACAAAATTCTCGAAAAAGTCGTTGGTTTTGGAATAAGTGAACTTACGAATCAAAATCAAAATAAAAAAAAACTTTACATGCATAGTCGCACAGCACCTACAAATCGTAATACATTGAAATAATTCAAAACTATTTATAGGTTTTTAGGTTTCATTTACATAATAATATCGACGATTGCGCCGATACATAAAATATACTAAAAAAATAAATAAACATAATGCGATTCTACCACCGTCTTGGAAAGTTGTTTCTGGTCGTAAAGATCCGGCAAGAATCTCAGGGTACATCATAAACTTGTTACATACCTAAAGGAATTCAGCCATCTTGTTGGCAACCCTGCTTATTATGATGTTATTACTTCAAAGGCCATAGATGACAAATAAAGTGAACAACAAATAGAGTGACCAAACTAATCACTTCATTAGCTTCATGCAAAGTATGTTGCAAATGCATTTTTTATTACGGCGCACGCGATTTCCTACACAGTCGAGACATAGGCAAAATGTCAAGATAATCTATGCACATAGTAACTTCCGCAAGTATAAGCAAAACTTAGAAATACACTAAATAATATAATTTCTAATCTTTTTCTAAAAGCCGTCTGTTTGAATATGTAGAGAAAATAAAATTTATATATTTCAGAACTTGCGTGTCTCAGGGTACCATGCTGTACAAATCCACGGCACGGTTTAATATCCTTCAGTTAAGACGGGATCGTAAGAAGTATTTAGACTACATTATTATATTCCTATATTTAGTCCATCTAGTTGTAAACTCTGACGACAAAACTGTGGAATGAACTATCGCCTGCGGTGTTTCTGGTTCTATACGACCTGCAAACCTTCAAGAAAAGAGCGTACTCCCTTTTAAAAAGGCCGGCAGCGCACTTGTAACTCTTTTGACGTGACAAGTGTCCATGGGCGGCGGTAATCACTTTCCATCAGGTGATACGTCTGCTCGTCTGCCCCCTAAATCATAAAAAACTTATCTATCTAATTACGTATTACTTCTATACATTGGACTGTATGTGTAAGATATTACCATGGCTGAGCTGTAATAGTTAATCTTTGAACTGCATTACTCAGCCTAGTTATCTTGATACTAACCACGTAGGTTACCTTGATTGCATACTTAGTAATTAATATTATATTAAATATATGATGAATAAACATAACTACCTAGATTAATAGTTGTATTTTTTCTTACACGTGTAAATTCTTTAGATTTCCACTTAATTATAAAGAATGACTAAAGTAAAGTCATATATTAACAGAGTGCAAAGCACTAGCCTTATGAAGACTTACCGTGAGGGGGCGGACGAGTTTTGTGTGACTATATGTCCGGGATGTTTCTTCGAGGAGCTATCTAGAGTCATTCCCATAAAACCCCCAACGGGTCTCCCTCAGCTAACACTTATAGTGAAAATTAGAAGTCACGTAGACATGTCAATGTCTCTTAGAAAAATAGCAAGGTCAGTAATTGACATGACAACATTACCATCCGGTCATCAAAACATTTCATTCTTATACAAACAAACTAAATAAATCTTTATTATCATCTTACACATCAATGAATGTATCAAATTGCCGAAATAATAACAATCGTGTAACCTCCTACTCATATGAACTTGAATTTTGTGTAAAACATAAAATAACGTTTACAATCAGTCATACCGTAGGTAATAGCAGTTTCAAATTCTGATAAAAATGTGAACTAAGTAAACATGTAATGACAGATTCGTGGCAATTTACTCGAGAAATAAAAATAAACGATTGTTGAAAAAGATTGTTCGGTTTACCGCACTTTCAATTTTGATTCGGTGATAGGTAATCTACGACCACAGTAGTTATACTATATCCAGTGTCTCGATATAATGTACTCGATAAATGACGATATCGTAGAGCCTTTCTGCAATACAAAAGAAGAATCCTGTTTTCACCCTGGATATAATACATAGGATAATTTTACGGTGACAAAAAAAAATTAATCGGTTCAGTTTTGGAAAAGTGATCATGTATACGACGAAACGTTGTTTTTACGTACTTTTAGTAAGGATTATTAGTTAGACTGCAGGTAACTTCTATGGCTAGAAGGCTTGAAGTACAATATATTTGACGCACTACGAGTAGTTTGGCAAGCATACGATTTAGCTACACATCGAAAATGACTGCGGGATATGCTCGCATGCGGTCGCATAGTCTGGTTTAGAGTGACAGAGAAAAGGATAATATATGTATATAGAAAAGGGGGTGGCACGGTTCTGCTAGAAGTAACATAATCTTATGATATTTATATCATCCACGATACGAAATCCAGGACTAACTTTTCGTCTCCGTCCCTTTCAAACGCGTCTAGTGTCTCTTTTGTTTGGATTCGACACATATTACGGACAAAATGAGACAGACTCTACGTTGATACAGAGGTATACAAGGTCGCGAAACTGTCCGCAGTCCTTTATCTTCTGGCTACCTTCACACTATGCGACTACCGAATCAGAATCGAAAGTACGGCACAGGTACTTTCACTTACCTTTGACTCGGGTGGAGCAACGAACCTGCGGCTTTCCTGCTGGTTCAGGAAGCCCTTAGATTATTACATGACGCTTTGCATGCATGTAAACATTACGCAAGCAGTTATTCTGGTGTCGTGCGTGATACGTCAACGCTATTATAGCGCTTATCCGCATATTCCTACTTCGCTAATTATATTTTGCCTAAGAATCAAAAGCTACATTAAAGCTTTTATTTTCATCAGCATCCTAAATCTAGTTAATTATCGCATAAAATTGTATTATGCTATTTTAAATATTATGGTCTGCTAATCTTAAGGCTTCGTCCGAAGGGATTTGCTTCATTCGCTTTTTAGTGCTCGCCACGATCACACGTTCGCGTCTTAAAAGTCTTCAGTGCTTATTTACAATACCTAAGCGGAGAAGTAAGAAGGATTTCGAGAATCTGTTGCAAAAGTTAAAAAAAAAAAGTGAAAAGAAAAATGTAGTTATAAGGTGTCATTTGATATCTCTATATATATTTATATTTCATTATTACAAGCTATTTACCTCTCGGAGGTCAGTGCACTTAGGCTTGTCATAAGACTAAGGCTAGCCAATATACCTACTATGCCACAATAAAAAATTAATTTAAAAGGACTGGTTGAAAGTGTATATCCAATAAAGAGAACCTTTAGACGTTGCTCATTTCTGCACTTTTTTTCAAATGTGCAAAATCTTAAGGATCAAATAAAGACTTGGTAATTATGTATTAATATATCAACCTTGAATTAACGATTTAATTTATATGAAACCATCCAAAACGGATTTTGGCTTTTAAATTACTATTACGGTAAAAGTTTTATAGTTCAATCTTAATGATCTCCAGGTTAATTAATAATGAGCGTTTATGGCTGTTGCTTGATAATTTCCAAAAGACAAAATTTTACTTCGGGCCATAAACATGAAGAGGAAACTATTATTTATATCTTATAATGTGAGAGTTCGGTCAAGACAGCTATTAATCAATTTAGGCTAAATCTATATACAGTTCAGACGCCAAATGTATGACCTAATAGCCATTGGATTGTTAACTGTTGTTTATCACTCGCCTTTAACAAACCAAAGCGGTGTACCGTATTGGCGAATCATGCTGTCAAGCTAGTGTCCGTCCACTTCTGAAGGTAGGCTTCCTTCATGCTACTTATATTCCAGGCTTTCCTCGTCCAGTCACTCTGCCAGCAGTTCTTCTAAGTCATTAGTCCAATGAATTTCAGGGCTTTCTGTATGAACAAGGAAGTTGCCTAGTGTACTGGGTAACTTGCTCGCGGTCTTTGAGATGAAAAAAAAGACACTTGTCTCCTCCTGTCGAATCTTACAGCAGACGTGGCTAGTGCACTGCCATTTTTGCTTGCTCATCCATCGGGTCTTATTAAGCCTTTGTTCTTTGAGCTCGTTAAGTATACGGTCCCTTAAAGAGATTACAAACATGGTCCACTCTTTTGTCCGCTGAGTGACTTTATATATTACATTTGTAACACTACCACTCAATACCCCGTAGAACAAACGCTCCGCTTATCGCTATCGCGGGTATACAGCCAACTAGGATTTTTTCGTAAAGCGGTTCATTGACACAATGTTTTATGTTGCTACAAACTAGATTAATAATATCAAAATAAAAATCAAGCCTGTACAAATAGGTAGTTCGAAATTATTGATTTACTAATCAAGTAGAACTTTTCTAACATCGGGTTTTATTCATAAACGTACAATAATCCTTTGTTAGCTAAACATTTTTTTTTAAATTAATAACGGTTTTAGTAATAATACTTATTTTTTTGTAAGTGCATTGCGCTTTTGGTTTGTATTGCATCTTATGTAGTATTATTATATTCTATGGCTATTTTTATAAGCGAAGCTTTTGATTTAGTTTGTAGAACGATAACTTTATTAACGATTGACTATTCGTATAAAATTCCTCAGATGGGGTTATTCAAATCGAACGGCAAAGTAGTGTAACAGGTACAAGTTTTATTGCATACAGATTTGAAACCTCTAAGTGTTTCAAAATATAAATCTTGTACAAAAGCGGTGGTGGGCTTCACGAGTTTGGGGTATTTCAAAGTCGGTTGCGCTTGCGCCACTCTGTTCGCCGTGTTTTGCATTCTCGAACGTAAGCTAGGCGAAATAAAATGCTATAATATTGCTGCGCTTGGAAGTAGATTATATGATAGGTTGTTGACCTTTATTTGAAATATAGATAAAGGTTTTGTGCTTTTCGTTATTCATGGAGATTTTAGTGGATGACAGGATACTTATGTTTTATTGACGAATCAACAAAAGTTTCCTGTTAAGGTGACGCATCGACGAAAAGCGTCGCCATTCGATTTGTATTAATTGTGGCGATTAATGAGACATTTTTTAAAGAAGTACGATCCATGAAGGAAAGTACTAAGATTTTTTTGAGATGTAGGTACTTGTGTAATATTATCTTTGTAAAAGTAACCATAATTCTTATTATGGCCTAAAGTGGATACTTTTAGCAATTACAAAAATTATGGTTACTTGTAGGAAGAAATTATGACATAATTCTGTCTGAAAATATTCTTAATTATTTTCTTTATGGATTCACCGTTATACTATTTTTTAAATGTCTCATAATGGCGACGCTAGTTTCGTCAGGTACGTCACCTTAAATAAAGAATTTTCTTCTTAATGGGGATTATTCATTTATTTAAAATGTTATGGTGGTAAAATAAGGCTGCCTTCTATTCTTTAAAAACTCGGCACAACAGGATTAGACGGGCCAATTGATATATTTTGTTTATATGAAAGGTGGCAGATGAACAGATGGATAACCTGATGGTAAGCGATTGCCGCCGACCATGAATAGCAACACCAGTGGAGTTGAAAGTGCGCTGCCAAACTTTGTTTTCTAATGTTACTGAGACTCGGCTGTATTTTTGTTTTATATTTTGAGACTAAGGTGTAATATTATAGATGCAGCCTGCTATACCTTATCGTTATCTCAATTTCAAAAGCACTCAGTAGATATCTGCGATATTACACGTTCACCTTGAAAGAAGACGCTTTGCCAATAAAAAAATTACGGCAAAGTAATTAATTGATTTAATGATAAGTAAAGGAATAAATTAATTAGAAATGCTTGTATGTAATGGCATTTACGAGTAGATAAAAATTATGTCATTCGTGAGTCAATGATAAAAGTTGTAATCAGTGCCCCAAAATGACATAACGTGTTATCGAAGTACATCAGTTGGACAATAAGATTGCATTTTTAACATATTGCAGGAATTGCTGTTATAAATTATGAATGAGTAAACATTGCACCAGCGTTGCATTAATGCAGTGGAATCCAGATAAGAGTGATATCGTGAGGGACGTGTTGCATCGTGAATACCGTATCTCGTATCTAGGTTACAACATTGGTAAACAAGCACCTGTCACTTTGAATGTTATTGTGTCGTCTGACCCGTTGTATCGATTTCTTATTCTTAGGGCTGATTTCGTGATCCGTAGTTAAACTGAACTAATGGTTTAAAAAAGTAACCAATGGTTCATCGTCAGCCCATTTAAGTCCCCACTGCTGGGGCACGGGCCTCCCTCAATCACATGAGGGGTAATTGCTATACTCACCACGCTTGGCAGACGGGTTGGCGAGGGTTTTGGTATAAATGCAGAGTTTTCCTTCTCTGGGTGCTGATGATCATGCCAGCAACTTTACCTTAGTCGCCTTTTACGACACCTCGGTAAGAGTGGGGGTGGCCTATTCTACTCTGCCGGGGACCACACGGCTCCAACCAATGGTTAAATACTGCTAAAATGTGTTTTTGAGCAATACTTAGCTTAATATATAGTTATATAACCAGGATCCAGTTTGGGAAGCTACGCAGCATATTTTCGGCCCATCTACCGCAATGTCTCAAGACGAAAGTCTTTAACGCGGGTGTAACGTGGCCGCATACAATGTGCCGATTAAGGAGGTCACCCAGACAGCAATGGTGAGGGCTATGCTCGGTCGGAGTCTCTTTGCCTGATCGTATCAGAAATGATGAGATCTCGAAAACGATTTTCGATGCCCAAACACAGAAGCATTTTTGACGACCCGCAACAGTACTAGTGAACGTTGCCTTTAGTCCACGGTTTGTAGGTTTGATCCCCGCACAGTACCAACATTTGTGTGGATGAACGAACATGTCTGTTTGTGTTTTCTATGTATTATAAAAAAGAAAAATATATATATGTATATACTTCCATCCCACTGATGATTTTGATATCAGTAACAAAGGTGCTTGATCTATCTTTCTCGGAGTCAGTCAATGTATATGATGTTGTGAAATATTTATATATTTATTTATCCTTCTTTCAACCTAGTGATTCGAAACGACGCACAAAACATAACAGTAAAGTGAAGTACCTAAGCCCTTCTAATAAAATACATATCTAATGCAAAGATATAAATATTCGTAATAAAATAATCTTAAAAGGGTAAATCAGTGCCTGACATAAAACCCAAATGATGCCCGGTCCTAATAATTTTAATCTTAATAATTTTTGAAATTATTTTGATAGCACCATTTATCATTCTGAAATGGACCGTACAATAAAACAATAATCGTTTATTCCGGCCGAAATCGGGGTGCTTAATATTAAAAATCATTAAAACTGATGCGTCCGGAGTATTTTCTTCAGTTTATATCGTTGGTATTAGGGTCCGCGCAGATGAGCCACCAAACCCAGAAGTTTACATTACTGTTCCTTAATGTTGTAATGTTGCTACCTGTCGCCACTCCCTATAAGTAGCAACTTCTGACATCGAATATCTTGAGACAGAGGTGTTTCGGGAACTTATTATAAGTTCCGTGACCGTGGGAGAGTTAGACTTCGGCATGAATGGGCCGGATCGACCGGAGTGATACCTCGGCCTCACAGAAAACCGGCGTAAAGCAGCACTATACCGTGTTTCTCTGCGTGAGTGAGGGTACCCAATCCAGGGAAAAAGGGGTATAAAGGTTGGCAGCGCACTTGTGATGCCACTGGTGTCGCGGGTGTCCATGGGCGGCGGCAATCGCTTACCATCAGGAGATCAGTCTGCTCGTCTCCTACCCATAACATAAAAATAATCCAGTAAATAGTCGTAACATGTTGTATTGTTCAATGCTTACAACACAAGAGGGAGTTTTATCATAATCAATTTTATTCAACTATACACAATTGTAAGTAATGATCCCCTGTCTGCCTGCGTTGTTGCGAAGGTCAAACGACAGGCGCTTCATTGTAATGACCAGACTTTCTAAAATCCTGGATCATGATCCTAGCGTACCCCGGGTTTCCCGACAGCTTTAGGGAATTGCAGCTAAGATGAGGAAGACTAATTTGTAGGTTATCCTCAGTGACTTACGTCATAATACAGCGCATGTCATTAAGTTACGGTACAAGTCTAAATACTGCTATACAACAAAACTACTATGTGACCTAGGCACTGAAAAATTATCTGATATAATATGATTCTACAGGTAGTGGCGACTAGCAATCACTTTCGTTCCATAATGGCGCGCTTCAGTCACCGATGGCCTCCCTTGGTGTCTTATCTGCGCCGACCCTTAGCATTACTCATTTTTGCGTACGCTCGTAAAAGTTCGGGCACATTGTCAATATTAGCTCTCAGTCCGAGGTAAGGGTATTGAACTGAAAGGTTGCATACCGACGCAGGTAAGGGAGAAGGTGTTCGAAATACTGACGAGGAAAATGCTATTAAATATTTGAAAGCGGACGGTCTCTGTCTAAAAAAAGATGCTAAGACACTCGGATCGGATTTACTTCAACCGCATTCGTAGAATAAAAATGTAATTCAATATTTTTTCGCTATTTGCATTTCACTGGCTCATTTTCCTTTTAGTTTCTTAGTATTTTAGTATCTTATTGCAGTAATTAGTTTATTTTTTGATATAACGTATGTAAACTTTTGTACCTATATTGTTTGCATATCTAAATATTCAAAGCCAACAAATAAATAATACTGTATTTTATTTATATATTAGGGTTATATTTACAGTTTCTTTTTTTTTTCTTTCCTTATTGAATATTGCACCCCCTACCTCTTCTCTACTCTCAAATGTCCTTTACCCGAAGGTTGTCTGGTAGAAATCGCTTTCAGCGATAAGACCGCCGAAATTGTACCCAAAATTTCTGTAATGCCTAGTACTTAAGTTGTGTATTTTGTGCAATAAAGTATCTACTTTTATATTATTTTGAAATGTAGCGGTTGTGACTCTATTCAATTAATGTTATGTTCATACTTGAAATGTACAGCTATAATTAAACCTGCCCAAATAACTTAACGATTAATTATAACTACAGACTGAAAAGGATGTTGTTAATTCAAGTAGTTCCATTATTGAATCAATTCAATTATCCTGAGCTTTTGAATGCTTTGAATTCGAACACCATGCCTCAATAGAGCAAATGATGAATGATTGATTTAAATCGTTTAAGAGATCGAATTGATTTATAAATTGATGACAGCTGTATCAATGAGCTGACCTCTAAAGCTTGCTCAATGCGAATTACAATAAAGCCTTATGAAAAATAATGAAGAGACTAGTAGCAAAATCGAAAGTAATTGATAGTAATTCACCATGAAAAACAGATAGTAGGATATTATTTATTGTGAAAAATATCACGGGACCTATCAATCAATCAATCAATTATTTATTTGCAAGAATACAATACAATAAGGTGTTACAAATATACAAAATTGGTGTGTTAGTATTCTGCCTGCAAGCAGACGCGCAAATGTTTGTCAGTAAGCTAGTAAGTATAAATAGAAATATATAAAAATAGTCAATTGTCAAAATAGATTTTAAATAAATGTCAAATTCTGATTAAGGGTCAAATAGGATATTAGGTCTTAGTCAATGATTATATTCATCTTACGACATTTAATAAATCCCTTAATATTATCAAAACAGTTGCATAGGTTGCAGTTGCCTATAATAAGGTGTCCAGCTATGGCTAGTTACAATTTATTTTAGACAACGTTTAGGCAGAAATAGAAACATTTGATAAGATTTCACAGAAAATTTCATAGGTGAAAACATGTTTCGATTTGTAATGCATGTTTCGATTTGTTTTTGATGTGGCGCGAGTGGCAAGGAGTGATAATATAGAACAGTCAGCACATAATTACGTGGCCTGTGTTGATCAATATTATGCAAATAATTATGTCTTCGCTTTGTCTTAAGGTAAGGCTAACAGTGGCTCCCCCAGGCTGGCTACTGGTAGCAGGTTCCGGACTGGTCCAAAGCGACAGATTTGGAATGCAACCGGGAGGAATTTCTAAGATGTGATGATGTACGATGATGATGATGTTAGTAGGTACCAGGATTGGGCACAATATAGTGTAAATGATATTAAAAAAGTTTAAACTAGGTTATGAATCATCTCGTCTGCCACCTATCACTTAAAAAATCATACATTGTCCTGATAACGTACTTACTAGCTAAAGTACTTGTTACGAAATCAGACTACAGCTGCGTATTTTACTAACAGTCTAAAAAGGTTTTCTATTCCCGTTAAAATTCGGACATAACAGCTAGAGGTAAAGTGGATGTGAAGTGTCCAATAAAAATAGCATTCCGTTAATCGATTCGATTTATTGAACAAGCCGAAATGATTCACTTAATCAATTGTTTACTCACATCCGATTATGGTTATAGTTGTGTCTCTGTATACCTAGCTTTTAAATTTTGTATGTTGTGCAATAAAGAGTCGCTACTAGTGATGGGTCCGCTGAAATGTGTTTACCAGTGACCATAGCATTAAGCTCTGTAAAATTTTGTGTAATAAATGATATCTATCTGTTAACCGACTCTTAAGTATCTCACGTAAAAATTATACCTATGATTTCGGTAGGAACTTTTTAGTATCAGCCCGGAGTCTGGAAGTTGGCGGTACTGGAATTGTACCCGCGTGCCTTGGAAAGCACGTTTAGCCTTTGGTCTTGCGTCCAATTCCCTCTCCGGTCGTGTTACGTTGGTGTCTCATCGGAATATGACGGTAAGGGAATAGAGAGTGCACTTGTGTTTGTGCACATACTTGAGCACTATAATATATCATGCGTACGTGGCTGATGGTTGAGATCGGCCGCCGTAGCCGTAATAGGTTGGATATTTTTTTTATTATCTCACGTGGTGGTACAAGAAAGCAATGATCCTCGGAAGTGAACGGTTCCGTTCGCAGATACAATGGTGTTGAAAAACTATCTAGCGCTGAGCATTAAGCATTAGCATTAAGAGCCTTGTCGAGTTTCTATTGTTGCCTTCCTCTGTTAGAGGTTGAAGCAATTAAGCAATGCTAGGTATGAACCTTGGCGGATGAAAATCGGTACTAAGCGCAATTTGATGAGCATTTGTTTGTTTGCCTAATAAAGTGTTTATAAAACGGATTTGCCACTTATTTTTTCAATGCTAATGCTTTTGTTGACTGAAATTTTCTGTTAATGATGATTTTGATGACTTATCGTTATTTAATATTTGTATACTTAGGTGTATGATGCCTAATTTTAACTTATGTGTTGATTTAATTGATACCTACAAACATGAACCACCTTATTACAAATCGCGAACTAAGGAAAGTCCCGGAACAAAATTCGTGCCAGCACCTTTTAAACTTGCGTGTTGGAGCGGGATGACATGAGCTTCTTGCGCATGAGTGCGGTAATAAATTAAGATCCCGATTTATAATAAGTCTGGAAAAGCTTTCAATAACAAAAGTTATAATTGAAGGTCAAAACTACGTTGTACAACACGACAAAATAATTTATACTGAATATTGGAAAAACAATAGTCGTGATTTCTTTCCTCTCACTGTCCCCTTGAAATAATGGATCAGGGGCGATATCTCTAAAGATTGTGGGTTCAAAATACAAATTACTTTGTAAATAACACACTTAAAATTTCATCTCTTGTTCAGGCGGGACTCGAACCCACACCTTCCGACATGAGCTGTCGATCGAGTCCAGCACTTACAAATTTCGTCGGCTAAATAACGCGTTCAGTGGTCTAATTGATAAAAGATAAAAGAAAAAAAAATCTTTATTCAATTTAGGTTCAAACAGAACACTTATGAATGTCAAAATATCTACCGCTGGTTCAACATTCACCCGGATTGTGGAAGGTGTGGGTTCGAGTCCCGCCTGAACGATGAAATTTTAAGTGTGTTATTTACTTAAGAATAAATTGCAAAAGATTGCTATAAAAATATCAACATTACTTTGTGTATCGAAGAGGCCCTTGTTTTGCTATGATGATATAATCATATCATAAGATTGCAGGTTACCAAATGATTGTCTATAAGAAAGATGATCCTGAGCTGCGGAGGGCACGTCAATCCTCTGATTGTGATCATGGTCTGACCAGGCCAGTAGTTCTAGGGTAGTTTGAAACAGAAGCTAGAAACCAGAGCTTAACAGCTATCACGATAAGTATTTTTTTTTCTAGGATTTTGCTTTTTAATTTTTTAACATACTGGCGATTAAGATTTTTATTATATGATAGGTGGCAGACGAGCAGACGGATCAACTGATGGTAAGTGATTGCCGCCGCCCCATAGACACCCGCGACACCATTGGAGTCACAAGTGCACTGCCAACCTTTAAACCCCCTTTTCTCCCGATTTGGGGGACCCCTCACAGAGTGCTGCTTCACGACCACGGCCGAGCCGGCCCATTCATGCAGAAGCGCTGCTCTCCCACGGTTAAAGATTAGCTTTTAGCAGTAGCTAAAAGCAGCGTTTCATTCATCCGATTAGGACATAGTTCGTGGCTTACACCAGTACCGACACCTATGAAACAATAACAGAATGCAACAAAGACTTGCATAAAGAATGTTATTATATCCAACGCAATCGCCATTCTTGGTGCAAAATTGTGTCGCAGTTTCAAAGACAAAGTGAATAGATTTGAGACTATGTTGGTTTTGGTCGATTCGTTCGAGTTGCCGAATTTCACGGTGTTGTCGTGTTGTCGAATATTAATTGTCCATGAATCTAGGTCGCTATGCTTACTGTAAACGTTGATTAGCAAGCAATGTTATGCTTATGAAGCTAGTAATCGGTTATTACAATTGCAAATGAATCATATAAATTGTACTGATGTTTGTAATGTTGACTCGAACACGTTCCACCTAACCTATCTAAATAGAAATCGATACATTTTCTATAAACTTTGTAAAAAAGAGCATGTTGTTATAATTTTGCTAAAGGTAAATATTATTTATGTAGTAAAAATAATTAGTCAATCGGCAATATATAAATGAGAATAAAGAAATTGTTCCTTTTTTTTAAAACTGATATTTAAGTTAAAAAAAAAGATTAAAATGCAGCAATGATTATTATTATAGAAGACTAAATATGAAGAAAATTTAGATAAGGATTTTTTAAAACTAATTCTTGTTCCGTATAAAAAAAAACATTAAAGTATTTTGACTGATTACAATCAGGAAGAGCGGGTTCTCCAAACACAAGTTTTTCAGTTAAAATGGATATACCATCCATTAAATAAAATATTATATTATATTATGGCAGAGCCAAATTAACCCGGCACTACACCGAAGATATCCCGGACGTCAGCCTATACGAGATTAGCATAGCTCTCAAACAGCTTAAAAACGGTAAGGCACCGGGTGATGATGGAGTCACAGCGGAGCTTCTGAAAGCAGGTGGACGACCTGTCCTGAAAGCCCTTCAGAGGCTTTTCAACTCCATCATCATTGAGGGAAAGACACCCAAAGCGTGGCACTCTGGCGTGGTAAGGCTTTTCTTCAAAAAGGGTGACAAATCCCAATTGAAGAATTACAGGCCTATCACGCTGCTGAGCCACATATATAAGCTGTTTTCGAGAGTTATGACGAATCGTCTCGCACGCAGGTTCGACGACTTCCAGCCTCCCGAACAAGCCGGATTTCGAAAAGGCTTTAGCACTATAGACCACATACATACGCTGCGGCAGGTTATACAGAAGACCGAAGAGTATAACCTGCCATTATGCTTAGCGTTTGTGGACTATGAGAAAGCCTTCGACTCTGTCGAGACCTGGGCCGTGCTACAGTCTCTCCAAAGGTGCCGAATAGACTACCGATACATACAAGTGTTGCAGTCATTGTACGGAAACGCCACAATGTCAGTCCGTCTTCAGGACCAGGAATCAAAACCCATTCCTCTCCAGCGAGGTGTGAGACAGGGTGACGTTATATCGCCGAAACTGTTTACCACTCTGTTGGAGGACGTGTTTAAACTTCTGGACTGGGATGGACTTGGCATCAATATAAATGGTGAGTACATGACGCACCTTCGATTCGCTGATGATATCGTAGTCATGGCTGAGACCTTGGAAGACCTAGGCACAATGCTTGACGACCTCAGTAGAGTCTCCCAACAAGTGGGTCTGAAAATGAACATGGACAAAACGAAAATCATGTCGAATTCCCATGTCGTACCCACTCTTGTGAAGGTTGGAAGCTCTGCACTGGAAGTTGTAGACGAGTACATCTACCTCGGACAAAAAGTCCAGCTTGGTAAGTCCAACTTCCAGAAAGAGGTCGATCGACGAATCCAACTCGGCTGGGCAGCGTTCGGGAAGCTACGCAACATATTTTCGGCCCACCTACCGCAGTGTCTCAAGACAAAAGTCTTCAATGCGGGTGTGTTGCCAGTGATGACATACGGAACCGAAACTTGGCCGCTTACAATGTGCCGATTAAGGAGGCTCAAAGTCACCCAGAGAGCAATGGAGAGAGCTATGCTCGGAGTCTCCCTGCGTGATCGTATCAGAAATGATGAGATCCGCAGGAGAACTAAGGTTACAGACATAGCCCAAAGGATTGCATGCCTCAAGTGGCAATGGGCAGGGCACATAGCGAGGAGAACAGACGGCCGTTGGGGCAGAAAGGCCACGCACAGGAAGTCGCAGCCGTGGCAGGCCCCCCACAAGGTGGACCGACGATCTGGTGAAGATCGCGGGAATCCATTGGATGCGGGCGGCACAGGACCGATCTGTGTGGAGAACATTGGGGGAGGCCTATGTCCAGCAGTGGACGTCTATTGGCTGAAATGATGAAATAAAATATTATATTTTATTTAAAATTAATATTGAAAAACGAATTCAAGCTGGCTGGCGTTAACGCTTATTATTAAACTAAACAAATATTCAGTAGGTCATTGTCAATCTTAACGTGGAACGCAACGCTGCAACCAATTTTATTTGGTGTGAAATTGCCCGTAAGAGTTTTTCGATTCTTTTGCAACTATTTACCAATAAGTAATATTTTTAAATCGGTTTCCAAAGATAAGGTTTTTCAATATTGCAGCACAATTTAATATAGGTACCATCTGTTTTTTTATAATTAGAAACGGTGTTACTGCAGTATTAACATTTTATAAGTACTGTCGGTGTATTTATTTTACCAAAAGATCATTTAATTTAAAATTCTAAATTGCTGATTGTAAATAAAATTTACAATGTTCTGTCTATTATTTGATGCTTTGTTTTGTTTTGTATGCAAGTGATGCATATGTATTATATTTCATCCTGCGCAAAATTTGCAATCAATGGGCCTTACACCCACAGCGCAATTCTGTTTATACCTAATTAATATTCCACAAACAATTGGTAATATATATCTATAATACTTATACTAAGATTGTGAAAATTTAAAAAGTTTTGATTTGTTTGAGTTCCGACTTACCGTAATTCAGAGGTCTGGCCGCAGGAACAGCTGTTGCGGCTGAAATCATTAGAAACATGACAGCAATCCTTGCACTCTCACCCATATTCGTAAAGTCACCGATCGTTTTATTCCACAAAAAGTATTTTAATTTTTTTCTTATGTTTGATAGTACGGACGCAACTATTTCCCGCGTAAGGTCGGTAACATTTGCGCCGGTCGGTCGCGCTGCGCCGCGGGTAGTGGAGGACTGAACCGCGCGGCGGCACTTTCTATCTGCTTTATGCGCGCGCGCCGGCGCTCCGTCTGCTGCGCCCGCGCTGCACGCACGCGCTGTCCTATTGTAATTATTGCGTATTCTTATACGTAGATTTTACAAATATAAATGTAAGTAGTTGACCGAAAAGGGACCTGAAGGGATTGGAAACTGGGATTGTTATTTACTCTTTTCAGTTTTTGAATCTGTTTAACTTTGCTTTTAGTCTAACCAGTATATTTTTAGGTGCCGTAGTTTTTATTTTAAGATATTTTTCGTGACACCTTACACACATCGCCCACTAGCTTTTGGAGTCGAAACTTGTTTCTACACGAAACTTCAAATGCGATTTATTCGAACTCAATTATTTTCCCTTGAGGTCCCTTTTGATCAACCACTCACAAATATGTTACGATAAAAAACCAGCGCTAAGCAGCGCTGAGATCCAATCTGGGGAAAAGGGGGTTTGTTGTGTGGGCTGCCTTACTTGTGACTCCACTGGTTGCGAGCCCACGGGCGGCGACAAACGTTTACCACCAGTTGATCTGTCTGCTCTTCTGTCATCTATCACATAAAAATGTATCAGAGAATATCACATCAACTATTTTTGTAATTAATCTGTTGTCTGATATTTGTGCATTGTTTGAATTTATTTCGTCATCGTCATTTCAGCCAATACTTGGTTGAACCCAACAACGCGTCGGTCACTTAAGGTGAAGGGTAGGGCACACCAGCGACGCCAATCGATTTGAATTTTTAGCTAGTAAACCGGATCTATTTTAAACAATTTCTGGGTAACAACCTCTCGGCAAACACTTATACTATTTATTCAATATTTATAGTTAACTGTTTGGTCTGTTTTTGCACTCGAATTTTGGATTACCGCCAAAAATGGCCGCTTTTGGCGTGAATCAATTTTTCGCCTACAAAAACGGACCCATAATTTCTGTATGGCTTATTTAATAAATAGTATAAGTGTTTGCCAAGAGGTTGTAACCCCGAAACTGTTTAAAATAGATCCGGTTTAGTAGCTAAAAATTCAAATCGATTGGCGTCGCGAGTGTGCCCTATCCGTCACCTTAAATTAAACATTTCATAACTATAATAGTTACAATAAAAAGATGAATTGAGAACCTCTTCCTTTCTTCATAGTCGGTTGAAAATGAACAATTTTGGTGGTTTAAAATATGCGCGCGTTGATGTCTTTTGTGCCGAGAGTTACTCGTCGCTGGATTCTGCAATACTCATGGTCCTACATCGTGTTCTTTTTGTAACGTATTTGAATTCCCCTTTTTAGCAGGATCAGGATTGGAGATCCTTGACCTGGAATCCGCAACCCGAATGTAATTCCAAGAAAATCCGCTGGGTATCCTTAGTAAGTTATACTTTAGCTAATCTACTTTGTGCAATAATATTGTCACTTATGTCTTGTCGTCTCTCTGTTGAATTTTTTTATTTTTTAAATACACAAGGAAAGTTCCGTTATTTTATATAAGATTAGTATATAAGAGATTTTGTATAATATAAATAAGAGCTGTGGATTTAGTAATAAATAAAAATAAAATAAAATAAATAAGACGCTATTGTGACTTTCACTGTGGGAGAGCCACGCTTTGGCATGGATAGACGATGGCTCGACAGTTTGATACCACGGCCTTACAAAAAAATCGGCGTGAAGCAGCGTTTTGCTTGTGTTTCGCTGAGTGAATAAGGGTACCGGAGGCCCAATCCGGTGGAAAGGGCGTTTAAGAGTTGGCAGCGCACTTACCCTAAACATTAGCACTTATGACTCAGAAGAGTCACCAGACGGTGGTGTAGGTGTCTCTGGACGGCGGCAATCGCTTACCATCAGGTAATCCGTCTGCTCGTCTGCCACCTAGCACATAAAAAAAATGTGACTAATTTATGTTAATGTTAATAGGTCCTAAAAATACATAATATAGGTCCCAAAATCTTTTAGACGCAAAGAATAATTGCAAATGATGACAGATAGTAATGTATGTTACCATCAGCTGCGAGTCTGTATAACCTTTAATCCATATGTGCCCAAGGCCCACATACCTGAATCTTATGAATATGATCAAATAATGAAAACAGGTAGGTACAGCCAGGAGATTAGCATTCGAAACAATAACAGCTAACAGCCGCGGGTAGTCTGGCCTTCAAACTTTACGCTCCGATACCCTGTTTCCGACGACAAAATGATGTTGCAAGCTCCGCTTTTCGCGCCTGACTGTACCATAACGTACACGCGTAGCGAGGTATCTACCTACTTGCCTACTCGTATCAGAAGAAAAGCAGAAATATTAATTGTAGGTCCTCCTACTCCTCAACTCCTACTCATCTAAACTTCTTGGTTGCGTCCAAAGCTGTCGCTCTGGAGCCCGGGGTACGCTTGGACCATGATTCAGGGTTTGGGGAGTCTGGTAATTACAATGAAAACGACTACCGTCTGATCTTCGCTTCTCTTTAAGGCGACGGGTAGGGCACACTTGCGACGCCAATAGATTTTATTTGTTAGCTACCAACACAAATACATTTTAAATAACTAGGGGGCTTCAGTCTCTCATCAAAAATGATTCACGCCAAAAGTGACCGCTTTTGGCGTGAATCAATTTTTTTAGTACAAAAACGTAACCAACCTTTGGGCATAGGTTATTAAATAAATAGTAAAAGTGTTTGCCGAGAGGTTGTAACCCCGAAGTTGTTTAAAATAGATCCGGTTTAGTAACTAAAAATTAAAATCGATTGGCGTCGCTAGTGTGCCCTATCCGTCACCTTAATGAAAAATACCTAATGATAAACTCCGTCATCGTCATCGTCAGCCCATTCAAGTCCCCACTGCTGGAGCACGGGCCTCCCTCAATCACATGAGGGGTAATTGCCATACTCACCACGCTTGGCAGACGGGTTGGCGAGTTGAGTTGATATAAATGCAGAGTTTTCCTTCTCGGGTGCTGATGATCATGCCAGCAGCTTTACCTTAGTCGCCTTTTACGACACCTCGGTAAGAAAGAGCCTATTCTACTCTGCCGGGGATCACACGGCCATAAATTACATTAAATATTCAAATCAATCAATCAGAGAGTCAATACAACATAATAATAATCACAAATATGAAAAAAAAAACAAAAACATAATGTCAATAATTATACAATGTCTATCTGGATTTTAAATAATTTGAATTTTCGTTGAAGCTACATGGGGGCCAAAGCTATGGACATAAAAGAAAAAATACCATGTTTAAGGTAATTTTACATAAGAAGTAGATATTAAAAAAAATACCGTGGTGACAACCGGAATTCCGGTCCAAACAATACCTAAGACGACACTAAAATAATAAAGTTTCGGGTAAACAGCTATAAACTGCACTTACAACTTTTCAAAAACGTATCAGCTCTATTGAAAAACGCGCTGCGAAGCAGTCTTTCTGTAGCGTTGATGTATACGCCATCTAGTGAAAAATAGTCGCATACTAATTAATTTTTAGTTATTGGTCTAACCCATAGATGTCGTTACTTGTATGTTTATAGTACCATCTAGCGTCGAGTAGCAAAACTACAGTACTTTCTAATTAGTATGCTTTCTATCTACGTAAAGCTTTATAAAACGTACAATAGATGGCGCTTACTTAATGCTTTATTTGTGATGTGATATTACGTTGAATGCAAGGTAGATGGCGCTAATTAAGATTAGTAATTTATAGAAACCGCCGAAATATCTGTGTATGCATTATTTTTCTTTACTATAGAACATAAATTTAACATAATGGTAGTATTTTTTTATCTAGTTAATCTAAATAAATTATCAGAGGTGTGGCTACGTTTTACAAAAAACATTGTTGTAAAGTGTAACCTATTTACATTGGTTGGTTTTGTAACTAAATGGCACATAATGTAAGTACATAGTAAGCACCTACTGTTGTCCGAAGTGTTTTTGTGACACGAACAGGCCCCATAATAAGAATTGCAGTACCTACTTACAGTTCTCAGTACTTAGGTCACCCAAGCAAGCAATGAAATTAATGAATCACTTATTTTTGTCCAGAAATTTGTAGATAGCAGCAGGTAGTTATTAAATTAAACTAGGAAAACGATGTTTGTTACCAACAAAAACTTTTTACACACTTCTCAATTGTTCATAGCGCGTTGATGTCTTTTCTGCTTACCAAATTTGAAATAAAGAAAGATACTTTTTATGGAAGAATACTAATTCATGTACCGTTTCTCATAGGTAGGTATGTACGTCTTTTACCGAAATGATAAACATTCCTATGTTAGAAATAAATAGGAGAAGGATCTTAATTAGGTACCTAGTAATTTGTGTACCCGGGATTTTCTGGAGTATTGCACAGGTATTTTACCCGTTTAATAAGTAAGATTAAATTATTTATTCATTCTCGTCTATTGGTAATACCGTTATTTTTTATTGTTTAAATCTCGAAAACCGCATAATCGTGAATCTACCATATAAGCGAAAAAAAATCAGCTGTTCCTTACAAAATAGAATATCCACCCGATAATAATGTACCTACTTTATTCACGATACCTTAGGTAGGTATATGAGGTTTTCGGGATGTAAGCTATAAAAAATAACGGTACTTATATAATGTTCCTTATAGTCAAGTCGTCGATGAATAAATACAACAAAATTAAGGTCAATAGCCAAATTAAAATCTTAAGGTGACGGGTAGGGCACACTAGAGAATATGATATAGACGCCAATCGATTTTAATTTTTAGCTACTAAACCGGATCTATTTCAAACAGTTACGAGGTTACAACCTCTCGGCAAACACTTATACTATTCAGTAAATAAACAGGCAAAAATGTTGAATCCAAGGTGTACGCGAAAAATTGATTCACGCCATAAACAGCCACTTTTGGTGTGAATCAATTTTTCGCGTATAAAAACGGACCCGACATTTGTGCATGGTTATTTGATAAATAGTAAGTGTATTCCGAGAGGTTGTAACGCCGGAATTGTTTAAAAGAGATCGGGTTTAGTAGCCAAAAATATAAAATCGATTGGCGTCGCTAGTGTGCCCTACTCGTCACCTTAAGAATAAAAGTAGCTCCTACTTAGGTACCTACGTATCAATTTCATGTGGAGGATATCTTTTTATGTCTGTTTCATGTAGATACCTTCACTCTAATAAATAAGATACCTATCTACATACACACTTAATATTTATGTTTTTTTATTTCACAACATCACATACATTGATCTGACTCCGAGATAGGTAGCTCAAGCACCTGTGTTACGGATATCAGAATCAACAGTGGGATTACAAATATATACATATAATACTTTTCTTTTGTAAATGCATACTTATATATAATACATAGCGAACACCGTGTCTGTTTGTATTGGGCTGATCACTGTTGATTTTGATATCCGTAACACACGTGCTTGAGTTACTTATCTCGGAGTCAGATCAATTTATGTGATGTTGTGAAATATTTATTATTACTATTTATTTAAGTATCTACCTACCCTTTTTAGCGAAATAAGGTCTCAAAACTTCTTAATAGGTAGGTACGTTTTTACCTCGGCATGAATGGGCCGGCTCGACCGGAGTGATACCACAGCCTCACAGAATAAAATCGTGAGGCAGGCAATGAGTTTGGGGATCAGAGACCTAATCTGACGGGAAGGGAATTATAAGGGTTGACAGCATATTTGGGACTCCACTGGTGTTGCAGATGTCTGTGGGCAGCGGAAATCGTTTACAACTGAAAAAACTAACTCGTTACACAATATTTTGTAATTGTCTGTATTCTCACTTTGATAAAGATGATCTATCTTTAATAAATGTAACGAAAAGTTAAAATTAAACAATCAGCCAATCAACTAACTATCCTACAGTCAACTGCTACGCCTTTTTTTGCGTTGGGGGAATGTCGCCGGCCCGTTCAATGGGCCGACATCACCTTTTGGCGGCTCCAAAGAACACTTTCCTGGTCCAGCGATATTTAATTCCAACCTGGTTCCTAAGCTTTTTAATATTGTTACCCCTGTGACATATGGGTACAATTACCTTACCCATAGGTCACAGGTGTAACATTTTTTTTTATTAGAATAGCCAGACATCTGATCATCCAATCTCACCTGATGGTAAGTGATGATGTGGCCGAGCAATAACACAAACCGAACAATATATAAAAGTTCGGTACCTTTCATGTTATGTAACTTTTTCTATATTTTTTTATTCTACGATCATAAATTTATTAAATCTTTTGTTTAACCCCATGAAATAGCTGATTTACTCCCGTGGGAGTAATTAACCCTATGTTATAAACCCACAAACTAACAATATTTCTTAAATCGTCAGTCCGTCGTGCTGCAGGTCGGTTTTACAACACATTTTCGTACATGGCGACCACTCTGATCTTACTTTAAGTTTTCAGTTCAATAGGTATTGAATACGGAACGAGAGAATTTATAGGTAAGTGCTATATTCTTCTCTGCAATTTTTTTTGGAGAAAGATAGGAAATAAAATCAGGTGTCTTTATATTATCCAATTATTTATTTCATGTGTACATAATGTATGTATTCATTTATCTGTCCAATGTTAAATGAAAAAAATTGCATTTAAAATTATGCATTTATATTTACACAGTACAGGTATCTAATATTCACATGGTATCAGTTCATTGTTTTATAACCTAATACAATAACTAACGGCAATATGTTACATCCATAAATACGTGAATAATTTAATATTACAGCAAAATTATATTAAAATATATTTATTTTAAATATTTATGCCATTGTTTAGAATTTTGCTGTAACTTTAAACCAACTTTGCACATTTAAGTTAAATAAAGAACATAAATTAATAATGCAACTTAAATTACTTTAAAAGTCTTTCTTGGCGAAAACGGCAAAATATATTGCCAAACAATAATACTATAAGAGATAATACATTAATAGGAGATTGAATAGAAGATAACAGTTTTTATGCTTGGCATAAAAAATTAAGTAAGATTCACAAGAAATTGAAATACGAAAATAAATTAAGAGATTACATTAAGCAAGACGAAAGAGCATTGCGATAAGTACAGTTTAACTTAAAATGACTTAAATGCTAATTCAATAAATTAATAATTAACAACTACACAATACTAAATATCACAGAGAAAGTACCCAATACTTAATCAACAAATCGTATCGTCAAACATTTCAAAATTATGCCTAACATCTGATGTCGAAGAGAGCATATAAATAAATAAGTACTGTAAGCGGCAATGTGGAATTCAATAAATACAAAGTTAAAGCAATGTTAACTTATGAGTTTTCTTTCGGCTTCTGTCTGTTTTTTTACGTCTATTGCGTTTTTCTCTCAGATTGTCGTCGTACTGCTTGCACCACTGCGGCGCTACTTTTCTGTTTTTAGTTTTCCTAAATCTAGAACAGTTGAATTCTAAATGCCAATTGTTCAATAGATTCCCGTACGCTCGGAGTAAGATATCGTCGTTCTTCAAGTACTTAGCCCCATTTATTTTAAGTTCAATATGGTGCAGTTTCGATTTCGTCGCATGTATTCTTTGCCATTTAGTCATTTTGACGTTCGTCATGGCATCCTTGATGTCTTCTATGGCGCTGTAGAGGTCGTCGGTCGTCTTGGTGAAGATGTCTTGGCGTTTGATATTGTATCTATTTAATTCGTTATCTGGAGTCTCCACTTCGACACTTTTGAAGCGCTTGAACAACTCGTAGTATTCGAGGAGAGACTTGTACAACTTCCGGATGAGAAATTCAAACTGTAACAAAAGGAAATTTATATTTAGGATTTTGTGTCAAAAATTGGCAAAACCAACTATAAATACGGGTTTGGCTTATTTTGAAACGTAGATGAAATCTTTGTAGAGAAATAATATTTCGAAGATTAGGTAAACGCCTATTAGTATATCCATTTGTTATAACAAAGTGGGTCCTTCAAGCCTTTAAAGATTATACTTTATAGCAAAGTCGTTTTCACATTAAACAGCTTCAGTGAATGAAGACAATAACATAAATTTGCCTCAACTTTAGCCTCATGAAGGAATTAAGTTTGGCTGGCACATTACGACACTCGGCGTATGAATTAAGTGCGTTATATTGTGGATACTTTAGTGTGCTGAGTATTCGTGTCGAGGCTGTGTATTCTATAAATATTATTAGATATCTATAGACGACTACATCGACACTTGGATCGATGGTGAGATTGGCAAGCTCGTAGTTTCAATTCTCGGCATGTGAGCTTTAAAAGTAAATACAGCTTAGGATTTCCAGAAACTGATTTTATTTTTTATATATCTTTTATTTATTTCATTATTATTATTGATATTTGTAAGGTTAATTTGTATACAGCTAGTTACTAGCTTGATTGAGATATACATAAAAGAAAGAATACGAATTATTAGGATGTAGAATTAATGTATGACATCCATATAAAAATGAGGATTCGTTTTCGTTGAAAATAATCATAAAGCATGTTGAATTCATAGACGTAAAGATATTGTTTCAATAAAGGTTATAATGCCATAAAACGTAAACATTATAGTATTCGTTTGTAAAGGTTACATTGTTCATACATAACGTAATCAAACGTACCTATTAATGTTACATAAATTGTGTTCTCTAATGATGACAATAGCTGAGAATTCTAATTCAAACTTATACACTGCGCTTATGACGGAAAAAAATAAATAATTCAAAAATATTATCACGATCTGTGACTTAAAGGCTTTTAATATCAATGATTTTTATACTCTTCTTCAGATGATTAAGGTCCACCATTCGTTCCGATTCTGTAAATCGATCGCGGTCAAATTCTATCTTTATACTTATTTCGATTATCTAAACAGTAAATTAATCACGCTGAGCTAAATTACTAGTCCTAGGATAATACAGATCAAGCAAGCTATCTAACAATGACAGACTAGACAGGTCGCCGCGCAAGCGCCCGCGCAGACGAGCCGGTTAACCTCGATCCTTGTAACAGATCGCTTATTATTGTCTTCTAAAAATGCACCAACTATGTCACTTATGTAAGACAGGCAAGGAAAATGTTGCTAATGTTACAATGACGATATTGCTTTAGTGAGATTGAATATTTAGATTTAGCTTTGCATATTTAGGCTAGGGTAAAATGTGCGTATACAACGGTGACAAAATTTTATTAATGTAGCTAAATATGAATTCGTTCTGATTTAACTAAATTCAATACTAAAATAAACGAAATTTCTTTGATATTTTTGTGCAGAATTCGATATGATTTTTTTGGTTATAGCAATTTTTTGCAATTTGTTCTTAAATAAATAATAATTCCACCAACCACCCGAAGATTGTCGAATAAATTTTAAGTTCAATATTTACTTACAGAATTCTAATTCTGGAATTAACCGTTATTAGGTTCATAGAAATATCTCTATCTCTTCATAGAAATATATTCTAATTTTCTATTATATTTTGAGATCGTCACGAGAATAGACAAATTACCCCCTTATCACGAATCCCATACATAAAAAAAGTTACAGAACTAAATTCGTTCCAGCCCCTTTTTACTTTGCGTATTGGAACAAGATGGCATGAGCCTTAGTACAGTAATAACTTCAGATCGCGTTTTGTAATACAGGGACTAATGTCTAGTAGCGTAAGCGTAAAGTTTCTGTTAAATCATCAATAAAAATAGCGATCATCCAAAATTCAAAATGTCATCAGTGACACACAGAATTGAGTTCCTGGAAAACGTGGAAAACGTTCCGGTACTAATCTTCCAAAGTCTTATGTATTTATGAATTTCTCGCTCCAATGATATTCCAAGTAAAGCAAACTACGTAAGAGCAATAAGTAGAAATATTTTACTCGTTCACAAACTATGCAGTGATTGACGGTTATCAATAAAAACGATTATAATTCATTTAGTTCAAAATTATCCTGTTACTAAGTCCCGGTACTTGTTGACGTTAAATTCCTTGTAATCTGCAGGTTAAGTTATTGGATTGTCACTCGGTGTTCACCGGCAACTTATAAATAACATAAACATTATGAATAACAATTTAAAATTGTTTATTTATACTGTTACTTTGTAGAAACATTAAATTCATAGATTTAAGGTAATTGGTGTGTTAAAATTTTACATTCATGGAGTATAAAAAAAATTGTCAATCGTCATTATTTTATAAATGCTTTAGCTTTATTGGACATGGCACTGAACCTACTTGATTTCCTGACGATAAAGTGGAAAAGAACACTAACCATCCTTGGAAACGGACATCAACATAAGTTTCCATACCAATTTAAATTTTGTAAATGTTGTTAGAGCTTCGATCACGGGGAGTGTTTTAGTCCTACCGCCAGAATCCAAGCGTAACATTAACGACGTTATTATAATTTTGACCTAAGCTTTAAACTGTCACAAGTGTAACATTCTCAGCCAGGTGACTAACATTCATTAGGCGAAGACTTTGCTGAATGAACTCATCTATTAAGCCCACTCATTGTTCCGGGAATAAAGAATCTGCCTACGATACGCAAGTACGCATTGGTACCTATTTGTTTATGCGGCTCGTATGACACCGTTTAAGCGGCTGGACTTCCTCTGTAGCGTTCATTAATTAGCTGAAATGATTCATAACAATAATACGTTACAGATGGTATGTGACTGGGTCCATTTCGTTTGAAATTACAAACGTTTTCGGTCGACTATGAGAGTTTGTTTCTTATCTTTATTTCCTGGTTCAGAATCAATCGTTGATATTAAATACTATACTCTTATAATGATCTAGGTACAGAAAAACATAACATTTTAACTGACACTGTGTCATTCCCGGTCGTATCTAAAGTTGTTTCTTCATTCAAAGATACACGATTTGGGTAAACTTTTTTTTATTTACCTTAATAACGATATGTTCTTATTAATATACAGTAAGTCCCTCCCAACCCGTCTGCCAAGCGTGGTGAGTATGGCAATTACCCCTCATGTGTTTGAGGGAGGCCCGTGCCCCAGCAGTGGGGACTTAAATGGGCTGATGATGATGAATATACAGTAAGTATTTAACGCCCTGTTGGCCTAGTGGTTTAAGTACCGGGCCGTGATCTCAGGGTCCTGGGTTCGATTCCCGGGTCGAGCGAAAAGTATGTTCCGAATTTTTTGGACATAGCTCGGGTTTGTGATCACCAATCCGCATTTTGCAAGCGTGATGATTAAGCCTAATCCCATCATAGTAGCGATAACTTGATTTCTATGATGGAGGCCTTTGCCCTGCAGTGGGACAGTTTATAGGCTGATTAAAAATAAATAAATAAATGAAAATCAGATGTGCACATACAAAGAAGAAATGAAAATCGCATAAGCTATTTGTACTAAAGTCTTAAGCTCATATAGGCTCAATCTGTTACGATCTTACATATTCCACGGCTCATAAAGCGATTAGCGCTTTTCCGCAGTATTGTGCGCCCGCGCTGCGAAGGCGGAGCGCGAGCACGGCGGTGGAGCCCCGGCCACAATGAGCCGTACCTCCGTCTTAAAGAGCTATGCCTTAACTTAACCAGCGAAACGTGTAGAGGACAAATGCGGGCCGCAGCGGGATCGTAAGCGCACATTCGTCTCACTCGGACAAATAATGTGTTTTTAACATTTCGTGTTGTTTTGTTAAATCGTAAATACTGTGCAAACACGCTAAAGCTCGCCGTGAAAGCACACGCGTGGAATGTCACCGCCCTTTATTTGAGCGCTGAAATATTAAAGTACTATTGCTAGGAATTTGTTGGAGCTAAATTTTAGCGTCTTTTACTTTATTTCTTACTAGCTTTTAAGGTAAATTTTTCGCAGTGGTTAAACTTGAGCGTAATTTGTAAATGTTTGAAAAAAGTTTTTATACCAGAGCATAAAATCTTAAGTGCCCAAAGATATCCCTAAAACTTCTCTAACTGTGATAGTAAAAGTTTATATCTGGTCCATTCATTCAGTATCTGTTAAAAAATCAAGATAATGGGAGAAACAAACTTATTCCTAATTTCAATTATCTCCGAAATTTCGAGCCATTTGATCTGCCTTAACACTCTATCCGCCCAATTTATGACATCTCAATTGAGCAGTATTTAATATTTAAGTTGTCCGTATGTCAACTGATGCCGGAGCGAAGCTGAGATCACTTGAATTCTAACGCTTTCCTTTGCCCAATGTTCAATATTTGAATTTCTTAAGTGGCCATACATTGACGAACTGTCGAGACATACATAAGATGTGTTCAATATTCATAGTTTTGGACACTAGTCAACTCTACAGTGTTGTGTTAGAAAATAATTTTGTCAATGACTCGCCGCAAGAACCCGTCCCGAGGACACCGGACACTTTGAATGTACACATACTTATTGTCTCGCATTAAGTTTTGTGTACTAATTAGTGGGTGACCAATACGAATACATAATAGAAAGTCGTAAGCCGCTCCAGATGTGTGTTCGGTAAATATCGGAGCAGCTTTAGGAGGTCCGTTAAAGAGCTTTAATATTTTTATGGTCCGAGGCGAGAACGATCAAACACGCGAGTGTTACTTGTATGTTAGTATTATTACAGATCATAGTTCGGTCACCTGTCACCGCGGTACTAATTGGTGTGTGCGCGATCGCGTGCCGATCGGACGATGTCAATCTATGCAAATTCGCTCGAAGCGTTTAATTGGTTGGCTGGTTAGCCAGACTGGTCTGTGTTAACACCATTATTAATGGACCCTGTTCGAGGTCTATGGTACTTTATGTTTTGACTTTTGTTTTAAAATGAACGATAATGCCAAATTGACAGTTTAATTGAAAACACCATTTTGATAAACATTGAAATATTTTAGCTACACGATATTGCAATACCGTTTTCGGAACACTAAAATGTTAGTAGCTTTTAGGACCTAATGGTATTCGTTAAAATATGATAGTCAATTAAATTCAGTAAAGTGAATTATACCGTCGTACGACGATGAAGTGATTTTGCTCGGTGGAACTCGCAGCAGCTGTACAAAATATTAATCTGTGCCATTTTTTAAAGAGAACGGCTTTGAAATTGAAGGGCTCGAGGTCCTAGTTATTGCCCTTAAGTACAATGTGAAGTAAATAAACGCGGTACAAGGCGGCGCACGTGTAATTTGGCGCGGCGAAACCTCATTTAGCCGCGCCCGCGCCGCTGCTAATGCACGCATCCTTTGTCTTAAATAAAAGCAAAAACATTACCCTCCTTTTGGGCTCCGCAGTCGCGTAAAAATTAAAAATAATGCAAAAATATTGAACGGAAGAGTGATGGGCCCCACCCACCCACGTGAAATGATCGACCACAGTAATTACGCTGTCAAGTTCTGTGTTCAAAACGATAAACGCCCTATTGTGATTACATTGCCTCACTGTAATCAGTGACAGGGTTTGTTACTGGAGTGACGTCATGTCAATTGAATATTAGTTGGAGGCATGTCAGCGCTTGTCTACTTATATGTTATGTCTGTACCAACTACTACTTATAATAAAGATATCAATTAGTACTTACAACTTTCTTAGACTTCACTGCTTCAGTTTTATTCGAAATGTTGTATCTGTGGAAGTGAATGTCCACAAAGTTGGTTTTCGGTAGCCAGACTGGCATCCCGGAGCCGTAGTCTCCTTGCTCCTCTGCTTTTAGCGCTTTCCGCCTCTCGTCGAAGTTGTCTTTCGTATATGCCATTTTATTTTCGATTTTAATTCGGACCTTTTCGTAAGGGTCGATGGGTATTTTTGTGTTACCGTGTTCTTTGGTCTGCGCTCCGCTCCTCAGGCCCTGGTGCCGCCTCTTATGCTCTCTCACCGGGGCGTCTGATCTGGACGCCCCTGTGTCTTTGGTTGTTTTTGACATGTTATCGTGTAGTCTGTGTCTTCTTTCTAACGAAGCAGCCTCGGCTGGCCCCAGACACATTGCTATGATTACTACTATCGATATAGCTACCAATAGCTTTTTGGGAAAACCTGTAACAAGAAACGTGTTGTTATTACAAAGGTGTAGCAGTGACTGATCGATTTTATTGATCGACTTTAACATTGTGCGATTAGTAATGTAATTATTAGCAAATAATTACTCATTATCTGATCAAGTATCGATGTGTTATGTTTGAGTTGGATGAGCTACTAATTGAATGATAAGATTTGGCTGATTGTATTTATAACGATGAAAGTAGGTAGCTCGCATACGTACGTAGTATTTTACTTTTACATATTTTTGTTTTGTGTCATACTACCGTTTCGTTGTTTATTAAATAAGTGTTTGCTTGTGTATCATTTATTTAAACTATAGATGGTATATAGAAACTGTTTATTAACTCTTATTTAGAGGCGAGCTTTAAGCATAAGCTTTACTCATAAGAGTAATATAATTTTGATTGCACAATAATTGCATCTTAAGATGGTATCGTCGATCACGTTAATATTTCATCGACTATTAGCGATAGCTTTAATGTCAGCGTTAAGGTTCGCAAATGTCATTAAATTGAAATAATGAAAATCTCGTTACGACGAGTGGCGCTCAAAAACGACTGCATTCCTATTAAGCGGGCGGGAGCAGTGAGGAGTCACATAAAAAATAATAAGCTTCGTGATTATCGTAAACGCGGCGCTATGTAGGTACGCATGCGTTGTTGTTCTTGTGCGATCTCCATCTCCCAGGGCGGCAGTGCTTTCTCAGCGCCCATTAGCCGGCCGGGATGCGCACGTGATTTTTTTAATCAATTTCGGCCCGAGCACACGACAAGTTTCGGTAAAAGGATAACTCTAACCGCATAAATTACCGGTGAATGACTTATATCTTAATGCACAAACGTGGCTGTTGAAAATAAAATGTATTATCAAAAATATAATTTATTAACCTACACGCGTTTCAAGACGATCCTTTATTTATGACTAAACTTGAAGCTATCCAAAGGTCTCTTTCTCTAGTAGATTTTCCGGTACTTGTAGCTGTACCTAATCATTTTCCGGTCCTTGTAATGCAGGAAATTGTATATTCAGTCTAGACAATCGATATCATTATAATCTACAGCGCATATACGTAATATGTGATTATTGGTATTGTTGAAGTTAGGAGTGATTTCATGTCAGCACCCGTCAACGTTTCCTCGCTGCGTAAAAAGCCTCACGACAACGTCATTATGCACATTTTCTACTAAATGAGTATAATGCTATGTACCAGACTAGAGTGATTTAATGACATGTGCAAGTAAATAGTTTCTGTATTATTTCCGAAAGGCGGTCGGCGATTGTGACGCCGCGTGACGCGCAGAAGCGCCTTGCGCAAAAATCTCATGTCTTCACATTCGATTTAACGTTTGACTGTTATTGAAGGTTTTGATGTTTTGCGCCGGCGTCATAAAACATATTTTATGTGCCAACGACGACTCGCAATTCTGTCGACCGACGTTTTCAAACTTTAAAAGGAGGAGAAACAGCACCAACTTTGCAACGGCCTTTGTCCGCGTCGAGTGCTAAAATGTAGAAAGTTACCCTTTTCATGCCGTATTTGCAATTTTTATGTGTCAATAGTCGTCAATAGAGGGTAATAAACCTTTAATGGAGACTATATAGAACTGAACGATTCATATATGTAGGTACCCGGTTGTCACCTTCTTATTACTTTTAAAATATTTCGAAAATCACCACCATCAAATATCACGTAAGGCTAACGTTAGATAATATTTTAGTGTTTATACGATTACTGAGAAGTAGTACTTCAGATTTGTACATTTACATATACAAATAAAGAGAGGTATTTCTCTGAACTGTTTGTAAACTTCTGTTATCATTTTAGCTTAAAAGAAAATTAGCACATTCATGTTACGTCAGATGAGGATAAACCAAGGTAAATGGTCAGTGAATCATTAGGTCAATCGGAGTCGTTGACAATATAACGTATGCTAAATAGATGCGTCGCTGTGGGAACAGATAAAAATATATACTCTTGAAAAGTTTGCCCACTACGGCACGGTCAAGGTTTTTGTTCGGAGTTTTTTAGGCTGTGTCAGTTATAAGCGCTTCGTAGATTAACCATCAACGCATCGAGATCAAACAATGCTAACGCGTGTAATTGTTACCGCGAAAAACGACGTGCATGAAATGATTTACCGTCATGGGGAAAACCCAAAGGTACATCGCATGGAAAGTACCTATATGCTATTAAAGACTAGTTAATTCAAATTTGTCTGAAATTTTAACCATGTCCTTTTCTTCCTTTCCTTTATTTCATGCCACAAAACCACATTTTATAAGTAAAGCAAGTACAGTATGGATATATGGATACCATTTGGAAACAATAGTTTATTCATAAACATTTTCCTACTCCTATGCATGATTAAACGTAATCAGTTCATACATGGACAACATTATGCAAATGGACGTAATAAAATGCATAGAGGATGAATTAAACAATTAATTCCAAAAAAGGGGAGCGAACGATCGCATGCCTCGAAAAAGCTAAAGTTAGTGAGTATCACATGACATCGAGCGGGGTTCAGCGAAATATGCTTTTGATCGATCGCCGACGCCCGAATGTTGTTCATTCCCACACGATTCGCTGTCTAGGCGAATGCCGGCTTTCTCGATTGTCCGCTTCCAAAAATGATCATCAATCGAATTCGCTGAGACATTGATTTACAGTATAACAATGTGCGATGCTCGATTTTATATGTAACTCACGGAGAAAGGGAAGCTGTCAAACTCGATTTAGTCCCGATGCTATTGAGATTTCTCTGTTTATGAGTATCGTGTTATGCATTGCAATGAGAAACTTATATTTTCATGATACCTAACGGTTATGTAGGTATGTTTTGTTTTACGATTATAATTTCATGTATTTCAATTAGCTTGACATGCCATATAGCGATGTTAACATTAGCAATTCATTTTTAAAATTATTTTTAATATATTCATTAATTAATATCAATATTAAATATGTATTTAATTAATATCATCGTCTTAATATGCGTTATATAAAATTAATTAAATTAAATTAATTTACTTATTATTAAAGTGATTTATACTTATTGTAATCAAATCAATGTTACTTATTTGCAATGGGCCATAAAAAAAGTAAAATACCCACCGGTGAACAGTCTTATGCCAGCGCGTGTTCCGCACAAGCAAAAGCGGTCTCTCATTTGTCTACGAAACAGCGGAAAACATAAACAAACATCACACACCAGTTAAAAAGACATCCATGAACAACGCATTGATGATCCTTCGCGCAAGTCCATGCTCATCGGTCCTTTAGGAACGATAGTGGTCACAGAAAACTGGGCACTCGCGGGAATGTAACGCACGGGGAGAACTTCGTATTTTTTTGTTGGTTAAAAAAAATCGGTACCACTGTTTACGTTCGCACTCGTTGGTTTGTCACCGTGCGCGCGTGCAGGCCGGCGCGCGGGCAGCCTCCGCTCGTTGAATGGGCACCGAAATGCGGCACGGTACATGAAATAGCCGGTCAAACACTATGCGAAAACCCTTACCCGCCCGCCAGAAAGCGAACTTCGGCCCTCGCGGAGACTTCCCTCTAATATTTTTTAACTTTTGTTTTGCGTTCTCTTGATAATTGTTTTTTCATACATCACTGCTATGCTAAATAAGTATTGTTTTTTTTAAAATAAAAGTAACGAAAAAGAATTTAACATAACGATCGCAAATCTAACGGATAATGCTCCCATCATTTTGGGGACTGTTCCACAGGGACTTAAGTACTTTGTTTTTATTTGTTTTACTTTTAATAAATTAATTAATTTCTAATATCGTAATACTTAATTAGATTTTTTTACAATGTAGTTTTTCACATTTTTGGAAAAAAAAAATTACCTACATGAAATTCTCATGACCACTAAAGTAGGTTTCCATTGCTGGTTAATCCAAGTTTATATACATTTATTTTTATATAATTTTATTGTAAAATGAAGTTTGATAAAAAATTTGGAAAGTTTTTACTTAAACCTTAACAAAGTGGGTCAATAATAAAATGTTTTTATTTGTCACATTTAGTATTTGAATAACAATTCTTTTCTCTAATCACGTTTCCTTCCTACATACTCCTACGTCATCGTTTGTGAATTATGTCATAACTCATTACAATTTAATTACTAATACGTGCAAATATACAAAATAGTGTTGGATCAATTTTATTAATAACTATGATGGTTCTAAAATCCCATTGATGTAACTGTGGTCGTAATTTAGATAGTGGAAAGAAAATTAATATTAAATACCATCAATGTGAAAATTCCTACAATATGAAACAAATTCAGCGATTGCATTGTCATTTAATTTGGGTACTTCATGTTGTGTTATTTGTTATTGCTTAAAATAGGCAGACGAGCTTGCGGCCCATCTGATGGTAAACGGTAACCGCTGCTCATAGACATCAACAATGACGGAGCACAGTCATGCCGCTGCCTAAGCTGAAAGTAAGTGTAACTTAAAAAAATGTTAGACTACACACCCCATAGATGTTTTTAGGAAATAACTTTGATAAAATTCTTAGAAAAGGTTGTTTGTTATATTTCTTTCGAGATTTTTTCTTATGTTAGTCTGCAGAGTCCCACTGTTGGGCAAAGACTCTTGAAACTCCCCCAAGCCTCTCATTTTCCTCCCTATCCTATTTATTTGAAGCTTGGAAAAAAATGTAGTTCTAATCTTTTCCCCTCTACAGTCAGCGCTGTCCGCGTCTTGTGCAAGCAAGTGTACATTTATTCGGTGAGACCTCGCGGTGATTCATCGATGAGTCTATCCTAAGTTTTATCGGTCGGTATCGCGAGTCGCGACGCGCACGTGTTGCGTACCGCACCGAATTTCCAATCGAACAAGTATCGGACAAGTCGGTACAAATCTAAACCATAATTACATGGATGATGGATGACCTAAACACAGGTGAACTTAAGAAACACGTGAATAACGATAAGAAGTATTTTTCATACTTTTATTTGTTCAATAATTTCATAATTATTTCATAACTTGAGACAGGAACTGAGGTAGAATGACCCCGTTCATCGAGGTTGAATGATTGAGATAACGATTAAAATATTTATTACCTACTTATAAGTAAAACTGAAACTACTTTAATTAATTGTCGATCATAAAAGGTTTTCAAAGATCAATTACGATTACCTTCTACTTAAGTTTTTTATAAAGTCGTAAAATTGATTCTCAACTTACGGATTGTATTAAGTTTTCCAAACATATTTATTAAATCATCCAAATTGCATTTTTACACTATTTAAACGATTGAAACTTACAGACAAAAAGGTGTGTGCGAATTAATTTATGTAAACACCACAGCGCTGTCAAAGTAGGTAAGTAGGCACTTTCAATTTCTCTAGAGAGTTCGTCCAACTTTAAGCACTTCAAATAAGTCGCAAAAAAATCGAAGTAATCACCTATGGAATAAGCAACAATAAGAAATCTTTGCTATGACCTTGAAATACTTTTTTTTAAATTTCATCGGATCGCATATTGCATCGGAGCGTTTGAAGTGCTTGAATGTCTTATAAACGCACACATGGACACCGTACATGCATCTCACTGTTTCGTTATTTTGCTGTGTCTGAGCTTGGATATGCGAGGGCTTGATTAATTTTGGCCCTACACGCATCAGCCATTTCAGGGCTGCCAAATATATTTTTATACTTCGACGAGAAGAATTTTCAATACTGACCAAATTCTATCAAATCCAAATCTCACCCAATTAAATGCGCAGCTATATATGAATTAATGACTTCTATTGATGACAACCATCTTTGGGAAACTACAACCTTTAGGCTATATTACTGTCTGGAAACGTTGGACCCTATTCATGCCTCTCGTGCGCATGGCGACACCAAAAACTTACCAAGAATACACGCGTTACTGAGTCCACTGAAACGCTCAAACGGGTTTTGTACCAGATTTATCTCGGATGTGTTTTACTAAACATTTGGACTAGCAACTTGAGTATTTACATTGACACGTTTTTTGTATCGCGGCTAACAAGCCGGCCCATTGTGTTCGGATGTTTATTGATACTGTCAATAGAAGATTATTATGTCCATGATTAATACTTCCCGAATATTGGTGCTTTGTTTTGTCTAGCATAATAATTTCGGAAATTGTTTCTACGCTGTAGGAGGTATGCGTACATGTGTACTTCTTTTGAAGAGTTTGAGCTTTTTGATATCATATCGTATTCTACATCGGGGTCATTGAGGAACGATAATGCTAAGAAAATAGCTAAGCTGTGTTTTATTGTTCTTTATTTCTGTCACGCGATATGTTTTTTCATCGTAACTGTAAACAGTAATTACAAGTGGAGCTCGCAACATAAGCAATTATAATACACTTTTTGCTCGAGGAGATTCCCATTGTGAATAGACTAGTGATATAATAGCATAGCTTTCATCAGTTCGATGTTTTTGTATGAAAGTGTTTTTATAATGGATTTAATGAGAGGCTTTTCCGCGGGATGTCTCAGCCGTGAGTCACGGATTTTCCCGAATTTCCCCGAGTGGCGTGGGCGGCGAAAACGCTGAAAGCCTACAAAAGCGGTGTCACTTCGCTTATGAGTTCACTATTACTCACGCCGTAGAAAGTAAACGTAGATCCGCGTAACCTGACCCGATTCGTCATGCTGAAGTTCACCGAGGCCGTCTATTGCCGACCGATTGTTATCAAAAGGTGCGAGATCCTTGTAGCTTTCTGTTATAAATTAAATAGGTTCTAGTTTCAAAAGTGTTGCAAGCTTGGTGGTCCTCATCGAAATTTAATTTTGAGTTTTTATCAATTTGCTTAGGTATAAGGGAACCCTTAATGTAAAAAAAAAGTATGATGGAAAACGTGTTATTGAATTTTCTGTTAGGTGCTTAGCCATGTCCATTTTGATGCCTTGTCTGTGTTGGAATTCCTTCGGCAACATAATTTTAGCTAATTTAAGTTTACCGTAAGTGAAGCTGCTTCCGCGACAGTTGCGCGCGCACTCCAAATGGCATTGTTCCTGAGCCGCGAAGTAAATCATGCGCGAGAGATGCGTCTGGTGAGACGGACTCCCTGACCCCCTTCGAGGTAACCGCGACGCCTATTATACTACTCAAAACAATTATATTTTGAGTACCGAGTTTAATAATCTATTAGGGTTTCCTTAATTTTACGGTTAGATTTGGTTTCCCTAAAACTGTTTTCGTTTAAATTTAAAGGTATTCCTACAACGCGACCTCCCGTCGAGAAGTTTCACGTTCTCATTTTTTTCACTAAGTTATTTTCGCTTGTAAATTGAAAATAGAGACATCTACATTTAATTGATTGATTGATTAGTTAATTTATTCCCTACGAAATGTTTTTATTTGCTATATTTAAATATATTCGAGTAGTCTAGACAAATCATGTGTGAAAGCATAGATAAGTTTCTTGAATGAACCACGCACGCCTATAAAATGATAGTAAAATAATTGCATGATTAATACGATATGATAGTTTACAATACCTACCTAGTTTATTTATAGCTTCCAATCCATCTTTTATAGATAAAGATTATATAATTGAACATAAACAAAACAGTGTAATCGAAAGAAATTTATATGCACTAGCATTTTCGCACTAACTTTTCAATCTTAATACCTGCTTATGAAAAACTACACCTGAATAAAAATTGTTTTGACTCCGAGTATAACGTTGATTAGATCTTGTCCATTCTTATCACAAATATTGATCGATTTCACAAAAGATATTTTGTTTAATTATACCTATGTAAATTATTGAATGGGAAAAATCTTAAAATAATGTTTATAAATAAATAAACCGAAATATGTTAATTACTACACTTACTGTGTATTCTAAGAGATTCAAATCCTTGTTTCTTTGAGGAACATTCGTTGTAACAGGTGCACGTGTCCACCATTTTTATTTGTTTTAATTATCACAGAGTAAACAATCTTTGGCATAAAGTCTCACAATTCCACAATCAATTGTTTTTTATCACTGGCACATCACTGCTAACATAATTAAAAAAATAGTCTTTGGTTGGATAGATTAAGAATAAAAAATAAAAAAGGAGTTGTCAGTCGCGATGTTGGATAAAAAAAAAAATGTAACGCGATGGCGACTACAGGCGGTTGGTCGTTACGATCTCAGGCGGAATCGTTCAGCACAGCGCTTTTATGCGCCGGCGGCGCTCCCGTGATAAAGGGTGCAAAAAACTGATTGTTTGCATTAGAGGGCCCGCCATGACGTCACGGATACGACGTCGCGCGCGGCTAGCACGTAAACGGGCACATGCTCTTACGCAATACACTGTGCAAACAAATACATGTGTTCCAGTACCGGATCCTGAAGGTGTGTGAAAATGCTCCTTGGACGTGCGTTGTGGTAATCGTGAACTAATACAGTGTGTCCGGAGATTGGAGGCCGATTCGTGAAGGCGAGTAAATATAATAAATTTTATCGACAAATCCTCTGTCAAAAAATGTTTTTCCTAATTTTAAAAAAATGGCTGCCAGTTTAGTTTTGGTTTCTATTGAGTTCGGTGGCGATATTATGTAATTTAAGACTATTTTAAAATTTAAAAAGTTTATTTTTACGTTTCAAGTATGTAACCGTTTTGCTTGATATAATATACTCAGGTTTTTGTTATTGTCTAAGGGCCGATTCGACCAACCTTGTTCTGATAGTAAATCTATGGTATAGCGCTGTCATTCTATACACGGATAAAGATTAGTCGAATCTAGCCTTAAAGTTAGGTCAACTGGCTTAAGGTTTTAGCATCGGTTTTTAGGTACCTAATGTCTTGATGCTTTTAAAAGTTTTATAAATTTTCTCACTGATCTAGTTTTTCAAGTTTTTGAGAATAATTGCCTATTTTATTGGATCTTTTACTTTTTAAGTCTCTACGTCAGAAGATATTGCCAAATAAGTGAACCCACCTTGACTCAGTAGCAACAAAAATTAAATTGGCCGACGCTTATTTTAATTAAGAAAAATTATTTTTTTACACTGGATTTGTCGTTAAAATTGATGATACTATTTACTCGCCTTCACAATGCGGGCATCGATCTCCGGACACACTGTATATACATTTTAGCGGTAACACATTATAGAGCGATAATAGATCTGTGGTTCAGAACGCGCTTTCCATACAGGGGGACCGGGTTCGAATCATGAGGAAACCTGCACGTTTCAGATAGTTTCTGAAACATGTAACCATGAATTAGTTGGCCTGTTAAAGGGTTTCAATGGTCAGACTAGGTCAGACGACAGTCGCTTCATTGTAATTACCAAACCAAGAATCATGGCGTACTCTGGACTCTAGAGCACCCAGCTTTGGACCCAACTCGGAAATCGTTTCTCTTGGAAAGGTGTTTATACGCCGTCATTTTTTTTTCGTTTCATATATTATTGCCGGGTGAATATTCTATTTTGTTTAATTAATTTTTATTATTTTATTAATCTAACACGCTAAATGTACTTTATTCACATTCACTTATTATGAGGTTTTCTGGATGTTAAAAAAATTACAGTGTTTAGTATACATATATTTTGACGACCGGTTTGGTTCAGTGGTAGTGAATGCTGCCTCTGGTGCAAGGGTTGCGGGTTTGATCCCCGCACAGTACAAACATTTGTGTGCATCAACATGTCTGTTTGTATTTTACTGGGTGTTTTTTATGTATTATAAGTATGTATTTATAAAATAAAAGTATCAAATGTATTGTTATTCTGCTGTTGGCTCTGGTATCCGTAACACAGGTGCTTCAGCAACCTATCTCGGAGTCAGATCAATGTATATGATGTTGTGAATTATTTCATCATCATCATCAGCCCATTTAAGTCCCCACTGCTGGGGCACGGGCCTCCCTCAATCACATGAGGGGTAATTGCCATACTCACTACGCTTGGCAGACGGGTTGGCGAGGGTGAATTATTTATTTATTATTATTTATGAATATGTGTACATGTTTACGCATATATTTTCATTGCCAATAGGCATGAATGACAAATGTTTTGACTGTCTAAAAACCAATCTAGCTAGTCGAATGTGCTACGCATAGCATTTACGTAGCAGTGTAGCAGCGCGTAGCACCTAGACAATGCAGTTACAATACCAACAGTTCGCATTTTCAGTCCGTGTATGTTTGAGTATTGCTACGATTGAAACTCGTAACGGTTCTGATGAGAATTAAGATAGTCAAAATTTGTTGTATTTGAGCAACGACCTAAATTTATCTTTTGGCTCTTACTGCGCTGATTTTGTTATTAGTCTCAATATGAATGAATCTTATTTATTTTTCCGATGTACTTAAAAATTTACTAAAAATGTAAAATATATATTGGAACAATGTTATAAAAACTAAATATACTAAATTGGTAGTGACCTTGCCTCTTACGCCAAAGGTCGTGGGTTCGATCCCCACCCTGGACAAACATTCATGCGATGAACACTTGGGTTTGTTTAGTGTCTGGGTGTATATATGTATTTAAGTATATATTTGTGTTCCTCTGTTGTCTGATATCTATAACACAAGTGCTTAAGCTACTTAGTACGGAATCAGGTCAACGTATGAGATGTTGTGAGAATTATTATTATTATTATTATTAACTACTTTATATTTGCACTAAATACAGGGGCGGCTCTAGCCCAAGAAGCGCCCAGGCGTAATCAATAACCTGGCCCTCTTGTTTCAAAATGCTCTTACTAAATGGAATACTTACAACATTTTCGACTACCTATGTAATTATCAGACATTCGGAATCCTATTTCATGGTTCAAGCGTACCCCAGGCTTCGAAGCGACAGCATTGGACGCAACTGAGAATTACACGCTAAGGAGAAGAGAATCATCAGTACTCGCACCCGCTCCTTGCGGAGCGTTACAGTGGAGGCTCTATGTGTAGCGAGGGGCTGTCCGCGCCCCCTTACTCTCGGTGCACCTCACCCCCTGCACTATAAGGTAAAGCCGCCCCTGACTAAATAATACAACTATTAGAATAGTTGCACGGACATTTGTTCCATATACAGGTCCGATGGCGTAATTCTTATCATAACGCTGCTTCGCCAAAGTTTGTGGGTTCGATTACCACTCCGGACAAACATTACGATGAACACAAGTGTATCGATGTATTATATATAATTAAAATTTATATTTGTAATTGCTCTGTTGTCCTATATTCTATAATCTGTATTTAAAATACTTTAATTGCTAAACCATTATGTACATCCTATAACCAGAAGCAGATGAGTTAACAGCGATCAAAATAGAATCATAAGTTAATATATTAATAACACATAAGAAACCCATTAATTTGTGATTCATTTATAGCTTAATTACGTTATCACTTGAGTTTAAAAGAGGTGTTAAACATTACACCCGTGGAACTCGTTTGGGGTCTATTAACCGGAGGATTGGCGCCGCCTCTCCACTAATCTTACCTCACTATCTATTAGTAAGATTAAAGTCAATTATGAGATCAATAACACGGAATAACTATACGGTAATTACTTTTTAATCACTCAAAATGTGGTTTTTATTTCCATCATCCTTACAAATTTGATTTTGTGTGTTTGTTTGTTTTTCTTTTACTGTTCTGTAACAACCCGTATGTAACTCTTTACCTCTGAAAAATACATATATCGGGGCATAAGGGCCAATTTGTACTAGACTATAATACTAGGGAGTTTATAATACTGAGGAGTTTATAATACTGGGGAGTTTATAATACTAGGGAGTTTATAATACGTATCAGGTGGGTACCTATCTAGGTGGGACAATTCGTATATGCGTAATGTATGACTACTAGTGACCTAAACTACAGAATTTTTGAACGTGCAAAGACTACCTATTAACTTTAAAGGCCTTACGGCTAGTAACGATTATATTTGTCTACGTAGGTTTTGTTGACACAAACAGATTATTTTATTTCAAACTCTTAATGTTGTTATGTACTTATTGTCTACAATTAATGAATGCTTTTTTTTTCAAAGCTCTTTCATTAGTACCTACCTAAGAGGATTGTTTACAACTGGCCCCCGGCGAACTTTGTCGAGCCGTTTTCTTGTTTATTTTTATCTAGCGACCCCCGGCTTACTACGGGTGCAATATTTTGCATGTACCTATTATGTTATCTGACAAACCTTCCTCTTAAATTACTATCAAAATCTGCTACGTAGTTTAAAAGATCTGTATGCTTAGATCTTATAGAGACAAACAGCGAAAGCGACTTTTTATACTAATGTAGGATATTGCTATGGTTATTCTACTACTCAACCGAGTAGGTCGGAAGAGCCGAGGGTACCTACCGGATTTTAGATTTTATTTTAATTATATTTTTAAATTAAGCATTATATATTTAATGTCAAGAAATATTACATTTCTTGACATTAAATATATAATGCCGTTAATATTGTAATGTAGTGCTTTTTTTTTGAAATGTTAAAAAAAAATATTTGTATCAACTTCACTTTTATTTACGTTTGTGTCACGTTTGTGTTCAAAAAATATTTGTAGAAACTTCATTTTTATTTATGTTTTTATTATGTTCAAATTATTTCCAGTTTTATGTCGGTATTTGTTTGTTTCCAAAAATAAGGTATCGATTTGTAATGGACAAAAAAAAAGGGGCTGATTGAATCGGTATCTATTTTGTTTATTTTTTAATGAAATCTAATTTTAATCGAAGACCCGAGTGGTGGTTTATTTGCTGGTATAGAAAAACAAGACCGAAAAGCAATAAGTAATAAAAGTCTATGATAAAATAAGCTTTATTCAGTTTTCTTCATATAACATAGCACATAGGAGCGATGGTAGCTCAGGGGTTTAAAACGCGCCTTCTATACGGGGGATCGTGGTTCAAAACCTAGCATGCACCTGGTTTTTAAATCTATGTACGTATTTCTACCATTTGCTCGGCGGTACGGGGGTAACCTCTTGAGGAAACCTGCATGTTACGGATATTTTTTAAACATGAAACTATTTTTCGAAGGTCAGATGGCACCAGTTGCTTCATTGCACCTAATTACCAGACTCCGCAATTCCTGAATCATAATTTAAGCGCACGCTGGGCTCCATAGCGCCAGCTTCGGACGCAACCGGGAATCACACTTTTAAATGAGAGACATTTTATACGAGTAGCACACTTTTGGCTCACCCGAATATAAGATATAGATTTAGAAGAAACAATTCAGCCCAAAGCAAAGAATTTGGAATTTAGCACATTCACTAGATTCAATTAAATAAATTCAATTAAAATTGTAATTACAAAATCCCATGAAAACTAAGTTTAAAAGACGTTTTGTTTGGATCTTTAACACCATGATTTCACCTACAAATATCTAGATCCGGGTTCTCAAGTAATATTAAAATAAAAATAACAAACTTCTGTCAGCTCGAAGGTTTGATACCATCTGCTCTTCGCCTGCCTCAATGCCAGCTTTACGGAAGCTCGTTTGATTTTCGTCAAAAGCTGGTTCTAATCTATCAGTTCTTAATTATTATAGGACAAGGTTCTTGTTAGGGATGTGATAATGTACCTATCTACAATTATTTTAAAAATCGATGAAGACGTAAACGATTTTCAAATGATCTAGCAATATCTTATCTTGTAGTATAGTAAATCTATCTTTTTTAAAAAAAAGATAGATTAACTATCACTTTGATACTTTGATTTGAAGAGTTTGATGCTTTTTGGTGAAGATAAAATAACATTAAACAAAAATGAAAAAAATATTTAAAAATATATATTTGTTATTTCCCCTAGCCGTAAATTTTCGCACTACTTCCATAAAATATTTTTTTTCACACAAACTCTCTATGAAAATTACGAAACATACCTGGGTATTACAGATAAGGCTGTAGATGTAGATGTACTGTTGGTGGGCCAACCTGTATAGGTAATAGAAGAAAGACAACCTTCTATATTTTAATATCAACGGATGTTCTGCAGAAATTTAATAGGATGGCATTAATATAGACGTTGAGACTGTTAAAAAATATCATGATACACAAGCACTTATTCTAAACTTAAAATATTTTTTCATTTTGTTATATCTTACGAATTCTTTTTAATTCGACAGCGTTCCGGTCATTATGATCTGTTACGATTCAAATAAAAAATCCCAAATCCCTAGTTCTTCGCCTCATCCATCGGACTTTCTCGGAGGTGTATATTATTCTCAACTTTAAAACATACTTTGTTTTATTATATTTTAAGAATTTGTTTTGTAAGTATGATCTGAGCTTTACCTTTATGCCCCAGATTTTGTTTTAATTAAGATGCAAATAAAAGAATAAACTTGCATACCTGGTTTTACAATCATCGTAGTTCCGAGATGAGTAACCTACTCTTAGGTCATGTTTCGATCATTTCGATCCATATCCATTATGGTAACCATAAAAAACTTACATCCCTAGATCTTCACATCCATCGCAGTTTCCACGGAGGTGTGTTAGCGCAGCATCCCGCCCCCTCCTCCGCCTCTAGCCGCGCTCCCGAATAGCTCCCGTTGGATTGGTCGCCTCCCCTCGCCTATAACGGGCATATTTTAAACTTAACTAGAGCGCCCAGTGTTTCGCAAGTACACGTGCAGATTGTGAGGCCAAGTCGATTGTTTTATTTATTGTACAATGGCGGAGCTTCGGAAGGCGGAATATTATTGCTATGTAGATAATAGTAGTTTATGTACTGTCACATAAATTAGGGTTATTAAAACACGAGCGAGAGAAAAACTTGCCAAGGCTCGTATTTTAATAGTATTTGCGAATGTTTTGAATACCAAGTTATGTGCAGTTTCATACACTACTTTATCTATGTTTATATTTTAATCTTCAAAGTTAGAAATCATACGGAAACTATAACAAGATTTGTACACATACCTGATGATCTAGCAGATTTTCCTGGCAAAAGACAATTCGTAACTCATGATGCTTTTGCTAAAATATCAGGTGGAGACAAATCCTGAAAATACTTTTCTACTATTTTCTCCTTTTCAGAGTCTAAATAAAATAGATATATTCTTTTCCAATAACTAAATTACTGAAAAAAAAAACAAAATGGCGCGAAGTCGACTAATGGTAAGACAGAAAACTACTAGTAATGCGCGCGCATAGTAGGTGTTTTATAGGGTCTCAACTTATAAATTTCTTGGCCGTTCATTTATAGTATTAACTTTTGATTTTCTTTAAAGCTATCAATATAAAAAAGCCTGTCAAAATGTGTTTACTTTTAATTTCTTAATTTGAAAATTATTACATGAATGTAGATAAAATAATTTAACCTGTTTTCTCTTATTATTATTCCAATGACTAAGATTTATGTGATTTTTATATTATAGCACTTGAAATGTTTGCTTGACATGACAGAAAACAGGATGATGTAAACGATTGAAATAGTATGATGAAAGTAAATCACCGCATTACAATATCGTCGTTATACTAAAGAAAAAAAATGATTACATAAGCATTTTAAAATTAAATTTAATGTGTTTTTGTACTAAAAGTGTGACAGGATACAATTTTTTTTATTCCTAAATGATATTACCTAACTAGTTAGTAATTATTGTAGTAGTATCCTCATAATTTCAGCCAATTAAAGTTCACTGCTGGACATAGGCCTCCCTCAATGATAACACAGCATCCAAGGGATTCCCGCGACCTTCCCCAGACGATCTGGTCCACCTTGTGGGGGTTCTGCCAAGGCTCCTGTTTCTGTGTGTCTGGCTGTCAGCCATTTGGATATGCTTTGTATTTTATAGTATTTTGAGTGTGTCTATGCGATGAACAGTCAGGACGCCATAAAACTGAAACTTTTAACTTTAACATCGCAAATGGTCCTAGATGACCGCTGAATTGAGGTGAGAAAAATGTGACAGTAGCCTTTGACCATATCCAAAAAGCCCCTAATCACATATTTCATTACGATTAAGAAGAGATAAGAAAGCCGGTTAATACGAGTTGGCTACGGCGTTGCTTAACTTTGACCAGAAAATGTCCAGTGTAATGTTTAGGCACAATTAATCAGAGTTTTTGCGACGATAAATTATTACTCTAGAAGAATAAATATTTCATAGGACCTACGGTGTTGTATCTTTATTAGACCGCCCGTGTAGTAAGTTTTCAAAGCAATTAAAACTTCTGCCTAGGGCTAAAAATCGCTTAATTGTAAAATATACGCTTTTGCCTCAATCAAGCTTTTGGTAAGTTAAGTATCACCTGCCTGTAAGTTAGTGTTTACCACCACTCCTACCTGCAACACCAAAGGAGTTACAAGTGCGCCACCGGCCTTTTAAAAAGGAATAATTTTCTTAAATGTTTGCTGGTTCCATTGAAGACATTGCCATCTAACTTAAAACATTTGAATTTACTTAAGACATTTGTTGCAGAAACTTCTTTTTTAGTATGATAGGTGGCAGACGTACAGACGGATCACCATTAGGTAAGCGATTGCCGCCGCCCATGGACACTCGTGACACCAGTGCGCTGAGGACCCTTAAACCCCCTTTCACCCGGATTGGGCCTCCGATACCCTCACTCACGCAGCAAAACACAGCACAATGCTGCTTCTCGCCGGTTTTCTGTGAGGCTGTGGTATTACTCTAGTCGAGCCCGCCCATTCGTGCCGAAGCGTGGCTCACTCACGTTAAGAGATAATAGATTCATATGGAGTAAATAAATGTGTGGGATCCACTAAAATCTCGTCTGAAACCGGCTGAAAACATTTACAAGTACAGTAAACCGCATAAATAGTTTCAGCTTGACGACCGCGGTATGTCAATGCTATCGTGACGCGGTCGCATTGTGATCGCATAATTGCAACGTAAAACGCACTCTCGTCTCGACTAACAAAAGAGTCTATTACGTATGGAAGTTCACATCACACCGTCGCCTTTACCTTCTAACCTATTGTCAGAACTAGATCACATGAGTAGATATACCTAGAGCTAAACGGTAGGAACATTTCTTTATCTTAGGTACCTAAAAGAGGTGCCTACAAGAGTTTTAAGAGTGCCTTTTTTATGTCATAGGTGGCAAACGAGCAGACGTATCACCTGATACTGACACCCACGACACCAGTGGAGTCACAAGTGCGCTGCCAACCCTAAAAGCCCCCCTTTCCCCGGATTAGGCCTCCGGTACCCTCACTCACGCAGCAAAACACAGTACAGTGCTGCTTCACCGCAGCACCGAGCCGGCCCATTTATGCCGAAGCGTGGCTCTCCCACGGTAGGACTTGTACACAGCACTTACAAATCGTCATATATTGAAATATACATTTTCGATGGTTATGAATCTCTTAGTTATTTAATGTGAAGCCTTATATAAATAAATAAATATTTCACAACATCACTACATTGATCTAACTCCGAGATAGGTAGCTCAAGCACCTGTGTCCGTAACACATCAGAATCAACAGTGGGATTACAAATATATACATATAATGCTTTTCTTTTGTAAATACATACTAATAATACACAGTAAACACCCAGACCAATACAAACAGACATGTTCATGCACATAAATGTTTGTACTGTGCGGGGATCGAATCCGCAACCCTTAGACCAAAGGCAGCGTTACCATTGTTCCAAATATGTTAAGTTCCTATGTTTTAGTATAATAGTTTTGAAGATTCAAACTCGAACGTACGCTCTCTAGCTTGTAGAACACCAACGCATGTGTTGTACCTACCGTTGACTCTGTTCACTATTTACTCTTCTGGCAAAAAGTCACTATTGTTAAGTAATTGATTCTTTGATCGGTGACAGGTTCTTTCGCTATTTTCTTGTGTGTGATACACAATATCAATCAGTTCAAGGTCATTATGTTTCTAGGAAACTGTTAAAAGTCTTACTGGAAATAGTTTTCCTTCCATTTCGGAAAACATGCGGTCGCAATGACATTGCGGTTAGATCAAGAGCATCAATGTTATAGTAATGTACAACAAACCATAGTACACCAGTATTAACATAAATATATGCACACGGTTATTTGAAAATTAAATGATTATTGCGGAAATGTTTTTCCGGATTCGTAACGGTGTGACTGTCGTCCACGGTGAGGTCATTAACGCACAAAAAGAGCCTTTCTCAGGGGAATCTGAATTGGTCTGTATAATAAATGAATTCAAAACGTGGGGTAATTTCGAACATCCTGATACCGAGATTACAGAGAATTCATGGTTACGTTTGACCTGTGGAAACCCCATGCGATGCTAACTCATTGTCTATGCAAATCCGCCATTCTAAGCCCGTGTTCTACGCACACGATATCGATGAATCGGATATGAATATCCTATGGCGAACGATTTTTTTATTAAATACTTATATATTTAAAGCTAACAACACCTACACATGATTAGAGATTGACTTGTAGAATTTATTCTTGTATAGATAATGTGTTTTTTGAGAAAACGAATTTAGATAAAATCAAAATGCTATTACGTTTACATGTTTATCTTCTAAATAGTTTTAAAATTGTAGTGGTAAATAAATCCATATTCTTCATAAATGAAATAAAGAAGTTACAAGTAGAGTTGTTGCCAAAAATCTTGGATTTCTATCTTCTTCCAAATTTTAAAACACATTTTTTTATTCTGACTGATTAGTACAGCAAGTAGGTATTTCTACACTTCAATAGATGTAAATTGATATTTAGGTATTTAGCATGATGGAGTTACACGGTAATTTTGCAGATGGTAATCTAAAAAAAACGGCCTGATAGTTTATTGTTAGTGAACAATTGACGTTTCATTACAGGGCACAGGCCTTCCCCCAATACGCTTGTTATAAAAGAGGTTTATGAATGACGATATAAAGTAACTGTTTAGTGTGTGACATCTTTGGTTTATTTTAAATGATTTACGATTTTTTTATTTAATGGTATATTTTTGACTTCGTCACTTAAAAACGCTAACAAGTAAATGTAGAATAGAATAGAATACTTTTGATATTAGATTTTTATGAGAGTGAATGAAATATTATGTAATTAGTGAACATGTACACTCTAACAATATCTGTTAGTTTGATTATTACGTCAGACGACACACGCAAATAGGATACAATACATTTGAAAAAATATATTTGTTTAATTATAATAAAATTGACTTATGATTGACATCGTAGAAATAACATCATATATCAAGATAAAATATGTATTTTAATTTACAATATATGTAAATTTTTAACATGACTTAACGTTGGTTTATTAAGTAATAGTAAAAATTACACTAATTTAACATTAATAAAATTGACTTATGGTCGAGATTGTGCAAATATAATCATTTATTAATCATATATCAAGATAAAATATAAATTCTTATTTACAAAATATGGGCCTTCTTAACATGATTGAATGTTCATTTTTTTAAGTAATAGTAAAATTACGTTTGCTTAACATTAATATAATTGACTTATGATTGAGATTATACAAATAAAATCATATATCAAGATAAAATATAAATTCTTATTTTCAAAATATATACACTCTTGACATGATTGAATGTTGATTTTTTATTTATTAATAGTAAAGAATACAGTTTTTTAAGAATTATAAAATTGACTTATGATTGAGATTGTAAAATCATATATCAATGATGACGTGACTGCAGACACATCATCCCTAATATTAGCGGATATTTAAAGTATTTCTACTCCGCGCATCCTACAGATGAAGGTCTTTCATTTTCGAATTCCATTCGGCTTATGATATGCTGAGACCTTTCGTGATTTCGTGACTAATATAGCGTTAGGTGGTATTCTGGGAACGTCTCAGGTAGTGCCTGAGGAAATACCATTGTTATATTAGATACATTCTAATGAGATTTATCATTTGCCAAATTTATTGATTTAGCACATCGTGCTCCAGGATACGAAACTACTCGTATAAGGACAAATCCAAATCTTTTAATACGAATTAGGTAGGTAATACTTTATTGTGCACATACACTTTGTACATTATTGACAACAAGGTTTCGTTTCCTTGGTATCTAGGGAAATAAGTTTTTCAAGAGAAAAAGTGTGTCAACGTTCTGTAGAGAACTGGTAGTAGGTAGTTTTCCAAATTCTTTAAATACTTAATTAAATACTAATAACTTTTAAAAATATATTTTAAAATTTATTAGTATTTAAAAATTAGGTACCAAAGAAGGTTGGAGTTCTTTCAATCTTTTTTTAGTTATATTTAAGTTTTTTCTCAAATGACATTTGTATTCTCTTCTCTGCAACTTATGAATGATGATGATTAAAATATAATTGTTGAAATAACTGTGCCTAATAAATATTTTTACTAGGTTTTTGCTATGCATTAAAAATATTGTCTTTGTTCACAGGTGGAAAACAGGAAACTGCGATAAATGCAAATCATCGCAATATCGAAACCAATCACCGTGAGACGGTTTTCATTGTTCATGTCAGGACACTTGCTCCCGATAACTTTACATCACCGATGAAATAACATGACAGTTAACAATAATTTGCGTAGGGACAAAGGCTCATTTGAATATAAAAGTAGGCACAATCGTGCTGTGAGACAATTATTATAATCTTGTTCCTACGGAATCGTTTGAATCCTGCCACTAGAGTCGAAGTAACTCTTACACTACCGGAAAAACTGGAAAGTGTTTCCATAAAACGGTTTTTTTGCGCAATTGTGGTGATTTGAATACGGCTCGGTCCCACGCCGAGTGGCCTGCCTTGGGAATCATCAGTTCATCATCTTAATTAGATGATGGCAATTAAGGCACCCATCACTGAATATATGTTGTACGCTGAGATAGTATTCAATATTGAGATAGTAGGGTATTGAATATTGCAAAAAAAATTACAGTATCTCATATTTGTTCTTGGAGGGGAAATATCACGGGGAAAGGGGCCACCTTGGAGTGCAACGTGATGACAACGACATTGCAAAATGTGGTATTATGTGCATACTCGCCGAAGGGGTCATTCGGGTTATTGGTGGATCTCTATTTAGGAAGGGGTCCTAGAAGCTATCATTGCGAATTATTCAAAAATGTGAATATCCAAGCCACATTAGGTACAGTGGTACCTAATGTATGTAAAATCAGGTATAGTGGTACTACTGATCAACCTATGTTTAAATAAATCGATAAATGAGTCGATCTCCAATGACTGGTTTGAAGTGATAGCCGAATTCCAACAATCGAATAATGATTTAATTAGGATTCAATTTTAAAATAAAAATCTTAACACTTTACATAATGAAGTAAATAATCAATACCTCATCATTTCTCGTGTCATAACTGCACGCATAAAGTATGTAGCTGTCATCGCGGTTAAGTTATGTAAGATTAATTAGATCACGTTAATCACTACAGCTACAATGATGTATCCAAAGTACCTACGTGGTATTTTAGCTGACCGCAATGTGATATTATTAGGAAATACGTTTATCGTATATTATTAAAAAAAAGAACCGATTTCCTATTAATTTAAAATGATACAATGACGTAGATAAGCAATATAGAAACTAAGGCTAGGTATTAAAGTAGCTAATGTTAGTCGCTTAGTACTTACCTATTTATTATGTAATAGGGAAATAAAAATGCTTTTAAGAGATCTGTATACTATTTGTAGGTATTATCACGATCCTAAATAAAAATAAGTACCAAAATAAAATTGTTTACTTGAATAGCTACTTTCTTTTCACTAAGATTATTAGTATCGTGTAATATGTGTCAGACAACCATACTCGTACAAAACATCTAGCAAGCGATCGCCGCCGCCCATGGTCACTCGCGACACGGTTTTCTGTAATGCCTTGGTATCACTCCGGTCGAGGCAGCCCATTCATACCAAAGCGTGGCTCTGCGATGGTAAAACTGAAAAAACCGGCCAAGTGCGAGTCGGACTCGCCCATGAAGGGTTCCGTAGCAGCAAGTAAGATATATGAAAGGTAAATTGCGGTTTACGGTTTATAACGTATTAAAAAAAAACTACTATCTATATCTAGTTCAAACCAATTTTCATTGTTAGTTTTCATGATTATGTACATCATATATTTTTTTAGTTTTATAATTCATATATTATAGAAGTTAGAGGGGGGGAGACACAATTTAACACTTTGGGAGCGTCACTTGCGCTAAGTATTGTGTTTAGATAAAAATGATGTTAAAAACCTCAACATCATTTTTAAAGACCTATCCATAGATACCCCACACGTATACTCGTAGGTTTGATAAAAAATAAAAATTTGAGTTTCAGTTTTAAGTATGGAGACCCCCCCAATTTTTTTATTTTTTCCAATTATTATGTAAAAATCGTGATGCGGTTAACAAAATACATCTATTTACCAAGTTTTAATAGTATAGTTCTTATAGTTTCGGAGAAAAGTGACTGTGACCTACGGTCGGACGCACAGACGGACAGACATGACGAATCTATAAGGGTTCCGTTTTTGGCCATTTGGCTATGGAACCCTAAAAAAATGCTTTTTTTTTACTATTTTTTTCAAAATAATCTCATAAAGTCTAGTTTTGATTCATATTTTTTGCATCATTCAAAATTAAATAAAAAAAGGTCATTCATCACATCTGCGTCCATACTCATCCATCACCTAAGAGCAAACCATTAAGAGATCATTTCACTGGCTTGCATAAAACGTGATGGTGCAGCGGCGCTGCAGAAAAAACTGCTAATTCCGCGAGTCGGCTAATGATCCACAAGTTGGTTTTATGCCACACTCGCCCGGCCTGTATTTCCTGTTTCCCGCCGGTTACGCAAAACTACTACCAGGGTTGGCATTATTTCAGCATTTTACTTATAGATACATAGATATTATATTTAACTTTTGTTTTTGTTTTCTTTGATAGAAAAGTATTATTATGTATTTGGTTTATTAAAATCACATCCTTATTCTAAATTAAAGAAATAAATTCTAGCTGTTTAATTTTTTTATTTAAAATCTTGCATGAGTTAAAATTTAATTCACAATATAAAATAGAATTGAAGACTTTTTAAATTCAACTATTGAAGTTATTATTCTTAAAATATTCAATTTACAAGATTTGCTAAAACTAATACATACCTACACATAATTAGTACCAACACATAAGTATGTAAGTATATACCAACTATTTAAGGGTGACTTAGAAAATCGAGGTTTAAAAATGTAGAAAACAATTTATTTATTTATTTAAAACTTTATTGCCCAAAACGATACAATAGGCGAACTTAATGGCCAGAGGCATTCTCTACCAGGTAACCTCCAACAATGCTCCATAACCTTGAAAAAAAAAATCAATGATTTTTAAAAGTCAATGATATTTTTAATTTTATCTAATTACGTATTTTTGTGATCTTACGTAAGAACTAGTGTGTAACTAGTGATACTTGATATCACTTTATAAGTGAATATTATTGTTATGACTATTGTTGAAGAATTTGTTTCCAACCCAAAGACCAAATTGTAGCTCCATGTTCCAACCCTGAGTACACGATTTGAATTCCATCTCCTCTCCAATGGCCATTGTAATCGCTTCTTAGATATTCATTTGCTTTGTCTGTTATGTGAATTGCGTAATTTATGTATATCAAGTGGTGCTGACATTTTTCTTGTAGCGCTGTAATTCTTTATTGTAATTTGTTTTAAAAACAAAATAGATAGCTAACATTTAATTATTCTTACATAATAAACAGGATACATCTTAAATTATTATATTTCAGTTTCCCCAGTTGCTGTGTCCTGCTCTCGCAGGATGAGTGAAACAGAGACGGTTTTCTGTGGGACAACCGGGGCTTAAATACTTATTCACTTTGTTTTTGGGTCCGAGCGTGCATCGATAGGATGTTCCAAATGCAAATGATTCGAGATTTACAATTGTTCTTGTGTTCGACGGTCGGCCCACCCGTTTGTTATTTACCTTCTGATACACTTACGTATTGTTTTTCGAACAGTAATAAATCCCTGAACATTATGAGTTATGGCCGTAACGTCAAATCGGACCCAAAAGATGTATGCGATTCAACATAATCATATTTTATTATGTAAATAAACTAAATTATCCGTAATATATTTTAATGTCTTTCGTTTGTAAGTATAAAGTTCGTAAGATTTTGTAAGTATGTGTTTGTATGCGGTGTATATAAGAGTCTAGTGCCTACAGCAAGGACTATCAGGAATGCGAAAGATTTATTTACAGTATTTTATACACGGTGACGATATTATTTTTCTAAGCTTACTATTGTATCTAGGTGCTGGGTGTTTGATTTATTGATAACTATAAACAACTTTCACTTTTATTATAAAAAATGTATCGCTGATTAAAATACTTAATGAATGTGTCGACATAAACAAGGCTTTTGACACATCTAATTTAATAAGTGTTGCTAAAGTGAAACTTAACATTAATAAAATGTCTCTCTGGGTTGGTGTTATTTGTAAAGCCAATTTTAATGGCAATAGTGTTCGTTTGACATATTGTCGATACCTACATGTGTCGGTTGTGGGTGGCCATAAAGTTTACTGGTGCTACACATGAGTGATATACTGATATATATTGAGTATTGCAATGCTGAATTTATTGATAACATGTTACATTATGATCGGTCAAATTATGAAGCTAAGGAATTGCGATTTTTAATTTTCTCATGTTGCAATTCGACTGCGATTTGGCTGAGTTTCCTTCTAAGCTGGTAAAATAAGAACGAATGTTATTTCTAAACAAAAGTATCACATGTGTAGGATTGGATAGTATTTAAAAATACGTTAAGCATTTTAATCAACAATTTATCGGATTAATCTATCCTATAATTCTCACCTTAATATTATTTTACATTAAGGTGAGAATCGGGTAAAGAAATTTAGTAGACGTGGTATTACCCTAACAATTGACTATCTATACTTACCGGATTTCCGCTTTTCAGAAATCAATTGAAACTTTGGATTTAAACTGTTTTTTTTTTAAATTGCAATACTAAATGATATCTTTTAATGATATCTTATGAATAAATATATGCAAACAAGTGAGACTGACCGGATGGTGCAATTGGTAGTGACCCTGCCTCTTACGCCAAAGGTCGTGGGTTCGATCCCCACCCTGGACAAACATTCGTGCGATGAACACATGTGTTTTTTCGGTGTATGGGTGTAATATATGTATTTAAGTATATATTTGTGTTCCTCTGTTGTCTGATATCTGTAACACTACACACTGTTTTTAAGCTTAAGCTTAAGCTACTTAGTATGGAATCAGGTCAACTTATGAGATGTTGTGAGAATTAAAAAAAAAGTCTAGGTATGTTACCCAAGAATTCTAAAAATCTGAACTATTTAATCATTTTTGCGTTGGCGATTAAATACTGAACTCACTTACGTATACTTATTAATTTTATTGCCGGTAAAGGGGCTCTAATAATTAAATGTGAGCTAAAATATTAAATTTAATGCTAGAGCTATAGCCATTTTATTGATATAAACGTAATTGCTTGAACTTATGTTAGTGATGCGCACATATGCGTGAAATTTGACAAATATTGTTTTTAATTTATAAGATATTTAATTTGATAAAGATTTACCGACCACATTCAGTACACTTACACACACGCACTTACTAACTTAGGTAAGGGATCTTCAGACTAAATGTCTCATGATAAAACTAACTAACTAAAAATTTAATACAACCTCCAAACATACTTTTGTTAAATTCATCGTCAGCCCATTTAAGTCCCCACTACTGGGGCACGGGCCTCCCTCAATCACATGAGGGGTAATTGCCATACTCTCCACGCTTGGCAGACGGGTTGGCGAGGGTTTTGATATAAAAGCAGAGTTTTCCTTCTCTGGGTGCTGATGATCATTCCAGCAGCATTACCTTAGTCGCCTTTTACGACACCTCGGTAAGAGTGAGGGTGGCCTATTCTACTCTGCCGGGGACCACACGGCAACGATAATTATGAAGATTTAATTTGTTAAATTCATCATCATCATCAGCAACCCACACTCGTCCACTGCTGGACATAGGTCTCCCCTAATGCACGCCACTGCTCCCGATTTTCGGCCACTCTCATCCAGCCCACACCAGCACAATTTGTTAAATTAAATCTTCATAATTATCGTTTGCCTGGCAGTATTTTTTAAACAAAACAAATCAATGATTTATTGAAGTTTTTACACTTTAATCAGGGTTTTAACCCTGAGGTTGTATTAAATCTCAGAGGTTTTAGTCGGTATGCCTCTGGGCGGCTTCTGATTAGCAGAGGACGAACCCAGAGGAAAGCCCCAGACTACTCGTCCGCTCCCTCAGCGGACGGGTGTGCGCCGGCATCGGGCGGCATTTCTCCCTGAGAAATCAATAAAAAAGTCAAAACAAAAGCATTCAGAGTCGATTCGGTGTCAATTTATTTTGCGTTTTCATCGAACTTGCATAATTATATTAAAATTAGCTGAAACGGATGTACGCCATTGGTCCGGCCAGTCTCTACTGTCAGTCGTCAGACGACGAAAGTCAACAAGATTAATTTTTTAAAATAAATATTACCGATTTAAATGCTTCAATGTTACAGCTTATTGGATTCTTCAACAACAGATCACACACTGTGTGGCGATTCCAAAACACGTATTGTATACCGTCTTGTAAAGTACAAAAGTCCAATTTTCCGTTTAGTACCTATGACGAACACATTGAAAAATAGGTACATCCTTAAGTTCAGCATTTATTGCTTCTATTTACTCGCCCACAGGCTGTTTAACTGGGATTGCCCCTGCAAATTGCAAAATTAGATTTTCCGTTTGACGTAAATTTTGACGTAATTTTATAATGTGAATAGTTTATTTTAGAACTAGACTACTTATTTTCGAAATTTCTACCATGTACCTAAGGTACATGTTAGTGACTATGAAAGTTTAAAATAATATTTCGTGAACGTTTGCTACGTGAAAGGTCTCAAATTTGTGAAATTAACCGCAATTTTTTTTTCAATTGTACACTTAGGTACGAACCGTCAAAAGTAAGGCAGTCTTCCGTGTTATATTTTTCCCTGCATCCGTGACGCATGACAACCAAGAAATGTACGAATATAACTTCATTAATTTTATTGCAGTCTCACTCGGTGGCGTATGTTCCACTGCAGCTTGAGCACAATGCTTGAACATGTCACGGCAATTAAGTGACAATAGTACACGATGAATAAAAGGGTCGATGGATACTTGATTTATATTTTGATGTCGTGTGTGGGGAGTCGGCATTGATTTTTTATTTAAATTGAATGTATTTGACCTTAGGCAGATACACTGAAATCAGTGGAGGGCGGATAAACTATATAACGATTATATCTACCTTATTACAAATCGCGACTTAAAGTTATTACCATATTAAAGCTCATTCCATTCTGTTCCAACACGCAATGTTAAAAGCGGGCTAGCACCAGTTTTGTTCTGGGACTATCCTTGTTCGCGATTTGTAATAAGAAGGTTTATGCTTAAAATGATTAATACTCATAAGTCTATGATTGCTACGTGTCTTTTTTTAAACGAGGTTTCAAAAGTTGAAATTGAGTTCTCCTTTCACGGTAGGCAGCAGCATGAATGTGTTGATGTTTATGAGCAGCGATTACCATTTGCCATTAGATAAGCCGCATGCTCGTCTGCCTATTTTTCGCAATAAAAAAAGTAAGTAGTTTGTTTCCAGGAATATAAACATACATGAAAAGTCGATAGTAGTAGGTAAAGTAGAATAATTGCGCGATAGTAAGCTTGCGGTAAGACGGTCATGATGGTTTCCTCTAGGACATCAAAAAGGCATATCATAATTATAAAATCTCATAGAGCTTAGTTTACATAATGTATTTAACACCAAAGTTCGACATCTGCAGCAAAGTATTTAATATGATATTAGTATTTAATATTTATTATGAGGTGAAAATTTATATTATTGAACAAAAACAAGAAAATTAAGACAATAACTAAGAAATAAAATTAAACTAGAAGTAAATAAAAAGGAAAGTTAAAACAAAGTAGGTCCCCGTGGCAGTGTCCCCAAAATGCTGGTAGCATTATCCCGCTGGATCGCGATGGGAATTCGCTGGGCGAGGTAGCTGCCAGCTTTTGGCTCTCCCGTGACATCGACTAGACGCTTAGCTAAGTCACGGAAGAAAGAGAGAGCGTCGGAACCCGACGGGCCCAGTGTTTCAACACCGAAAGCTTGCTTTTTTCATTACTTTTTTTAAGAAAATTGAATCCTGAATCTTATACTAGAAGAATAAATGAATATTGAAAACTAAGTTTCTACAAGTACATCTATAGTTTACATAGTAAATGTAGAAAGCAAACGTGTCACAAACATTAATTGTAGCAACCGTAACATTCCGATATCAATATCAAAACTCTCGTGTAAGTGCGCTGCCGATCGTTGACACAAGACACAAAGCCTTCGAATGATCACGCTGATCGACCACCGATCGTGCACGAGCGATCTTCTATCTAAGTTATAAATATACAGTCTGCCACCCACGTGCGCATGGAAATCACTAGGTCACTGGGAGCTACTATACTACAGAGGATGCTTCATATTGAACGATTTTAATCGTGTTCCTGTCGTTTACTTAAGCAGAGGTCTCAGAATATATTTATTATTAAAAACCAACATCTTAAATATCTATTTGTGTTTTGTCATTTCAGTTTCTATTCAATGAAATGATCTTACGATTGCTCTATTACCTATTGTCTTTATTCATTGTTAGTCGATGATTAATCGTGAAGGGTAAACCTGTCTTTACGAGAGACTACGTTAGATCGCTCGATTCACATATCGTGGGCGACAAGGTTGATGTACTCGAAATTTGCGGTACCATTATTTGCATACCCGCAGGTCAGACTAGAAAAAAAGTGACACAAATAGATACTTATTATATGACGATGGTGCAAATTGGTATCAAGGTCATAGTCTGCTCTCTCCTGCGTTACTGGGTAAGTGTAACGCCTAAAATCAACTTATGATAAATTGCTTATTGTGAGTGAGATAAGTGTCGTTATTTGAGTGGTTTCCTGTGTCGGCGGAGTGAAAGCGATGTGCAGGCGCAAGGATTTAGGATGCGATGACACTTTGGGCACGCGCAGAGCTTTGTAAGTGAAAACAAATCTATTTGAACTTATGAAGTTCAATCACCGTGATTCATTCGTTTGTTTTTTTCATTCTATATATGGTAAACAAAATATACGTGCTCACATGGATATCGCTTGCACTCTTAGCCCGAATTTCGTTAACGTATAAGTTAATCTACTCGTGTCAGAACAGTAATAGAAACGTGTCGGAAAATAAATTTCACAAACCTTATTCTAAAAAAAGCAATCAAGTAAATATTAATAGTAGTAGTGTAGCTGTAAGCCACATAAATGAATGGAATTTTAAAATTGTGCAAGAGCTGTGTGTGTTTTGAATAAATAGAAAAATAAAATAAATAAATTAAATAAATACTTAATTAAGAATAATACAAACATTAAAACTAAATGTTGCTTATTTAGTTGCCGAAGTAGGGAGACAAGGAGAGTTTTGCCAGAAAAATCAGCTCGCTAGTTTGAATGATGTAAATATCAGCTTGCTAGTTTCAGTCTAGTACAATAGTACTCTTTGCGAAAATATAAGTTTACGACGACAATGACAACAAAACTAAATTTGTGACTAAATAACACATTTAAAATTTTCAACTCGTGTTCCGTTCGTGTCCCGCCTGAAAACGAGTTGAAGGTTCTAAGTGTGTTATTCACTTAAGAATAAATTGCAAAAGACTGCTATAAAACATCAACTATTAAAATTGTGATATTCCAGTTTGCCAGTAGTATTTACCAGACTTTACTCTTCATTGCGCTTAATCCCGTTACCTAGTATACAGGGTATTTCTTGCATCAGATTTGTGGAAATCTTTTACCAGTCAACTGGGCAATCGAATGTACAAAATAGTACAGCTAAGAACCTGTATGTATGAATATGTCTGCGTTTCCTCCATGGTTTATGGTAAATTAATAAACCTTTCAATGATGCTTTAATTATGTTAATTATGAGCTCCTGAAAGTCGTCTAGACTAAATCTATAAGAAGTTAATAACTGTGTTTGATAGAATGAATATGACTGTTTTTAATACTATATCAATGTTCACTTGATATGTACAGGAATTAGTCTCTCATAAGGAAGAGAACGGGTAGGAAGCTATTTCAGTAAGACTTTTTCATACTTAGTTTTGAAGTCTTTAAAAGCAGATTTCTGCTGTCCAATTTCATGCTTAGTTCCAAAAGAAAAGTTGTTCATAATTATAAGTAGAGCACCATGTTAATATTTGGCTATTAATAAACAGGTTAACCGGTAAACGTGAATAGCTATGATCCGATGAATAAGTAAAAACAAGTCAACTTTCCGCTGGCTAAAATAGTAACGTCTTTAGATGTGCGCACGTACACGACCGATACGCATAGGAAATCGGCGCTATGGAAACTGGTCCGAGCGGCGTAACTGCAGAATTCTGCTGAAACAATTAAACTCATTAGGGCGACGATAATTCGTTCGAAAGGTACAAGTAAGCTCAGCTCTCGGATTATTTCTGCATACCGCCTGCAATAATAATAATTATGATCGTACTTCGGTTTCCAAGCGAGCCTTAATAGGTGCGTGTGACGATCGCAATTTCCATTTTACGTAGTAATTTTGCGCGAAATTACATACATTTTTGGGAACACCTCGAATCACCTTGTTTTTGTGCGTAATGAATCCTGTTAGTGAGTTCTTCAAAAGCATTATGTTTCGTAAGATCAAGTTATCATAATGTGACGGGAAATGTCGCAAAAGAAACTTTGTTATTAGGATGAAAATCATAAGTGTTCCCTTTAAGGAGATCCAAAAATAGACAACTTTGGCGTGTTTTTGCTGACATTTTTAGAATCTTTCACGTAGTTATTTGGTATGTAGATAATTGAAATCACTAAATATCTGCTAAAGAGATGTTGGTGAAGAGGATGTTCAATGTCACTTCCTATAGAGCTTTAGGAACTAAGTATTTTCATTGATTCAAAACAAAATTCGTGGGATCCTAACTTTGCAAAAACGATCAGCCAGTATCCTAATGTACAGTTTTTAGTAATTACAGCTTATTTACTATTATATTTCTCAGAAACTCCTCCGCCAAAATAGTTTTCACACAATATGTTTAAGCGTTCATGAGGCGTCCATGACGTCAAACCAATGTTATAACATCCGTTGAGTAATTTATGACGCTATCCGACCATGAAAAGGGCCAATGGTACATCTATAGAATCATTTTCACTTTCGACACAAGGTCACGAGACGCCCACTTTGGCCCACACTGCACAGTATGTTTATTATAGTAAGAGATCCGATAAAGGAATAATACCCTGATCTATTTATTGATTAAAAAAACGATAAAACAAAATAGATTAATTGTTTAAGTGAATAAAATGTGAATCGCAATCTTTCGTTAGTTAGTCGTTTTATTGGCTAATTTATTTTTAGCCTCATTATTTTATGTATTTAATTTCCTGGTCAAGTATATAATATAAATGTTCATATTTATGTGTTTATTCATATGCAAAATGCTTAAACGCGAATAGAGAGTGTTTAAGGTAGGGCACACTAGCGACGCCATTCGATTTTAATTTTTAGCTACAAACCGGATCTATTTTAAACAATTTCGGGGTTACAATCTCTCGACAAACACCTATACTATTTACTTAATACTTATAGTTACTGTTTGGTCGGCCTTTGCACTTGAATTTTGGATTACCGCCAAAAGTAGCCGTTTTTGGCGTGAATCAATTTTTCGCGTACAAAAACGGACCCAACATTTGGGCATGGTTATCACGATTTAGTAGCTAAAAATTAAAATCGATTGGCGTCGCTAGTGTGCCCTACCCCTAGTATGTACTTTGAAGTAGGGATTGAGGAAGAAGAGTACTTAGATAAACCTTTCATAAAAAAAATGTTAAAGGGTAGTTAATTACGCAGATGATCTCAAAGATGTAATAAGGCAACCAGTTTCGTTTTATTCTTCTAACTTTTAATCTTTCTCATTAATTAACTTTTACCATCAAGTAATTTGTCTGCTCGTCTGCCACCTATTACATAAAAATAAGATATTAATAAGTGGGCATAATCATAATTAGTGGGCTGATTTGATCCTGTTGAAGTATAAGCCTCTTTTTTATCACGCCACTCCCTTCGGTCCTCTGCAAGCCTCTCCCATTGTTCCCTGCTAACGTTACAATAACGTCATATCATCGGGCAAGTGGTCTACCCACGGGACAACTATCAAGTAATAGATGAAGGTATTTATTTCTTCACTGTGTCTTGTACTAATCCATCGACGAGGATAAATCTGTTATTCAAAACGCATTGGTTTACAAATAAACGAAAGCGGGTGTGCTGTTGACAGAGACAAATTTGGCGGAGTCAAGCTTTGTTGACAAGTAGAAATAGTTGCGAGTGGAATGACAATACTATTAGCACACTATTGCTTTGCTTTGAATAAGGTTAAGTATTATATTTCACATGAACATTATTTCATTTAGGTTATTTTTAACCATAAAAAAAGAGGTTCTAAATTCGACATGTATTCACTCCACCATTTATGAACCGATTTAGATCATTCTTTTTAGTTGGAAAGTAGATAGTCGCGGATTGGTACCATGATAAGGATATCAGGATCTGATGATGGGCTCCTGGAAAAACTGAGGAGAACCCTCAAATTTTTAAGGCACACGTAATATTTTTGTACCTTATTTTAAAACTTCACCAGTATTTACGACTGATTGTATTAATTTTGTGGCTCTGCTGATGATGGAAGGTCAACTCCTTAACGGTAAGGAGTTAAATGATAACTCTTTCAATACTGTACTCTACTCTGAACCGCCTGCAAGAACCACGAACTAAAAAGTGTAAAATAATATTTTTATCACTTTATACACTTCAAATAACATTTTATAACAGTACTCTCGATATTTTTTTTTTATCGAGGTCGGCGCCTAGTCTGTGTTGAATAATTGAATGTTGTTTTAAATTACAAGATAGTATTGGGCGCCGACTTCGATAAAATCTTTTCTCGAGTGTACTGTTATAAAATGTTATTTGAAGCGTTTAAAGTGATAAAAATATTATTTTACACTTTTTAGTTCGTGGTTTTTGAAGGCGGTTTTTTCTCGCAATTTTTTTTTATATTATAATAAATTCCGTGGTATTTTATCTGAACGATTAGCTGCATGTTATATTATTGTACACAAGTGGTTTCTTATCTTTTCCGCAACACCTGGATCTGGATGGAACACCTGGGTAGCATGATCAGAGAGGCATTGGGCGCAATACTGAAACGTGCTTTTCAAAGCACAAGGATAGTGCCAACCACCAGGAACAGACACGGTTTTACAGTGAAAATCTGAAGCACAGATATTGGCCAAACAAATCAGAACTTCGTCTGTCGTTTTAGAAGTGTGATAATAGTAATTTCCTCATAGAGGTAGTCGTCATTCACAATTAATTACTTTATTAAAAAGGTTTTACCTGAGTCCTGGTTCCAAATTACAAAAAATATATTTTTTGGTTAAAAGGAACTGTCATAAACCGGGCTAAGATTTTTGTCGTGATCACGAACAATCAGTTCAATTGTTAAATGTCGTGTGCAATCCCTAAATTAGTATTTTATTACCCAAAGACTTGCTGCTTGGCTTAATCCAACATGGCTCAGTCTTACAAAAAAGTGTCTTGTGTGATATTTCTTGCCATCTAACGCCTCAGTATTATGATTTACTTTTTTTTTTACAATAAAGCGGACACCTGATGGAAAGTGATCACCGCCGTCCATGGACATTTGCAACACCTGTGGTATCACATATGCGTTGCTGGGTCTTAAGAAAGGAATAAACCCTTTTCTTGAAGGTCACCAGGTCGTATCTGTTCGGAAACACCACGGATGACAGCTGGTTCCACAGTTTTACTGTGCGTGGTAGGAAATGAAGTGAGAAACACACTGTAGTCAATATACATCCATCCAGATGATGTGGATGGATGGCTGGTGACCCATCTGCACAGTTTTTCCGAGAGCCCGTATGGAAGTTTAGTCAAGAGCCCTTTGTGCCACACCCGATCAAAGGCCTTCGCTATGTCTAAGCTGACCGCCAACGCCTAGCCCTTGCTCTCAATAACACTTGCCCATCTGTGAGTTAAATACACTAGAAGATCACCAGCCGAGCGACCCCGACGAAAGGTGGTAGGACGGAACGCTGCCACTGGTGCAAGAGTTGCGGGTTAGATCCCCGCACAGTAGAAACATTTGTGTGCATGAACATGTCTGTTTGTATTGGACGGGGTGTTTTCTATGTATTATTAGTAGGTGTATTTACAAAATAAAGGTATTTTAATGTATATATTTGTCATTCCGCTGTTAATTCTGATATCCGTAACACAGGTGCTTGAGCTACCTATCTCGGAGTCAGATCAATGTATGTGATGTTGTGAAGTATTTATTTTTTTATTTATTGCTTTTATCACGAACCTTGTACAAAATACGATTTTGCCATTTTGAAATTGACGGCACTGGTAATTAAAAACAATTGAGTACAAACAACTAACTTTGAGAGTACGTTGGATATTTCACTAAAATAGGCATCATCATCAGCTTGGGAGTAATAACTGCAGTGCATAGGCCTTCTCTCTCTCACGCCATGGATCTATGTAGAATAGAATAAATAATATTTGTTATTGTATGAACATTATTTTATTATGTAGTTTCATCTTGGTGTTGGAAGACTAGAATTTCGTCTGGCGTCTAGTTTTGTATAAATAGGTTTGGTGTGTGTACATTGAATAGATTTACTTCAAATACACTTAGGGGGATAAAAAATCAGTAACATTTTTAAAATTTGCTGTCTGTCTATTTGTCTGCGCTAATCTCGGATAGTATTGAACAGATCCGAATAAAACTTTTTCTTGTATAACTGCTTAGCCTGTGTAACTTAATAGGGTGTAGTTAACATTGAAGGCTTGGATACCTGATGTAGAACCATAATTTATCCCAGCTTAACTATAAGGAAAAGGTAAGGGGGCCTTAACAAAAGTTGTTAGTTAAAATTAAACTTGATTGGTTTGAATTATTTGACAAACGTAAAAAATATGGAACATATTGCTCTGTGATATAAATGGATATGGTACCTTAACAATATTAGTAGTCAAATGAAAAATCGGATGAGTATTTTTGTGGCTAACCAAAATCCATGCGAGCGAAGTTTTGTGTGATCACTGATAACAAAGCATAAAGACTTAATATCCACTATATAAATACAAATACAAATATTTTATTTCGGTAACTTAGTCTATTACAAATATTAGATGTGGGAACTCCTCTTTAGGCAAAGCATTGCCTGTGGTGGGAAGAACCGCTTCTGCAATTATTTCAAATTACAACAACTAGACACTAAATATTAGAGAAATATAATATACGTACTAGTTAACGGTAAGAATGTTTGTATTTCATATAAAGTCTTTATGCTTTGTTATTATGTTTTGTTTGTAGTGTTAAATAAATAAAAGTACCTATCAGTCTAATAAGACAAAACTACAAAGTTGAACGACCTTATTAGCTAATGGTGATCCCTGAAACTGGCGTAGACGTGCGTGTAGGCATACAGACAGCGTGGGCGGACCCGCGAAACTTTCATACTCGCAATAATAACTGTGTCGAAATTACATCAAAGCTTATGTACCTGCTAAGCTATAAAGCATGAACATTTTAATGACTATACTGTATAAGACACTTTCAAAATTTGTTCTCATAGCTAATGTAGTGTGAATATGAATTTAGAAAGGATAAAACAAAGTCACATAAAGTATCTCATCTAAAATGAGACTCGTATAGCTTCTAGCATAAAAATACTCATAAAACTCGTTTCAATAAAAAAAAAACTTTTTTGGAATAACAATGTTACTTTCACACAAATATACAGTTGATTTTACACTATTGAAAATAAGAGCAATTCCATTAAATAGTGTAAAGATGATGCCTTAAATTACTTTCTAAACGAATAACGTTTTTCTTGGCAGGCATATCTATATCGCTCAGACATCGCCAACTTTTTCCTTCAGCTCAATTAAACAGCCGTCTATGTGGTATCAAAAAAGGGCTTAAATGCGACGTAAACCTTTATCGCGTCCAGACGGAGGCCGCATTCTTCCCGATTCGTCCACTCATCAGATTGAATACCGACGTGTTCATTTACAGCAAATTAATCGAAGCTATGTATGTTCAAATCGATTAAAATGCTCGTGTAAGCATGGTAGCAATTGTCGGAGACTTTATCGCTTTTTGTGGAGCTTTAATCTTCATGCTCATATGTTGTTAAGTTTATTTGTTCATCTATCATTTTTTTTAATATATTGAAAAATGTATACATATTTATATACATTGTTGAACGTATAGCTATCTCCATTGAAGAATAGGAAATAGAATTTAAAATTAATAAATACATTTTAATAGATACTTATGACCAATTTATCTTAAATGGTGTATTTTTTTTCAAAAAGCCAGCAGCGCACTTAACTCCACTGCAATCCACCATCAGCATTCAGTACCGTCCATCAGGTGATCCGTCTGCTCGTCTGTATAAATAATAATAACAATAATAATAATAATAATTCTCACAACATCTTTCTATTTATTTATATTTGCACATGACATATATTACCTATGAAATTACCGTTTTGTATGGCAATTTTCTTAGAAGTAGTATTTTCCACAGTAGCTTTTTTAAATTCTAAAGTAACTTTTAATTAAAGAGTGGCAACAACTCTTTAATTAACTGTGATGACGGGTTGGATAGTTTATCAGATTTTTTTTTATTAAAAAGTTATTATTGATAAAAACGTCAATTGTACAAGTATAAAAAAGGTAGGTAATTTTCAATATTTTTGCATGACAAATACAATAAAATCTGATCTCTATTTAATATGAACCTTAAAATATAGTCTTAAATCAAAATAAAATTTAAGAAGTTATACATCTTATTGTGTTGTGATTGTGTCTGGAAAAGAAACCGCAATTTCATAGGTTATAAGAGGTATAATACAATTTTAGACACTAAAGATAAAAAAGTGCCGAATCTTAAAAAAGAAGAATATCAGCATTGTGATTGTGTAATCCAACATGCTCTTTTGGTAGAGTGACTCATAAAAATAAGTGAATCTCCACTCCCACGTGTGTCGCGTTTTCGTGTTTCTCACATCGCTGACTCTTTGATTAGGAGAGGAATGTCAAATCAATTTAATTAACTATCAGTTCGTTTTATTTATGTACTAGTACATGTAGGCGTAGTAATATGGACTTTTTAGTTTTTTTTTATATTAAATTGGTTTGCACTTGACCTCATCTCACCTGATGGAAAGTGACAATAAGGTCTAAGATATAGCGTGCTTACCCAGAAGAAGTCTATTCACTCTCGAATTCCGTCTCGAGTTTCGTCAATTTGTTGGCGCTTCCATCCGAATATCTGGGTTGAGTTTGACTAGATTTTAAATTCAAATAATTAATTAGAGTATGCCAATCAAATCTACAAGCTTCAATATTTAACAAAGGAGAACTCGGGCTCCGTAGCGACAGCTCTGGACGCCACTGGGAATCACACGATTAGATTACATTTATTACTCTCAACTCAATCTACTAGTTTCTGACCTTAAACAATTTCAGAATAAAAGTGCCACTTCCATAAGTTAAATTATTATATTCTTCTGTTATTTAGATTTGAGAGTATTTAATTGTTCCACCAAAGTTTAGTTCCGCTCCTACCCCTCGAAGGTTTAGTGACTTATACATATGTCAGTACTAGCTGAGCCGCTAACGTTTGCTTTCCTTAGCAAAAGTTTGTTCTATACCTGTTTTGTCTTTGAATGCAATAAACGAATTTTCAGGACATTCTTTAGAGCTTATTATGGTGATGTCATTGTTGATTTTATAAGGTAAAATACCTTTTCAGATATTTAGAGTTTTGCTTTCCTGGCCATAATTAATATATGTTCTATTAATTATGGCCAGGAAAACAAAACTCTAAATACCTGAAAAGGTTATCAGCTTTCTCGTTTCCTTAAAAGTACAAACATCACACGTTTGTATTTTTAAGTAAGTATATAGATGTGATAGATAAATCCGAGTCGAGGTCAATCCGGGAGCATGAGTTAGTTAAAGCTAGGGTTGACACTCTTGATACTCCGGTTTATTATGATTAAATTGAGTTTCATCATTATAATATTTCACATTTTGTTTGTTGAATACTAGAATAAACTTGCATTATTGATATTTTTTTTTTATTTCACAGTGCATTATAACAATAGGTTATTGTCTTTGTGTTGTCAATAGTAGAGATGGGTTTGTACTTTGTACTTTGGCATTTTATGCGGATTGAAATACACCGTGCCGTGTATCTCCATGAATTTTAGGATTGAAATATATGCCTGGCTTAATCCTTTCTCTATTTAGAAGTCATATCCAATCAACAATATAAAGATTTTTTATTGCACAGCATATGTAAAACCGTTGCGTTCCGTTTGCCTATGAATTTTAATGTTAGAAAAACATGGCCGAGTATTGTACCCTGGACTCTAGCCTTATTATTACAAAATGCGATCTAAAGTTATTACCGTAGTAAAGCTCTTACAATCTCGTTCCAATACGCAATGTTAGAAAAGGGTAGCACGAGTTTAGTTCCCGAACTATTCTCAAATCGCATTTTATAATAAGGGGGTAGGAGCAGACACTCAAAAGCTTTGCGCTTTCAGTACAGTCAGTCAACCAATCTATCATATTAATGGTAACCCTACTAACTGTGGGTAGACAGGGGTAATAATTCTCTCATGAGTCACGTTAGCAAAATTTCGTATGACGGACCGTGTACTTGCATCATCGAGACTAGTAAATCAATTGCCTAAGTTGTGTCAGGAGCCGTGTCCGGTCAACAATACATGCCGATTCTGCCTGTCGAAGTAAATTTATGGGACTGTAATAAATTTTATATGGATTCAAGATCTGAAATAAATGATTATTTAATTTAATTTAATTTAATAAATGAATATTGTAAATGTCCTGTTATATAAATCTTGTAAATGACGACTTTAATGACGCAGTTGCTAAAAAATGGTTTATACAGTGCAAGCTAGCGTATAAGTATATATATAAATAAGTCAGCCTGCGGAGTAGGACTACGTAACTCGCGCTTGCCAGTTGAACAGTAGCTTGCATCCGAGTTACTTATTTTATGCTATCCCTTGCCTGATTGCCTGCCTATAGGCATTGCGCCTAAGTGAGTAAGTTCTCATGTTTATAATCGGTTTAATTTTTCAAAATGATTTATACTTAGCTATATTTATCTTTGACCTCATAGCACAGAAAATGTCCTAATATTCAATAATTTCATTTGTGTCAAGCGCGTTTAGTTCTTTATAACAATTCCATTACTATGAGGACATTGATTATCAGGCTTTGTTAATTCTGAAATAGGACAAACGGGATAAAGAGTGCCTTATCCCGTTTGTCCTATTCTAGTGAGAAGAAAGATATAAATAGGTTAGTACTAAAATAGTAACAAGAACATAAGGTACAATATTACAGATTTTTCCAGGTAAACTAATGCTTTACTTACACTATGGGAAACCCGGTAAATAAAGAACACCCACTACCATTCGTCATTCACGTATCAAATTTTCAGCATCATTATCCTCCTTACGAGTATGAACAAATCAACCAAAACACAGTTTAGCTTCCATATATTAATATCACCACGTAGCTATTCTGCGGCTTGCCGCAAATGTTACACATCACAGTATTTTTAGGTTCAGCAAGTCAATGGTCATCTAATGGGTTATTTTCCTAAAGAGGAAGGGAAGGCGAAATCATTATACAAATATGTGAAGCGACCTTCTGACTTGATGACGTGTGGATGACGGATGACGCGGGCGCCGCCCGCCCACTGTTTGCCTATGATTCAGGAATCGAGTACCTAATATGGTAAGGTTAAATATTCACGTAATCGTTACACGTAAAGTTACGTTGTGACGAAATATATTGCAATTTGGAAAATTTTCATTTACCAATTATTTTTTTGCTTATCGTCACACAGTCTCATAATAAAATTGTGGGTATAAATTTTCTACTTTTCGGAATTTTCAGCGAATGTGTAGTCACCGAAAAGTAGAAAATTTATACCCACAATTTTATTATTGATATAATGATCCGGGTCTTGGTGCCAGTGTACTCCTTCAAAGTGGCAGCTTTGGATCCAACTAAAAACACACGTTGAGATGAAATGATTTTTGGCAAAAATTATAAATTGAGTAAGTATAATTTATTCCTATATTTTTTTTTCTAAAAATGATTGATTCGGTTTTTCTAGCCACAGGGTTATCGGGTTGTAACCTAACCGGTTACTACCTTATATAAAATACATAACATTTAAAATAAACCTATCTCTTATCTAATACGGCTGATGGTAGAATGGATGTGTCTAACGACTTGATGACTTATACCAGAAGTCTGTCATTTGCTTTGATATCACCGACAGTATATGATAAGTTGATGACACATTTTAAGGTTTATAGTTTAGACTTGCCTTTTGACCTTAGAAAGTGCCTTATGTTTTATGTCACTAGTAAGAAAGGAAAGCATGTAGCTACATGCCTCCCTCACATTTAAACTGAAACTAAATAGATGGAAACTTTGTTATTCCCTTATATTACGGAAACAAATCTCTTTTTTTTAGTTAGACTATATGCTAACGTTGAGGTCTAGGTTGATATACGTTTGCCTAGAAGTTGCCTGTTTTCTCTTGCCTAAAAGATGAGCAGATCATATTGGTCAGGACGAACAGACCTCGGCCGGCAGTCATTTATAAATTGGGAAAAAACACATAACTTAATTACTATAAGTACCTACCTACAAAGATATTTATGTACATTAGAAATTAAACCTATGTGTAGTAAATTTATGTAATAAATATTTGAATTTGAATTGAATTAAACCCTTGAACATGGCGTCTCAACCTGCGCTAAACCACTAAGCTAAACGATAAGACCGCCTAAATTGTACATTGTATACCTAGCTTTAATCCCATAATAGTAGCGATAACTTGATTTCTATGATGGAGGTCTTTGCCCTGCAGTGGGACAGTTTATAGGCTGATTTAAAAAAAACCTAGCTTTTAAGTTTTGTATGTTATCGTATCGTCAATAGCTACAAAATTGATTTTTCCATTGCTGGAACAAACTCCCTCACGCGGAGGCAGTCTTTGCCAATGCGGATTGGAAGACTTCGAGCACGCGCTATTTCTTCTGATTTCCTTAGCATGGTTTCTTTCAGCACCTGCATAGATTTGAATGAAAATTCCATAGGTACACATTCAGGTTCAAACCAGCTTTTTACATAAATAAATATTTCACAACATCACATACATTGATCTGACTCCGAGATAGGTGGCTCAAGTACCTGTGTTACGGATATCACAATCAACAATGGGATTACAAATATATACATATAATACTTTTCTTTTGTTAATACATACTTATAATACATAGAAAACACCCAGACCAATACAAACAGTCATGTTCATGCACACAAATGTTTGTACTGTGCGGGGATCGAGCCCGCAACCCTTGGACCAAAGGCAGCGTTCACTACCACTGTTCCAAATGGGTCGTCAAATACATAATTTTACAAGAATAACTAAAACTCGTTAAAAGTTTCGTATGAGAATTGATACAATTGAAATTGATATAATTATTATATTCGCATTGAGCGAGGATAGTTTCCGCAGGAGAACTAAGGTTACAGACATAGCCCAAAGGATTGCATGCCTCAAGTGGCAATGGGCAGAGCACATAGCGAGGAGAACAGATGGCCGTTGGGGCGGAAAGGTCCTCGAGTGGAGGCCACGTACAGGAAGTCGCAGCCGTGGTAGGCCTCCTACAAGGTGGACCGACAATCTGGTGAAGATCGCGGGAATCCATTGGATGCGGGAGGCACAGGACCGATCTGTGTGGAGAACATTGGGGGAGGCCTATGTCCAGCAGTGGATGTCTATTGGCTGAAATGATGATGATGATGATGAGGATAGCTTTACGAAATCTCAAATATAGACGGATTGTGTAGTTGTGGAGTGTTTGTCTTTCAATTAATGAAATGCAACTGGTGCAATTCTAAATAAAATCGTCACTAGCGAGGCAGAAACGCTAGTTCGTATGTGCAGCAATACTTGTATTTGTAATTTATCAGCATCTTTGCCTAGTCATGCTCTGCATTAGTTATGCTATGACATAAATACTTAACTAAAAGTCTTATCATTTAGTTCCTTGAGAATAAACTTCCATTTATGGTAATGCTCTTACTTACTAACTTTGGTTTTTAATATCAACTATTGGCCCGCCCTCACTTTGTTACGGAGGATTAGTTCCACTAATAGATTTACCAATAGAATTTTACTATACCAAAAGATGGCTCTAGGTATCGATTACGTCGCGCAAGCGTTTCGCGTTTTCGGATTACGTATAAGCTTTTCCACTTTCAGGATTTACCTCTTTATGAATAGTATAGATGGTGATTTACTCTTGGCTTTATACCGACTTCTACAAAAAATATCTTAAGTCATGCATGTGTGCAACCTATCAGAAAATAATACGTTTGCCTTTCATTCGTGACTGCAACCCTTATTAGAAAAAGCGATGTTAGAAAAGTTTCGGACTTAATCTCGGTCATGCTCCTTTTAAGCCATGTTAGTACCGGATGGCATGAGCGTTAGTTCGGTAATGTACGATAGTAACTCAAGATTGCGTTTTGTAATAAGGCAGGATGCGTTTAGTTGAAATCACGGAGATACTATAGCTCATTTCCATCGCGGTCCAGCTGGCAGGGACTTAGACACAAGGATCCTTATTTTTCATTATTTTACTTAAATAAATTACTTAAATAAATAATTTCATTAGGTCTGCGTTTTATTTTTTTAAATACTTACTTATTGAAATACATATTTGTATTATATAAGTAATCATCAAACATCATAATATCACTTACGTGTGCATTTTTTTACTATTACCATTCTTGTAAAAATGTTTCTTATAGTTAGAGCACAGACACAAGTTACCACATTACCTCTCTAGGGATTAGAGTTTAAGCTATTAAGTAGAATGAATATTTATTTCAAATTATTTTAACAACTTGTTTTTTTATAGTTACAGTATATGACTCTCCTCAGCCTGATGGTAAGCAAGAGGAGAGCCCACATTGCAACGGACGCGATGTCTAAGCATCGCCTCTGCTGGCAATTTTATTTTAGTATAATGCTGATACGTCATCAAAAGATATAAATTAGCACACAATGTCTCCATCCAGTCTACAGCTCCATTAATTACGTGCTAGGCGTTAAATGAGAGCTAACAGTCCCGTGTAATGGTCTCTTAACACAAGACGAGGCACTAAAACTTTATTTGCTTCGCACTGGAGTTCGGCCCACACTAATTGACTGAGAGGCTACTTTTGTTACTTTCTTACAGTTATCCATGGTATATGTAATGAATATATAACACTCTATACTCATGTATGAAAAATCTATTAGGTGAGGTACCTAATGTAGGCGAGGTTCAACTTCAACGGGGTGTTTTTTTATAAAAACAGTTTAGGTCCATAAAGAAACTTATGAATGTCAAAATGTTTAGAACATAGTTCGGATTGTAATTTTCTGCAGAGATGTAATTTGATAAACAAACGTCTTGTAGATGGACCTTAAGTCTATCATATGTATTAACACTATATAAAGGATTTTTAATATAAGTGTGGGGTCTCTTTAAGTGCTCAATGAGTCTAGTTGCCAATATTCGAGTGATTTCGATCAGTAAAGTGACACTCTGTTGTACCAACTTGTGTACTAAACTTTCCTAAAAAGCCTCTGTTGTACTTATGTACTGTGTGGTCGGCAATGAAGAAAGTCCATACCAGAAATTTTATTTTAATGATACTCTTAGTTTCTAGTGGATATCAACACATCACATAAATTAAATGAATTAAATCTATAAAAATGTTGTAGTTCGATTAACTGAAATTTAGTCTAAGTTTTTAAGATTAAAATGATGTTGATCTTAGTACTTTATCATAATCCATTTAAAGTTCACTGGCCGAAATATGAAACGTGCGAGAATTTGATACATTACCAATGGATCTCGCATCGCTCTTGAAACACAATAGCCGTAAAGTTGTGATATCGAAGCTATTGCAGATTTACTGTCGGCACGGTCGCGTAAACCAGCCCGACGTTTATTGGTCGCTTGAGTCAACCGCCATGTGTGGGGTGTTGCCTTTGCTGTTACGATGTGCAGTCAAGAAAAATCAAATGTTGAAAGTACGGACAGCATCTTCATCAAGTATACACATCTATAAAATTACTTCAATGAATCATCAGCTTAATGTCAAACACGTTATTGGAATTTGACAAGTTGTAGTAACCTGACATGTGGCAAAACATTTCTAAATGTAACATAGAATTGCCTACTCGAATGAATAGTCTCAATTTCCAGTACTAAGAAGATTAATAAATATCTGACAACAGAACAGAGCCAAAGTAACTTAAACATTTGTGTTCTGGGTGTCACAGTTAACACCCAAAAATGGGTACTATAATACTTAGACTCTGAACAAACACAATTATTCGTCACACAAATGTTTTTCCAAAGTGAGAATTTAACCCTTTAGCATATGAAGTAGGGTCACTAACAAATATATACACCAACGAGCCAGTCAATGAATAATGTATAGTTTCAAACTAAAAAAATCAGTATCATGCGTACTGATTCTCCCATTACACTAAATATACCTACTACTTGTACTTTTTCCCTAATACATTTAGGGAAAAAGTACTAGTAGTATATTTTGTAAGCAGGAGAGCTCCGGTTTCAAGTGGCACAGAGAATCCTATTTATTTTCATAGCCACATCCACAATAAGCGCGATTGTTCCGGACAAACGTGAATGGGACCGTTTTGCAACAAGTTATTGAATGAAGGGACGCTACTGCGAATGCGCCTGCGCAGCGCTTTCGATTTGTTCGCGCCATTGAATGGACTATTACTCCGGCCTTTGCACCATTACATTGTTTGAATGGAAAGATGAATGGATAATAACAATTGTTGGAGATTTAATTTAATCAAATGTATCTATCTACCAACGGGTTTTAACTATAGCATACATGGGTCCAGTGAGCTTTTGAGCTTATCAGTGCAATGATTGACAAGCAAAAGAAAGAATGCATAATAATTAGCTATTAAAGATTTATTATTGTGTTTGGTATAGCAATTCTTTGCAATTTATTCTTAAGTAAATAATACACTTAAAAAATTCACCGTAGGGCTCAGGTGGGACTCGAACCCACAACCTTCCACAGTCCGGGTGGCTGCACTAACCATTTATGCTATCCGAACCCCTTGCTAAGACGACGAATTTTGTAAGTGCTTGAATCGTCATGAGCCGACGATAGTCTCATCAATATTGTAGGTATACTTTACAATATCCAGTGGAAACATTGTTACAAATATTTGACCACCAGTTAAGATGAAAGTGCTAAATGAATATTATTGTGTTTGGTATAGCAATTCTTTGCAATTTATTCTTAAGTAAATAATACACTTAAAAAATTCACCGTAGGGCTCAGGTGGGACTCGAACCCACAACCTTCCACAGTCCGGGTGGCTGCACTAACCATTTATGCTATCCGAACCCCTTGCTAAGACGACGAATTTTGTAAGTGCTTGAATCGTCATGAGCCGACGATAGTCTCATCAATATTGTAGGTATACTTTACAATATCCAGTGGAAACATTGTTACAAATATTTGACCACCAGTTAAGATGAAACTGCTAAATGAATATTATTGTGTTTGGTATAGCAATTCTTTGCAATTTATTCTTAAGTAAATAATACACTTAAAAAATTCACCATTGTAAAGTATACCTACAATATTGATGAGACTATCGTCGGCTCATGACGATTCAAGCACTTACAAAATTCGTCGTCTTAGCAAGGGGTTCGGATAGCATAAATGGTTAGTGCAGCCACCCGGACTGTGGAAGGTTGTGGGTTCGAGTCCCACCTGAGCCCTACGGTGATTTTTTTAAGTGTATTATTTACTTATTAAAGATTTTTCTGAAACACGTGCGGTAATTCGAACATTATTTTAAAAATCTTCTTCGATATATACCGATATTGCTGTATTCAGAAAAACAGGCCAGCAAAATTGCCTGAAAATCTTTAGACAGCCGCTGGCAGACCGGTCAGGTAAATTATTATAAAAACTTATGATATGTGTCCTGTTATTTATATACGAAATATGGCGTAATAATAAAACAAACAAACTAACTTAACCCCTCATATTACAAAAAACTGCTCTGATACCACTTTTAATCCTAAACTAGCAAGTTCATGATTATTATAAGGAATTATGTTAGTTCTTAAATTTTTATTACAAATCCTCTACTAACCATAAACAACTTAGTACCGCAGGATAGTGTCAAAATTGATCGAATCATTCAATCATTCGTTCAGTGACATTTCATTTTACATAACCTTATTTTGTTGTCTGAAGTAAAAATTCTAAAGATTGGTTTTTAAGCAACAATAAATTTAAATATTGTCCAAAGTAAGGTTTCCAAGTAATATGCCTAGGAATTGCTTATATTTTTGGGATTAAATACCAGAAATAAATAAACTACTTTCTCACAAATAACTTTAGCGTAGAACGGAATGAACTGTCACTGGGATAATTTGTCATGGAAATTTGGAGGTTATTATTTTAGTTCTCATTTTAAACTAGCGGTCCGGGTGGTTTAACTCTATTATTATAGTTGATATACTAAGTTTTGTAATAATGTTTATTCTAGTTCTTTAGTTATTCCCAGTACTAATCACACTACTTATCTTAAACCACGTTTTGGAATAAGAGGGACCATGTTTATTTGAAATTCGAACTAAATGAATGCAACTCAATACGAAAAAAATAATAAGTACTTGAAAATAAAAAACACACCCAAGTGAAAACTGTCGCGTAGCGTGACCGAATATTACTGTCAATATTCGGTTTCATTTTATTGTGCTAAATTTGTTTAATGTATATTAAACAATTTCTTTGAATTTCCTTGCATTATTTGAAAAAAGCAATATACAAGCCTGGGCTACAATAAGAATTGATGGACTCACGTATGTGTGTCTGGGCTCCGCCTCGGCCCACATCCCCACGTGTCGTCCATCAAGACCTGTATTGCCGGCCGCTGTAGTAATGTACTATTTTTGAACATTGCTCCCGAAAAGCAAAAACAGAGACCACGACGCCTAATCCTATAATTTACTACTTTCTACAAGTTTCTACAAGATTTTCCATCAAATTTCAAGGTAATCCGCACCGTATTTTCCACTCGACCTATTTTTCACTTTGTGATTTTCCTACAGTCTACATTTACAGCATCTGTCCAGCGAAGGCTATTTTGTCTGTCTGTCTTTCTTGTCCATGGTCTCCGATAATTGGGTACATCGGCTTCCTGTCGCGTAACTTTGATTGCAATCTAATCAGCCGTCACTGCAAACATCTCTTTCGTCTTACCACAGTGTTAATATAACCAGTGGCTGGATCATAACCTGAGAAATATTTAGCTGTAACTCAAATTTCTTACATAAGATAAAAAAATATTGACCTTTACACATTATTACCTACATTAAGCAACAAAACAAAACAAAGAACAGAGACAAAAAGTGCTTAAGCTACTTAATACGCAAATAGTTCAATTTATAAGATTTTGTCCTCATCTTACCTAGCATGCAGGTAATTCCCGAATACCACGTTGTGGCTCTGGAGCCCAGGGTACGCTTGGACCATGTTTCAGTATTTGCAGAGAGAGAATGAGAAGTTGTAAGAATTTGTATTTGTATAACAAATTGCGGCTAACAAGCTTCAGTCATAGCATTCTATTACCGCCGCAAGCAGCCGCTGCAGCGCTGGTTTTCAGATTGAACCTTGGGTAACGCCTTCGAGTTAAAACTTCACTTACATTATAAAAAAAATAGACGTACAACACGAATAGTATATAGAAGAATAAGTTAATGTATTAGTTAGATAATAAACATCTGTCGACGACACCGCTACACAGTAAAACTTAAATGCTTATGATTGTACCGAGCCTTATAACAATTTTGTTATTATTTGTATAAGTTAATATATATAAAAAAATAACAGAAACAAAGACAACAGAAACAACATAATCGAAAACAGAAATAAAACATTACGAGTATAATAACTTACGCCGACAACAATTATGAAATACAATTCTCGCGGAAAACGAAACTTACTACTGGTTATCTATATGTTGTGGATCTACAGAGAATTGGAACTTAACGTAACCTACAATTAAATCAAGTACTTTCCTATTTTCGAAATGTGTTAGGCACCCCCGTCTACAGCTAACACGCATTTGCTTAGGCGTAAACCGATCGGCGAGCCCGATAAGCAGCTGTGTGGGCATATCCGAGGTGCATACTTTCCACGTTAACTATCCACAAATAAATGGCATTTAGACAATGATTCATGGTTTGACACTGTATTGTAACAGCTCCTTGCGCATCTGAATGCGTAGGGGCGATTCGTGTCGATCCATATGGAAATACACTTAAGTATACACAGTCAAATGCTGTTCGATAATTGCACTCATCGTCATCGTCAGCCCATTTAAGTCCCCACTGCTGGGGCACGGGCCTCCCTCAAACACATGAGGGGTAATTGCCATACTCACCACGCTTGGCAGACGGGTTGGCGAGGGTTTTGATATAAATGCAGAGTTTTCCTTCTCTGGGTGCTGATGATCATGCCAGCAGCTTTACCTTAGTCGCCTTTTACGACACCTCGGTAAGAGTGAGGGTGGCCTATTCTACTCTGCCGGGGACCACACGGCAGAGTAGAATTGCACTCAGTAAGACTGTAAAACAGATTATTGCAATTTATTAATATTAACTGACGTATTGTATAATACGGAATTTTATTATATTGCTATACTTAAATAGTGAACAATACTACAATTTTCATACTGTAAAAGGAAATTTACGTAAAGTTAATAAGGTTTAAAATGAAATAGATTTGTTATTGTACTATCATGCTCTTCTACATAGACAGTATGAGCATGAGTATCAGCCTATAAACTGTCCCACTACAGGGCAAATGCCTTCATCATAGAAATCAAGTCATCGCTACTATGATGGGATTAGGCTTAATCACCACGCTTGCCAAATGCGGGTTGGTGATCACAAACCCGATCTAGGTTCGAAAAATTCGAAACATACTTTTCGCTCGACCCGGAATCGAACCCAGGACCCCGAGATCACGGCCCGGTACTTAAACTACTAGACCAATAGGGCGTTTATTTTTTACATTACAGTATACCAATCACGAATTGAGTTACTAGTGTCTGTTTCTGTATAAAGTTGCCGAGTTGAGACTGCATTAATTTGTTTAAAATCTCAATTGACATGCAAATCGGATTTTTACTCTTCTAACTAAGGCATAGTACTAAGTACCAAGCAAAGCGTTTGGATATTTCATCAGACACGAATAAATTCTGGTGCTTGAAACGTAAGCTGTCCCTAGTTGATCCTTGAATAACTATTAGGGTTACTTCGGCGTTGCCAGTCGGGTCCCGCTTTAGAAACTATTTCACTTTCCTAAATTCAATAGAGCGACGTGCGAAGAAGCTCATCGATGATGACACACTCTCCGAAGCTGGCCTGCAGAGCCTGGACCACCGTCGACGAGTGGCATGCCTCTCGGTCTTCTACCGGATTCATTTCGGGGAGTGTGCGGAGGTTCTACATAATTTGATCCCCCCCAGCCCATTCCATCATCGGACGACAAGGCGCGGCGAGTGCTTTCATCCTTATGTGGTAGAAATACCCCTTATCCGCACGAAGCGATTTGCTTCCACATTTATAATGCGGACGGCTAAGGAATGGAACTCTCTACCGAGATCTGTTTTTCCTGACCACTATAATCTGGGCATCTTTAAGGCAAGAGTGAACAGGCATCTTTTAGGCAAACGCGTATCATCCTAGACCTCATCGTCGCTTTCCATCAGGTGCGATTGTGGTCAAGCGTTGGCTTATTGACTTAAAAAAATTCTTTCTTTTACTCGACTTCAATGTCAGTGCTCGAGAATAGGCCCTCAGGTCTATCCAGCGATTTTAATATACAGTTGTTGACAACTGTATGTCAAAATTAGATCTGCCGTAGGTACCTATTTTATATTATGGTGGACCGACGAGCAGACGGCTCACCTGATGCTTAGTTATTACCGCCGCCTATGGACATCTGCAACACATCTCTTAAGGGAGAAATAAGCTCTTTTTTACCTACATCAAACTCAATACAATACACATGTCCAAGTCATTGAGAGAACAAACTCTAGGCATTCAGGAAGTAGGTAGCCCTGTGGATATCAGTCGATTGCTCGAGGAACAATAATATCGATGTTTCGACGTCGATTATCCCCACAGAGCGGCCGACGACGACAATTACTCAACAGCTGATGGATTCGCGGCGCTACCGCAGCCCACGCGGCCACGCCCACTCACTTGCAGAACGGTTTTAACCGTTGCGGTTGCATCGCTGGAAGTTTCATATCAGTGCAGTACTCATATTGATGATATTTTTTTAGTGATAGATGGCAGGCGGGCATCAGCTCGTCATCTGGATCACCTGGAGATAAGCGATTACCGCCGCATTGAAGTCACAAGTGCGCTCCCAATTTTTATGTTGTTCTATCTGACACCCTAACTTACTCGGCGAAAACGCATTTGCTCCTTCATGGCGATTATCTATGAAGTCGTGGTATCACTCCGGTGGAGCCTGCTATTCGTGCTCTCCCACGTCCCTTTTTCCTTCGGTTTTGGTTCGACATCAGTGCTCAGATGGTTCTAGAGATTGCAACCTATGAAAAGGTATTTTTTTTACTTAAAGAACACTAAAGAATTTGATTTTTTTTAATGTGATAGGTGGCGGTGACGGATCACCTGATGGCAAAAAAATTACCGTCGCCCATAAATATGATATTCGCCTCTTGCAGGGTAACAATGAAGGTCATGGGGCCAAATTTCGCCTTTCTGAACCCATAACTCAAAGCTGGAGTTCAGTCGGTGTGCCTCTGGCCGGCTTCTCGATAGGAAGAAGCCAGAGGAGAGCCTGACATAACCCTTCTACTCTAAAGCAGAAGTAATATCGGGTAGATATTGGATGCAATCGCACCAATACCTACCTGATATTTATTTAACATTAGTTCGGCGGTGAGCAAAAACACTGTGAGGAAACCTGCACGTTTCGGATAGTTTCTGAAAACGTGTAATCATGATTCAATTGGTCTGGTTCCCCTTAAAGGGCTTGCGAATGTCAGACAGCAGAATCATGGTCCAAGCGTATCTCAGGCTCCAGAGCGACAGGTTTGGACGCAACTGGGAATTCCTCCCTAAGATGAAGAGGGGGATAGGATGCAATCGAACCATGGTGAAAGTCTGACACTAGGCATTCTCACATTGACCGCTCACACTATGTACGGATCATGTCGTGCCGCTCATTCAGAATATGGTACCTACGGCATGTTTTATCATGCATGCACAACTATGTAGATGTCATTGGTCGACGACGCAATACTGACGGACGTACAAGGTGTTATTTCACACATGTGGGGCAGGTTAGTTCCGGGAACATAACGCCATCTACGGCAGGCTCACTCGACGACTGCAATTAACTGTGCTGCAATATTCGCCTAAAATAACTCAGCGTAATGAAACGAAGAAGTTACGAACGCAGGTGGTCTAGTATTTAGACGAATGAAGCTATTAACAGAACTGTTCTTATTTTGCTACCGCCTTCTTCAAATTGAGACCACTCTGCACGTACTCGTCATAGGGAATATTCATACTTTTTAAATTATTATATTTGAGCAGGCTTTTTTTCCGTACAATTTATATTACTTTAATATCAAACACATTTATTTTTATTATCGATTGAGGAAAACTGGCAGGTTTTAGTAAACTAACGTGGGATTCATCATCATTCTAGGGTGTTCTTTTTTCTTGTTGCATCCAAAGCTGTCACTATGGAGGTCGGGGTATGCGTGAACCATGATCAAGGGCTTGTGGAACTATCTGTCGATAAAGATCATAGTCTGATGTTTCGATCACTAAAAGAGTTTTTTCGGATATCCCAGTGGCCGTCATCGCAAAGACTGTTAGATCTATACCTTGTTGTTCCGATCTTCCTCCCACAAATTTTAAATCGCGGACTTGTCACAAAGTTAACTTATTAGAACAATTCCGTGATCATAGTACATTGCTACAACTTTACTCGTAGACTCGTAGTATCTTTATCTTGTCAATGTCTCCAGCAAAGTAGGCTTTCGTAAGCATATCAGTGTCTGACTTTGTAATAAGACAGTGTGATTTGTAACTAGCATAAACCAATATTGCTATATTTTATGGGCTATCGAGGTGAACTTAATATATTATACCCTATAAGACTTATGTCACTTATTACAGTATTGCGAATACTTTAAGTTGACCATACTATTTCGTGTACATCATTCATCCTCTTTAAATAAAAATACGGAGTTTTAATTTATTATAATTCCATAAATTACTTGTTAAACTAATGTAGACATAGGTAAATTATTGATGTGTTAATTAATTAAAGCTTTGTCGATGAAACTGGTTTTTACTCGTTTAAACGAAATCTGTTTACACTGTCGATAATCTTTATAGCCACTTGGCTTTCATTCTTATTGAGTAATGACTCTCCTAACTTTGTTTTTATCTAGAAAGTTGCAATACGATCAACCTTTTTTTAACAGTTCCAGAATGATATTTATATCATGCCTTTAGCCTTCTTTCAGTTTATTGTCGGAAAAAATCTTCTGATTAGTATATTATTGCCTATAAACTTTGTGACCGCCTCTTAATTAAAAATATGTAACATTGTTCATAATTCTTCGGCTTGGAAATAAATCCAACAAAACAGATCTTGATTTATTAGAAGCGGTCTAACTAATACGATTTTGTTCATTAAATAAAAAGGTTTTCATTTTATCGGAAATGGTTAAATTTCTTGCCATTCAACGAGCCGTAGACACATAATAGTGCAACCTTTTTTTAGAGCAACCTACAACGTCTAAAATCTATTAACTTCTGTTTGTTGTTAAAAGTATAAACATTCATACTAACATCTTATCCAACGTAAGGGGTTCTCTTTGTTCATTCAAAAGTATGCGTTCTTGTAACACATGTGCTCTGGGATTCCCCGCAGATATTTAATAATCTATTGAGATTATTAAATATCTTCAACTTATCTATGATACTTGACAAATACTACATGAGTAATTCTTGTTTATTTTATGAATGTACGGACGCGTATGAATGAAATCAACAAACATAGATAAGTACAGAGCAGCTATGATTTTACATATATTTTTACAAGTTGTCGTCATGATATGCAAATTTATTTCACACTTTACAAATCAATTAGGAATGTTAAAATTATTTCTGTTAACATTAGTAAAAAGTCAATGATATAATTTTTATTGATGGTAAAATCATGCATGAATATTAAACGCGACAAATATATCTTCTATAATCTAACATTTTTGTGTTTTGGTGAGAGAATAGAGCCAACGACCCTCGTGTCTTAATCAGCTCTCAAATCATGGCGGGTTATTAATATACGTAGCGGTAGTTTTTTTATGTGATAGGTGGCAGACGAGCAGACGGATCACCTGATGGTAAGCAATTGCCACCGCCCATGGACACCCGCAACACTAGTGTGCACTCAAGACCTTTTCCCCCGGATTGGGCTTCCGGTACCGTCACTCACGCAGCGAAACACAGCACAAACGCTGCTTCACGCCGGTTTTCTGTGGCTCCCCCACGGTAGATACTTCATACTCGTAATATTCCTTCAAATCGACACCGTATTATCACAGTCGACCCACCATTCTGTCTTAATACTCCGCTACCGTATTACGAAAGAGTAGTTCGTGAGTTCACATTCGCCATGGTACTGTCTACTGTTACCGTCTGCTGTTGCCCACGTGTGCCTATGTTAGTTGCAAATTGCTAGCGCTTTGAATATGAAGGCGTGAGGTGAATATGTATGTCTATTATTTAATTGTTGATATTATACCTGGCTGGAAAGCTGAGTAAGTGGAAGTGGGCGATAAAAAATACAAAACTTTTTAGGATAACTGTGTAAAAAGTTCTTAATACAATTTTTGATTTTATTTTGAGATATTGTCAATTACAGTAATATCGCAATACTGACCCGGTGGTCTAGGTGATTTTTTTAATTTGCAGCAATCCGGACCTTCGGTTAAGATCCGCGTTGCTCTAAGTCTGTGTGTCTGTTTATTGTTCCTGGTTTCCATTAGTATAAGAAAGTATGAAATAAACAAAATGTATATGATGATAATACCAATATTTTATTTGGATGATAGTTACCACTAGCACGGGTCATTCATGATCCTTAATACAATGCTGAATTCATGTCGGTAGGTAAGATTGTCTATTTCTAAATGTTTTGTTATAATATATCTTATATCTTTCTTTTACACAGAGATCAGCTAGTCTGAACTTTGGATATTTCTTGTACTATGGGAGAATTTATCTATTTATTTTCACCGGGAATCAAACCCGGGCCATTCTTTGCTGGGGCTGGGGCTTAAAATTTATCGGTTTTCATCTATCGATGACTCAAAATATTTTAAGAAAATAGGTAAGAACATTTCATTTTATTTTGTTTGACTACAAACAACTACGCAACTCATTTCAAGACTAAACTTCATTTTGTAATATTACAACTATTTGAAATAGGTTATCCAACATATTCCCAGAAAAAAACTGTTAAATCAGCACAGCTTGTGCCCAAGTAACCCTGCGCACGCGAATGCGTCAATGGCTCTGACGTCATAGACCTCCTTATGCCAAAGTACGTTGGGTTGGGTGTTGGGTGGCTAGACAAATATTGGCTTAGATTTATTACATTGATAGCGACCACGATTCGGGCAGAATATATCACTATTGATATAACTGATTCGATGGAAATAAATCTGTTGAATAATTCTGTTATGACGTTTGTTTGATTTTAATAGATTCTGAGTATTTTAAAATCACTTACCATCTTATTATAAATCGCGATGTAAATTTATTACCGTACTAAAGGTTATGTCATTCCTGATTAATACGCAATTTTAAAAAGGGCTCGCACAAATTTTGTTCTGGGACTATCGTTAGTTCGCGATTTGTAATAAGGGGTTATTGCTTATACCTTAGAGGATAGTTAACATAATAATTAAACCTGAGGGTTAAAACTTAGACATTATTTTCATAATGCTATAAGTAAATTTCATGTAAAAATAATAATCCTCCAACCGATTACGGCTACGGCGGCCAATCTCAACGATCAGCCACGTACGCAGGATATATTATAGTGCTCAAGTGTGTGCGCAAACACAAGTGCTCTCTCTATTCCCTTGACCTCATAATCCGATGGGACCGGAGAGGGATCAAGCGCAGGACCAACAGCTTAACGTGCTTTCCGAGGCACGGGGGTACAAGACCGCCAACTTCCAGACTCCGGGCTACCACTAAGAATTCCTTGCCGAAAACTTAGGTACAAATTTTTGGCCCGACCCGGGGATCGAATCCGGGACCTCTTGCGCAGCCGTCGCTTTAAAGTGCGACCCTCTAACCACTGCGCCACCGAGGCAGTTATATTTCATGTAAAATGTACCAATAAACATTATTTATGCTAGAGACGACATTCGAGCAAGCGGGTCACCTGATGGAAAATAATCAACGTCGCCCATGAACATCCACGAAATTAGAGAGATCGCTAATGTGTTGCCGGCCTTTTTAAATAAGAGTAAGAGAATATTTTTAGATAAAAATTATAAAAGAGACTTTTCTCACATTCAACTTAGATTAATAAACCGTGTGTGTAAATACAGTTTTCAACAAATTGAAACTTACCGTTTTTAGCACGACCTATTATTATATTTATTTGACTTTTGTTGCCACTTTTGTCTTCATACTTTGACTTTCTTATTAGCGTTTTATGTGTGTTCAATTTGCGTTTGTTTATCAATCAGTTAAAGTTAGTTAGTAACCGTGTTAAAGCAATTATATCTACTACCCACTTCATTCATTCCAACAATCTTAGTATAACATTTTTGTAACTGTAGGTTAGGGGGAAGAAAGTGCTAATTGTAACCATTGTTCATAGAATGTTGGCCAGTTGGCCAGTTTGAATGAATTAGGAAGTGGTTTATTCAATAATACATAACCTGGGACCAGACAAGATAATTAATATTTTTTATTTATAATCAATTTCTTTTTAAAATTGAAGGTATCTACTAAGCCTTTTTTTTTTTGACGCTGGGGAATTATGCATACCCTCCTGCCGGGGGGCAGGCGGGTATGCATGTCGGGCTCTCCTCTGGCGGGGGCTTCTCCTAGCGAGAAGCCGGCCAGAGGCATACCGACTAAACCCCAGCGACGCTCCCTCATGGCCAGAGTGGGGAGGGGACATGAGTACGGGTTAAAGAACCTTACTTCACGTCCCTCCCCAGGCGGAGGGCCCACTTACACTGCGGGCCCGACACTGCCTCCCCCAGTTTAGATCCCTTAGTCTCGATTCGAACAATCTTTATTCGTAGAGAAATCTATGGTACAACGTCAGATTTGTATAGATTGACATTGCTATACTATTATGATTTAGTATCGAATGAAAGCCCTTAGAATTTCATCTATTTGAGAACACAAAGAATTTTATTAGATTTAACCTTGACTTGACCATAAATATAATAAGGACGCATTCCCTATCAACATACTGTTAGACGGATTTCGATGTACATCCCTAACGCGTACTCACAACGCCTATTTTATAACTTAAACCACGATCATTGTTTAAAATCACGGGTAGGTCACACTAGCGACGCAAATTGGTTGAAATTGTTAGCAAGAAAACCGAAAAAAAGAAAGGATATCTTTTTAACAATTTCGAAGCTGCAGCCTTATACTCAACTTTTGGGTCTGCTTTTGTGCTCAAAATTTGAATTACCTATAGTCAAAAAGTAGTGAATAATTATTAAATAAATAGTATAAATGTTTGCTCCGAAATTGTTTTAAATAGATCCGGTTTAGTAGTTAACAATTGAAATCGATTGGTGTCGCTAGTTAGGGCTATCCGTCGCCTTAATAAACATTTTAAGCTTCCCCAAAAGAGAAAAACCTAGTTACCTACATAATAATGGTACAGTTCTTATAATTCCATAGTAAGTGTAGTGCATGTCGTAAAATACTAGTTCCGGACTCATATCCGTTTGTAAGCCGAATACAGTAAATTATTATTTCGCTCGTCACTTTCTGACGGCATGGGTTTATCCTTCGATTTCAATAAGCGATTGTAGATCACACGATTATCGCATTATTATGTAGCAAATAAAAACAGTCACGATTTCGATGTATCACCTAGTGCTACTTTATAAATAAAGTGACTGATGAGCCATTGTACATTATATCTTTGTACCGAATATGAAAGTTTTGTACATCATTTTCCTACTAGGTTCCTTTTTATTGAGGCACAGTATATTGGCTCTCCTCAGCCTCCTACAACGGAAGCGATGTCAAGGCATCGCCTCCGCTGGCACCGACATACTGGCCCGAGAGATGCTCCTTCACGCTTCGTTTGAAGGAATCCATATTGTAGGAAGGGGGAAATACATGCGCCGGCAACGAGTTCCATTTCTTGATGGTGCGGCAGAAATAAGAACTGCCAAAGTTTTTAGTCCGTGATGGGATGTTTTCCATTGTGAAGGGGTGACAGCGTTGTCCGGTATGTGTAGTTCTGTGACGGAATAGGGCAGCTGGGATGAGGGAGAAAAGCTCGTCAGAGCATTCACTGTAATATAGACGGTAAGTGACCCGATGAGGTATATATTTATGAAAGAAAATTTACATATTTTTCTACGAGGCTATAGCAGTTATAACATATAATTACATTTATTTAATAACATCTCATAAATTGAGCTGTAAATCTTTGCTGATGCCCGTTGTATCACATTTTCATTTTAGCGGAATGAAAGAGATATTAAAGTAAATTCTAAGTGTGATAGAATAGGGAATTTCTTCAGTACGTCATATCGGTCCAGTAATAATGCTGGCGGACAATGCATTCCTCGGCGGAAATTTACTACGGGCGTTTGCAGAAAAAGGTTTTTTTTTATATACATAACTGTGAAGTTATATACTCTAATGATGGATAAATGATGAAAATGGGGTTTTATTCATAAAACCCCATTTTCTGCACTTCTATGCAATAGTCAAAATAGAAACTTATTATCAGCCGTTTACGCAAAAGATTTTCCGATTAATAACCAACACAGTAATGCTAATTTTGGACTTATCACAACTGTAGTACCTACACAGTATAGGGACAGCCAGTATTAAGAAAAGAAATTATTGCGACTACGACGCCATCCAGAGCGATCTCTCTGTGGATGTTTTGTTCGTGTGCACGTGGGGGCACTGGGATCACGGCCACACCGCGACAGCTATCCCGACATTCACCATTTTCTTAATTTGAATGTGTTGCGTCCAAAGCCGTTATTTCAGAGCCTGTGGTACGCTGGGGATTAGGGAGATCATAATTTAGCTATCCTGATTTGAGTCTTAAAGCGAAAGCACAGTTTGTGTCAGCGTGTCTTGCTTCAATCTTAACCTCAGAATTCACCTTAGGGACAATTTTTTTTATGATATAGGTGGCAGACGAGCAGACGGATCAACTGATGGTAAGCATTGCCGCCGCCCATGGACACCCGCAACGCCAGTGGACACCCGCAACGCCAGTGGAGTCACAAGTCTTTGAACTCCCCTTCACACGCCGGATTGGGCCTCCGGTACCCTCACTCACGCAGCGAAATACAGTACAGTGCTGCTTCACGCCGGTTTTCTGTGAGGCCGTGGTATCACTCCGATTGAGCCGGCCCATTCATGCCGAAGCGTGGCTCTCCCACGGTGATTTTTTGATCCATAGTTACTTTTTGGTTAAATTGACTATAGTTATCTGTCTAACCAACAGTCAAAGTCTATTCCTTGTAATATAACTATTGGTTAAGCTAACTTTTGCGCTTTGGTGATATTTGACCATTGGTTACTTTTTTAAACCATTAGTTTAGTTTATCAGAGATCTACGCTAGACGAGCCAAGCACAAGGGCGGTTTAGCAGGCAGTCTGTTTGAATGTTGACTTGGGAATCGCTAGAGGTATTCGTTGTGTTTTTCTTAGAAAAACTTGGTGTTTTCTTTGTTATCTATGATGGGATTTGATGGTGGTGATACCAGAACGGACTGTGAACGGACGGACGGAACCAAAGCAGACGAATGTAGAATAATCATCGCTATGCTGAACCTGCCGCGTTTCCGCTTTGATATTTGTGTTCTTTCACATTGAATATTGATAGTTTGTTAAATATACTCTAATTTCAATATTGCCATCTTACACAACCTATCTGATAACGAAGAGCTCGACCAGCCTCCGTTATATATAAATTAAAAAGTAAAAGGATTGCAAGTTGTGGGAGATGTCCAGGCATGGGACGAGAGCTTTTTTATTACCTTGCCGTAACACAGTATAAAACTAGCATGGGAGGTAAGAGTTCCTAACTATCTGCTATATTCTGTTCTATTGAATTAGGCATTGTCACAAAATAATGTATATATTTGGATAAGTTCTACATTTGTGGAATAGTAATTAAGTAAATTGTGTAAGTGTACTTTATGAGAGAAGAAAAAATAAACAAAAAAAAACTACTGGAATTGCTTGAGCGTTTAAAAGAGCGCCAACTTTTTTGATGGACGACCTTTTAAGCTGTTGGCAGCAGCAGGGGGTGGGTCATTATTTAAACAGTTTTAAGCACAGTTTAATGGTTTTCAACAGTGATAATAAAAGTTGTGATGTAGCTTTTTAAGTAATTGTATTGAATACCTTTTAACCCCCCTTCCCCTGGATTGGGCCTCTGGTACCCTCACTTACGCAGCGAAACACAGCGCATGCACTGCTTCACGCCGGTTTTCTGTGAGGACGTGGTATTACACCGGTCGAGCCGGCCCATTCATGCCGAAGCGTGGCTCTCCCACTGTCCAGGGAAGGGGGGTTAAAAGGTAAGCAGCGCACTTGTGACACCACTGGTGTTGCAGGTGTCCATGGGCGGCGGTAATCGCTTACCATCAGGTGATCCGTCGGTTCGTCAGACACATATATTTAAAAAAATAATAATTAAATCTAATTGAATATAATGTAGAGTCATTTGATTCATTATTCTTATTTCTTGTCATGTCAGTGCATAACCTTACCTACTTATATATCTGGTTTGTACCAGTATATATAAATTTTTAATTATCAATGTTGATGCTTTTACTATGATCAGGTGGGTTCAGGGCGATATTCAATGAAGTAATTTATTGTCTTGAATAAGAATACTGAATTTAATTTTAAAAACAAAGGAAATTTACAACTGGTTTGTAAAACAATAGAATTAGGATGCCGCGGCCTTCCGTGTCTGGATCCGAATTGAAAAGCAGTGTCGTTGGCGGCGCGCGCGCCGCCCCGCCGCGCCGTGTCGTCTTCTTCCGCCCCACCCCCCGCATGCGTCCCTCCAAGTTTGCCTAGTTTGCCGCCGCTCGCGCGCGGCGTTGATGATGCGTAAACATGCCCCCGGCCTTGGAAGCATTCGGTTCCAACGAAGAAATAAAATAATGTGATTGTTTCGTGTTAGCGTTATCGCAGCAGTGGGCATATGCGTGGGAATGTTCGCTGAATTTCACCAATCTCCGTCTTTATGGTCGCGACTCGTGTGATGCCGTCTTTGCCTGCATGAGTGCGTAATACCCAACCAAGGCGCCATTTCAGGGGTGGTAAATTATCCTCCTTGATCAGAACTAATGCCTCTGGGGTTATCTGCATTGTGTCCTTGTTTTCCTGCCACTTAGTTCGTTTTTGAAGTTCTGATATATACTCCTTTGACCACCTTCGCCAAAAGTGCTGCCTCATCTGCTCCACACGATCGTAACGGGCGAGACTTTGTGTGGTCGTCCCGGCGAGGTCTCTGCAAGCAAACGCAGTGAGCGGTCGGCCAATCAGGAAGTGGGCAGGAGTGAGAGGGTTAAAATCGTTAGGATCTGTGGATAAGGGTGACATAGGGCGAGAATTAAGAACAGCTTCGATTTGAGCTAACAATGTGCTTAGTTCCTCGTATGTGAGGTTGGCGTTACCTAATACACGACGCAAATGGAACTTACAGGACTTGACTCCTGCCTCCCACAGACCACCAAAGTGAGGCGAATAGGGTGGAATAAATGTGAATTTAATTGAATGACTACTTGCAAAATTAACGATGTCTTGATAATTTTTATTTAAAAATTCAGAGAGCTCTTTAGCGGCACCTACGAAATTCCTACCGTTATCTGAGAAGATTTCGGCTGGTTTACCACGACGAGAGATAAACCTTTTTAACGCGAGTAAATATGCTTGAGATGTAAGATCTGTAACCAATTCTAAGTGAATCGCACGTGTAATAAAGCAAATAAATAAACAAATGTAACATTTTACTAGCTTTGCGCCTCTTCCCTTACGGTTTAGAATGAACAATGGCCCGGCGTAGTCCACACCGCAACGAATGAAGGGATAACCTTGTTCGATTCTTTTATTAGGCAAGTTTCCCATCTGAACTTGGTACGGTTTAGCGTTCATGCGGATGCATTTAATACAGGTACGTACTATTTGTCTGGCTAGATCACGTCCCCTAAGGGGCCACCAACTATCTCTAATTGAAGCTAACAGCAACTGGGGCCCTGCATGAAGCAGAACCTGATGCTGATGATGGAAAAGAAGCTTCGTAAAACTGTGTTTGCTGCACAACAACAATGGATGCTTCTTTTCGTAACTAAATGAGTCCGAGTTAGATAATCGACCACCAACTCTTATTAAATTATTTTTATCTAGAAAAACATTTAGATTTGAAATGTTACGCGGAAAATTAACACAACGTTCAGCCTCTAATTCATAAATTATTTTAGAAAACGATTGCTTTTGACATAAACGCGTTAAAGTCATTAATGAATCATCCAATTCATCTACCGAAAGCGGACCGTCACGCTTAGAACTTTTCATACGACAGTTATTCAAAAAACGTAAAATATATGCAGTTACCCTTATTAATTTATTGTATGATGAAAATCGAGTAAATAAAAAATTGTCCGATTCACTTTGAATCGTCATGGTCACCCGAGTTTTATTTACTTCCGGTAACTCGTGATGATTTTCTAAGTCGATATTGTTATCATGCTCCCATTCAGCGTTAGGCTCGTGCAAAAATACCGGCCCGGTCCACCACAGGTGCGAGCAGGACAACGCATCGAGGTGCACTCCGCGTGATAACAAGTCAGCAGGGTTTTGTTTACCTGCGACGTGCGCCCACGGTAAATCACCCGTCAATTCATTTATTTCTACAACTCTGTTTTGCACGAATGTTTTCAATAATGAAGGCGACATCCTAAGCCACCCTAGTACGATAGTAGAATCCGACCAAAAGTATACGTTATTAAATGTTAGTCTGAGCGATTTAATGATTTTATCGTATAACCTAGCACCCACTAACGCACCCGACAATTCTAATCGGGGTACAGAGATTGGGGAAACAGGGGCTACTTTACTTTTTGCGCACAATAAATGAACCGTTATTTCAGAGTTTTCGGATACTGTTCGTACATATGCACACGCCCCGTAGGCGCTTTGTGATGCATCTGTAAAAATATGTAGTTCTATACGTTGCGTGTTATTATTACCTTTAATATGACGAGGTATCCGTAAATCATTCAAATAGTGCAGTTTGCTAATAAAGATTTGCCACTCATTTAAAATGTTACTAGGCAAGGGATCATCCCAATTACTTTTTAGTAACCACAACTTTTGCAATATTTGTTTCGCTATGACAGTAGTAGGTCCTAATAATCCTAGAGGGTCAAAAATTTGTGAAATTACTGAAAGAACTGTCCGTTTGGTTATACATGCCTCATTTTGCTCACATTTTGTAGTGAAGTACAATTCATCGCTATCGTACAACCAGCCCAATCCTAATGTTTTTGTGTGACAATTATCACCTAATGAGAATTCTTTGGAGGTAGATTCTGAATATTGTGAATTAAATACCCACTTTCTCAACGGAAAACACCCAGATTTTAATATGTTCGAGACCTCTTCACATATTTTTAATAAAATTTGCTTATCCTCATGACCCGTAATTAAATCATCTACATAAAAATCGTCATTAATAACTTGTGCTATGACATCATCGGTGCTCTCGGATGCAAGTTGTTTTAGGCATCGCATACTGAGAAATGGCGCAGAGGCCGTGCCGTACGTGACAGTGTTAAGCTGATAAATACCGATGGGTTCATTAGGATTTTCCCTCCAGAGAATTAATTGTAAGTAGCGTTGATCTGGTTGTATCAATATCTGCCTATACATCTTTTCGACGTCGGCGCAAGCTACGAATTTAAATTGTCTAAATCTTAATAAAATTGAAACTAAATCATTTAATAAAGCAGGACCCACTAATTGTAAGTCGTTTAATGATTTACCCGACGTTGTTTTTTCACTTGCATTAAATACAACCCTAAGTTTCGTGGTAGTACTATGGTCTCTAAAAACTCCGTGGTGAGGTAAAAAATAATGTGGTGAAGAATAGTCAGTAATGCGCGTCATGTGACCTAAGGCTAAATATTCACTCATGAACCCACTGTATAATTGTTTATATTCAGGGGTGCATTGTTGTAACTTGCGCTCCAACGCGCGAAACCGGTTCTCGGCGATAGCAAGTGAGTCGCCTAGCGCATCAGCTGACTCGGACAGTGGAATGCGCACCGAAAACCGACCCGTATGGTCGCGCGAAGTGGTTGATGTAAATAATTTTTCGCATGCGCTTTCGGACTTTGATAACAGATGTTTTTTATTTGGAATAATTTCTTCGAGCTCCCAAAAAAGTCTTAGCTGTTTATCTAATGAAAAATTACAATTTACTCGATTAATGCGCGAGTTGTTATTTGATTGAACTGAGCCTGAAATGATCCAACCTAATTTGGTATTTTGTAGGTATGGCCCATTTGGCAAACGAATTAAACCTTTATTTAGGAGCTCCCAGAAAATATCTGCGCCCAGTAATAAGTCTATCTCGTTAGATAAGTAAAAGTTCGGATCTGCAAGTTGAATATTTTCTGGAATTTGAATATTACCATTATTTGCTAAAGCCGGCAACTGAGCCGTGATACGATTTAAGACAAAACAATTAATGCGCGTATTGTATGAACTCGTTTTAGAACGCAACTGAATTTCACATGATTTTGTTGAATTTGTTATACAATTGCCTACTCCTGTAACTTCGACTGCGGACTGTATCATTGGAATATTAAGATTTTTGCAAATTGATTCTGAAATAAAACAATGCTGACTTCCACTGTCAAGAAGCGCCCTGAATGTGTGATATTTGTTATTTCTGTCAGCTATCTCCACTAAGGCAGTGGCTAACAAAACATGTTGCGGTAATGCGTGTGAATTGCAACTTATTAAATTATTGTCCTGATAAAGCGAATTACTAGCCTGGTGAGATGACGTACAAAGCGTATGCGTACGATTATTTGAATTATCCTCGTGCGGCAACACCGCCTGCGAGGTACCTGCGACAGCTGATGATGTTAAAGATGCACCAGTGTCATATTCTTTGTGTAATAACGAATTATGCTTCTTGTTACAATGTTTGCACGGACCGAACCAACAATTCTCAATTGAATGGCCGCCGCGCAAACAGTTACTGCAAAGATTTTTATCATTGACATATTTATATCGATTTACTATTGATAATTTAAGAAAATCATTACATGCATAAAGTGGGTGATTCGCTTGGCACATTATACACGAGTAACGTTTTGACGAATTAGACGAATTGGATGATTTATCAAAAACCTTTTGAGCAGTAACATGACTATGCGTGAATTTACTGTGATTTGACGACGGCGGTTTCCTATTACTATTATCTACGTATTTATTCTGCGACACTTTAATTGTCTCCAATACGTCGGCCCTATCTTTGAGAAATTTGATTAAGTCTGACAAGGATATTTTTTGGTTATTACGAGTTATTGTGCTTTTGTGAAGTTCCCACTCCCGTTCCGTAGACGAATCTAACTTGGTGACTATTATGTAGACAATTAAGGTGTCCCAATGGTCGGTAGGTTCACCTAACGTTTTGAGTGCGCGAACGTTTCTCAAAACAGTGTCAATTAATTTTCGAATTTGGGAGGGCGACTCCGTATTGATAGTCTGTGCAGCAAACAAAGCCTTACAATGGTTATGAACTAATAGCCGGTTGTTATTATACCTGTTTTCTAACAGATCCCAGGCTGTGATATAATTGTCTGATGAAAACTCTAATGATTTTATAACTTGCAACGCGTTACCTGTTAACACTGAACGCAAATAGTGAAATTTCTGTACGTTATCTAGATCACTACAGTTATGAATAACAGATAGATATGTATCGCGGAACTCGAGCCATTGATCATAACTACCGTCGAATTTAGGTAAAGAAATCGTAGGTAACTTAACCATGGACCTTTGATTAGATGTGCTTTGAGATGATTCAGAATCTTTTAAAATACACTTACATTTGGTTACAAGCGCATAAAACTGATTTTCAAAGGTTTCTCTCTCGACTAATTCTTTTTCTACAAGACTTTCGGGTACGATAACATCTAAGTCGTCCTGAATTTCCGAGAATTTATCAAAAAGAACTTGCGATCTTTGAAAACGCTCTTTAAGTTCTGTTTTAATTGATTCATTTAATTGCAAGACATCTATAGAATTTACAAATTTCGTGAATAATGTTAATTTACACTTTACGACACTTCTCTTTTTGACTAAATCCCGAATAATATCTTCGTTAGATTCAATTCCTACACTCGATTGCCTCCTTTTTGTCATTGTGGTGTATGTGTGAGAGACAAAAGCAAGTACTTACAGTTCCAGAAGCTTCTCGAAGCAGCGCCCTCGCTGCACAATTTACGTTGCGGGTAGATGCAGGTCGCTCGCGTAACGTTCGCGTAAGTACTAGAATTTAGAAAATACACAATGTTAGCACAATGAGCACTGGAATGGGCAAGGGAGGGATTGACTAGCCTGACCTGACCGTTTGCTGCGATGCTGTTGCTGCGCTGATCCTCCGTGTTGATGATCCGACGATGAAGGTCCAAATGTTGATGCTTTTACTATGATCAGGTGGGTTCAGGGCGATATTCAATGAAGTAATTTATTGTCTTGAATAAGAATACTGAATTTAATTTTAAAAACAAAGGAAATTTACAACTGGTTTGTAAAACAATAGAATTAGGATGCCGCGGCCTTCCGTGTCTGGATCCGAATTGAAAAGCAGTGTCGTTGGCGGCGCGCGCGCCGCCCCGCCGCGCCGTGTCGTCTTCTTCCGCCCCACCCCCCGCATGCGTCCCTCCAAGTTTGCCTAGTTTGCCGCCGCTCGCGCGCGGCGTTGATGATGCGTAAACAATCACACATTTTATTTAATACATTTAAAGCTATTATTATAATGCTTTTTAATATCTTTGTTAATGTTGATTCAACTGAATTAAAATTCCGTTCCAATTCCGTTGACACACGCGCGTGTTCTCAGCTTGTGTTCGGCTCGTTTCGAGTACCTTTTAAGAGCAATTTATGACGAGCCTTATGTACGAGCTACGTCGCACAGACCAACTCAGCAACGACCTACATGAAGCGCAGCTGACCGATGGACCGTCTTCTTGCGCCGTCGGCACTCTACACCGACGGCACACTAGCAAACACCTTTTAATGTCATAATAACATAAACCATGTATATAAACTATTTACTTTCTTACAATAAACAGATTTCAACCGTTTGTGTTGGGTCTCATTTCTCCCGCTGCGGCCAAGACACCTTTAGCCGTCACTACGATCAGTCGAGTGAGCCTGCTCGACTGGCAGCGGTCCCCCTCCTACCTACCGTCCTGACTCTTTCCGCTTGCTACCCTGGGCGACCCGGGAGCAAGCTCCCATCACCTTATCTATTTATGTATTTATTTCCATGGATAGGCAGGGCTAGGGCTCTAGGGACTTAGTGTCTTAGACAAAGGGGCTCTAGGCTCACCAGAGAGTTAGGTTCCCTTTCTTTCCTTATATTCTGTTCGCCGGGACGCGATGCCTTACAACCATCGCTTCCCGCTCGTACAACTGTCTTTATCAACATTGTAGTATGTACGGTCAGCATTAAAAGTAGCTTAACACTTAAGTCCCATGTCAAAGTTTAGTAACTGTTCTACCTATTCAAGGGGTTTGTAAAAATGTTACTTTGACATGGTAGTGTTCAGCTACTTTTGATGCTGACCGTACCATTGATAATAACCTAAGAGACCGTTGTACTATTATCGGCGACTACGTAATGTGAACTACAAATAATGATGCATGCTCTGACGTAATGACTTCAGAACACGTACGTTTCAATACTGTAATACTTACCATAAAAGTACGTATATCTTTGGGGTGTCTATATATTTGCTAACAAAATAACAAAACAGTGACTGACTAACTAACACAGTAAAGATATCTACAGTAGGTAAAATGTATCACAAACATACTGCAGTATGATAAGTATTTTGTATGAAATTTAAAGTTTGTCCATCTTGTTTACCGTACACTCTTGAAAGCGGATCGTGCCACTATTAAATTGAATTCCATAAATAAAAAAACTACTCTTGTAAATTAACTAGTGAATAAATTGACAAAAATGTATTGCGATGGATATCACATAAGGATTCATGACTCGTGTTCATGCCGTGTGGTCCCGGCAGAGTAGAATAGACCACCCTAACTCTTACCGAGGTGCCGTAAAAGGCGACTAAGGTAAAGCTGCTGGCATGATCTTCAGCACCCAGAGAAGGAAAACTTGAGGGAGGTCCGTGCCCCAGCAGTGGGGACTTAAATGGGCTAATGATGATGATGATGATTCATGACTCGTACCTACCATCAGATGATATGCCTGCTTGTCTGCCCCTTAGGTATAAAAAAAGGATATTTCGTATCGAAATGAAGATTGTTTTAACGTGATAATTATTTCATAATATAATATGGATGCACGACTAGTACCTACCATCAGTTCAAAGCAACACTCAAAAACAAGCAAAACCGAAGTATATAGTTAGTCTATAAGTTATAGATGAGTCACAGAATGTTGGCGCCGCCCGGCACAGAATAAAAACTCGATTCGATAACACCTATTTACTCTGGCGACCTGACCACAAACGAGCTTTTTATTCGACAGTCTATTTATGAAGTGCCTACTTACTTCGAATGTTTGCGATGCATTTTATAGTAAAAGATTCGTCAGTAATTCTTGAAACAGTTTTATTTAAACAATATCTACAACTGTTTTTAGGTTTTTTCAAGGTAAAATGAATTAATATTATATGCAGATCATGTTTATTTGATTCTTATGTTTAGTTATATTTTTAAAATTCTAGTGTTTAGTATATTTATTTTATATAACATTATCTTTTGGTTTAAAAAACGTCATTGCGAAATTGAGTACTGTTACTTTTTGATCTTTTTCGTAGGCGATTGTACTTATCTTTAGTTTTATATGTCCCTAAATATATTGCTAATAACTAAATGCGTTGTTCAACCCTTTTTTTTTGGTCCAAGTACCGGCCAGAATTTTTTTTGCTTTGCCAAATCTTGACATTTGAATACACTGGGGACAAGTACTAACAGAATACAGCAAAAACTTTTCTTTGGCCGGCACTTTCATATTTGGACCAATTGAAAGTCCGAGTAAGTTCTTTGCCTCACTGTCTTTAAAGTTATCTACGCACAGATAACTAAAGGTACATAGATAATTTAATATCGATGCATCAGACCTAATAAAACGGCAGACAGTCAAAAAACTGTAGAGCAACAATCTGGAATTAGTTCCAGGTGTCAATCACTTGTCAATCTCAGAGACTCATTAGCCCATCAATCATCGCCCATTGTTTTTGCTTACTCACACATGCTAATTCATAGTGTAATCCGGTTAATTAAATTTGTGTTATCGTTTGCGGATAAGCAGGTATATCAAAAGTAGATTTTGGTCATCGGTATGTGTCAATTTTGACTTCATCGTTTTTGCATCTGGTTTAATACGAAATACCTACAAATTAGTCCTTTGATACCTAAATACATGTCCGTTAGTCATTTCGTTCTTCAATTGAGTCTTTTTTATTTAATACTTTTTAGTGAATTGTGTAAATAAAATAATAAGAGAATGACGATAGAAATAAAGTAATCATCAATAGGTATGTTAGTATTAGATACGTTATGTATTCATCAAAACAAAAAAATCACACGTTTATTACGTTGAGTTCAAATTATTAAAGTTTTATTATAATCTGATAGTAAATATTTTTTAGTTAGACACGGTTTAAAGTAGATTTTATATTTTAAAGAGATAATATTTGAAACATACAACAGAGCGATGATCTTAGCTCAGTGGTTCACTTACTTTACTTTACTTTCTTCGGCGCTACAACCCTTTGTGGGTCTTGGCCTCTTCTACTATAGATTGCCAAGCGCGACGAACCCTGGCTGTCCGTCTCCAGTTCGTATTCCATGTACCAAATCGCATGTTATATCGGTTGTCCATTTTCCTAAGCCGGTTTCGTTTGTAATTTTGAAAGAAAGAAAGAAAGAAAGAAAATATTTATTATTATAGACATCACAACACAGAACATATCGCAATTATAAACAGAACACAATTTGGTACAAACAGAAAACAAAACATAAAACAATTAAAAATACATAAAAATAAAACAAAACGAAAAAAAAAACAAAACTATATTCAATCATGTCCAGACAGTGCCAAATGAATATAATGATGTGTTATGACGTCTAGTATAAATGGCCCTCACTCAGCTTATGTCACAGCCCAGACAAAGGCCATGACGCTGGTTTTCAGTGAGACCAGCTGAATGAGTGCCACGGACGCTTGTCTAGTGTATTTTGTGTACCTAACGTGTATGTGTAATGTGGGTATATATATCTACTAAGATTATATCTACTAATTTTGCAGTCCGGTATAAATTGTTCTTTGTAGACGTTTTCGTAACCAAGGATTTGTTTTCCATGCTGGTTGGCTAGTCCCGCGATGAACCCTTCTCTTTTACCCGGGCAGTGATACGAATTGCACTGGCAGAGTTCAGAGCTCAGTGGTTCAGAACCTTTGTATAGGGAATCTTCTAAACATTGAGAAGATTCCCGCGAAATCCAGACGCGCCTTCCAGAAGGGTCGAGTCGCGCCGGTCTTGTTTCGAATTCGAGTATGCCACTTTGGATTATTCAAATCTATGCGCGTAATTCTACCATTAGCTCTGATGTAAAGCATCGTGAAGGAACCTACATATTTCGGATAATTTCTGAAACGTATAACTTTGATTCAGTTGGTCTTAAAAGTGCCCTATTAAAAGGTACCTTGTTAAAAGGGTTGTGAAGGTCTGACCACTAGGCTAAGATGAGAGGGATGTTTACTGTATTGTTATCTCCTTATATACGTAATTATACATGAATTTTGTGTCAGCCTGTTAAAGTCCACTGCTGGACATAGGCCTCCCCAAATGTTCACCACTGGAAACAAGTCATGATGTTAAATAATTATATATTAAACTAGACTAACCATTATCTTGAAAGGTGAGGACCACTGGCCCAGAATCCATTAGATAGGGACCTAAACGGTACATCAAATTCACAGCTTATCGGCATAATTGATCACTTGCTAATTATTATGTTAACATCCAATTAGGATTTGTCAATGTCAATGAAAACACTGTGGGACGATGCAACCGCCCCAAAAAAAAAGGTCATCTCTTTTGGCGCGAGCAAAAAAACTTGTCAAACTTTTTTCTGATGAATCAAAGAGCTATAAAAACCGAGCAAAGGACCTGATAACGGGGTGCCCTGAATACAATCAGTATGAGCTGTTTGATTGCATATTGATTTAACACGTGGTTTCTTATCCTAAGTGAGGTAAGGTTCACATTGATTCGTTGATCCTTGGTAATATTATTTGTCACGCCTCAATTCGCTGCAGGAATCCCAATACTGATAATATATGAAAATTAAACGACCAAAATGTAATATAAAGTGACAAAACTTTGCGAATTCCGAACTGTGCATTTTTCTTTGCCTAATCGGAAGACATCATCTTTTTATGTGGTAGGTATCGACGCCCTGTTGGTCTAGTGGTTTAAGTACTGGGCCGTGTTCTCAGGGTCCTGGGTTCGATTCCCGGGTCGAGCGAAAAGTATGTTTCTAATGTTTCGAACATAGCTCGGGTTTGTGATCACCAATCCGCATTTGGCAAGCGTGGTGATTAAGCCTCCCATAATAGTAGCGATACTTGATTTTTATGATGGAGGCCCTGGCCCTGCAGTGGGACACTTTATAGGCTGATACTTTACTTACTTTACTAGGTGGCAGACGAGAAGACGCCTCAACTGCAACATAAGTGGCATCACTAGAGCGTTGCCAAACTTTGAACTACCCTTCACCCCGGATTGGATCGCCAATCCATGGTATATTATAGTATATAACATTTACCTTATATCTATTTCATAACATTATTTAGTAATTAGCTATTACTGGCGGCTGAAGCATTTTCACTTCAGGGCGTCGAATTGTTTACAGTAATAATGACATGAATGAATATAAGAATATCAGGCAAAATCACATACATTAACCTATTCGTTTCATTACTTTAAGACTATTCTTAAAGTAAGTAAAATTAGGCACTTATAAAATAAATAAAAAGTGTTTTTTCGGACCATACAATCCATAGTGTTGTTAGTAACAATGATTGTCTTATAAATTTATGTTAGTATTTTAATCATTTTATGATATTTATATTTATCAAATTCAAATTTAATTATTTTATTAAAATTTTCAAAACAATCAAACTTACTTTAATTGGTTTAATGGTTAATTACTTATACGTTGGGGACTACGGTGCGCCAGCCTCCTCGTGTGGCCTTTTCGGTAGTTTTTTTACTCTGTTTGGAGCTGCTACCGGAAGGGTCCTGGCATCCCTGGGCGACGGCGGGTAGTAATTGGCATGACCGCCCATTGCTACACGACGGCTAACAGCTGGACACACACGGGAGGGCTCCTGGAGTAGTTCTGTCGACCCCCAGTTGAGCCCTCCCGGGGGCCTAGAACCGGCCTCACGGTTTAGGGCGAAAACCCCTCTTCTTTAGCCTTATTTGAACTGGGCCCGGGGCCCTGTCCGGCGTCACGTTACGAGTGACAGAGTTTTAACGTGGGCCCCACCGGAGTGGAGCGCCTTCGCCAAAAGGCCTGATTCGTTGGACAGCTCAGTCGTTGGACGGTGTGCCAATTTTCCCGGCTTCGCATCCAGCGGAGTTCGCTTCGAAACCTGAGGGGTTTATTTCCCCAACCCACTCTGCACTCCAACCAGCAGTGTATGGGTGGAGAAGGGTACCCGCAGTCCTCCTTCCGGTGGTGTTTCCACTGCAGCCAGCAGTGTGGGTCCCATTCGGGGGGCGGTGTTTGATGGGCCTTGGGAAAGGCCCTGGGTCCTTTGGACCGGAGTGCTGGTGAGAGGCCGTGCTGACGTGCCATCTTGCCCTCAACGGTTCGCGGCGGGATCCCTCGAGGTCATAGGGCCCGTGTTCCGTTCGGATTTTTTGGGCAACGGTCGGAAAAAGCCTCAGAGTTTTTAGTGGGTATGGTCCTGGGAGCAACCCAGGGGAGAGCCCCACACTACCCGGCCGACTCCCAGTGGCCGGAGTGTACATAAGGCGGCGCCGACGTCGGCTCCTTCTGAGCCGGCGGCATTTTCTCCGAGTCATCAAAAAAAAATCATCTATTTATCACATACCTACACATCTTTATTACAAAATTACCCACTATAAATAACATATACCTATATTATGCCGCCTTTATAATATTCGAAATTAATTTTGAGTTTGTCTATACTTAATACATACTTTAACTCAATATTATACAAACATTAAATTTGTAAGAGTATTTGATCTAAACATGATGTATGGTGCATTCAGAAGCGATCTCTGTTTCTGTTGTAAGTAACTTGTATGTCAAATAGGTATTTTGTTAGGTATCCGCAGAATATCAGCGTCGAGGCTCTGTGTCTCGACAAATAGCTGAGCGGGGACCTTTTTGGCGCCTCTTAGAATTTAGATATTATACTGTACCTAGATTAGGATTAAATTAATAAGTAATGTGTTTTGTTCTGTATTTTTGGTGCCAAATAAACATTTTTCTATTCTATTCTATTCTATTTAATTACACGTTGAAATTTTGTCAATTAAGGTGACGGGTAGGGCACACTAGCGACGCCAATCGATTTTAATTTTTAGCTAGCTAACCGAATCTTTTTTAAACAATTTAGGGGTTACAATCTCTCGGCAAACACTTATAGTATTTATAAGTACCCGTCACCATAAAGTATTATAAAAAAATATTTTATTTTATTGAATACATACGTCTTCTTCGTTTGTTTTTATGATCAGACTATGTGAATTTAGAAATAAGTTATTCTATACATATACCTAAATAGCATAGCTTGACATACGTACGTAGTTCATCATTATAGAAAATAATACTTGAGTACTTATTTCAATATTTGAGATCAATAATTTGGTACCTAACTCTACGCAGTTACTGTGGTTCATGTTCTTAATAATAAAATGTGTCGGGAGATGTTTTCACACTTTACACATAATATTTAAGTGATATACTATTAGTGTATAATATTTCTTACAGCTATTCTAAATGAATAAACATACCAATTACGAACTTGTAGGTAAGTCACTGCAAACCAAGAATTTGTTGGGAACAAACACTAACACGCACATAAAATCAAATAGATATTATGTTCTTCCGTAGCTATGTTTATGTTATTATACAATGACATAATTATTGTTACTTGTTTACGAGTTTGTGCCATTACACTACATTGTGTTTATGTACTGTTATATTATTACAAATGTTTCGCGATAGAATAATGTAGAATAACTTTGTCCATTACTTATTGAAACTTGATTTTTTTTTTATGCTAGAGGCGGACAAACGAGCAAGCGAGTCACCTGATGGAAAGTAATCATCGCCGCCCATGAACATCTGCGAAATCAGAGAGATCGCTAATGTGTTGCCGGCCTTTATTTTAAAAAAGAGTACGCTCTTCTCTTGAAGATCCCTAAGTCGTAGCCGTCCGGAAATACTCCTGCAGCCAAACTGTTCCACAGAACTGAGGTACGTGGTAGAAAGTTCCGGGAGAAACGCACAGTATTAGACCGCCATCCATCTATTTTGTTGATTCTATTTTGTTTAAGCTTGTCTAGAATAAAATTATAAATAGGTAATATTTGATTAAATGCATTTTGAATGATAAATTCTCTTTAATGTTAGTTTCCTCCCAAAAATACGTAAAAGTTATTGAATGGAAACTTAATGTATCCAACGGCGCGTAATCTGATGATAACCGACATAAAATAAAATAAAAATATTATAAGTTGCAGTTTAAAATATCTCAAAGAAAATTGAATGCAAATTAAATATATTAACCTAAAGTGCCCCGCCCTCACTTCGTTTCGGGATATTAGTTCCTATTTATACCAATAGATGGCCCTAAGTGTCGGTTACATCGCGCAGGCGTTTCGAATTTTCGGATTACCTATAAGCGTTGCCGCTGTCTGTAGGATTTACCCCTATATAAATAGTATAGATAGATGAAAGTAATCTGTTTATAACTTTGAGTATACTCAAAGGTTTATAACTATATGATTGGATAGAACATGATTACGTCATAGGCCCAAAAGTAAAGTCAAATAAAACAAAGTAAATAAAGAGCTAGTATTTGGCCTGTCACCACTTAAAAGCGAATATAAGTTATTCTCCATACTTACCCGTTGAGGTCCGTGTAGTAAGTACCAAGTGATTACCTCAGGATTGATGACTCGTATTTATCTTCACTTGTGTGAACTCATCACTTCACTCAAAGCCGGTTTTAAAAATCAAACTAATAGTCATAAGTCTTATAAAAAGAGCAATTATGTAAACATTTAAAGAACATAGAAGGGAAGGGCTGAGAGCGCGAGGAGGTATCATTTATCTTCATCAATATGAGGGGATGGTTTCCCACCCGAGAAAAATCGCATCATGTAGATCATTCATAAGCAAGTTGACTATCTCCATAATGAACATATAACCTATATAGTAGTAAAACAGCAGTTTTTAATAAAATATGAGACAATGTCCTTAAGTTATAATTGATGATCAAACGAACTTCTGGAAGTGAAGTTCGATCGATATTATATGAGTTGCTTCATCCGAGGATATATTACTAACCACGTAGTCCTTTTATCCTACAAGGCATAATCGCACGCTTTTTAGAGAGAATCGAATAATCGATTCCCCATAGTTTTTTTTTTTTTGTCTGTGGTATACTTACTCTGTCACTATCGTCCGACCGCTCCTAGCTCATTTATTTAGAGACAAGATCTTATAAAGATGCCTATTATGATCCTATCATTGGGCACGTGGTGGGAGGGTGTTTTATATCCTCGGATGAAGCAACTCATATAATATCGATCGAACTTCACTTCCAGAAGTTCGTTTGATCATCAATTATATGACGTTGCTTCATCCTTCGGATATATTACTAACCACGTAGATGTTCAGAGATCAAAGGTTTTTAAACCTGGATATGTGTATTATGTTTGTAAGATAAATAATGCAATTTTTACCATAGGCAATCTTTATTTACTATAAACAAAAACTTAAAATTTCACGCTTATTATAAAATAAACAAATAAAAAAATCAACGTCTGGGTAACATTTGTAACTTAATATGAAACTTATAAAATTTAACAGAAGTTAACGTAAGTCCTACTGATATTACCTAATTAGGTACAAAATAATTACATATTATTTTGATTCAAAGCGGAACATAATATAGAATGAGCGAAAGCTCCATCCGTATTTATCGGACGATTGTAAAATCTGGCGAATGTTAAAGATGTACTCGTCCAACCCGCTGTATTATATATCGTATTTATGTCTACACCTGCAGAAGCGGCGGCTGACGTGGATGCGTGGCGCGTGCTATGCGCGCCAAACATCTGCACGTCAATGCCACTCTCAGCCAAAACCTGTCTCAGCCACCTACTGATAGTTTGCGACGAAGCTTTATTGTGAGGTTTCTTGAAGGTAAGTAGGAGGCTATCGGTACCTGTTGACCTCAAAGCTGCAGTAACTGTCAAATAATCCTGTAAGACTGTAGCAGGACAAATTTTCGAATTTTCTCTGAAATATGGAAGATTTAAAACCGGTTGTTCGCGCCCAGCAGCTGATGTTTTAATAGCGTCAGTTATGGAAATTTTTAACCCGGTATGAGATTGAACTATATTGGGAATCTTAATAAGTGATAGGGTCTGGACCCTCTGACCCGTGCATAAAGCTAGCAAAATTGATACTTTCTTCGTAATTTTCTCTAAAGGAAGCGAACTGTTTGGGTGCCAGCTAGAAACAAGATTGAGAACTACTTGCGGATCCCAGGTACTGCAATATTTTGGTCTGGGTGGGTTTTGTCTGTATATTCCCTTTAATAAACGTTTAACTAGATCGTCTGACCCTATATTATTCCCTAAGAGTAACGATAGAGCAGACCGATGACAATTGACAGAGCCGTAAGAGGCGCCCTTATTGAACATTTCTGTTAAGAACGTAATGATGGACGTTACTGAAGGGTTATACACTTGTATGTCGTTTTGGGAACAAAACTGCCACCATAATCTGTATGAGACTTCGTATTGTTTCATTGTATTTGGGGAAATAGAGGCTAAGACTAAGTCTAGTGCTACGAAAGGAGTGTTTCGTCTGGTGAAAGCCGTCCTGAGAGCGTCGCGGCCCCCAGGGTAAGGCGGTTGGACAACGGGTGATGCGACCTGAAACGGGAGCGTAAAAGATCTCGGTTAGGTTTGAAATAAATTATTTCTGAAACAGTTATGCTTTTGAGCAGTGGACACCACGGTTGACCCGGCCAATAAGGAAAAACTAATATGCCAATTGCCCTATTATCTAAGATTTTTCGTAAACACTTGAGTATTAACGCGAAAGGGGGGAACGCATAGAAAAAATAAGAGTGCCAGTCCACTGTAAAGGCATCAACAGTCAAAGCATCTGGATCCGGTTTCCACGATATGTACGAGGGGCATTTGGCGTTGGTTCGAGTGGCGAATAGATCTATGTCAGGCTGACCAAGTTTATCAACTATGACTCGAAACGCCTTGTCCGACAGTTCCCACTCGGTGTCAATGTTTATCTTCCTAGACTCTGCATCAGCTTCTACATTATCACGAGTGTTAATGTAGGAAGCGAACAGAAAGATATTGCGTTGTTCGCACCACTGCCAAATTTCCCTTGTGAGGTTATTGAGATGCTGAAACTGAATTCCCCCCATGCGGTTTTTTAGCTCAGTGCCGTCGTATTATCAATACGAAGCAATATACTACATTCTGACATGTTTTTTGCAAAACACTTCAGTCCCATGAAAACCGCTAGCAATTCTAAGTAGTTTATGTGAAATGATAATTCATCATCTTTCCAGCTGCCATTCACACCTAAATCATTACAATAAGCTCCCCAGCCACTTCTGGAAGCGTCTGTGAATATTTCCATTGCGTAATTTTGGTCTGTTCTCATAAAATTATTTGCGGTTGTAATATTTGTTTCCCACCATAGTAAATCCGGTAATATGGAATTATCTAATTTTATTTTTGACTCATAAGATTGATGCTTCTGAAGGGCTAAGAATTTTTGCCGTTCTAAGTATTTTGTATAAAGCCATCCGTATCTTATTGCTGGACAAGCGGCTACTAATACGCCGATTAATTGAGAGAACTCTCTAATTGTGCATTTAGGAAGTTTAGAATACTTCTTTACTAAATGTAATACGTTGTCACGTTTCTCTGGTGGTAAACTCAAGGATAAGTCTGCGCTGTTCAATATAAAACCTAGAAATCTACAAGATTTTTGTGGTTCTAAAACGCTTTTCTTATAGTGCGATACGATAAAGCCTAGACATTCAAGGAGGCTTAATGTCTCTTTTACATTCCGGTAGCATTCAGAATACGTGTCGCCGATGCAAAGAATGTCATCTAAGTATATGACTGATTTGTGGCCCCTACCCCTAAGATAATTGACAACTTCTCTCATGATTTTGGTAAACACCCAAGGTGCAACTGAGAGACCATAGGGTAAGGCATTAAACTGATAAGTATTATTGTTATTCCCGTTGCTTCCAAAGACAAAACGTAAGTATTTGCGATGATTTTTGGCTACTGGTATCAAAAGATACGCTTCTTTTAAATCTATGGTTGCTAAAAAACCCCCCTTTGGAATGAGTTTTGCAGCAGTTCTGTAGTCCTCCATTTTAAAATGTAAGTGGTCTATGTATTTATTAAGTGATTTAAGGTTAAGAATGAACCTTTTACCCCCGTTGGCTTTGGGGGCTAAGAATATATTAGATATAAAGTCATTTTCAGAACGGCTGCAGACAGATATGGCCCCTAGGTTTAATAATTCCTGTATAGCAATGTACATGTCCGATTTTTCCTCAGAGGATAGTGTATTATTTGGAATATAGGTTTGTTTAACATTACACTTAAATGGAATAGGAAAACCGTCAGAAATCCATTTAAGTACCGTAGAATTGTAGGTAATTCTACGCCAACATTTATAAAAATATTGAACTCGGCCGGCATGTACCTCTATGCATGTTGGTTGGCAGCACGATGTCTGAACTGAGTTGTGGCCGGCGTCTTCGAGTGTGGCGCTGGTGGGGCAATCCTGCGTCCAGCTGGGATGGTCTTCTTCGACCCCCCTCGTCCCCCCCTGTTCGACGATGGGTAACGAGGAGGGCCCCTCCAGTTTCCCTGCGGCCGGTACTGGTTGGTCGAAGGTTGAGGTGCAGATGCGACTGTTGATTTAACCACCGGGATAGACTTCTTGATTTGAAGACTTTGTTTCTCGATCGCTCTTGACGCTTTTATCTTTTCAGAAAGTTTGTTGCCAAAGAGCATGTCGTCTCTGTCTATTTCTTGTATAATGGTCAAAAATGACTTGTCTAAACCAGGCGAAATATACTTCTTCCGGGCCTCAGTTTCTCCGAAGTGAAGATCGCACAATAGACGACAGCTATCGCTCAAATACTTTACAGCTGAGAGTCTATCTTTATCACTCTCGAGCAAAAGTTCCAACCCTTTATTTAGGGACGTAATCCCCGCGCCCAACTGCTGTTGAACACCTTCGATTCTTTTATCGCGGTATCGGGCGGAATCCGCCACAGCTGCCAGAATTTCTGGGTTTAATCTAGGCGCTTGCAGCAGTGGACAGTTTTCAGGTGCTGGGTTCTGCTTAATTAATTTTTCTTTAAGATCTTTGTCCATACCTTTTTTCAGAATAGGAATCCACAGAAGTGACAAATTTTCATGAATTTTAGGTCCAAATTTGGGAACGTCCTTCACGATCTCGCCTAAGGCTGCGATAACGTCTGGATTCAATTCGTTAACAGTGGTAAGTTCCGGTTCGTGATCAACACTATTTGTGCAATTTAGTTCATCATCTACGTTCACGCATGGTGGACTGATCTCCTTAATGATGTTTATTTGATTATTTTGCTCAATTTCTAAAAAAGAAATAAAAATATTTTTATTTTAGTGCGGAAAAATTAAAGATATTCTACGCCGTGTGTGTTAACACGCGGTTAACTTCATGGCTTTAAAATTCGTCACTTTTTAAACAGGGGGATAGTGACAAGCGGAACATGGATGATTTACTCAAAATTGAGTATGGTACACCATCGTGTTAACACACGGTTAACCTCACGGTATAATATGCAACGCTGTGTTGGCACTCGGATAACCTCTGCGTGCTACTTTCCAAAAGGAATTTGAACCACTGGGGTATCACTTTGTAAAAAAATAGTTAGAAATTAATCAGAACTAACCCGTATTATTTTCGCCGTCTGAGGAGTCAGATTCAATAATCCGCTGGCGTCTGCGTCGTTGTTTATCCTCCAATCTTCGTATTTTACGTTGATAATGTTCGATCTTATCATTACGCTTTCTTTTCGGCATAATTGCAAAAAAAAAAATACTTTGCGGGTATTTCGAACTAGTTTCGCGGACGATTTTAAGCGCGTACGCACACTGCCTCGCACGAAAAAAGAATGAGCTAGGAGCGGTCGGACGATAGTGACAGAGTAAGTATACCACAGACAAAAAAAAAAAAAAACTATGGGGAATCGATTATTCGATTCTCTCTAAAAAGCGTGCGATTATGCCTTGTAGGATAAAAGGACTACGTGGTTAGTAATATATCCGAAGGATGAAGCAACGTCATATAATTAAAAGTTTTTACCCATATAATATTAATTTTGGAATTGCTGGGGCCGGCCGAAAAGCATATGGAATGGGTGTTTCAGATGAGCGGCGGTGATCACTTTACATCAAATGTGCTACCTGCTCGTTTTAGGCTATAATGTTTGACAGTGGGAGAGCCATGCTTCGGCATGAATGGGCCGGCTCGACCGGAGTGATACCACGGCCTTACAGAAAACCGGCGTGACGCAGCACTGTGCTGTGTTTCGCTGCGTGAGCGAGGGTACCGGAGGCCCAATCCGGGGGAAAGGGGGGGTTTAACGGCGGAAGGTTGGCAAAACTAAGATGAGGCCTACTTCCCTGTCAATGACGGCTAAAAACAGTAGTTTTCCGCACTGTAGTTTGTAGAAGCTTCACAATATGATGAAATTGTGCAGGTTTTTTTTTTTATGAAATTTTAGGCTCCAGTCTACTACATTACTTGGTCTAAATGGTTTTGTAATCAATGTTAAAATGTTATGTTATGTTATGTTATGTAATGGTATGTAAGCAATGTTTTGTCGAAGAAAAATAAATCTTATATTTAACAGCTGGAAAAATCATCACCGCGTTTTGTCCCGGTGGCGTCCCAAGCCGTCGCTTCGAAGCCGGTTTTAATATTTAACACTAAAAATAATTATATCTATGAACTTCTGAGCTATAAATACACAAATAGAACAGTATTTGTCAAAGTTGTTTGACTCACGTACTCTTTGTTCCCACGGTTAACTGAATTATTGTGCGTTGTTCTTAGACATAGACAAAGGACTGGGTTTATTAATATCCTTTGAAATTATCATACTAACTTTGTTTGTATCATATTATTTGATAAGATTTTTTCGAATTCTGATTCTATATTACCGTTAGGAAAACGAAAACTTTCATTAAGTCAATTTAGCGCTTGTCTGCGTGTATGATTTTTATCGTGTTAATGAGAGGAATGTAGATTTTAATAGCTTAGCAATAATGTGAAGGTGGAACACGTTTTTTTGGTCCATTTCTTTCATTAATAATTATACACTTTCCCCCAAAAGAAGAAAATAGGAACGCGAGCATTTGAACTTGAATAGCTATAAACAAAAGGGTTAATAATCGTGAAGGTTTTGTTTGTAGGCATATCACTTATCACTTTCTGACTGGTAGATTGAACACTGAGATTTGTAGCAAGAATTTTGAATCTACGTATCAAATTTACTAGCTGTTATTAAGTTAAGATAGTGCTGTAAATGATATCCTAGTGATAAAAAGAAGAAATTGAAAATCACGTAAGTACACAGACAGACATTGTTTTTTTAACCTTCCTTCATGTTTGCCGCGACCCAACAGACACGCGACACCGGACGTCGTCTAGGCTTTCAAACGTCTTCCTTAGTCTATCGAGTAGGTACTTAGTATAACTGCAAGACCTGGCTTCGGCTCACCATCTTTACCAACAATCTCGGACGACAACAATTAATTTTGAAAGGAACAAGCACCAAATCAAAAGTATAAAATAGTCGTTTTTTTTTCTACACACAACAAGATTAATAATTTCTACAAAAAACCAAACCTGTGGTATATTTTTATTTTGATTAAAGACCACATTTCTAAAGTGTGTAATGTGCAGATCTGATAAAATTGCAGAAAATAAATCTTAAAAGTGTCTCTTTTTTTAGGCAGAATTGACGTTTTCAGCATTTATAACTTTTTAAACAAACATTATTTTTCTGAAAACCTATTCTAAATGTACCTAAACGTTGTCCATTAAAGCACAGTTAAATATGAAACAGTACCATTCATATTTACTTTGAAAATTAAAAGAAAAGTTAGTATTTTCTACACACAACAAGATAAATAATTTCTATAAAAACCCAAAAAGTTACTGTGGTATATTTTTATTTTGATTAAAGACCATATTTTTAAGGTGTGTAATGTGCATATCAGATAAAATTGTATTCATAATGCAGAAAAAAAATCTTAAAAGTGACTATTAGTATTTTATACACAGCTTTTCAAAAAATCTCCATACAACTCGGCAATTTCATACTTTAACCCCTAATAGATCTAAACTAACGTTGGCTGCCTACATCGCTTGCTAAATAGATTACGAACACATTCATTCGCGCGTGCAGTGATCCCCGCCGTGTTAGCCGTGTGGTTCCTGGCAGAGTAGAATAGGCCACCCTCACTCTTACCGAGGTGTCGTAAAAGGCAACTAAGGTAAAGCTGCTGGTATGATCATCAGCACCCAGAGAAGGAAAACTCTGCATTTTTATCAAAATCCTCGCCAACCCGTCTGCCAAGCGTGGTGAGTATGGCAATTACCCCTCATGTGATTGAGGGAGGCCCGTGCCCCAGCAGTGGGGACTTGAATGGGCTGACGATGACGATGACAGTGATCCCGGTGTGGTTTGGCACGAGACAATGATAGATACGGTGATATGGGACGTGGGATAGAGACGTAGGGCAACAAACTCTTCGATAACACTATCAGCTACAGCCGACTTTCCGTATCTATTTACTTTGTCAAATTAAAATATAACCTGCAAATGCCAGAAGACTTGTCAAAATTCGAAGAAGAAGCAATGGTGGCTCAGTGGATATGAACACCCCTTCCATACGTGATCGTGGTTAAAGTCCGGGCATGTACCTTTACAGTTTTCAAATCTGTGTGCGTATTTCTACCATTAGCTTGGCGGTGATGGAATACATCGTTAGGAAACCTGAAACTGAAATCCGAAACATGCAGATGTTTCGGATGGTTTCTGAAACGTGTAATCAGGATTCAGTTGGTCTAGTTTTCCTGTTAAAGGGTTGCGAAGGTCAGACGGTAGTCGCTTGATTGTAATTATCAGACTCCCCATATCTTGAATCATGGTCTAAGCGTACCCTGGGATACAAAGCGACAGCTTTAGAAGCAACCGGAAGAAGATTAATAAATACCCTGCAAATGCCAGAAGCCTTGCCAACCTTCACCCATCCTTACAGTCAATCTAAGTGTGAACCGTGCTAACTCTGTCGCAAGCGCTAAAAGCCACCATTTGTTATCGTTGCGCCTAGCTCAATTTAGGTGCCGTTGCATCGCCAAATGCATAACAATTATGTAACCATTATTTGCTACTGCGCCGACTGTATTTGCATTTGAATGGGTTTTAATCTGCACCGGTACTTACCGCCTTGTAGTAGAAAATCAACTTGTAGTCATATTGTGAGACAAAAATAAATTACTATTTCGCAAGTAATAAATAAACTTTTAATCTTTAGAAAGTATAGTTTTCGTAATAGGGTCATTGTCAAAATGCTTCAAAATAATGTTCAGTTTGAATAATATTGAGAAAATTCATTAATATGGGATCACTCGGTAGTTTAAAAACTACAGCAAATCTATTATCGTAATTCACTAAATATTTTTTTTGTGCTTCGGCAAGAACAGTTCGTCGCCAAGTTTGCTTCGGACGGCCACGCTTGCGCTTCCCCTGAGGATTCCAGAACAACACTTGTTTGGGAATTTTTGAATGAGTGGTTTTGTCTCTTTCCATTTCTCGCATTCATAAATCTGTTCTAGATTTAACATCACTGTTGAATATTTTAAGTTTCACTCTATTAGAGAGGTGTTTGGAACGCCATACGGGACCGAGACCAGAGAAGTATTTGAGGATAAATAATTGACAGATTCTTTTTGCTATTTATTTTTTATTTTTATACACTCCATAACAATAAAAGAAATAACTCAAATTTCCCTTGTACGCTATCTAACGTGAAAAATTGAGTTTCTTCAGCTTATTTATCGTATTTCGCTGTCTCTAGAGTCGAAATACAGCGTGGTAGAAACGTATTTTACAAAATTAAAGCAAAGTTAAAGCGCACTATTAAACAAATGCTTCACAGTCTGGCAGTAATTTTAAAAACATTCGGCAATTAAAAGTAGATACTATTTCCATCGCTCTTACCACATGTTAGTCTGTTGTGTGATACATATTATATTTGGGTATAATTATGACTAAAGTCAAAATTATTCATCCTTTTCCGTCTGGCGGCGAGCGTCTAGCCGGCGAGTGATCTGACTCATCCCATTCAAATTAGATGTTTTGTAACAATTTGGATGAATTGAATGTGTTCTATTTTTAATTGTATTTGTAGATCCGATAGCTCGTAACGATGGAGCCACTGACGTAAGTGAGATGACTTATGTATGTTGACATGTAACGGAGGCCTTTCTTCTTCCTGATATTTCTCCTTCTCTAGGACAGAATTTAGACCAAATCTCTCTAGACATCATATTATGTATCTGACGAGCACGCTATCTTTTTTGTCATACTATTAAAGGCCGGCAACCACAGATCACCCCCGTGCCGGCAACGCATCTCCACTCCCTCTGGTGTGGCTGATTTCCATGGGCGACGGTGATCGCTTACCATCAAGTGACTCGCTTGCTTGCCTCCCGTTCTCTTAAAAAAAAAACTATTAACTGTAATATGTAAAGTAATTTATTTAAAAATTGCACGAGTTTCATATTCAAAAGAAAGTAATCTTTTAGTTGATTCAGCGATCGCACAAAAAGGTAAAATGTCGTTTAATCTCATGTCATTTTGCAAGCAAAAAGCATCATAAAGAGAGCTCAAATTATACTGGTAGCTCATAACGCCGCAGTATTAAAAACGTATTTTGTTTAATGGACGCGTGATTGTCACACTTTAGTCCCACCGCTTTAGGTGATTTGGTCCAGTAATGCGATGTGACTCAGTGTTTAATGTACGGAGATAAACCCGGTGGCTATTTACTAATTTGCGGTTTATTAAAGTTATGTTTGTCATCGAAATGATATCAAACAAACCAACTAAAAAAAGAAATAATATAGGCAGCGCATAGCTTCCACAACTAATGAAAAATTTATAATATTTTATAGATTTTTTTATGTGATAGGTGGCACTCGAGCAGACGGATCACATGATGGTAAGCGATTGCCGACGTCCATGGACACCCGGGACAACAGTGGAGTCACAAGTGCGCTGCCAACCTTTCCCACAGATTGGGCCTCTGGTACCCTTACCCATGCAGCGAAACACAACACAGTGCTGCTTCACGCCGGTTTTCTGTGAGGCCGTGGTATCACTCCGGTCGAGCCGGTCCATTCATGCTGGAGCGTGGCTCTCCCACGGTCGAAATGTAGTGTAGATACAGGAACAGTTAAACATTTTGTGAAATTTATATCCTAAGTACTTCTCAGTTGTATACTTTTGAAGGAGTGATCGTGCCGTCTATATATATATTCTATAATCTTTATAGAGACGACTATGAAAAAAGGATTTGTGTAACAATCGTCATTCATGTAACAATTTAAATGAACGACCTGTGTTACACAAATCCTTTTTTATTTTGAACGTTTTGATCAATTTTTCATATTCATCATCATTTCAGCCAATAGACGTCCACTGCTGAACTTAGGCCTCCCCCGATGCTCTCCACACAGATCGGTCCTGTGCCTCCCGCATCCAATGGATTCCCGCGATCTTCACCAGATCGTCGGTCCACCTTGGAGGCTAAGGCTAGGAGGCCTGCCACGGCTGCGACTTCCTGTACGTGGCCTCCACTCGAGGACCTTTCCGCCCCAACGGCCGTCTGTTCTCCTCGCTATGTGCCCTGCCCATTGCCACTTGAGGCATGCAGTCCCTTGGGCTGTCTGTGACCTTAGTTCTCCTGCGGATCTCATCATTTCTGATACGATCACGCAGGGAGACTCCGAGCATAGCCCTCTCCATTGCTCTCTGGGTGACTTTGAGCCTCCTTAATCGGCACATTGTAAGCGGCCACGTTTCGGTTCCGTATGCCATCACTGGCAACACACACGCATCTATTGGCTGAAATGATGATCAATTTTTAATTTATTGTCTTAATTACCGTTACAATCAATAAAAAACTGATGGTAGCGCCACTAATCCGTAAATGGTCTCGTAAGCTTGAGCTTGAACTAAACTAATTTACATGTAATCAGTCAATTTATACACATTCTGATAATTAAAAATGACTATTTATAAGTATATACGTTGGTAATCAAAGTCAAGGTCCAAACGGCCTTTCACACGTGTTAAAGTCAGCCCGGACATCCTTCTGTTGACGCCTACAAAAACTTCTTCGACAGTATGTCGAAAACTACTAATGAATTAGTTTAAGGCCGTCTCAAATGTACAAATTGCTGGGAAACCCGTCAATGACTTGATTTTTTAAGGAAATAAATAGGCGTTTTTTACCAGACTACTTGTGACAATCAACGTACCATTGCTAATCGTTCCATTGAATATTTCAGTTAAGGACGTACAATAGGATATGACAGAGGAAATGTGTAACATATTGTGGATAGTATTTACCTACATATTCCACCATGTCGTCAGCTGTGACTGCGAGGTGTGGACTTTACAAGAGAACACTAAAAGGCGTTTGAAATTTGGTGCTAGGCTACCTTCGCACACAGAGGTCATCTCTGTGTTGTGTTTCGCTGTGTGAGTGAGTGAGAGTACCGGAGGCCCAATCCGAGGGAAAATAGGGGCTTAAAGGTTGGCAAGCGACTTGTGACTCCACTAGTGCTGCGAGCGTCTACATGTAGTGGCAATTGCTTACCACTAGGTAATCCGTCCGCTCATTTCCCACTTTACATATAAAGAAAATATACATAAAAAAAATCTCCAAATTTTGACGCACAGATTTTTTATACGAAAAGTCGTTTCAAGCCACTGATTAACTCGTTTATTATACTTAAAGATTAAAAAATATACAATAAAACATGTGTTCTTTATGGAACCTGAATTTATAATCAAATATTTTATGCACTAAATCAAAATCTACGTACAATATTGCCACGGCATTTCTACAGCAATCCTTACATTTGTGCAAAGGTACTCTTTTCCTTGCATTTTTTTTTAAAGTTTTAGGTCCCCAATATTTCAATGCTCAGGTGTTTTTTATTCGGCAGGAGTTCTTTACCACTAAACAACTCGTTTGCTTTCCTTAAACATTAAAAAAAAAAGATGAATTAAACGACAGCGAAAGTGTGATCAATTTGACTAATTAGCTAAAAGTTCACACTCCCGGATCTAGGAAGAGCTCATTTCGCACGGTGGGCATCGCCGCGCGATGTTCCGTCACCCACAGCCATTGCCGTTTAGTGACGCCATTTTTGTCTATTCACGCATTGTGGTTGTCTACGAAAAAATAAATTTGATTATCTAGTGTAATGGACTGTACTATAGATATAATAGTATAGTAAAGGTATAATAGTTTTAAATAAACCTGTAGGGAAGGGTCAATGAACTCCATGACCATCTCTTCTCAGGTTGCGTCCAAAGCTGTCTTTCGTAGGGTACGTTTAGATCATGATTCAGGATTTGGAAAGTCTGGTTCGGACATCTTTGCCGACTCTTATACTTGAGGTCTCGTTTGTGCCTGTTCTTCTGTAAGTCTTCCAAAAAAGACCCGCAGGACGCGTCTTCTGTCTACGTTTCTCTTGGACGTGTTTTCTTCCGACGCTTCGTATCGCCTGGCTCCTCCTTCCTCCGATCCTGCTTTCTACTCATAAACGACACCTCGTGCTGCCGTCGCCTTGACCGTCTTAGCCAAGCCATGTCATCCCATCTCTTCCCTGGATCACCTGGAAGAGGACCTGCACCGGACGCGAAGCCCTACTGTGCTCAGGAGAGTCTTACCTCATAGGGGTCTAAATAGTGTGTGTGAAAGAGGGAAGTGAGTTCAAGTTGAGTACCTGAACTCACTTCCCTCTTTCTCGTGAAATATATGTAGTTTGTTTCACCAACAACAACCTCTTTTATTTCACCACAAACCCCTTTAACTTTTTATTACAAAAAAGAGACTGCCGTCTGATCTTTGCCAACCTTTAACAGGAAAACCAGACCAACTGAACCATGGTTATAAATAAAATAAATAATTTTTACTCCTTGAACTACAATCACACTAAAATATTTCTAAAACATCAAATAAAAATGCGAAAAACAGCGATCAAGAATAGCGGAACACTAAATAATGCACCGTCAAGCCAACATTCTAACTAATCGATTGTTGTCAGCATTCCTCGATTGCATGAACTATGACATATTTTGTAATTAACACCAATATTCCTTTCATAAAATATTAGTACTCCTATAATTTTAAGTAAATGATAAATAAGTGAGTCTCATAAAAGTTTATAGCGCCATAAATATTTTGTGCCTGTCTATGACTTAAAATGCTGCAAAATTTACCTTGCATACGGAAAAGCTTTTATTTAGTAGGTACATATTTTAGCCAAAATAAACGTAAATTAAGTTATTTTCCTACATTAGTTTGTTAATGCCTATTAAGTACCTACTAAATATTTGTAGCTACCTAGCTACAAATATTTTATTCCACCCATTTATCATATGACCCCCTTATTAGACATCGCTAACTAACGATTGTCCTGGAACTAATGTCGTGCCAGTCCATTTTAACATTGCGTGTTGGAACGGGATGACATGAGCTTTAGTGCGGTATAATAAGGTGGTGAGTGTTTAAAATATTCATAAGATGTTCACTTACTTAGTATGAAAATGTATTTTAAAGATTTTCACTTTTATTAATATTCACATTCCCTACATCTCTAGCCATTTTTATGTGACATATTTGCGTGTATTGTATCTGTAAAAACTAACTCTGCCCCTACAACTCAGTAATCTGCAAAACTCGAGAGGATTAGCCAAAAAAACAGTATGTTTATTTAAAATATATTATTTTACAAAAAATTCATACAATCTCTCAACTCACCATGCCATTCCCAGTTTCGTCCAAGGCCACTACTTCCCCAGGGTACGCTTTAAGAGAAATTAATATTGACCGTGGGAGAGCCACGCTTCGGCATGAATGGGCTGGCTCGGCTGGAGTGATACCAAGGCCTCACAGAAAACTGGCGTGAAGCAGCACTGTGTTGTGTTTCGCTGAGGGAGTGAGGCTACCGGAGGCCCATTCCGGGGGAAAGGAGGGTCAAGAGGTTGGCAGCGTACATGTGACTCCACTGGTGTCGCGGGCGTCTATGGCGGCAGCAATCGCTTACCATCAGGCGATCCGTCTGCTTGTCTGCCACCTATCACATAAAAAGAAAAAAATTAATATTCCATGATGCATTAACAGTTAACTTTAAGGTGATGCGGAAAGGACAAATTATTTGTTTATTATTTATTGCACAAGAAAAAAAAAAAGTGCAATTGGCGGACTTAATGCTATACAGCATTCTCTACTAGTCAACCATTGGGCGATGCAGAAATATCTATGACGGCTAAATAAATATAGTATACCTATCCATAAACATACATGAGAGTAATATAACATAATAAACCTACTTATACTATAATAATATAATAAAAAAAACAAAAAAAATAATAAACGACAAATACCGGCTTATCTCTACTAACATCTAGTAAGCATTAAAGAGTTAGAATAGGCACATCAAATTAATGAAATGAATGGACAATTCTAGCCGAAATGATTAGTAAATGCTAATCATGTGTGCGTACCAATATGTTGACCTCATTTTAACGCACCAATAAAGACCGACTCCGACTAAAGTATACCTACGTTTAGGGAGATCTTAAGTAATCCTATAAAGTAAAAACGTTTTCATCGAGATCAGTACAGCGCTGATCTATTTGTCCACTCCGTGACAGTGTACTGACAACCAGATAAAAATAAGTATAGTGCCGTGTAAAATAATAAGGCACCTCGCCGATATCGTAACACTACTAATAAACGGTAATTTGACACGACAAGTCAATTACGAACAGACATAAACACGTATCGGCTTCGACGGAATTTCGCTTGTAATGTCAGACGTGGGAAACATTTTGCAATTCGTTTTTTTTATTTTAACATGCATGTATTGCAAGGATTCCCAAAGTATGGTAAAAATAATAGATATTATTGATTTCTTGAAAATTAACATTATGTCATTAAGAAATTCTTTACGTAAGTAATAACTGTCACTATTCACCTAATAACGCATAAAATAACCATCCGGTACGTCATTCGACGAACAATGGCAGTGTAAAAATTCAATTATTTCATTTTTATTTCAATAAAAACACATTGTGTACTAATGAATGAAATGTAAAAACCACAAAATGGAAAATCTGTGACGGAAAATGTTAGTAGTCAGTATCCAATATCTTGGTTAATCCTCTTACTGTCGCACTCAAAGAAGTCAAATTAACTTAAACGGTTGCTTAAGAGAAAATATTGACATTTATGTGGTAAAATCAAACATCACACACACATTGGCGATCTCTCTGATTTCGCGGATGTTCATGCGCGGCGTTGATTACTTTCCATCAGGTGACACGCTTGCTGGGTTGTCGCCTCTAGCATAAAAAAACCTATCATTTTTAGAGCTCTACTCTAAAAGTTACAGGATAAAGACACAACTTTTATGATTTTTTTTTTGATTTATTGACGATTTTGAAACTGAGTGGTACTAAAAAAATTTGGATTGAGAACCACTACGAATAGTTAGTAGTGAACTATAATACAGACAGTGCAGCTAAATCTTGTTAATGACCACGACGAGGAAGTGCATATATTTCAAAATTATCTTAAATTACTAGACGTTTGCTACAGATGAGAAGTAAATATTAAAGAAAGGAAGAATAAATGTTTAAATGTAACTTGTATATTGTATATATATGGTGCAAGAAATAAATAAATATGGTACGAACTATCAGACAAAGAAGAATACAGGTAATCAACTGAAAACACAATACCGCTAATCAATATTTTAATATTATTATTATTTTTTTTAATAATTCTCACAATATCTCATACGTTCACCTGATTCCGTACTAAGTAGCTTAAGCACTTGTGTTACAGATATCAGACAACATAAATAATTTCTACAACTTTAAATATTAGTTGTCATTGACCTTTTGATGCGCCTGTGAAGTGTTAAGATACCTTTCTGATAACGTGTTAGGGTGGACTAGTCCTTGAGGGGAGACTGAGACTGGGAAAACGTAACAAGGGCTCCATCTGGCAACATAGGGTGATTTACGAAAGTCCGCTGGTATACTTCAATCCGCTAAGGTTGAAATGGTGACCACTAGGGAAAGCCGGTCTCGGGTTCAATCCCCGGGTTGGGCCCAAAATGTGTACCTAAGTTTTCGGTAAGAAATTCTTAGTTGCAGTCCGGAGTCTGGAAGTTAGGCGGTCTTGTACCCCCGTGCCTCGGAAAGAACGTTAAGGTGTTGCTTCTGCGTCCGATCCCTCTCCGGTCGTGTCACAGTAGTGTCTCATCGGAATATGAGGGTATGGGAATAGATAGCGCACTTGTGTTTGCAAACACACTTGAGCACTATAATATATCCTGCGTACGTGGCTGATCGTTGAGATTGGCCGCCGTAGCCGTAATCGGTTGGAGGATATTATTGAACTATCTATGTGTGGAACAGTACTTTCTGGCTTTCAATAGTGTTTGTATAATCTTATCACACACGCATCTACATGTAAGAGATGAAGTAATGATATGAAAAACAATTCGTATTAATGATTTTTTGTCGATTTCTTGGTTAGATAAATTTCCGGGAGCATTGAATCAAACATTAACAATCATTATCTTAATTTTGATAAGTACCTGGAAAGTTAATCGTACTACAAATGAACAGTAATGACAGAAAGTGACAATACAACAAAAGTTTTACCAGTGTACCTCGGTATTGACCCCAAAGCTACGTTTTCCCGAACTCGATCACATATAATTTAGTGCATAAAAAGAAATTCAACCAATGATCCCTGCAAAAAAATACGTCATTATCAGACTTTCTCTCACGAGTGCGAAATCAAAGCCCCACAATGTTCTGGTAGCCGGTATTATGGAGTTCACCTCATTAGCTCAATATCAACACGTCTTATGCCTTTAATAGATATATAATCATGCATATTATTTAAATTGCCTGACAAATTACACGTCGGTACGCAGTTGGACCCGCTCACTTGTCGGTTACGTTTCGAACTGCATTTCTTGTTGACTCGGTGTTGTTTGACCGAACTATACAGAGGGAGTGACACGCACTTTTGTTTAAGTTCTATTTAAACATTTCAAACACTTGCTTATTCCGACGGTAGAGTGAGAGAAGTGTATCTTGGCCTTCGAAATAATACATTATAGAACGTTTCGAATCTTGGTCGCTTGCATGTCAACCGCTGAACTGGCTGCTAGGAACATTGGTTGTAGGACTTGGTGTTGTTGACCTATATTAAATTAAATTAAGAACGATAATGAATATTTATTGTACTATTATTTGTGTTGTATATCTTATACTTTATATTGTGCAATAAAGAATATCTGTCTATGTATCTGTTCTAATAAACCAAATCGAATTACATTATCATTATTCTTACAGACCACAACCCAATTTTGAAAAGTTCTGTAAAGTGTAAAAAATAACAATTATTGTTTGACCCCAAGTTTGACATTACATAAAACAAATATTTTCAACAGCTTCTGTACCTAAATAGGAAGGGTAGGAAGGATAAGAAATCATCTCAACACTGTAAAATGTGTTTAGATAAAAAAAGTTGGCATGGTCACAACGATGTTACAAAAACGAAATATTTTCGCTCATCGTGTACAGCTCTATACAGATCTGCCATACAGCTCTCGAGCCGTGGACACGAGTCGCCAATTAGTACTGGGTACCGAAGGAAAATGTGGCCGACGCGCGACGGGTAAAATTACGAGATACGCGCACACGCAGGCACATGAGTACTGCCACATGCGTGGTAAAAAGAAAAGTAATAAAACTATTAATGCGCAGGACAAAGACTTGAACATTGAAATCGATTCCTTTTGCAAGGATAACCGTTCAGTGGTTCAACAAGAATTTTGAAGTAAAAGGTTGAGCAAATCGCAAATCTAGGTATTCGGTTTTTACTAGAACGAATGTTCGGTTTATTTTTTCATTTATTTAATATTAGTGGACGTACGCAGCTCAACTCGAATCGGAGTTTAGTTTGCCATGGAAAGATTTTTTCAAAATAATTTAAATCTCTAGGGTTAGATATGTTGCCCAGGCTGTACAAATAGCCAAATAGCTATACAATGAAAAATGTTTCATTCAATACGTTCAGTCGTTTCCGAGATCAACGTGAACAAACAGACTAACGGATAAACGCAGAAAGACAAAATCTTAGAAATCATTGATTTATGTTCTCCTATTTTTTTTTATCACTACAAGTTTTACTGTCAATTTTTTTATTTTTTTATTACTTGATCATAGATACTTGACGCCGTGCTCCGCCCAGTCCGCTCGTGACCACGGCTGCTGTAACATAGCCTAAACGTCGAGTAAAATATGTGAGTACACAATGTTGTATCACATAATAAATATCGTGTTAAATCCCGTCTTGATTAATTATAGTTATAATTAATCAAGACGGGATTTAAAAAACTACTTGATAATACATGTAATCTAAATATATTTAAATGACTGACTGGATATATCAACGCATAGAATAACTATTATAAGGGTTAGAACTTCAATCATATAATATCAGGTGACAGGTTCCTTTTATAGCGAAGGGGAGCACCTTCGCTACTGCTGTAAGACAGGATTTTTTAAATGAAGCCCTCTAGGGGGGTATAACAAGTTACAAGTAACATCATCGTCAGTCCATTCAAGTCCCCACTGCTGGGGCACGGGCCTCCCTCAATCACATGAGCCATACTCACCACGCTTGGCAGACGGGTTGGCGAGGGTTTTGATATAAATGCAGAGTTTTCCTTCTCTGGGTGCTGATGATCATGCCAGCAGATTTACCTTAGTCGCATTTTACGACACCTCGGTAAGAGTCAACAAAATATATGATAATATACATATTAGATATTTATAAGATAATTCCATTTGTGTGCATGAACATATATGTTTGTATTGGTCAGGGCGTTATCTATATATTATAAGTAGGTATTTACAAAAGAAAACTATTATATGTATATATTTGTAATCCCACTGTTGATTCTGATATCCGTAACACAAGTGCTTGAGCTACCTATCTCGGAGTCAGATCAATGTATGTAATGTTGTGAAATATTTATTATTATTATTGTTATTATTATTTATTAATTCCGAATCTGGAGCCTTGACGTACCTACCTATTATTAATCTTAGACTTCGTAAGGAAAACCTTTGAAGTTATACTTAAAATTGATTTAGGAATTGGTAAAGTAGTCATCAGCCATTTGCATCTTATTACTGTAATGATTTTACTTACCATTCTGATGTTAATGTCTTGTCATTACTTATACTGTAGTATCTTATTGCTCATTGCTTATACTAACACGTATGAATGTATGTAGATGCGTGTTGATTGTAAATGGAGAAAAGTTGCTAACGAGAAAATCTGGTTTCACACAACGTTGGTGGAGTATCTGGAAAACGATGGAGAAACATTTATTATGGTACCTACATATGCTTAAAGCGAGTTAAAAAAAACACAATATGATGTTTAATTATTATGAATACTCCGGTTTAAAAGTTAGTTCATGATCATAATTAAAATGTCTGAAGTTAATTGTATAAATTTATTTATTTTCTCTTTCACAATATAACCTTAAATCATCAAATATTACAATATTTTTACTTATATTGTAACTATATCGTCAGACACTGGCGGGCGTCCGCACTAGGAAAACCTGTGTTACAGATTACCAGGCTCCCACCATCTCGCTACATATGTAAATCTAGTGTTTCTAAGTGATGTTAGGCAATGTGAAATTTTATGTAAAATTGACACATTCCTTTGTGATAGGTGTCAGAAAAGTATCAAACCACCTGATAGTAAGCGATCGCGGTCGTCACTGTAGCCCCAGCTTGTGCTTATAAAGCCAATGTCACCATCCATCAATGTGACATCCATTGTAAATGCTACTGTATTAAGACAGCTGTTGATCTTCCGAATAAAATGAAATAAAGGGTAGAGCCATATTAAAAAAAAAATTAAATAAATAAAAATGTATTTAGAAGTGTGCTGCTAACCTTTAATCTCCCCTTTCCCCCGAATTGGGCCTCCGGTACTCCGGTACGGTGAGTAAGGACACACTCGTCGAAATTCAACAGACGATGAATCAATCAATAGTTCATCTATGGGCATTGGACTTTAAAAAAAAACCGGCCAAGTGCGAGTCGGACTCGCCCATGAAGGGTTCCGTAGCAGCAAGTAGCAGCAAGCAGCAAGGAAGGTAAATTGCGGTTTAAGGTTTATAAAGTATTAAAAAAAACTACTTACTAGATAATGTCCAAACCAATTTTCACACAATTTACCACTTTGGGAGCGTCTCTTGCGCAAAGTATTGTGTTGTGTTTAGAAAAAAATGATGTTAAAAACCTCAACCTCATTTTTAAAGACCTATCCATAGATACCCCACACGTATATAGGTTTGATAAAAAAAAATAGTTTCAGTTTCAAGTATGGAGACCTCCAATTTTTTTTATTTTTTCCTATTTTTGTGTAAAAATCGTAATCCGGTTAACAAAATACATCTATTTACCTAGTTTCAATAGTATAGTTCATATAGTTTTGGAGAAAAGTGGCTGTGACATACGGACGGACAGACAGACAGACATGACGAATCTATAAGGGTTCGGTTTTTTGCCATTTGGCTATGGAACCCTAAAAACGATGATTGAATAAATTAATTATTCAAATTAAAATTTCTTTATTTCAGGAAACGTTAATCCCATGGGTTAGTAGAAATTAAAAATATAAAATTATGAGTAGGGTTAGTAAAAAAAAAGTACATTTCTTTCCTTGTTGAATCATGTACCTTAGGGGCCACTCGCTTTGAATTCGACCCGGAAGAGGTGCCGGTTGCAATTTCGGTCATCGTCCCCACGAAGTGTGTTGTGAAGAACATTATTCATTTAAATAATAGTCACTTAATTAAATATTTTAATTCATCCTTGAATTCATGATTTTTAAATAAATTTTACAGGTGTTAGTTAAGATAAACATGAAGTTCTCTCTCTACTTGAAGTACCAAAGAGAAACCAACCAAGTGTAACAGCTTAGTCGGTAATATCGTGTAATACCAGGATTACTCCAATGCAGTTTAGTTTACATTCGACATACATTTAGTGGTGTGACATTTGCCCTTTCGCTGTAATCATCATTGGCAATAAATAATAGCAAAGTATTAGAGTTAATTGGGAGATCATTACGATTTGTCTTCTGCTGCTCTTTCGATATTGCCTCCCGCTTGTATTTATCAAGAATAGGAAATTATTATTTCTCAATACGCAAGTAGCGAATGAAGTACTCCTACGAGTACTTACCTACTAGTAAAGGCAGTCAGTAGATAGTCGTAATTCAAGTTGAGGTAGCAAAATTATTATTGATGTTTAATTGTACACTTAACAGGAAGATATTAGGTCTATACCTATGAAATCGCCATTTTGTACGGCGATTTTCTTAGAAGTGCTATTTTCCATACTAGTTTTTTTTTAATGTTATTTTTTTTATTTCATAGGTGGCAGACGAGCAGACGGGTCGTCTGATGGTAAGCGATTGCCGCCGCCCATAGACACTAGTGACACTAGTGGAGTCACAAGTGCGCTGCCAACCTTTAAACTCCCATTTACCCCGGATTGGGCCTCCTCACTCCTACCCTCACTCACTCGAAACACAGCACAGTGCTGTTTCACGCCGGTTTTCGGTGAAGCCATGGTATAACTCCGGTCGAGCTGGCCCATTCATGCAAAAGCGTGGCTCTCCCATGGTCAAACTTATTATTTATTAAATGTTATGAAGTAACTATTAATGCTTTCTTCTCCATAATTAACTCTGCTTTAATGGATAACGATTAGGAACGTGTAAGATCTGGGGTTTTATTGAGCAAAAGAACGAAAACACAAAAAAATAAGGCAATAATTAAGTGATAAAAATAAATAACCTAAAAATAAATAAAAAAGAAAGTTAAAACAAAGTAGGATAGGTTTTCAGAAAAAAAAATTAAATCAATAAGTTATTATTAATAAAAACGCCAATTCTGCCAAGAAAAAAGGGTCATTTTCAAGATTTTTTATTTACTTTACAAATTCAATAATATCTGATTTATATCTATTTAATATAAACCTTAAAATATAGTCCTAAATCAAAATAAATTAACAGTATTGAATGAATATAGTATAGTATGAACAACATTTGTTCTATGACTTTTTGAAATTCATTTTATTTATTCGCCATACAAAATGACCAGGTCACGTGACTGGTTTTGTATGAAAACTTAAATATTTTTATGCGATATATGTACAGTCAATTTGGGTAACTTTGAATTACCTTGTGACTTTGAATAAAACTGGTTTAAATATTTTTTATTTTATTCCTTGGAATTCCTATACAATTTAAAACGGTATCTAAAGGTCGATCCATTCAACGTAGATGCCGTTTTAAATTGTATAGGAATTCCAAGGAATAAAATAAAAAATGTTTAAAACAGTTTTATTCAAAGTTACAAGGTAATTCAAAGTTACCCGAATTTTGACTGTATTTAAATGCAACTTTAATTGACTTTTAAAAGTCAGTTTAAATTATTTTCTTCGTAATGGAGGTGGTAACTTATTGGCCACGGTGCGGTGTTAGATATTACATAAAATAGGTCGTGATTATCTTATGAACCAGTATGGCTTTGCCAACAGATGTTTTTGCTCCTCCTTAACATTGTTAAGGTGACGGGTAGGGCACACTAGCGACGCCAATCGATTTTAATTTTTAGCTACTAAACCGGATCTATTTAAAACAATATCGGGGTTACAACCTCTCGGCAAACACTTATACTATTTATTAAATAACCATACACAAAAGTTGGATCCGTTTTTGTATGCGAAAAATTGATTCATGCTAAAAGTGGCCGCTTTTGATGGTAATCAATTTTTCGCGTACGCGTTGGAATTAAATTTGTGCATGGTTATTTAATAAATAGTATAAGTGTTTGCTAAGAGGTTGGAAACCCGAAATTGTTTAAAATAGATCCGATTTAGTAGCTAACAATTTAAACCTTTGGTGTCGCTAGTTAGGGCTACCCGTCGCTTTAAGGACCGCTCTTCCTTAACATTGTTAAGGAAGAGCGGTGCCTCCTAACACAAGCAAATCCTTTGCTTTAAAGGGGGCGCCAACCACTATGTTGTAAACGCATAGACTAAGTTTCAAAATAAAGATATTTTGATTTTGATTTGATTTGATTTTTGAGTTGGGATGCTGCGCCATCCCGTCCGTTATTTTAATTGCAACGTGGTATCTCCTTTGAGCCAATATACTATGTCACCATAAAAAAAGAGGACACTTGCGAAAATATATTCAATCGGTTAACTAGTTAATCTGGCTACATTTCCTCTTTGAATATAACGATTGCAGATTAAAACTTCAATTAATTACTCTATTTTTACTAGTAATAGGTACTACCTAAAGAGGATTAATCTAGATAAGTTCGCCTTAAAAATCTACTGATGCCAAATTAAAAGGCGTATTAGGTATATCTTTCGCAATCATTGAAGATATCCATCCACCGCTTACATACAGCGTCATCTATTTAGAAACGCATTATTAAGGCGAAGACAAAACGTTATTATGTATTACACCGAAGGCAAAATATAGTCACGAATCGGAAACAATTTATGTACAAATTCATTAAGATATATTAATTCTTTTGCACGTCATGTCGCTACTAAATGCTACTCGTATCATCGAGCCATTCAATAGTTCATTCGGATGCCTTGGATAGTGGTATCGGTCACCACGAAATAGAGTGATAGTCACCTAATCAGACCTATACCCACGAGTACCTACTTTGTTGCAGTTTAGACTGTAGTGTTGATTTTTGTTTTTGGACTATTGATTGACCACAATTGCACCTGATGGAAAGCGACGATGAGAACTAGGTTGATGCGCAGAATACTATGAGAAATACGTGTATCTTTGGATTATTTTGGAGATGTAAGGTTAAAACCCTTTAGTTTTAATGCAAAGTGCTTTAATTTTTTACTCCTTGCCTTTTTTTCGTTTCACTCCACCTTTGATTGTGTCTAAATTCATCATAACCCTTCAAAAGTCCAATCATAATAGGTAGGTTATATATAATGCTGAATGTAGGCCTCCTCCAATTTTTGCGGTGATTAAAGGTCTTGTGCTATTTCATCCAGCCATGGCTGCGTATCGTTGGGCCACCTTATTGATGCAGGGAAATTAACCTCTTGTATCCTGGCTTCTCCATTCCAATACTATTTTTGCCCAACAGTCATTTGCCTTTGGAACTAATAAGTCCAAGTTCAATTCTTTTTCGCGATCATTCTGACTATAACTCTCTCAATTCGCATTTTCAAAGCTTAAAAAAAATGGTATATTAATTACAGATAGTTATTCGTTGATCAAATGCAATCCGTCATTTATTCAACACTTGATCCGTATTCATTTACAGCTAATGACACTAATTGATGTATTATCAATCATTTTACCGTTTAACAACATAGTTAGGGCCTGTGTGGGCGACTGTACTCTATTGTTGTCCGCAGGGCGTAATACAATGATTCATGGACCATTTCTATTGTTGTTATCAATAAAATATTAGCGCTACTTCGACAGCCGTTAATACAATAATTGGATAAGGCATGGGTACATTAACACTTTGAAATGTCTTCTTTTCTTTATTGATTATTATCAAATACTTGTGATCTGATCCGTGTACTTCTGATCGTGATCCCCTTAGAATTAACCTTTTCTTTGATTATATTTTTCCATTGGTAACGTGGAGGGGGCTTCGTGAAGTTTTGAATTGTAGTATTGGAAAGTATTGGTCAGATAAATTTTGCAGGTTTTTTCCTCTTGGTTGTTTACCCTCAATTTTCCAAGATTACTCTGGGTCACCACCTTTAAGTGCTACGTGGTCAAAAATATCCTGATTCTCAATACTCAGACATATCGACTCTACAGCGTCTAGTATTGATATTAAACTCACGAAGACTTTGGTACGAATAGCACTGCTTACTTACACACTAATAAAAGCTAATATATTAATAGATATGTCGACTGCAATATGTTTTAACGAAATAAATATTTGTAAGTATCCAGCTAAAGTTAAGTATGACTAAAAATTTTGTACTAGGATAAATCTGTGATTCAATAAGTTCGCAAGATGCAAGACAAATTGGAGACATATTCGTTTAACTTTTGAAGTTGTATGTAGGTTATTGTGTATCAATAAATAAGTTCGCATGTAACATAACGTGAATCTTAAATAACTTTGTAAAACTCAAATTGTCATTGTTCTTTCAAGCGATTTAGGAGGGATGCTACTGGCCCATGGATGGCGTTCCATTAAAAAGCTCCCCAGAGATATGACCACTGAGCCCCAGGCCTTCATTCCCAATAATTGTTTAGCAGCTATCCCTCATTGCCTGACTGCGGAGAAGACATGAGGAATAAATACCTGATATTAGGTGATAAAGCTAAGCTTTATAGATTCAATAGATTCAATCGAATCTCAACCTATTCCGCTTTGACACCAAGACAAATTTGTCAAACCTAATTAGGTTAATCACGTTTCAAGAAATAAACATAAACATGCATTTGTTTGCTTAAATAACGTTTATTGAATTACGTGACTATTAACAAATTGCATTCCTCTACAATGTTTGTACTTTATGAAGTAAATAAATGTAATTGCTACTGGCACTCGGTGTATATCTTCTATCTTTAGTATGAACACACCTTTAATAACGAAACACTACTTTATGTATTGCGGCTTCATACGGCGAAAAAATGTAAAATGTGACATCAGTCACTTTTGAGACACACCAAAAAGGTCTTTCGCGTTTTATAACTAAGGTTGTTTTTTGTAATCAGGAAGGAAAGTGTCAAGAATGTAAATGAGGATATTGGATTGGCACCTGTGAGTCTGGTGTGTTAATGACGTCACAGCGTAGTAATGTAGCGCTAGCCCACAAATCGACGACGCTGATACTGACCGTACTGAATTCATTAAGAGTACGGTTGGAGTGTTATTGAGTATGCAATGTGAGCGGTCTCGGTGAATGTAACGTAAAGGACTGATTTAATTTGTGATGATGTAATAAAGTATGCGGTGCTTTATAAAGTCACTCCTTAAAATAGAAACAGATTAGCGCGATTGTAAGCATATAATTCCAATCTATTTTTAATAATTACAGTACCTAAAAGATTCTTACCTTCTTCAAGCTATGCATAACGTGTTTCTAAAAAATACTGCCAAGATAGGTAAAAAAACTTAATACAATAGACTTATTTGCAGCAAACGGACCAGCTCACTGTACAGTCTCCAGCTTTTCTTACATCATCTATCAAATAAAAAAGCAAATTAAATGTAAAACTTCATAATTTCCCGCTCAGAATCCTATTTCCGAATATTCCTCCTTGTCATCCCTTGCAACGTCAGGCCAAGCCTTATTGCACCTAGGAAAATACTACTTCTACCGGTAATTCTCGGAGGTGATGGCCAGACATTTGTTACTCACATAACTAACGAGTTTTCGTCGGACATGATCGTACCAGGGGGTACGCGAAGACGTCCCGTAATGAACGAGAATATAAGGACAAAAGGAGAAGGATTGACGGTGGGAGAGCCACGCCTCGGCATGTATGGGCCATCTCGACCGGAGTGATACCACGGCCTTACAGAAAACCGGCGTGAAGCAGTACTGCGCTGTTTCGCTGCATGAGGTACCGGAGGCCCAATCCAGGGGAAAAAGGGGTTTCAAGGTTGGCTGCAAACTTGTGAATCCACTGGTGTCGCGGGTGACTATGGCGGCGGTAATCGGATATCATATAAAAAAAGCAGGAGGAAACAAAGCAGAAACACAGTGCATGTGAAACGATGCCCGTGTACCGCGGCGTAGCTGTTCAAACGACAACAGAAATTGTAATGGCTTAGGATCAGTAGAACAGACAAATACCTATAATCTAGCAATATCTTAGAGGTAATTCTATTTTATGGCCTAAAACTTAATCAAGATATCATGTTATGGTCTAAATCTTAACAGTTAATTTATCGAAATATCACGGATTTGTCTGATTGTTTAATTGAGTCACTTGTTGTACGGTATCATAAATTGCGAAACGGAAAGTGGGTGTCCCGGACAACAAACATTCACCCAAAAGTCATTTATCATTGATTTAATAATTACTGTATACTTTGCTTTGATTAATTGTTAAAAAAGTCATGTTAAATATACACAAAAACTATAATTTTGATATTTTTAAGATTCAAAGAATTTGCAACACTTAATTATTGTAAAAAAAATATCGTAGTGGATTAAAGTGCATGAATGAGCCGCGTCTAGCCTACTCAGAGTGACAACCAGGTCTCGAACCAGCGTGAAGCAGCGCCTGCGTTGTGTTTAGCCGTGCAAGTGAGGGTACAAGTGGCCCAATCCGAAGAGATGAAGTTAAAAGGTTGTCAGCGCATTTATCAATTGGTGCGGATGTTAATGGGCGGCAGCAATCGCTTACAATCAGATGATCCGTCTGCACTGCTACCTATGAAATAAAAAAATAATAATTTTAAAGCAAGCACGAAATGAAGGAGCGGTCCTTACAAACTCTTACGCCTAGCTTGCAATAGAAACGTCTGGGATGCATTACATCACGTGGGTTTGCTGAAGCCTATTAAACTAAGCGTATTCGATATTGTTCGAAGAGAAATCATAAGATAGAAAGTGACGTAAGCATGGCAGCAGTCAATAAATAGTAGGCATTTCGAATAACCTCCATATTGCTCGACCCGTCTAACTAGACACGACACGAGTTCGATTACATCACTGATGACGTCACAGCTCTGCTACGCGAGACAATCCAGTCTGGGAATGCAAATGAAATTTAAATTTGCCCTTCAAGACTCCCATCTACATAGTTATTATAATAAATAATGAGACTTAGGTTTTATAATAACACGGGATAAACCATTTCATTACACTAGCAAATCAAAGATACCGTAGACCTAAAGTATTCTCAAGGACCCTCAAACAAGGCTGCCAGCTTATAAGTAAATTGACAGTAAGGGACGGTAACGTAGTTAAAGATCGAAAAAAAATGCTTTAGATAGTAGAAAAAAATTTAGGAAAAGATATACTCACCAGAACCGGATCAGCTCAGCACCAGCGAGTACTTGTTTTATTATAAATGTATCTACTGCAGCACAGCCCACAGACCCACACCCTGCTGGCTGCAGGGCGAGGAGAGGAGGTGAACCCGAAGGCTTACAAAGGTCATCCAGTCGGCTCCACGGCCGGCTATGCTGGATTCCGCAGTCGGTCGGTGAACAAAAAGGCATGGGTTGCCAGTCATTACCGCATCCCACTGGCTGTGGGACGCAGCACAGACCACCCAAGTGGGTCCCCCACGTATAGGTGGGGGCAGCACTCTGCCCCTGTGAAAACAGGGAGTGACGCAACATAGTCTGACTTCAAAAAGTGCCCCGCTGGAAAACCGCTGTACAGCCCGCGCGGGTGAAGCCGGACACAGCCCTTCCAGGCCTGACAACAAACAGGCGCGTTCGAAGACCAGTTTCGCGAAGGCACCGGCGCGATCCACGCCACAGCAGCTCCTCGGTGAGACAAATGATGGCCCAGTATCGAAGTGAGCTTCAGCGCGGTCGCAAGACGGGACCGTTCCACCAGCTGTGCAACCGTTGGCCGTCGGGTAGCAATGGAATCGCCCCGATTACTATCCGATTATTGCCCAGGTGACACCGTACCCGGCCAGTAACAGTTCCTCTGGCCCTAAGAAGGACACAGGAACAAAAATACAACCGGCGGGGGCACTTGGAGAGGTCGCTGCACGTTAGTCCCCCATGAATACAATGTACCTACTTACACGTGTATGATGCAAATATAATTAATAATAAAATAAAATAAAATATTATTCTCTCAGCCAGAACTATTATCAATTTTATTACACTGTTCAGTATATATTCCAATACTAGCTGAAATCTGATCCTCGTAAATGTATGTAAATCTCACATTGTGTATTCAATAATAGGCACTGGTGTAATATAGAGTTTAAGACTAATTAATTAGATATTATACAACCTACATTGTCAAAGTGTATAATCAGTTCATGGTTTGGCTTGGTTACACATTATTAAATATTAATAAAATGATTGTGTTTTTACTATGTCAATTGTTTTTCACAGTATATTTCAAGAAAAGAGCGTACACCTTTTTAAAAAGGCCGGTAGCGCACTTCAGACTCCTTTGATGTTACAGGTGTCCATGGGCAGCGGTAATCACTTAACATCGGGTGATGAATCTGCTGGTCATGTTCTATTCATAAAAAAAAGATAATACTAGCCGAAAGTCGACAGCGAACTCAATCAATTTTGAACAAAAAGATTGAAAACGGCACCAATCCATTTAATTTCCTTCCTACTACTTTCCTGTTTACTATTTGATTAGGTACTATTGGTTTTTCTATCATGTTCCAAATTCAGATTTCACTTTTATTCAAAACCCTTGTATTGAACTAAAAAGTTTGAAGGGGGGCTTAAAGGATAGCAGCGCACTTGTGACCCCACTGGTGTGCCAGGTGTCCATGACGTCCATGACTCTTGACATTAGGTCATCTGTTTTCTATCTGCACAACATAAAAAACCGACCAAGTGCGAGTCGGACTCGCCCATGAATTGTTCCGTAGCAGCTAGTAAGGTATATGGAAGTTAAATTGCGGTTAATATAATAATAATAATAATAATTCGTTTATTTCAGGCAACAAGATACATTCAAAAATATTTCATTGGCCCATATAATAGAGCGCGTAGAGTCAGCTAGTAGCCGTCCTCGAAACTTCCGAAAGACGACTCTCTGCGGCCAGAACACATAACGTACAACGTAACGGTGAACTTAATGTGTGCAATGAGATATAAACTTGCCCTTATTTAAATGAAAAGTTTCTGTTGTACGAGCACTTGTTCAACGAAACACAGTGCTTAACGCATTCATTAAATCAAGTATGTCAATTTGAGATTGGATCCGGCAAGCCAGTAATAAGGCGTTACAATAAATATTTGCGCCGCTTTAGGCACGAACGTGATCATAGACTATATTGGATCATTTACAAGACCATAAATCATAGGACGTCATAATCTATGATACGCTAATGCATATCTAATAGGATCAAATTGATCACGCCCAGTTGGCGATGATTTCTTACAGGATTACGCTCTTGATTAATAAGGTAGTGAATTGGTAAACTGTTTTCATTAACATATCGTTAGGAAAGCCCATCCTTGTATTTTGCCATAAAGGACATTTCAGTAACATTAGCTTCGATCATATGATCGAAGGACAGATCCGAGTCTATATTCGTAATTTAAATAAGTGACTTTATATAATTATACATTTATCAATCGTCTCTTTTAAGGTTACCTTTTTATTAGGTAAATAACTATTCATTTGGACTTATTAACTGTTAGAGTACTGATCTGATTATCTCAATTAGAGACCCAGCGATTGTGGTCTGACGGATTCAAGACCGTAGAAGGTTTTGATGACGTAATAAAAGTGTGAAAAAACTTGTGAAAGAACTAAGTTAATATGTCATTTTATTTCATAACTAAGTTTACAAAGCAAGCTCAAATACAAGCTAGATAGGTATCCCACCAACAATTAGGATGAAGTCATTTTGCGTGTAGCATCATACACAAATATACCCGATAGATTTATTACTTGCTAATAAGCAATAAAGGCCCTGTTCATCTAGTGGCTTAAGTACCGGGTCGTGATCATGGGGTCCTGAGTTAGATTCCCGGGTCGAGCGAAAAGTAGTGTTTCGAATTTTTCAAACATAGCTCGAGTTTGTGATCACCATTTTATACCGCATCTATCATGGGGAGTGCTCTGAAGAACCCTGTTTGATCTACTCCCTGTAAGCCGAATTCTTACATCGAACCACTCGCGAGCGATTGTCATTCCATCCTCATCATCTCGATGGATGGCGGTCTAATACTGTGCATTTTTCCCGGAACTTTCTACCACGTACCTCAGTTCTGTGGAACGGTGTGGCTGCAGGAGTATTTCCGGACGGCTACGACTTAGGGACCTTCAAGAGAAGAGCGTACTCTTTTTTAAAAAGGCCGGCAACACATTAGCGATCTCTCCGATTTCGCGGATGTTCATGAGCGGCGATGATTACTTTCCATCAGGTGACTCACTTGCTTGTTTGTCCGCCTCTAGCATAAAAAAAAACAATCCGCATTTGGCAAGCGTGGCGATTAAATCTAATCCCATTATAGTAGCGATGACTTGATTTCTATGATGGAAACCTTTGCCCTGCAGTGGGACAGTTAATATTTTAATATAGGCTCCTACTTTAAGCTATTAAACAAGAGTAATGATAGCTCAGTGGATAAGAACGCGCCTTCCATACAGGAGGTTAGTGGTTCGAATTCTTTGATAAGCATGCACCTCTTAATTTTTTTAAATCTTCGATTACCTATATGCGTATTTCTCGGCGATGACGGAAAATAACGTGACGAAGCCTACACGTTTCGGATGATTTCTTAATTATTATGACAATTATTCTTAACGAGTAATCATGGTCCAGTTGGTCTGGTTCCCCTGTCGGAGGGTTACGAAGGTCAGACGGGAATCACTTCATTGCAACTGTCAGAGTTTCCATAATGCTGAATAATGGTCTAAGCCTATCTAAGGAAGCAAGGAAGAAGCTGAACCAGCGACGTTAGGCGCAACTGGAAAAGACACGCTGATAACAAATTAGCAATAAGTTGATATATATTTCTACCATAGTATGCAAATACAATTTAGCATATAATCGGGTACGAATCTTGTTAATTACACCGTGAAATTAGACACGCCGACAATTACGTGTAGACACGTTCACGATTAATAACCCTTTATTGTGCCACTGTGATTTATCCTCTGGTAGCTATCAATTTTGTTATGAATGGCTATCTTAACAAAGGCTAACATTTAATAAATCAAACCGATTTGTTCTAATTCGAAAAATGTGTGCGCAGTCTCACGCCTTGCATTAAATGAATAACTTGAATGCTAAAATTCAATACTTACTCATTCTCCTAAGTACGTGCATAATATGTTTATCCAATATACATCATCATCATGTCAACTGAGAATGACATGATAAGTACTGATTTTTAGTAATCTGTAAAAAAAATCTGTTAATGGAATTGCTATGGAGAAAATATCTGGTCTTTAAAACATTGATAAAATAAATAAATAAATACAGATAAATAAACAAATAAATGCAGGGACAGCCTTGACAACTAAAAATTTTGAATTTAAGTTAAGTGAATACTGTCTTAACTATTGCTAGGATAGTTGTATAAAATAGTGTCGCCAAGTGTAGTCTTGCTCATTAGTGTCGCTCGAATGGCATTTTTTAATTTCAAAATTATAAGTTTGTAAAACTCATAGCTCACGATAGCACGAGACTAACCTCTTTGGTTTTATGTGCTGTTTTCTAACTGTACATGTATAAAATGTAATGTTATTTGATAGTACATAAAAAAATATGTTTCACAACATCACATACATTGATCTGATTCCGAGATAGGTAGCAGAAGTACCTGTGTTACGGATATCAGAACCAACAGCGGAGCGGAGGACAAATACATATGATATTTTTATTATTAATAATCAAATCACCTTTTAAGTCAGCAATATCGCAGTGTCTAAAACAGAGAAGAGGAAAGTTGAATTTTTTAAGTCCATAATTAATTTGATGGATTTCAATTTTGCATTTTATAATAATATGCAATTTTATTACATAACTTTCGGTTATAGCTAAACTTGGGATGATAATTTAATTATGCACTTATGTAAATTATCATAAGGTTTAATTTAAGTTAAATCTGGCGGAGGTAATGCTGCAACAATATTTCTCAGGAGATAGCATCGCGGGCCGAAATTATAAGCCGCACTTGAAACTGTGGAATTACTTGGGAACATCTCCGCGACTGCGTGTAGGATGCGCCTGAGAGTTTCTACTACTGGATGTGATTGCAAATTAAATAAATAACAAATATAACATACTCACACAACCTCTGTAAGTCCCCATGATTATGGGGCAGGAGCAATGAGTGCTTGTCGCCACCAATCACATGAAAACATCCATTAACAGCTCGTGTCCTCTGCTGATTGTAGATCTCTTTTGCCACATGCCATACTGATTTCTTATCCTAGGATTATCTCATCCAGGCTCTGCTAGCAGTTCTCTTAAAGATAGCAGTCCAACGAGTGGTAGAGTGGAACAAAACTATAGAAACATAGTTGAAAGGAAACATCAATCAAATTTCAAGTTATTTAAACTTTAATTGAACAAGTTAGGTGTGTGCCTATTAAACTGTATTGCATTTTATATTGAAATAGTTACCTCCGATCGTAGTAATAAATCAATGCGCTCAAGACTCAATAATTGATTTTAATAACACCTCTGTACGTTTGACCTTCTTTTCACTAATAATTAGGTAGGTGACCCAAAAAGGCGAAAATTTGCGCGATATAATCCACGCCCAGCGCCATCTATTAGTGAAATTTGCAGTAGGGAAATTTATTCCTAAAACGAAGTGAAAGCGGGTCACTATGTGCAATAAAGTACGTATATGTCGTTACCCCCTCTCCTGTCCCGTCCGGGGAGAAGAACCGCCTAGCTCGCCGTGCAGGTGGGCATCCAGCCGGTGTATGTTGTGGAGGGAGGACTCAGCTGTATCACCGTAATATTTCCCCAATATGGGTGATGAGGGAGAACAGAGGGTTTTTATAATTGGTTTAATTACATACCACAGATTCTAGGTCCGTGCCTTTTTTGCTAGTTACATAGTTTGTTTGCTGATTTCAAATTATAAATAATGTTGCTCCGCACACAAAAAATATTTTTCTTACAAAAAATGTATGTAGCCGCAGAGAGTTTAGTGGGTAATGTCTTCTCGCCAAGAGAAGCCCCCGCCAGAAGAGAGCCCCACATACTCCCCGCCGCCCTCAAATTGCTGGGTATGCAAAAGGTAGTCGGCTCATACTATATGGGTCGGCAGCATTCCCCTGCGATATCAAAAATAAAAAGGTATATTTATCAATTAGTTCCTACCTATTTACCATTTTTTTTTGATATTGATATATCTTCTAGTGACTTTACATCCATGTGCATCTCAAGACTCGTCTTTTGTTTTAAGTTTATGTAAACAAATTAAAATGCAGGCTGAGTCCGCTCGGCCGGCTGGCCAGACATCGCTTCTAATTCGTGTTGGTTTATCTCGGCTATAGGCTGCCCACTAACGGGATGAGGGCAATAAGCGCCGTACAAACAGACGGTAAGGGCCCTTTGCTCGATGATACTTGTCTTTGTTGAAATGTTAATTGAGGGACTTTGGCTATTGGGTGTTAACTGAGCGCTTTATAAGTGTAGAACTTTTTCAAGTACAGGTTGGTTTTAGTTAGACAGAGGAAGTAGTGGAGTTTTTATATAACAACTTTTAAATTTACTAAAAGATAGTTTAATGTAGTTAGGTACATACTTTGATTTTAATAGTTTAGACTATTAAAATTATCAATAATTTAAAAAAAGACTTTTTAGTGTCATTTGTGTTATTGAGGTTTCTAATCTAATATTTTAAATGATGATTCTTTCGAACTAAAATACCATATTTCTGCATCAAAGTCAGTACGTGTTGAGAAAAGTACCTAATTTGAGTCACACCTAACTGTACCAAATCGTGAAGCCATATTAATAACGCATTTTGATTCAAATCATTCAGTTCCTTTTACGCTGGAAAGTGCATTAAAAGTGCTAAATTACATCCGTTTTGTAGCGCGATACAGAATGGATTGACCGAATAAACAAGCCATCAGACCACCCGTGCTTCCTTTTATTACTGATATCGAGAACTACTGCCCTCACAAACTTACGTCGTTTATTTGAAGAAATAAACTAACAATTTCATTACAAAACAAAGCTATGGATTTCCTATGAATGAAAGCGCGTGGGCCGCTATCCTACATCGACCTAAGTTTTCATAGAACGCTGATCCAATTTAGACCTAACCCTTATATAAATAGGAACAGTATTCCTTTTGAGTTTGCTTAAGCTAGTCTAACCAAATGGAAAACTGCTTTATGTTTATAAGTCATAAAGGGGAAAATGGAATACACCGAGGAGTTAAAAGGAAATTATTAATAACATCGGAGTGAGAACAGGTGGCCACGCTTTAGTGGGTTTAGCTCGAAGCAGTTGGTTACTTACTCTTCAGGTGCTGTGATAGCAGACGATCTCTCAAGAAACAAAGATTCTTCTTGAAATATTATGTATTTCATAGAAATCAGCAATCTCTCGTGTACATGTGTGGCATAGAAGTCATAAAGTCTATTCATTAAATACTTGTTAATGAAGCTTAAAAAAATATTATTAATGAAATGAAAATGTTTTGTTCTTAATGGAAGTATATTTCAATAATTACGAAATAGGTACTTTCTTTTAGAAAATAATGTAAGTTTTAATATATATTTATGTTACTACTGTATTTAAAACATAAGTGGATACGTAATGCTATGCATACCAGGTGGTAAGTATACCAGTGCGAAACGTCTAGATACTATAAGGTTATTATTGTACAAAGAAGACCGTTTCGTCATTATGCGCGATCAATTCTAAGCAGCCTTTGGTTTTATTTCATATATGGGCGCTGCCTACACGTTTCCGGAAGAATAGTTCCGTCTTTTTTTTAACCCTGTGGGAATGCCGCCTGCTCACTGACAGGAGCCGACGTCGCGGCGCCGTAGGTCAGCGCCGCCTTATGCACACCCGTCCGTTGGGAGCCGGACGGGTAGTGTAGGGCTCTCCTCCGGGTTGGGTGTTTGTTGATCAGAAACCGTCCGGAGGCACACCCACTAAGCCCCCAGGATACGGGCTCGTGGTACGAAACCTGGCATCATGTCCCTTAAAGAGCGGGAGGCGCGCTATCACGGCCTCTCCCCAACGCATAGAGGCTTATAGCCTCCAGGGCCGCTCCATTGGCCACCAACTAAGCCCCCACCGGGTGGGGCCCACATCGTTTGATTGCGATGCGGGCGTCGCGGGCAAGGGCTTCTGCAGGACACCTGACAGACCCACACCCTGCTGGCTGCAGGGCGAGGAGGCGTGACAATTTGTCGACAGGACCCCCAAGGTCCAAGACAAGACGGCTGATGGGGAGGCCCGCTGAGGCACTAATCCCGAATACTTCCGCCTGCACCGTAGAAAGAAAGACACAAAAATATCATAACTCAGTTTGCCGGATATCGATGTGCTAAATATGTCCTTAGTTCTGATAATTTTATTGCTTAGGTACCCCGGAATGAAGAAAGTGGAGGTCGAATGTAAAGATATCGATGAGATTTATTTTTACATGAACTTTAGAAATAAGTTAATGTAAAATAAAATCAAGATCGATATGTCACGTATATTCTGTTATATACTCGTACCTACACCCACATCTGTATGTGGTCGGTGTTAAACCGAATCCACAAAGTAAAAAGTACATTGTATTATAAGATAAATATCTTCTCAATGGGTAAGAGTATTTAATACTCGTACATCATCATCAGTCTGCCCTGATTCCAGGTCAAATGAGGTCTGCGCAGGCTGTTTTCTTCTTGCTTCGTGCCCGTCACCACGATCCCCCCACTATGGACGATGAGAAGGTGCCCAGGAGTTTTAGTCGGTAGACCCCGCCGTTATGCGGGGGGAGCCCAACGTAACCCGTCCGCCCACAGGCGGACGCATATGTGTAACGCATTTCCCCTGAGTGAACAAAAAAAACGGCTGTCTTCTTCTTCCATGAGTCATTTAATCATTTGGTCCTTTGATTTGAAAGAAGATAAGATGATAAAATATTTCATCGTTCACACAATCCATAAATCTCTTTCTCAGCTTTCCTCACCCACTAAAACCTCATACCCATTACCATTTTTGTTATATGCTATTTTGGTATAACGTACTTAAACAGATTGTCTTCAAAAAACCCTGATACTCGTGTAAGTTAAAAAATATGTCACCATTTACGAGTACCTATATCAACTTAAAATTGTTGGTATGATGTGTTTTGAATTTCGAACAAGCGACTTTCTATAATAAAGTTCAATTAGTAAAAGCCAAATATCCCTAAATCAAAGACTTTCAATTTTTTAAAAGTAATTGAATGTCTTAATTAGAAACGCGAGTGTTTCGTGCGTAAGCGCACTTTGTCATCTGCTTTATTGAGTTTGATTTAGAGAAAGATTATTGAAATTAATTCATAAGGAATATGCCTGTGTTTGTATAAAATGTATTTATTGGGCGTAGAAAGTTTACTTAAAATGGATTCTAAATAATAATAATCCATTTTATAATAAACTATATCCTGATCAATTATTACTAGATAAAAATTGTACCTATTATTTAGGTTTGGCTCATAACCATATCTAATCAATACTTTTGTATCTACCAGTGAAAGATACTGTTGTTACTATCGTGCACCCTCCATCTATAGAAACACTGAAATTCCGTGGTTTTGGAATTTTTCAAGGAGAGTTATTTAATTTAAAATATATCGGAGTACATTAAAATCATGTTTGATCAAAACATATGACATAAAAATCAAATTCCGCAGTTGTAAGCAGGTATGTGTTCTATTAAAAACAGTTTTATTTTACCCAAAAAAGGAGGACTACTCAAATCTTTTCTTGTTGGATAAAAATATTGTACAAAGAGACAACGCTAACTGAATGTAAATATCAATCTCCTAATCGGTGAGCGTTTTCCCATAGCCTCAAACAAAGGGCTCGAATCCACATACCTCTGGCATTCGTGGGCATATCGGCTCACGTGGATCAGCCAACAATCAGCATCTCGCCTCCCACTGCTTTGTCCCTTAAAATATACACTCAGTGACATATAAACTGCATCATATTGGTCTAAAACAAATACAGTTTCCAGATTTGTGAATCACGCCATGAAAAGATCGCATAGGGTAAAATAACGGTCGCTATTTTATTAGAAGTTTTTATTATGTTATTTTTTATGATAGTATTGTTAAGTAGAAGCAGGCTGTTTAGAATAAGCTGAAGTATATGTGGGTTACCTACGAGTATGTTTGTGTGTGTAGTCAGTGTATTTTTTTTTGAGTGCTGGTGAAGTATCTCATCGAATTGGTATTTATATATTCATAAAAACAAAATATTGCTTCAATGACAAATACTGTTACTGAACTTATACTGAAGTGGTTAGCCCACTAACCACCTTAGCCGCAGAACTGACAATCGTTATAACAGAGTATCTTGGGAGCCTATTCTTGTATACCCTACCACTCGACCCTCGTTGGGTTGCTGACGTATCTACTGGTAGTGACAGGATGAGGCACGCCTGGATAGATATCTATGGCGCAATGTGAAGCTTAAACATTATTATATATTGTTATATATAACAATTTACCACATTAAACATCTGCATCTGTTAACTTTCATCTGTTTATGATTTTCCATCCTTTGTTCTTCTATTTTTCTTGTTGCTACTTGTGAACAATTTTTTAATCTAGAATTATTATAGCATACATTTAATTATCACATCTACTTTAATTATACGGAAGTCAAGAAATAATATAGTAATTATTTTATTTGTGTTATTTCAAACGCGATTAATTGCGATGTATTTGTCCTTCAGTGTACAATATTCAAAGACGGGGCGATAAAAATAGTAATTCATTAAGGCCAAGACGCTTTATTGCAGGAAGAACAAAAGTTATTTATTGTTGTTAAAAAATTAAAATGACAATGTTATTGTGCGCAATAAACAAGGTTCGATTACTCATGGCTTTGCTACAATATTATCGCGTTTTATTACGAGACCACCTAGCGTCGCCAACAAAGAGCGAAAAAGTGCAAAAATTACGCTCGCTTAAGCTGACTACACGATTGCAAATATTTGTTACGTACTATATTTTTAAGGAAAATGGAAATGTAGATGTTTTTGTATATATAAACAAATTGAGACAACATTATCTGGAAACTGTCGAATATGTACTTTTGTCATTTTTATTTATTTTGTATACCCTAGTTTTAAGTCAATTTGAGCTTTAATAAATTCATTTTCATTTTCATTATATAAATAGTCCTGGTCCCAAACTAAGGATTCCCTTGTATTGTTGTGTATTTACAACTGGAGTCTGAAATCATAGATGTAGAACACGGGCGACTCTTGGACAATGATGCAACTGCCGTCTGACCTTTGCAACTTTGATTAGGCTACTTCTGGGTAAGCTCGCTTGATCGTAGGCTTTTTCTAAACTCATAACACTAACTAATCACTAATAAAAAAAACCCTTACACAGGGGAATCAGAACAACTGAATCAAGGTAATATGTTTAAAAAACTTTTTGAAACTTGCGATTTATTCTCTCACCGCCGAGTTACACTCTACCTCAGATTTTTTTTAGTAAGCCATTTTTTTATCAACACCTTCACTTTTTTTATCGTTTACATCCCGGTAAACCACACATATATTCATGATGATACGTATATTCATGATGATGCTGATCTATAATAGTCTCCAACGATTCTACCATTACCTACAAAATACTTCAAAAATGTTCTTTTTATACGCAAGGCTGCTTATTCTATCTGCAAAATTGTAAATGGCCTACAGAACAAAAAAATATAAAAGTGCATAAAGAAATAAAACTTTACAACTAGTAACAAAATCTTTAGTCGTGTCAGAGCCCCCGCTTTAAGTAGGCGATGTTCAAATGTAACATTATCCGCGGCGAAATTTATGCTGCGCTAGTTCCCAAGAGAGTAAGTTATATCTTCGATTAAATTTATTTTATTGTAGGACATCACGGAGGTACCTACGTGAACTGTTTTGCAATATGACTTATTTTATTGTTCATGACTTTGAACTTCCACTCGCAGCTTCGGTTTTTTGCTTTTTTACAGGAATGAGGTCATAAATGAGATGAAGCGCGTTATTATTAAGAGTTCATGATTATATCCGTGAAAACTGTACTATTCAAAAGCGGGATTCCACTGAATTAAACTGACATTTCAAATGGTGTAATTGCTTGATTGTCATAATCTACATTAATGATTGTCTTGTTTGGCAGGATGTGCCTTGTGCCATGGGGCGTTTAGGATCGTTCCAAGGTGTTTAAGTTTCCAATTTTATGTGAAAATTTAGTTAGAAGTAATTTGTAATTCAAAAGAACAGTTGGGAACCTTTTTTAATATTTGACTATTTCCTAAGGACTTGATGAAATAACAAACTGCCTCACAGAAAGCCAGCGTGAAGCAGCGCCTTTTTTTTGGTCGCTGGACAATGCCGCCAACCCGAAGTGTAATGGGCCAATGTCATATGCATGCCCTCCTGCTGGGGAGTAGGAAACCTATGTCGGGATCTCCTCTGGCGGGGGCTTCTCCTAACGAGAAGCCGGACAGAGGCATATTGACTAAAGTCCAGCGGTGTTCCCTCATAGCCTTGAGTGGAGAGAAGTCATGGGTTCAAAAAGGGTGAACCCTGGCGCCATAAACCCCCACCCAGTCGGGCGGTGCCTGCCTACACGGCGGGCCAGGTGGTGAAGTAGCACCTGTGGTATGTTTCGCTGAATGAGTTAGGGTACCAGAAGATCAATTACTTGGTACTGCATGTGACATCAATAAGTGTGGGCGATCACTTACTATCGTGTGATCCATCTGCTCATCTATCACATAAAAAATCAAGAAAACCATATCGCATAAAATAGTTGCCGATCTTAGGGATGCCAGATCCCCACATCGTACCCAGTCACATTTGCAACTTCAACGCGCACTAATCGAAATGTCACGCGACACGCGGCCGGCTATTTCTCAAAACGTCTAAAATTGCCTCCGAGCGTTGATTTCGCAACTCCCTGAGTTATGGCGGTAAACCTCGCTGATATGTCTGGCCTGAGTTATAGCCCGAGACTGGTTTCATTCAGGCCTCCCATTCATAAAGCGCAGCCTTTAGAATTACAAAGCATCTACATACTCTACATATAGATAAGTGCACGCGAGTGTAGGTGAAGTTTAGATGTCTGGTTACTTGGTAAGATCGGGGCTGAAAATCTAATATTTAAAAAAAGATTAATTATTGTGAAAATTTACTACCATATTAAATTAAATTTCAAGATAGAGATTAAGTTTTTTTTTTAATTTACGTAAAAATTAAATTAATTTTTAAAAATTACGTAAAAACGAAATCTTTTTCATACTGTGTTTTGTTGGAAATGCTAATGGAACCATCATTTATTGTACTTATTTTATCCTTTTTTAGTTAATTTCACGTTCAATCACATAAGTTGTTACTAGAAATATATTTATTGAACAAAAGGAGAAAGAAACGCTTAAGAAAATAAAAACAATAACTGAAACCTAAACCTTTATTAAAAGTTTTTTTTTTATTAAAACGTATAACTTTATGTTTAGCGTTATTTTACTGTCAGTCCTTTAGTGTGCGAGTACGTACCGTTTTTTAAAATGAAAGAAAAGTTGACTAACTTTTTGACATTGTGAAGACATCAACGCGCTCGATTTCGTGAATCTAAAATCCGTTAGGACGTTCATACTTGGTTTATTACAAAACTGCCTTGTTGGCGCAGTGGGTAGTGCATCACACTTGAAAGCGACGGCTGCGCTTGGGGTCTAGGGTTCGATCCCAGGGTCGGGAAAAAAAATGTACATAAATTTTTCTGTTAAGAAATTCTCAGTGACAGCCCAATGTGCCGATTAAGGAGGCTCAAAGTCGCCCAGAGAGCAATGGAGAGGGCTATGCTCGGAGTCTCCCTGCGTGATCGTATCAGAAATGATGAGATCCGCAGGAGAACTAAGGTCACAGACGTAGCCCAAAGGATTGCATGCCTTAAGTGGCAATGGGCAGGGCACATAGTGAGGAGAACAGACGGCCGTTGGGGCGGAAAGGCCCCCGAGTACTCAGTAATCCTGTAGATGATGATGATGATGATGAGTGTCAGCCCGGAGTCTGGAAGTTGTTGGTTTTGTACTTGGGTTAAGCCCTTGGTCCTGCGCCTGATCCTTCTCCGGTCGTGTCACACTAGTGTCCCATCGGAATTTGAGGGTAAGAGAATACAGAGTGCACTTGTGTTTGCGCACACTCTTGAGCACTATAACATATCCTGCGTAAGTGGCTGATCGTCGAGATTGGCCGCCTTGGCCGCCGAAATCGGTTGGAGGATACTATTATATTACAAAAACACAATTACTTTTCAAGGGACTTCTTGGATATAGATAGGTAAATCCAATCCATTGGATCTAGAAATTTCAATGTTGGCGACACTCAACTAAATCAGTCAAGAGCGATGGTAGATTATAATGCTCAAGTGTGTGCGCAAACACAAATGCACTCTCTATTCATTTACCCTCATATTCCGATGGCACTGTAGTCTGTGACTCGACCGGAGAGGAATCGGGCGCAGGACTAACTGCTTAACGTACTTTTCGAGGCACGGTCGAACAATACCATCAACTTCCAGACTCCGGGCTGCCACTTAGAATTACTTACCGAAAACTTAGGTACAAATTTTTGGATCTTACCCGGGGATCGAACCCGGGAACTCTTGCGCAGCCGTTGCTTCAAAGTGCGACCCACTATCCACTGGGCCACCGAGGCAGTGAACTGTGATTTGCAACGGTCATCTGACCTTCGCAATCTTAAGTGAGTAATAAGTTTCAGAAACTATATGAGATGAATAGCTTTCCTCACGGTATTCCCTCTTTGGCGTGCTAATTCAATAGCATTATTTCAACTAGGTATCTCCAATTTTGAGAAAGTATCCGAAACCTACAGGTTACCTAACGATGGCGATGTTTTCCCTCACCGCTGAGCTAATCGTAGAAATACACACAAATTTGAAAAATCCAGTAGTTCATGCTCGGAATCGAACTACGAACCCCTGTATAGAAGGCGCGTTCTTATTACCTGAGCTACCATAGCTGATTGTGAAGTTAAATGTATTACAAATGATTGACTGCCTCGGTGGCGCAGTGTTTAGTGGGTCGCACTTTAAAGCGATGGCTGCGCAAGAGGTCCCGGGTTCGATCCCCGGGTCGGACCAAAAATTTGTACCTAAGTTTTCGGTAAGAAATTCTTAGTGACAGCCCGGAGTCTTGTGGGTGCACGGGGGTCCGTGCTTCGGAAAGCACGTTAAGCTGTTGGTCCTGCGCCCGTTTCCTCTCCAGTCGTGTCACAGTAGTGTCCCATCGGAATATGAGGGTAAAGGAATAGAGAGTGCACTTGTGTTTGCGCACACACTTGAGCACTATAATATATCCTGCGTACGTGGCTGATCGTTGAGATTGGCCGCGTAGCCGTAATCGGTTACAGGATATTATTATTGAAAATTATTCGTTCCGTCATTCAAAATTGATTTATTATATGCAAATGTAAATAGAAAAAGTAATTGTTTCCCGAGTAGCTAAAATTGAATATGTTTATAGACTCGTAACATGACTTTATGGCCTAACTCAGACGGGACTACTTTCTTCGGCGGCCGACAGTTATATTTATTTATAGTGCCTTTAGTATTCTATTCAAGGATCTTGGCAATGGCTTTCGAGTGGAATGGAATGGCTTCCATTGTGCATATTGTGAGAATGTACGGCAAATATGTCGCTACTTGTTGGGTTAGGTTTGTTGAGCGGTTAATATTTTAATCTGTTGCTTTTCAATGCACCGAGTGTTCTGTAGTCTGAATGTGTTTCTTATCTTGTACTCAGCTTTCGTTTCTCTTTCATTTAACTATTCTCTGCAAGTAAATTTAACCACTGTCAGATTTTCATACTACGACGCTTAAGAACCAATTATACGTATTTCCACGAAAGCACAAGGTCAAAATTGAACTTTAAACCTAACTCATTATGTTCAAATTTGCGAACCCAAAAAGAAACGTAGATAGATATTATTGGTTCTTTAACGTCGCTATACTCTTTCGCTTTAGCATGATATGGGTGACAGATGTCAAAATCTATACATTTTTCACGTTAGTCTCTTTCTAACGTATGATTCATGTAAAACTCTGTCTTGCTGTCACCGATATCATGATAAAGCGTAATGTGTATAATGATGGTGTTTTGTGAACATTGGATAGTATCGATGAACCATCCACTTTTATATTCTACAACAGTTTTTTTGGTCATTAGTACCAAAATATCTTTTATTCTTGTAAGTATCAGAATTTGCATGTATTACCAACATGGAAGATGGTGGCTCGATTATTAACTAACTTCATAAAAAATAAAGAGGTTTTCAATATGTACCTAATGAACGGTTGTGAAGTCTGGACACTAACTCTTAAGAGGAGGAGGAAGAGACCAAGCACCTTGCGGCCAAACGAAAGAACTAGATAAATTCTGGGACCTACACAAACTCTGAAAGGAGCAGGAGGAAGAACTGGGAGTTAGAAGACCAGGTGAGCGAACCTAATATCATCGGTGAAACTAAACCACATCGACTTCGCTGGCTCAGCCACTTTGAGAGAATGGGAGAGGATCGTGCAGTGTTTTACTGCTCCGTCGGTACGCTGTTTTGAGCGTACCTGGGACGGCCAAATAGTTATATAATAGAAAGCCAGTTGGCCATCTAAGCTACCGCTGGAAAGACGAGGTCGAAAAGGATTTGCGCGGACTTCTGGCGGACGACTGGCAGGAGGTGGCGCAGAACCGACCTAGATTGATACTCTTTATCGGAGGACAAGGCTCACTTTGCGTCGCTGCGCCAACCTAGTTAGCTTTCAATTCGTCGGAATGTTTTTATGTTACCTGTTTTTTCAAAAACGCTTGAACAAATGTCAACGTGTAATAAGTAAGAAAACCCCTCTCAATTTTTAAAGTCAAGATCTATTGAAATAACATAAAATAGCGAAATGAAGAAAAGAATATTGGGTATGACACTGTTGATCACGCTTAATGTCCCTAGCTTTAGGTCCATAAAGCACTCCAATTAAATAAAACCACTTTTCACACTTAGTTACCACACAGAAAATAATCAAACCACACTAAAAAAACAACTGTTTTAGTCATAGACCATAGAAGATAGTATCAATAGTAAAGAAATATAAAAGACATAGATAATAAAAAAAGGATGGTTGTGGCCGGCGCCAACAGACACATTCAACGATAGGGAAAAAAAATTGACTCTAGGTGGGTATAATTTGCTTCGATTTGCTATTGTTTTACTCCTTTTTTATAAATTTTACATTGAAATAGGATTTATTTCCACTGTCATTAAAAAACAAATCAAACATCTTAATATATTAAACGAGCTTTAATTAAATTAGTTTTAAATGTTTTTGGCGCGCGTGGCAATAACTCACCGCCATTGTTCTTTTAACTGGCTACAAGATCAGAGATATGCAACCTCTGTGTCAGCGAATAAATTAAAAATCGAAATTTGAAAAAAGATCGCACCGCGGAACGCGCGCCGCAGTTATGACGTCATAATTAAGGGTCCGACACACGATGAAATTCGAACAAGCGACGTGAGTCAGGCCGAACCGTGAGAAAACTGTAGTGAGTTGAACGCAATAAAAAAGTAAAAGTGCTTTCTTTGTACAGGGGCATGCGAAATTGAAGCTCGATTATCGGTGCCTTATTTTGGCACATGATTCATTTTGGTGAGAGGCTTGAAATTTAAGATAACATGTTTAAGAATTTTCGATTAGCGAGAATGATGCGACCGCTCTGCCGATGTAACGGAATGGTAGCTGTACGGGTTAATGACCTTTGGATATTCGAAAACATCAAGTCCAGCTTAACAGTAGGGCATACCCTTTTATTAAGTTTGTAGTGAGTTCTTTTTTAACTATCATCCCAAATATGCTTCATTATTACATTAGCATATTTAGGATACGTAAGTATTATTGTGTTATTATTTCACAAAATAAAACAAAGATGCAAATGTAAACTTAAAGTATAATAATCCTACTCTTAAGTCTATTTTTTACAGATGGCCATTATTAAAAAAAATCTTTATTATCTCTCTTATTAATCACTTAGTATAATAAACTTCCCAAAATAAACCTTAAAGAACTATCAAGTATACGACAACACAAAGCAAAATGTATACTACAACCTCAGCTAACGACTTCGACACATAACTCGACCACAGTTTGTTCAAGAATCCCATACTTCAAACAAAGTCAGCAAACAGGATTATAACTTAACCAAGTCACTGTCGAAAGGGGCCAAACATTTGCGTGTGTAATACAACCGTAAGGTCAAAAATCTCAGACGATTTTGACCTTTTTGAAAAAGCGAATACAGTACGTTGCAGCGTGGAAGATTTGGAGTTCTGCAAGAATCGTAAATTGTTTGACATGTTCTCGATACAGGACAAAACGATCGATGCATCGAATTCTCGCGTTGGGATGCGTCACTTTTTAATTGTCCCGCATATGGGTGGACCGTTACTGCATACGAATAAAGATGTGATAATTAACGGTAACCGTAACGGGTCGGAGGGCAAATCGGGATCGAGATACGTCAACGAAAGGTCGAACCTTATTCGGAGCGGTTCGGATATAATTAATTTGTTTAAGTGATTAAAATCAACATCATCAAGATCGCCACCTTAATGGCAGTAAGCGTATCTGGATTTGGGCTTTTATTTGTTTGGGGTTCAGTCGATTAATTTATTTTTATGCGTATTTAACAATATGATTTGATTTAATTGGAGGTGATAAATTTTGCAATCTTGTCTTTTATGGTTTCCTTTGCTGCAAAAATAAAACCAATGCATTTATTTAGGTATACATTTTATTAATATCTTTATGATAGTCGGCCAGGATTAAATTTCACTTTCTTAACGTTCATATTCATAAAAAAATCATGTATTTTGTCAGTTTTTATAATAAAACTGGTTTTAACATTTTCTTGATTATTTATTTGTGTTTAATTTTACTTCCTATAAAGCTGATACCTACCCACCCACTTTACTTAACCTAACTAATGACTACGCAACACTAATGCAGTCCCAATGAGAAATACACAATATTTTTGTAAGAATTAAACTAAAAGCCACAATTGTGGTACTTAATATATATACCGGTTTCTTGCGTAACCCTTTACACATACGGAACCCTTCCGTCCAGTAGCCAATAGAGTGAACGACTCGCGTGGGTGGGGTCACATTAACCATTCGCGACCAATATTCTCGCACCCGCCCGGGTCGGGTTACAACGGAAGCGTGTACACGTAATAAAAGACTGACGTGTGCACCGGCCTTATCAAATAATGAGGATAATTTTTTATTTTAGTTAGCCCGGGATACTTTCACTCATTATTCATTAAAACTTTTTTTTTAATTTGGTGAATAACCCTTATAAATCAGCGGTGGAGCGTATAAGAATTTAACGATTGCAATATTTGCAATCGTAAATTGTTTAAATCATGTTAAAATATTTAAGAATGCATTTAAACTGCTTCTTTGTTCTTAATAAAAAAAAGCTAAAGAAGTTTGTTATATCCTTTATTTTTAACGGAGTTCATAACTTATTAGGAGCTTTTTTCGTAGAGGATTGTAAGTTTTAAACTGCTACGGTTTATCGGTGGTAGTGAAAAGTTTTATTTATTTATATTAGATAACCAATGAAGAAGAATAAATAACTAATTTATTTATCAGTCCTCTTAACCACATGGTTGACAAAACCTGGAATTGTATAAATATTTTATAAGCTACTTTATTTTATTTTATCACATTCATTTTCTATGATGAAATCTAATTATGCGTATTTTAATTATAAAGACGGGTTTAATTCAATTATCATTAGTTATAATAGTGGTAGTAATTTTACTTTCTTTGAGAATCCGTTACTTCTTACCGGAGGATTAAGATAACAAACATAGAGTCAAGTACTTAGCATTAATTAGAATAGGTATGTACCAATTAAATATTTGACTTAATTAACTTTCACTTGTCTTTAAGCGGTTGGTTCCCAAGCTACTGATGTCATCTAACTAAATTGGATATCGCTAAATGCAATAATGTTTCTACATGATTTGAGTGGGCAATAACAGAACATAGAAAGGTGAACATTTTTATAGTCGTAATAAAACCAACATTTTGATAAAATAGTAATTGACAGATGCTCAGCCGATGACGGTAAGTAGATTATCACCTACTTGTCAAATCCTTTCTTGGATAGTTTTATGAGTTAGATGGTCACATAAACATGTTTTTATGAAAACAAATTGGGAGTTGGAACAAATGAAAAATGAAATCAAGAAAGTTATTTGGCTTCTGTTAAATGACAGTTATTTGTGTATACATTGGTTGATTCTAATATCGTTTTTTTTTTCAGGGGAAATCATCATGGCCACAATTTTATCATAGTAGTGAACAAGATGATGTCGGGGACTGTAAACTTAACCAAAACCTCTAGGGTGTCCATATCGGCACAAACACCACAGTCACAGGTTGAAAACCCCACTGGACGGCCTGGACCGTACCGCTAATCGCGGTCGCGCTAGCCCTTCTCTAGTGTATGACCTACCAAGATATCCAGGTATGTCGTCCCCCGTGGAGTCGTATGCTGAGCAAGCCATTCTCCATTAGTAGGTATGCTCACGATTCCCGAAGTCTTAATATATTACTTATATAAAGTGCTTAACTTGAGCTACTTATTTTGGGGTCCGGTATGTATGTAATGTTATCAGATTTTTATACTTTTTTTATCAAAGTTTTATATCAATACTAATATTAGAAATGTGAAAAAACGGAGCGAAAAATTGCCGTGATTTTTAGTAGAGATAGTTGAGGAGATGGAGAGTAACGTAGGCTACTTTTTGTCTCTTTCTAACGCATGTGAAACCTCATCATCATCATCATTTCAGCCAATAGACGTCCACCGCTGGACATAGGCCTCCCCCAATGTTCTCCACACAGATCGGTCATGTGCCGCCCGCAACCAATAGATTCCCGCGATCTTCACCAGATCGTCGATCCACCTTGTGAGGGGCCTGCCACGGCTGCGACTTCCTGTACGTGGCCCCCACTCGAGGACCTTTCCGCCCCAACGGCCGTCTGTTCTCCTCGCTATGTGCCCTGCCCATTGCCACTTGAGGCATGCAATCCTTTGAACTATGTTTGTGACCTTAGTTCTGTGACCGTAGTGAAGCCGCGGGCAAAAACTAATTAAAAATAAAAGCTTAATCTACCATAATCACATACTAAGTAAGCTGTATTTTAACGATGAAATAACGTTTACTTGTTTCATCCACATTGTGCTAAAGGTTCTTTGCTCAATAAATTATCTAAAAAGGAACTTGAGCATTAAGTGCAAGGGATGTTTAGTGCTAAGTTTATGATCGCTAAATCTTTATGAATTAGCTGGCAAGTACTGCAGCCAAACAACTGGTTCGCAAATTGCTGAACAATTACCGGCAACATGGGGCCTTCTTGAGATATTTTAGGGTTACGTAGTTACGTACCCAAAGGTTAAAAACGGGACTATTACTAAAGCTTGGCTGTCTGTCGGTCCGTCTCTCTAGTTTTTATCTTAAGAACTGCGCTAAACTAGACAATTAAAATGTTCAAAAACCATATTTAAATTTAAAAAAAAAAAAATCTGTGGCCGTTGTTCAAACAATTAATACTTATCTAAGCGGGGCTCTGATAAAATGCGATTTTTTCCCTTTTTTGCTCGATATCAATAATAGCAACAGTTCGGCACTTGAAATATTCATAAAATTCGCATATATATTTCAGGGAGACTCAGATACAAAGTGTGTCAAATATTTTTTTATACCTACTGTTGTTTACCTATGGTACGAAACCCTTCGTGCGTGAGTCCGACTTGCATTTGACCGGTTTTTTCATCTTAAAAGCAGTGACTAACACCGTGAACGTCTGACTAAAGAGTTTGGTATCTAAATTTCTTCCGCTGCTTTGTCGGAACTATTTATATTAGACAAGTCTATGTTTACACGCGCGTTATTGAATTGACGGCCGTTCATTTTTTTATGAATGAAAGGTAAAATGTGAATAAGTTGATTGCATCATCAATCATTTTTTTTATTGATTCATCATATTTTTTTCGGTAACCGTAAGGAACTGCGTAACCTAACTATATTATTATCCTCCAACCGATTACAGCTACGGCGGCCGATCGTAACGATCAGCCATACACAGGATATATTATAGTGCTCAAGTGTGTGCGCTGAACACAAGTGCACTCTCTATTCCCTTAGCCTCGTAGCAGGGACGGGATGGGACGGGCAGGATCAATCGGCTTAACATGCTTTTCGAGGCACGGGGGTACAAGATCGCCAACTTCCAGACTCCGCGCTAACACTAAGAATTTCCGACCGAAAACTTAGGTACAAATTTTTAGCCCGACTAGGGGATCGAACCGGGACCTATTGCGCAGCCAGTGGTCGCTCTTTAAAGAGCGACCGACGGATCCTCTGCGCTACCGAGGCAGTCAGATTCAGGATTACTCATAGATAAATGAATCTGTAATGTAGAGTACTAGTAAAAATGATAGAAAATAATTTAAAAAATACAGAAGTTCCTTTTTGATGTCATTAAAAAAATATGTATTTATGATGTGATTCAAATATGTAAACTTCATCAATATCCTCATCAGCCAAAAACTGTCCTCTGCTGAACAAGTGCTGTATTGCTGTATGTACTAATAAATATACAACCCTATTTAAATATGAACCTTATTAGGCTGGTATAATATTCACGGGATTCACATTTTATTGCTGGCGACTGTACATAGGCCTCCCTCGTTGCTATCAGTGTCATATTGCAGGCGGCCTGGGAGCCTACAATAAGAATGTACCTGTAACATCTAGACTATTTATAAAGAGGTATATCATACAGATAGTGGCAACGCTTATAGGTAATCCGAAAACTCGAAACGCTTGCATGATATAATTGACACCTAGCCCTATCTATTGGTATAAACTATAAACTAATGTCCCGAAACAAAGTGAGGTCATACCACTAATCTAAACCAAAAGGACAGACAGCGTATGTAAAAGGGAGAGGGATAATGTTTCCTGAATTCTCTGGATGCAGCGAGATCCCAAGGCCCTTATCAGGTTGTTCGACCATGTAGAGGTGGGTAGTAATAATTCATCAGAATTATTATACTACTCGCAAAGACTCGCGGCAGAGTGTAGAGTATTTTATATATAATAATAAATTTAATTATGACATTTTCAAAATGGACAGTAAAGTTTCAGTCCTAAATACTGTCCCACTACAGGGCAAAGACCTCCATGATGGAAACCAAGTCATCAACCCGGGAATGGAACCCAAGAACCCGAGATCACGGCCTGGTACACCAACAGGGAGTTAAAATAAAAATTGGACAGTACTTAGGTTAAAAGGGAAGTAACTGTTATACTTAAGCCAAATACATTGCATTCAATGTCATAATTCAATTTAATAAATGACTACTATCTGCCGCTAGTCTTTCTGTATAGAATAGTTAAAATTATTTTAAAATCCAAATTACATAAATACCCAAGCATATGCCATATTAGAATGCAAACCTATCACGTTAGCAAACAAAACAAAAATGTTTCGTATCAATTTGCTCGACATTTGTGGTCGAAAACCACCGTGTCCCATTAAATATACCAAAAGGTAGCGGTGTCATCTAATCGGCCATAAATGAGTTCTAAACGACCGGTGAGAATCCAGCGGACCTAATTCACACTCATTTACACACCAATGCACACTTGTTTCCTTTAAAAGTTAACACTTTATCTTTGTAATCTACCTCTTATACTCATACCCCTCATTATCCATATACGTCCCAAAGGGTCTTTCACAAAGACCGTATTTCAAACTGAAGGCAGCCAAAGCTAAATCAGCTCTCAACAATATAAATTTCGCATTGACACACATCGGCTCAGCCATAAATATCGCGTCTTTTTGTTTCCTACAAACATTTTTATGTGGACAACTTCAAAAAATACTTCCCAAATAACTTCGGACGTGTATAAATAAAGCGGTGTGGTAGTAAACGTCAATAATATGCAAAATAATGGATGTTAATCTTTTGGGATGTGTGATTTGCGAGCAGGCGAGCTTCAAAGATTAGCCGACGGGTGGAGCAGTAGAGCATGGAATATTCGTGTTATGTGCCCGGCGCGCATGATGCGGCACGAATATCGAAATCTATGGTCGGTCTGTACATCATCGTCACATCTTTGTTTACGAATCTGTAATTTTTTTTAATCGATCCTTATCTCAATGTTAGAGCAAGGGAATATTCGTGTTTTTATGTGATAGGTGCCAGTGCCAGACGAGCAGTCGGAACACCTGATGGTAAGCGATTGCCTCCGCCCATGGACACCCGCGACACCAGTGGAGTCGCAAGTGCGCTACCAAACCTCACTCACGCTGCGAAATACAGCACAGTGCTGCTTCACGCCGGTTTCTGTGAAGCCGTGGTATATTTAGTGCCCGGCGCTCAAGATGTTGTACGAATATCAAAATGTTTGGTCTGTACATTATGTTTACAAATCTGTATTTTTTTCAAATCGACTTACATCTCAATGTTAGAGCAAGAAAATATTCGTCTTATGTGCCCGGCGCGCATTATGCTTGCACGTTTATCGAAATGTTTGGTGAGTACATCATCGTCATATCGATGTTCACATTTGACGAACCGTTTGGATCAGTGGTAGTAGTACCGCTGCCTCTGGTGCAAGGGTTGCGGGTTCGACCCCCGCACAGTACAAACATTTGTGTTTATATTTGTCTGGGTTTTTCTATGTATTATAAGTATATATTTACGAAAAAAAAGCATTATGTGTTTACATTTGTAATTCTGCTGTTGGTTCTGATATCCGTAATACAGGTGCTTGAGCTACCTATCTCGGAGTCAGATCAATGTATGTGATGTTGTGAAATATTTATTTATTATTTAACACAGTCAATGGCATACAACTACCTCGCCTAGGAACCTCTTATCTCCCAAAGTCGATAAAATGATAGTCTTTTTTGCCATAAAATAAAAGTAACATTACTTAATTAATAAAAGTAACTAATTTATTGTTATCCATGTATCTTTCACATTCCGCCGTGTGGTCCCCGGCAGAGTAGAATAGGCCACCCTCACTCTTACCGAGGTGTCGTAAAAGGCGACTAAGGTAAAGCTGCGGGCATGATCATCAGTACCCAGAGAAGGAAAACTCTGCATCAACTCTCGCCAACCCGCCAAGCGTGGTGATTATGGCAATTACCCCTCATGTGATTGAGGGAGGCCCGTGCCCCAGCAGTGGAGACTTAAATGGGCTGACGATGTTCTTTCACATATTAAAATATAACTATATATAGGAGAATGGTACCAAAACTATCTTTCAGAAAAAAAAGTATCCTACGATACAATAAAGACACGCGGCAGCGTGCCATAGCTAAGTTCAAGTGGGGTTTCCACCGCGGGTGGGTAAAGGGTAATGAGCCGAAAAATCTAAAGCGGAACGGACTCTTTTTTAGTAAATTGGTTTATTTTTTCACCAGCAGAGAGTTGTCTTTTGGTTTCCACTGCCATATGAAAATGAGAGATAAAAATAAGCGGAGTAAAGTGAACGGAAGATGAGAAATGAAAAACGAATAGTGAATTTCCACTGAGAACGAATGCAGTTGAAGTTTTGAGCAGGTTGCGTGCGGACGTGTTTTTGCAATGTTATCGGACACGGAATCGAGTGATGATCACAGTGATTATGTAAACAGGAAAAATAAATACATATTGTTTTATCATAAGCACAGAAAAAAACCCGCTAAACCAACATTTTAGCTAGCAGCACATTAAAGAACGTACATTAAAAGACATTGCCACAGCAGACTCTTTTCATCCTCTTCGATCCGCTCCGCTTACCATTTTCTATCTGGAAACGCTACTATGAAAACTGTAATCACGAGTTGAACGGATTCCATAAGTACTCCGCTCCGCTCCCTAGAACTGAGCGAGCTTATTTCTACTCTTTCTGCACGCTCGGCTCTATCCGTCCGACTTTTTACTGGTGGAAATACAAGTATGAAGTTTGCGCTTGCTAGTTTAACGAGGTCACTAATGGGTCCGTTCCGCTCGCGGTGCAAACCCCGCTTCAAGCAGGGCGCACTAGCGAGCAGCACTGTGTTTATATTACACGAAGTATTTGGAGTACTTTCGACCTCATAATCACTTTCACATCAGCGGCCTTGACAAACAGTAGCTTCGTTTCTATTTAAGAAAACAAAGGGCGAAATCTTTGCGCCTGAGAGGTCACGGCTATCGGGCCACTGGGTGAAGCCCACTCGCGACCCGCTGACATTATTAGTTATTTTAGCGATCCGACGCGTGATTGATTCATACACTTTCACGCGCTAATGAGATCACAGCTAGGTTGTTGACCCGCTGCTGCTGCTAGCTGAAGGACGAAAGTTTTGTCAAACACTATAATATTGTTTTACAAATTGTCATCATTCAGACGTGGCTCCTGCCAAACTTCGTACTACCTTCATTTATTTTAATTTTGTGATAAGTACTGACAACTAGACGGATCACCGGATAGTAAGCTATTGTCACCGCCTAAGGACATCCAACATCAAGAGTTACAAATGCACTGCCAACATTTTAACTCCTCCATTGTGGAAACCACACATATTTTCAATAAGGACAAATTACTAAAACATCAAAACTGGTGCGGCACTTTGACTGTGAGCATGGCCGAATACAGAAATATAAATATTCTATAAGTATTATTTTTTTAGTATAAGTCCCTACAGAACAATTATGAATGTCAAATATTAATCTACCGCTGATTCAGAATGTCGATTTCTACATGTGTAAAATAATATAAATGTGTAAGTAATGTATGTGTGCAAAAGAAAAAAAAAAAGCACACACACATACATAAAACACGAATATAAATATCTAAGCAAATAGTTGAGCGTAATAATGACAATAAACAAACTTATTTTTAATTAAACCTCTCCCTGACATTAGTAAGGCAGCGCCCACACGCATCCTGCAGACAGGATGTTCGGACCTGTCTGTAATCGCCCTAATTGCAGAGTTCACTACAATTTGACTCGCACCTTCGTCTGGATAAATGGACGTAGGTGTTTATAAGGGTGTACGCCCACAGCGTGTAGTGCAGTGTGAAAGAGATAAGATGTGAATTGTGAAATGAATAAGCAACTTTTTTTTTATGATACGACCGACAAGCATTTGACCTCAATCTCACCTGATGTTAAGTGAAGATGAGGTCCAAGGTAGGCCATGCTTGTCCGTGCAAAGCCCACTCACTCTTACCTTAAAGAGGCCCAGCTTTCTTAAAGAGAGAAAAGGTTGGCAGCGCACTTGTGACTCCACTGGTGTTGCGGGTGTCCATAGGCGGCGGAATTGCTTACCATCAGGTGATCCGTCTGCTCGTCTGCAACCTCTCATATAAAAAAAACAATACCCTTCATAAAAAATAGCTTCAAAAATTTAGCTTAACTACTTGTGTGTTTTGAGTTTGTATGAAATTGCGATCTCTGTCAAGCAAAAATGTGTAATTCAATTATAAAGTAATGTATAGGACAGAAGTAAGGATAAACGTAAAGTTTTACAGAGGTATCTTTAAAATTGCTTATCAATGCCTTCAGATGTGTCCCGTAAATCTTTCTAATGGTAGCACAATACGTACATATTAGAACACACTATCAACGCCATTCGATTTAAATTGTGAGCAACCAAACCGTATATTTTTCTAATGATTCCAAAGCTCCAGTCTTTCGGGAAGCATTTACACTACTTTTTTAATACTTACACTTAACTTTTTGGTCTCTTTTTGTGCTCGAAATTTGAATTACCACCAAAAGCGGCTACGTAATTGTGTTAATACAAATTTCGAGTGGAAAAACACATAAAAAAGTAGTGCACAATTTAATAACTAGTTTAGACGACGGCTGACTAATATAAAAAATTGTAAAAAACACCGGCCAAGTGCGAGTCTGACTCGCGCACCGAGGGTTCCGCCGTACAAACGTAGCGGTTTAATTAAAATCGAAGTGCCGGTATAAACAGCTGTATTTTTTGATCACTTAGAAGTTTAATTTTTTTACAGCTTATAAGTACAGTAGACCTAGGTATTTGGTATAAATTTCAATTTTGATACCTTTATTCGTTCGTGAGAAATAAGGTAGTAAATTTCATTTTATTAAAATATTTTTATTATAATACTAGCTGACCCGGCAAACGTTGTTTTGCCATATAAATAAAAGGGTTGATCGTAGAAGGGTGAAAATTGAGGATTGTATGTATTTTTGTATGTTGTATCATAAAAAAAGAGAAATTAAAAATTTTGTCTAAAAAATAAAAATAAAAATTTAGGGGTGGACTACCCCTAACATTTAGGGGGATGAAAAATAGATGTTGGCCGATTCTCATAGATACCGGATAAGCACAAAAAATTTCATCAAAATCGGTCAAGCCGTTTCGGAGGAGTATGGCAACGAAAACTGTGACACGAGAATAGAATAGAATAGAATATTTTTATTTGCGTAAAATATGGTGAATTTTATATATTAGACTAGCTGACCCGGCAAACGTTGTTTTGCCATATAAATAAAAGGGTTGATCGTAGAAGGGTGAAAATTGAGGATTGTATGTATTTTTGTATGTTGTATCATAAAAAAAGAGAAATTAAAAATTTTGTCTAAAAAATAAAAATAAAAATTTAGGGGTGGACTACCCCTAACATTTAGGGGGATGAAAAATAGATGTTGGCCGATTCTCATAGATACCGGATAAGCACAAAAAATTTCATCAAAATCGGTCAAGCCGTTTCGGAGGAGTATGGCAACGAAAACTGTGACACGAGAATTTTATATATTAGATATAACTGAAAAAAGTGGTTTTTGGCAATTTTCCCTATATTTGCATTATATGACATTTCTTCATGCCAAATTTCAAAATTCTGAGTTTACGGGAAGTGCCCTGTAGGTCTTGATTCCTTTGCGAGTGTCAAAAATTTGTCGAAAATATCGACATAATCGGCTGTATCTTTTGATTGGCATGGCTTAGAAGTTTGATATTTTCACAGCTTAAAAGGACAATACACCTGAGTATTTCATGTGAATTTCAGCTTGATACATTCACGCGTTCTTGAGATAAAGGGTTTTGACAGACAGACAGACAGACTGTTGTCTGTCTGTCTGTCTGTCAAAACCCTTTGTGTGATCCTATAAGGGTTCCTTTTTTTCCTTTTGAGGTACGGAACCCTAAAAATGGAAATTTTATTTTATTATGTATTTATGTAGGGCTGTAAGGTATTTATTATATGGACCAATTTAATATTTTTAATGTAACTTGTTGCCCGAAATATTATTTATTATAATAAATTAATTCATTTATTATTAAATAAATAGTATAAGTGTTTGCTTAGAGACTAGAGGTCCAAAATTGTTTAAAATAGATCCGGTTTAGTAACTAACAATTTATTAGCGTCGTTATATAGGAGTACCCGACGCCTTATGCGTACAACTGCTTCGCGTGGTATGGGTGATATGCTTTTTATTTCCATCTCTTTGAGCTGTGAGTGCTGATTCTTTTGTCACACATGAGAGCAATTTTTGTACCGCTAAAGCAAGCACATTGTAATCCTACATTGGAATTTGTTAACCCTTCTTTTGACTTTGGTTATTTTGAAATATAAAAATAATATAAAATTTTTGGAGCAGTGCTGTTAATTGACTTCTGATTATTCTAAATTTATTATCATAGTCATATTTTTTACTAACATCAGCCACTTACATCTCGAATATTATACTGTTGAAAGGCAATATTCCTGCCTACCTACGTCTACACCTACTTTACAGCTATCTTAAGTAACTTCCTTGATTACACATAGCATTCCTGCTCAATAGTCATTTACTAGAGTACCTAGGTGTGAAATATTGTGAAATGCCAACATTATGCCTCATTTAAAACATAATTTTCTGTAAAGCCTAGTTTTTAAAGTTGTGTTTTTTGAGCAATAAAGTATGTCTATTTATCTATCTATAAAGTACAAAATAAAGTTTGTACCTCACCTCTACTTTTCACCACTTTATAAAATATTTTTAAGTTACTCGTATTTTTTGGATAGTATATAGAATCTGCCTTATTTTGCTGACTCGTAACTCTCAGTTGCAAAAACAATATTTACGATTTAATGACGGATTTAAGATTTATTTTTCATATAGATCTTTAAAATGTATCAAGTAAAGTTGTTTTAATTATTGAACATTATAATGAGCCTTTCTGCAACTAAGTGAGAAACCTATATACCTATTTGATTGATTTGAAAAGTGAAGTTAATGCAAAAATACAACAAGCAACTTAAGTGACCACACAGAAAATGACATAAAAAAAAAAATTGACTAGAAAAAAATCCTTGAGCTAACGTCAAGAGAAATTATAACTGAATCTCTAGCTATTCAGGTCACATGTACCCATTAGTCTAAAAGCTAGCACGACACAACAGAGAGACAGAAATGGTTATTTAAGACAATAACCCGGGTCAGATTGTTACAAAACCCATGTTATTGCACCCATCATTGTTTTTGCTCTGCCATTTCATCGCATAAAACGTTATTAGGTATGTCAATGCGCTTTACGACGTGCGCTGGAGCCGGCACGCGGAATACACAATCGCTTTGCGGAGGTGTCAAGTGTGAAACGGTCTGGAGTAAAAGCTATGTTATCCTATCTTTAGCATTCGCATAATATTGTACAGTTATAGTAAAGTACAGCTGTCGCTTCAGAGTCCAGGGTACACGTGGACTATGATCCAGGATTCAGGAAGTCTAGTAATTATAATGTAGCGACTCTCCCCTCTGACATTCGTAATCTCAATCGTCGTTTGGACAGGAAATCCACATCAGATAGATCACGGTTTTTTTATCACCCTGGTGAAATGCCACCGGCCCGAAATGTCACATCAGCATACTTGCTGCTGGAAAGCAGACGAGTTATGTGCAGCTCTCCTTTGGCCCACGCGTGAGACATATGTATACTAAAACACCGGCCTAGAGGTCATTCCTGCGTCTGAGTGGGGAAGAGACACTAATACCGACTAAAGAGCCTCATCTTCTTCTTCATGTCCCTGCCCGGGTGGAGGTCTGCTTATAGAGCGGACCCGACACTACACCCCTTTTTTTTTGGTTTGGCTGTTATGGACAGTCAGGAACGCTGAACCGTCCCTACCGGCCAGTGGGTGGTGCCTGTGCCATTGACAAGGGCCCCCTACACCGTGCGCCGACTGGCTTCTCCCACGGACAGGAGGGAGACGAGCATCTGTACGTCGTCTCCTTCCCCTCCTTTCCCTTCTCCGAGCGTCTGCAAGAGGGTCCTCCTCTCGCAGTCGCTCAGCTGCATCCTTCTGCGAGATCACCTCGCAGAACACTCCTACCCCAGGACGGGCTGGGGAGTGGTAATACTTTGCTTTCTACGTCTTGACTATAAATACAACTCACGCACAGAACTCATTGATATTGATATGTCCACTTATGTGGACATATCAATATCAATAAATTCTGTAAGAAAATGTATGACCTCATTGTGTGGGTACCTATAGATGAGTGAAATTAATTTTATTTCCTACATTAATAAGTTCGGAAGGTAAATGATAACGCTTGCTTACATCGGTTACATTGGATTAAATGGCATGGCAACTCAGTTAATTCCTCAGAAAACTATTTTCATGACTTTATTTACGCATAAAGAGCACGAAAGAATTTTTATTTCATAATAGTCATGAGTAAATGAGGAGGTGCTTTAAATAATGTAATGATCCATCGTCTAATTTTCATTAAAACGAGCCGAGTGGTATTGAAAAAAAAACGAAATGAAAATATTAATGGTTTTCCGCATTGGGATGCGCATTAAGATTTTCCGCATTAGGATTATAATGTACATAGGCCTAGGGGCCTAGATACATTATAATTTTTATAGAGCACGAAAAACTTACATTATATTGATGTTTTTTTAATGGTAATTTTTTTTAGTAAAAATAAAAAAATCTGAAATCTTTATACATTACAGTGCAATAAGGCTGGCTGGAAAAGTTGCACTGGGGGTGCTGTATTGCAGTTTTCCTAAATAAAAATAACAACTTTTGTATTTGTTGGTCTTTGACATTAGCACATTTGATCATTAGCGCATTAATATTCGTTGGTTTATTATATCCAGTCTATTAATTTAATAAATATCTACTGGCTACTTCGCGATGGGATTTTTTTGTTTTGGTTAGTTAATTATATTATGGATATGAGATAGACTTAACATTCCTTCGCTCTGTCGGAATGTGAAATAATGCGAAGCATTCTTATTGGCCGGTGGTCTTTTGTAATAATTTGTAGTCTGTGACATATGCGTGGCGGCATTTTATGCCCATTAGCCGGACCGTGCATAATTTAAAGGTTTTTAATGTTGTTACTTTGTGTTGTACAGATATTCTTAACAACATATAAAAAGCGATCATGTTCTCACAAAATTACTGCTATTCAGGGCTTGCGACATAAGCAGTGGTGGCAATGAGAGCGGCAAACAATCGCATATCCTTGCAAAATCCTAAAAGAAAATACAAAGCCCAACAAACCTACGGTGGATATACTCAACATTTTTATTTTATACACTCCCTGTAAAGCCAATTGGAAAAAATAATTTTCTTTTATGTAGGTCATCATCATCATCTTAGCGTTTTGATGAAGTTTCTTTTGTAGTTTTGTTTTTTAAGGTTGGTAGCGCTTAAGGTCAGGCGATCCATCCACTCACCTGCCACCTATCGCATAAAAAAATTAGGAATCCCGATTCAGTAACGTCTGATTCGCGCTAAGGCCTCTGAAACGTGTAACCACGATTTAGCCTGGTCTAAGTTCTCACGGTTTCCCTCACCGCTGAGCTAATCTTAGAAATATGCATGTAGATTTGAAAAATCCAGAGTGGCATGCTCGGATTTGAACCTCAATCCCACGCGTGGAAGACGCGTTCTTATCCGTTGAGCTACCATCGTTGTTTTTAATGTTTTATTCAACTTACGTGTAGGTATAGTTATCTTTAGCTACCTCTAGTAGTAAAGCCATCGCTTTACAGATGCGTAAATGGGGAAATAATTGATTCTAATGATAAACACGACGTGCAAAGTCATTTCGAACTGCACTTGCATTTTGCTGATGTTATGTCGGAATAATGATGTCACAAAAAATAAGAACGAAATGTTAATTCATCTGAGCTGTGGAGTACGTTTGACAGCATAAAGGGAGTTTATACAAGATAATATTGGTCGCACGGTTGTATGATTGATTTTGTATGATTCAGAATTTATTGTAAGCGCATAAAATGACTTCAATTTAGGTTGTGTTGTCCCCTCAATCAGACCAATCTACATTTATTAATAATAACGACGACTCGTTTAGATCAGTGGTAGTGAACGCTGTCTCTGCTCCAAGGGTTGCGGGTTCGACCCCCGCACAGTACACACATTTGCGTGTAGATATGTCTGGGTGTTTTCTATGTATCATAAGTATGTATTTACAAAAGAAAAGTATATATTTATTTATAAGTGTATTATATTGCTAACTATGATGCTGTGAAATTTATTACCTATTATCTAATCTAATCCGGGAGAAGGGGAGTTTAAAGTTTAGCAGCGCACTTGTATGTAACTTCGCTGATGTTGTGAGTGTCTATGGGCGGGTAATCGCTTGCCGTCATTTGATTCGTCTGCTTGTCTGCCACCTACGATAAAAATAACAAATTAAGAAACATCAATAATAATTTAAAGAATTTATTAGAAACTAACGTCCGAGTTTCAGAGATGCCTAAACATGTTGCTATCTCTGTCATAAAGCAGACAGTTATAGCATGATTGTGGGCTTCTAGTTTCTATATTAAAAAGAAGAAAAAATAATATTGTCTCTGCTAAAATTATTATGCCGTTTCGCCGTGGTTATATGCCACATTGATTTTTATTATTATTATAATGAATCTATTTTGCTACAGTGGGTGGTATACGACCACGGCAATACGGCATAATAATTTTAGCAGAGACAATTTTATTGTTCCGTAGTTTTTAAATAGGGTTTTTTTGTAGTCGCTTTTTAGTTTTTAAACTTTATTTTTATTTAACTTGTTTTTTAGTTATGAAAATAAAATTATATATTTGAAATGTGCTAAAAAAGCTATTTTATTTGATACCCTACGTGGTACCGTCAAGCCAGTTTCTTTTTAGTTCCTTACTCTAAGTCACCTATAACCAGAAGATAATCAAGACACTTTTAACAACACCTCATTGTTCAAATATGGTAACTAGTTTAGAAGTTATAAGGGAACAGATGAACGACCATACATACATACATACAAACAGGACAAAATCATAACCCACCTCTTTGCTTAGCCGTAATCGGGTAAAAAAATATGCTATGTACCTACATCATTAAAACGTGAAATAATGTAAAGTTATTTTCCAACAAAGTTTACTCTATTTGTCTATAAATGCTGGTATTTTTTTATCACTTCACATGAGGTCACTTTTTTGTGATAAAGAAGACTTTTCGTGAAAGTACCCAAGCACCGCATTGTGGTTACCGATTAACTTATCTACCATGAAAAACGTATTTATTCATTAAATTATATAATTAAACGGGAAGAACCCAATGACAAAATTATGCAATACAAAAGCTAAACAGCTATTAAATTTTACAAACAAATATCATTTTTATTTAACAAAGACTTAGGTAATGTTATCTGCAAATAGTTATTTCAAATTCTGGATGTAATAACAAGAGCGTATTCGGAAGAGGGGATTTGTTAGACACATTTATTCACCTTGATCATCACCAGTTTCAAATTCCCAAGACCTTTAATAACTCTACTCCCAAGCTTAAAAATAATAAAGCGTTTCAAATATTAACATTCAAACTAACCTGTCATATCAGACGCCAAAAAATAAAGCCAATATTCACGTAAGACCTATTAAGGTTGATTTATCTCGCATCGGGCCCATTCACACGGGGCGACCGCAGATGGGTATCAGGCTTTATGGCAGCGGCGAACATCATACGAACTGTCAAAACTGAACAATATCTCGTCGTGTTGCGGAGGGTGACGTGCAGACACGCGGGGCGGAGCTGAGGTGGATTTAGACCTGGCGATTGAGATTTTTTATGCTTGTGGCGACACATGAGCAAGCGGGTCACGTGATGGGAAGTAATCATTGCCACCCATGAACATCCACGCGATCATAGAGGTGACTATACGTTGCTGGCCCTCTAATTCAATGAGTAAGCTTTTCTCTTGATGGTCGTTATGTTGTAGCTGTCGGGAATTAAACTACAGCTGTAGCCAAACCATTTCACAAAACGGGGGTACATTGCCATCCACTCGGAGGTGAGGGAAAACATCGTAAGGAAACCTGCACTTACTAATGATCTTTTTTACAATTGGTAGGTAGCTAACGTGAAAACGTTTAAAAAGAAGGCATTGATAATGATAAATAATAAAACAAACATTTCACATAAAATGTTTAGCGCCAGATAGCGCTTGTGAAAGAAGTTCTCCAAAAATAAACTCATATAAAATAATCAGTGACAAAAAAAAACTCCAAAGTCATTTGAGTGTAGGCGCATACGCAATAGAGCATTGTGTCGGAGTGAACGCGTATAAATTAGGTGCGCGGGATCTGACGACCCAACAAAACTACACGCCGCGAATATCAGTGCCGACATCTGGAGGGCACATTTATAGTATACGATCTTGTTCTGTCCGTGTCGGCTGTTAGATCCAGTGGTCACTTTCAATAATAAATAGTAGGTAATGCTAATTCATTTAAGTTTTTTAAAATAAATAAGTAAACATAATGCAATTTTACCATGCATCGCTTTGAGAAGCTCTAGCAAAAAACTCGTCAAGGTTAGGTTCCAACAGTTTTTTAGGTTAGGTTCCAACAGTTTTTTCATCATCATCATCATCATTTCAGCCAACAGACGTCCACTGCTGGACATAGGCCTCCCCCAATGTTCTCCACGCAGATCGGCCCTGTGCCGCCCGCGTCCAATGGATTCCTGCGATCTTCGCCAGATCGTCGGTCCACCTTGTAGGAGGCCTGCCACGGCTGCGACTTCCTGTACGTGGCCTCCAATTGAGGACCTTTCCGCCCCAACGTCCATCTGTTCTCCTCGCTATGTGCCCTGCCCATTGCCACTTGAGGCATGCACTTGAGGCATGCAATCCTTTGGGCTATGTCTGTGACCTTAGTTCTCCTGCGGATCTCATCATTTCTGATACGATCACGCAGGGAGATTCCGAGCATAGCTAATCTTATGGTTAGTGTTCATCGCCACCCATGAACATCTGCGAGATCAGGGGAGTTGCTGAAGCGTCGCCGGCCCTTTAGAAAGGAGCTCGTCTGTTGAAGGTATCCTTAATATCCATGTCAGAAAATACTGCTACAGCAAAACTGTTTTACAGGACTGAAGTAAACCTAACGTGATTTCTACCACCGTGGAAATGCACAGCATTTGGTGGCTATCCATGTAGATGCGGATGGAATGCAACAAAGCTATAAAAGAGGTGGACCAAAGAAGACCACTCCCCAATAGTACTATCCGTTCACAGCTACCTATAAGTTGCGTTTGTCAGCCAATTCTTCACTCAACCATATCCTTCCTAATACCACCAAATATGTAACGTAAGTAAGTTGTACAAGTGGTTAACAGGTTAGTATAATAAAAATATTCTAATTCGATACATCGTATCGTCAGATGTAAAAAGACCTCACATTCACCGACGCCGCCGTAGCACCCGCTAGGCGCCGCTCGGTAACCCAATGTAGTCTTTTTGCGCTCCTCGTCCTTTTTCAGTCTTTTGGGGGTCTACACGCGTCGTTTTTTAACGAATCGGTGTTAACCTTCACGTGGAACGAGTAACAGGGTGCCGATTGAAGATAAACACAAGCTCGATGTCTTTTTGTGAGGCCGAATGGGAGAAATGACAGGATATTCGGCGCGCTCCTTTACTCTTAGTCGGGAGATAGCCATCAGGGCTTATTCTTTCATTAGTGGCGTTTTGGGATTAAACGTTTTATTGTTTTGTGTGGGCGTTTGGCTGGAATGTCGGTGTTTGGCGGTAAAAGAATTGGTAGGAATGGGTTTATTTATCTAGTTTACAAACTAGATTAGTATCTATCTAATTTAGAATGTGGTTAATCGAAAGGCTGTGTTTTTTAAGGTATCATCATGTTTAACATTAATTTAATAGCTTTCCGTTGAATTCGCTTAACAAATTACTTTGATATGGATGGTTCCCCAAAGAACTTTTGACCGTGGGAGAGCCACGCTTCGGCAAGAATGGGCCAGCTTGACCGGAGTGATTTGCCTCACAGAAAACCGGCATGAAGCAGCACTGTGCTGTGTTTTGCTGCGTGAGTGAAGATACCAGTGGCCCAATCCGGGAAAAAGGGGGGGTTCAAAGGTTGGTAGCGCACTTGTGACTCTACTGGCGTCGCGGATGTCCATGGGCGGCGGCAATCGCTTACCGTCTGCTCGTCTGCCACCTATCAAATAAAAAAAAACTCGGAAATTCGCCCAAAAAACGTTGTCTTACAAGAGACCCAAGTACCTTACTACCTACTTATGCTACGTAATACTTAATTTCGTTATCAGGTCAATGTATTAGATGTTGTAAAAAGTGAAGTAAAATATGAGCCTATATACTGTCCCATTGCAGGGCAAAGGCCTCCATCATAGAAATCAAGTCATCGCTACTATGATGGGATTAGGTTTAATCAAATGCGGATTGGTGATGATCAAACCCGAGGCTATATTCGAAAAATTCGAAACATACTTTTGGATCGACCAGGAATCGACCGTCCTTAAACCACTAGACAAACTGGGCATGCATTTATTTTTTTACAGTTGACTAAAAAAATATCTAGTTGTGTATTTTACTTCTGAAAAATGTTATACTTCTAACCTCACTATCGCCATCTAGTAAAGCTACATGGAACTAAAAAAATTAAGCCTGTTCTGCTTGTTACTAAATTTATTAACTACATTATTAACTTTCATTCATAGTTGAAATATGTCATCTTAATAATTAATATTGACTTGCACAGGAAATAGGGAAAAAAATATTGATTTATCTGATTTAGTATTTTAGCCTCCGCTACTCGTCGCTAGATGGCGCTACTAATATGCAATAATCGCTTTAGAAATTATAAATGACTGTCAATAGCCTCAACTAATACCTGTATTTTGTTTCGAGTTATCGATTTGATAATGAAATTTAATAATAGTAAATAAATATTTAGCGACACGTCACAACATCGTCCTAGTTACATAGTATAAAAAACTAGTTACTTAGTGCAATCAACATAAAATGACATCCAAATTGATTTTCACAGGACTCGACTACAAAATAAAATATTTAATATCTACCTATCTACCACGTCAGTATTTAAGTACCTATCTACCGCATTCCATAATTTCTTTCACAATGATGTTGAATCGACAGAACGCTCCGGGCCAACACCTCGTTCATTCATAAAAATGTTTGTCGAGAGCAAATTAACAGTTACCGGAGTCTAAACCGCCCTGGATTTATGGCTAATCTTGGTTCAGATCGCGGCTGCCTTTCATCTTCAACCGTCGGATTATAAACCATTCGTTAGTCGGGAATCCTTATTAAATTTGGGCTCGGTGTAGGGTTGACTGCTTGGAAAATCAATTGCACTACATGGGAATAAAATCGCACTTCACAGGAATAAATCCTGGGAAATCGGGAATGTAGATAATTTATTCATTGAAGACAACTAACAAAATTAAAATATACATTTTGTAGAGTCAGCAATACTGACCATTTTCAATATTCAATCCATCTGAGCATGGTATTGTCTTGTTAGAAATTGTTATTATTATGTATGGTTTTTTTTATATAAGTAGGTCCAGATGTGAGAGTTTTGTAAGGGTAGTTGGCCAATGTCAAGTGACAATAATTTAAATAGTGGGTAGTCAACTATCGAAGTCCGTCAAAGTCGCAGTTACATAATAGGTATACCAAGCAAGCGAGTCAGTTGGTAGGTAGTAAGTTGACGTTGAAGTCACTCACTGCCGTTCTAATAGGTACGGTAAACCACACATCAATGTAAGTCTTCAAAGGATTTTCACCTTAATGTCAAACACGATTGGTTCAATATCAAATGAGGAAATTTGACAGATTGTCATGTGTGGCCGTCTGTACATTTGCGTAATCAGAGGAGTCGCTTATTGATTTATAATATATGTTCATATTATATTTTAAATAAAAATTTGGCCTAACCCTAACAAGAGCGCCACCGGATATGGGCGGTCCCGATCTGATTTTAGGCGCGTCTGCAGGCGCCGCATACCTTTTACTCTTTTCGCGCTTTTCCGTTCACAAGTGGTCGTTCCGAGAACATCTCTTCACTGACCTTACTCATGAATAGTCCCTTGTTGAATGGCTTGCGGTTTTCACCTCTGTCGGCGCGTGAGTCGTTTAATTTGTATTCTTTATCGGCGCCTTTATACCTCCCTGGTAGACACATGTTTTCTGATTAGTTTGATTAGGTCAGGTTCGATAGCTAGATTGGGTGTTCATTATTTTTTATTTGTATGCGGTAAAGATTATAGGGCGGGGAATCGCTCATAATTAATTACGGTGTCGGCCTTCATTTCAAACAGCTATGTTAACATATTTGTTTTATGATATTAAGAACTCCTTTTTTTAGTAAGTAGGGTATATAACACTCGGAAATTTAGCTGTATGACTTTTGTTAGGTACATACTTATTGCTAATATTACAGCTAGATACCTATACTGTCAGAGAATACATATCTATGTTTTTCCAACAATTGTATTAAATTTGCGTTCTAATTTTCAAAAATCTTTTTCCATGGGCGATGGCATACAAGATGATGTATGCAATATGATGATGGCATACCTTTTTTATGATATAGGTGGCAGACGAGCTGACGGATAACCTGATGGTAAGCGATTACCGCCGCCCATGGACACCTGCAACACCAGTGGGGTCACAAGTGCGCTGCTTACCTTTTAACTCCCCTTCCCCTGGATTGGGCCTCCGGTACCGTCACTCACGCAGCAAAACACAGCGCATGCACTGCTTACCTTCACTACCTTACCTTATGTTCCTATACCTTGGTAAATGAAAAAAAAGTCTTATTTCGGCCGCAAACTGTATCTCGTCTTCTCTTAGGTACTTTTAAACAGATTCAATTGCAGTCTCAGCAATCGAAAAACAAACTAAGTAGTTTGCTCATTTCATTGTGTAAGCCTAAGTTCACAAATACGCAATCCCCTGGAACAAGCAAACACATTCATTCACCACCTTTCTATTTACAAGGGATTAGGCCTTCCGCGTCAAAGCGCCGATTGAGACGAAATTGTGCCCAAGCCCAAATCTCATCCAGATAAGGAAACAGTTGTACCAACAAATAGGTGTGAAGACCATATAAATCGGTTCATCAAAGTACCGGACTGATCTTGAAGATAACGATGTGGGCAGAACTAAAATCCCGACAAGAGAGAGAATGAAAGTGTAATGGTGTTCCGTAGTTTATGAATTTAATGCTAAGATTTTGGCAAAAGCGTCTTATTGACGTAACACTTGAAACGTAAAAAAACCTAATGACCTAGATTAATAGAGCAGTCATCTCCCCAAAATTGTTCATAAATGCAATGGAGGATATATTCAAGACGCGGAACTGGAAGAGACGTGGCATCAACATCAATGGCGAATACATCTCTCACCTGCAATTTGCAGACGATATCGTCATAATGGCAGAAACGCTGCAGGACCTACAACAGATGCTGAATGACCTGGCTGACTCTTCTAAATGCATCGGCCTACGGATGAACTTGGACTAAGATCATGTTCAATGAACATGTTCTACCGGAACCGATTGCAGTTCACGGTGCCGTCTTCGAAGCTGTTCAAAAATACGTATACCTCGGGCAGATTTTGCATGGGTAAAAACAACTTCGAGGGTGAGGTAAATAGGAGAAACCACTTAGGCTGGGCAGCATTTGGAAAACTAGGACTTGTCTTCGTATCGTCGATACCACAGTACCTAAAGACGAAAGTCTTCAATCAGTGCGTCCTACCCGTCATGACATACGGGGCCGAAACGTGGACACTTACGGTACGGCTGGTCCACAAGTCAAAAGTCGCTCAGCAGGCTATGGAACGAGCAATGCTCGGCGTCTCTCTCCGAGATCGAATCCGAAATGAGGTAAAATGAGAGAACCAAAATCATCGACATTGCTCACCGGATTAGCAAGCTTAAGTGGCAGTGGGCTGGCCGTATTAGCCGCAGAACTGACAACCGATGGCGTAAACGAGTTCTAGAGTGGAGACCGCGTCTAGCTTGGCAAACGTAATGTAGGGCGCCCTCTGGCTAGGTGGAAGGACGATCTGGCTACGAGCTAGCTGGATGCGAGAAGCCATGAATAGATCACGGTGGAGAGGCCTACGTCCAGCCGTGGACTGCGATAGGCTGATGATGAACCTCAGTTAAACTTATTGAATGACATATTTGAAGAATGGGAAAATAATGGGATGATGATGATGAATAGAGCAAACCGATTAATATTTAAGATTTGACCAATCATTATTCGTGGTATTTATAAATATATGGTATAATGTCAGATTTGTTAGAATGACAGCCATATGCCTTAGATTAAGTATTAAGAATGGTCGAATCGGGCCTGAATCTTAAAATTTTAAGTTATGATAGCCATATTATTAAAAGACTAAGTACCTAAACCAATAAAATAGTTAAGAATTGTTGAAACACTATTGAAGTTCATATTCATGGTACTTTTAATGGATGATGTCACTGGCCGCTGGACTGGCCACCTCCGAAGTAGAACAAGTAATTATTGGAATAGACGCTTACTCGTCTTTTCGAATCGTGATGGTGTAACCACGATCACGATTCGAAAAGATATATATAGGAATAAGAATATAAAGATATGGATAGGCCAGCATAATACGAGAGGCAGTTAACGTAAAGAGGATTACTGGCAGTAACAGAAATATATGGCACAGCATGATGGAGGCCTACGCTCAGCGGTGGACAGTTGCGCTGTTAATTAATTTCGTTGTCTAATACCTACATGTTTTTTTTTGGGATATGTAAATACCAACTTAATAAAATCTGTCATCAGAGTTATGTGCACATGTACAAATCAACAGAGGTATAAGGGAAGCTCTCGTGTTTTTGTTCCAATTGTATAAAAAACTCAAACGTAACATAATAGTGTTAAGAACTGAATTACTAGTGACCATTAGTTAATATTGTTAACTCAAGTATCATGATAAATCTACCCCCTACTTGACTGTACTTGGGGGTATTTGCGGACAGTGGGCTTTTGAGGTGAGCTGAGCATATAGGTTCGTATATGCACTTCAGTACGTAATTTTGAACAAACTTGTACTACGCACAAACTTAAGACAAAACTTTAATTAAGTTTTCATTTTATCTGTGGACATTTGTAATTAGCATTAGTTTAAATATTGTTTTACACACTTGAACATTGGTCTGTTGATTTCCCTAGTAAAAAAAATGCACCTTGATATTTTTCGACATCGAAACCCCAAAACGGATGGCCACACCGCATTGTTTTACAGGTAACATCTGTTCAAGGTTTAAGGACTCAATGAGAATAAGAGTACCTGTTTTCAATGAACAGTTTGGTCGTCTGAAACGGACAAAGGCACTAATCTACTGAAGGAGCCGACGGTAATCACTCCCACATTGTGATCACACAAAGTGTTGGAGCCTATTGTACTAAAGGGTTCTGCACGCTGGTACATTGTGTAAAGTAAATGATATTATTGGGACCTTTGACGCGTTCAAAATGTAATATGTGCAGTGATGCAAATTAATGTAGTTATGCCAATGTAGAGATGCATCAAATATAATGCAAGGAAATGATTTCCCATTGATGATTTCGTAACGAGTTTCACAACACTTTATTTGTGATACGGCACGTCTTGAAAACGAATGTGTCTCCCTATATCAGTCTTTAAAGAAGAAAAAGGTAAACATTTTCGTTCAGGTTAGGAAACAAAACTCTTTGAGCGTGAGGCAGACTATCGTGCCATCGACTATCGCGCATGAACTAAACCTCTTTTTTATTTTCTCGTTGTACTCTGCTACCTTCTAATAGGCTGCACCATATTCGACAGGTATTTCCTTTAACCATGTAAAATTTGATAATTGCCGCAAAGCCTTACCTTCCTTCCTTATTACTTTCAGGATTACGATACTATATTGAAATGTATGACAAATTAGACCGACACATAATTCATTATAATAATAATGTATTCATTAAACTTTGTAACTCTTGTTTTAATTAACTACATATTATTCTTATTTAATTGTTAATTAGCTATAAAACCGACAAGATGACTAAACATTCATAACTTGTAAGTAATTCAATATAATGAATTACATATATTATTTGACTTGGTATTTATCAGCTATTTAATGTTAATACAGAGTGTACACGATGAATTAGTGACAATGAATCATAAATAATATATTATACAAAAATAGGCAATCATCTGACAACGCAAAATTAATTCTATAGAAGGTCAAACAATAATTTTAGTTTAATTAAATAGGAAATAATGAATCCATCATAAACCAAGGAAAGTTAGTTGATTTTTTTCATACCACATGTACGGAGTTTATTATTTAGTTTAAAAAATATTTGTGTGGAATAAGTACTATATAATATTTTATGTGATACCAAACATAAAACTCCGTCTCAATATTTACGTAACACCACCACATCGAAGCCATCAATATTTTTTTACTGCCAATTCTGTTTTCATCCAAAATTCCTTGACCGTGACACATAAAGCCACCGCTCGTTATAATTTCCTCTAAAGGAGCCGCTAACGTCTCAATTTCAAGAACAGACCTACGTCTTAGGGCAAACAGACCGCCCTATCCCAGGCCGAGGTGATTGTAAGTGCGTGCAATAAATTAATTACCTGACAAGAGCTGTGAGAAGGTGTCGCAGCGAGCGGCTGTAGCGCCCCGCTGGGTCGGACCTCCGAAGATGTTACAGCCTTTGTCATGGAAAATAAAGCACAGTTTTCGGTAGATTGTGGACACGGATCGAGGACGTTTTTGTTAAGTGCGCACACTTTCGACAGTATCATGATGGGTATTAATTAATAACATTATCCTCCAACTAATTACAGTTACGTTAGCCAATTTCAACGATATGCCAAACACAAGTTCACTATCTATTCCTTTACACCTCATAATCCGATGGGGCACCAATGTGACACGACTGGATAGGGAGCGGGCGCAAGACCAATGACTTGACGTGCTTTCCGAGGCACAGGGGTACAAGACCTTTATCTTCTTGATTCTGAGCTGATAAGTACTAATAATTTCTTACCGAAAACTTAGTTACAAATTATTGGCTCTTGCGCAGCCGTCACTTTAAAATCGCGAAACAAAATTATCAGTTTTACTTCGATACCCTAAAATCATGTTCCTACTTCTCGATTTATCCTATTGTTGAAGCATATAAACGAAGCACTAGATAACTTGAAGCCACGGTTGGCAGTGTGATGTCATCATGATCATTGGTTTCACCCTTACGGGTTGTATAATGGAGGCGGAGAGGAACAGAGGCGCAACAATGTCTTAGGTTAGCCGCTGAAAACCAGCGTAGGCGCTGGCTATATTCGGCCAGTGTCGACAAAAGCTGAGCGGTCACCTATTTGACACATTCTTTTTTTTTCATTTAAATCTTGTATCTGTGTTTGTTTTTGTTATTGTTCTGTTGTATTACATATTATCTGTATGCTCTTTTTGTGTCAAATAAAGATTTATTTATTCATTCATTCATTGATCATCGTCTTAGCGTTTTGCCTCGGTTGCATCCCAAGCTATCGCTTCGGAGACCGGGGTTTGCCGGGACCATGATTTATTTTTTTTGTTTATTTTATTTTTATTTTATTTGGGATTTCAATGGCGATACAAACATAAATTACATGAAAGTGCTTTAAAAATATTAAGTAAAGCTAATTACAGATTTCCACGTTTAAGTAATTATTTTCTGCGCTTTTTATTTGTGTGCGTGCGTGGGTGCGTGCGTGCGTGCGTGCGTGCGTGCGTGCGTGCGTGCGTGCGTGCGTGTGTGTGTGTGTGTGTGTGTGTGTGTGTGTGTGTGTGTGTGTGTATGTGTATGTGTGTAGTGTGTGTGTGTGTATTTAGGTATGTATATGTGTGTATTTAGGTATGAATATGTGTGGGTCAATGTGTTGTGTGTGTTTGTACTTACCGGTAAGTCAGAAGTGACTAAATGCCTCGATGGCTTGAGTCTTAAATGCTATTTTATTAAGAGTGAATAGGTCAATGTCACTGAATTCCCTATGATATAGGCGAGGTAGACGGGAAAGGGGGTCATTTTGAGCGTAATTAGTACTAGTGTGCGGTTCGAATAGAAGCGGCGGTGGTTGACGCCGGGAACGACGAGCCGGTACTCTAATTTTCACCTCAGCCACAAGATCAGGACAATCTATGTATCCGTGGAATATTTTGTGCAATAAACAGACGTCCATCAGTTTTCGTCTGTCCTCTAGAGTTAATAATTTATATTGCTTTCAGTTTTCGCTGTATGTAGGTTGTGATGGTTTTCGGAGACTATAATTCAAATATTTTAAAAATCGCTTTTGAATACGCTCTAATCGTTCTTTATATATAGCGTACTGTGAGGACCAGATGGAGCTGGCGTACTCTAGAACACTACGTGCATATGCGTAATATACAATTTTAAAGGTGTGTTCATGAATAAATGACTTACATAATCTAATGAGAAAACCTAGATTTTGGTAGGCTTTATTTATAATTCTATCAATGTGGTCAGATAACAGCATCTTATCTTCGAAGTGAACACCTAGGTCTCTAACCACAGTTGATCTGCGTATCGCTTTGCCATCAAAATTATATGGAAATATTATAGTTTGCGTGTAAAGCTGATGCATTCGCATTTATTGCTATTAACAGTTAATGATTTTTAGTGTAGTAATTGAATAAGGCATCTAGGTCCTTTTGCATTAATTCACAATCGAGTTCATTTTGAATTTTAAAGAATAATTTTTGAATAATTTAGGATCTTTTCTTTATTTTTTTTTATCTTTATTGTTTTAGATTTAGGATCTGGCGAATCTAATAACCACAATGTAGCGACTGACGTCTAACCTTCATAACCCTTTAACAGGGGAACTAGACCAACTTAATCATGGTTAAATGATTCAGAGACTATCCGATACTTGCAGGTTTCCTCACAAGCCGGAGCTAATAATAGAAATACGCAAATTCTCCGGACTCCGCCGGTGTCGCTGGTGTCCATGGACGGCGGCATTCGCTTACCATTAGGTGATCCAGCTGCTCGTCTGCCACCTATCACATAAAAAAAATGATTTGAATGCAGAGGTGCATGCTCGGAATCAAAATTACGACCTCCCGATAAGAAAGTCCACGGATGTACCTACCTACTATCCACTAAACTCCCATCGCTCAAAAGTCTCAAGTGTACACTTTTGAATTCGCCATATCCCACTAAAAAAGCTCGCCGGCCAAACGTCGGCGGTCCTTTGGCGCGCTCATCATTTTTCACGTCTCATTCAATAACTGGGCATAGGCTGGAGATAGTGATCGACTTTTGAAATATTTCGATGGGAGACGCAGCATTCCCAAGGATATGGTGTTACTTTGCGTGCGGAATGCCGCCTTGGCCACGTATCGGTATACCTATTCAGAGTATCTTGGAAGTACGAGTATGTGTGATTAACATTATCATTAAAAAGTATGCAAGTATGAAGGCAAACGAAGGATCATTTGAATTGTTTACAATAATATTATGTTAAAAGACAAATTTTAGCGACAAATATTCCGAAATAATTACAAAACCAGAAAAGAAAAAGTTAGTATAAATAGTTACTTTTTCTTTTAGAAATAATTAAGGAAACAATCTTTTCACAATTGGGATGTGGTGGGATATCCTAACCTAGCCGATACTTTGGACATTGCAGCTAATCTTAACTATCAACTATCGATACAAGATTATTATTGTATATAAGTGTGTGCGCAGACACAAGAGAACACTCTATTCCCTTATCCAAGCACCAGTGTGACACGGCAGATGATATACCGGGCGCGGGACTAATGGCATAAGCTACCTATCTCGGAGTCAGATCAATGTATGTGATGTTTTGAAATAATATTATTAAAAAATGTGCTTTCCGAGACACGGGGATACACGGCCGCCAACTTCCAGACTTTGGGCTTATATTGAGAATTTCTTTGTCCGGGTCTAACCTGCAACCCAAGAGCAACCATTGCTGTGGAGTGCTTTAGCACCTACTATATATGTATCCAAACTAATATCATAATATTAGATCAAGAGCTTAAGGCTCAATAATAATTTAATTGTGTGTCTGTCTGTCTGTTTGTCCGTCTTTCAAGGTAAAATGAAGCAACGGATTGAAGTGATTTTTAAAGTAGAGATAGTTGAAGGGTTAGGGGGTGACATGGGCTATGGCCAACCGAATTTCACGCGAGCTAAGCTACGGGCGAGTGCTAGTACAGACATACTTACACAGCTATACGAGCCAAATACAATGTTTTTTTTTCCAAGGCCGTCCTAGCAACATGTAGGGAACAAGGTGGTGTGTGGGACGCAAATCCTAACTAAAACCTCTGGGGTGTCCATCTACGCGCAATCGCGGTCGGAAACCCCACAACCGGGACTAGACCGTACCGCTAATCGCGCTCGACGCTTCAAGCTACAGGTCGCATACAATGAAAATTTAGTCGAACTACAGTATCAGCTTGTTGATATTCAATCTGGAACACATGTTTTTCATACGTTTATTTGCGTGACGTTTATTAGATATTTTTAAAAACGCTTCATATTTTGTATTATCTTTATTATTGTTGGTAAAACCTCTTCTGTGACGTAGATTATAAAACGTTGATAACACAAATAAAAACTTGTGCATTTTTGTTTTGTTATTGCCATTCATTAGTACAGCACAGTCATAATTAACTATAGTTAATTCGTTTCAGCTAATAAAGAAAAACTAAAACAAGAAAATTACAATCTACGAGTTCCATATTTCATTTTGGGTTGTTTAATTTTTGGACCAGATCAAAACATAAATGTAGGTAATTTTATAAAATAATTAAATTATACCTACTTTGAATTTAGTTGCACACACTGGTGTGTTCCCGGAAGCCGTGTGGTTCCCGGCAGAGTAGAATAGGCCACCCGCACTCTTACCGAGGTGTCGTAAAAGGCGACTAAGGTAAAGCTGCTGGCATGATCGTCAGCACCCAGAGAAGGAAAGCTCTGCATTTATATCAAAACCCTCGCCAACCCGTCTGCCAAGCGTGGTGAGTATGGCAATTACCCCTCATTTGATTGAGGGAGGCCCGTGCCCCAGCAGTGGGGACTTAAATGGGCTAACGATGATGATGACTGGTGTGTTAGTGTACACTGGGCAGTGTACACTCAATAACAAATATAGCTTTTATAAATACTTACATAAAATTTTAATATTCTCAAAAGAGTGTTATGTGCTTACGTATAAGTAAGTTTATTAGTATTAGAAAAAATGTTCAGTAATCTAAAAGTTGCGAAAAAATTAATTTTTTTTTCGGAAAATTTAAGTTTTTATATGCCATCTATCGATTAAGAAAAATCTGTATGAAAAGCTTCTTTATCTATATAATAGTTTTTTTTGTCTGCCTCGATAGCGCAGTGGGTAGTGTGTCGCACATTAAAGTGACGGCTGTGCTAGAGGTCCCAGGTTCGATCGCCGGATTCGGCCAAAAATTAACCTAAGTTTTCGGTAAGAAATTCTTAGTGTCAGCCCGGAATCTGGAAGTTGGCGGTCTTGTACCCTCCGTGCTCGGAAAGCACATTAAGCCGTTCATCCTGCGCTCGATCCCTCTACGGTCATATCACACTAGTGTTCCATTGGATTATGAGGGTAAGGGAAAAGAGAGTGCACTTGTGTTTGCGCACACACTTGAGCATTATAATATATCCTGCGTAAGTGGCTGATCGTCGAGATTGCCCGCCTTAGCTGAAATCGGTTGGAGGATATTATTATTATAATCATTTTTTCCTAAAATATACAGCACATAGCAAAGCAGCAAACAGACAGTCTAAAAATAGCTCAGTCTAAAAAACCTTGTCCAGCTCATAACTTCATCTTCGAAGCAGACATAATTCGAGTAAAGGTCAAAAGGCGTAATGCACTAGCCACTGTGGGATAGTTGGTATCACAGTGGGAGCGATCAGACTGTCGAAACCAGTCCTAACGTCATGTCCCAAGCATGTAGCGTTAATGTGAGGTCCGCGATGCAATAACTGTCTTTTTATCTCGACAGACTACGAAGCATGAAAAAGGAAGACACGCCACCTTTTTAACAATTATTATAATTACGAGTAAGAACTCGTTACTTAATTTTCTAGGTCACAATACTCTCGGGAGCAATTGCTCTCCATTCGTAATTTTTCCGTGGAAAACAGAACATATGGATAAATTTGAAAAAAAAAAACTTGACGACGACATTGAAGTCGAATTAGTAACTTCATAAATTCGTCCTAGAATTCAACATTCATGTCGAAAGCATGATAATAGGCCGTCTGAGGGGCAATTCTTGTGCTCTGTATATTAAAGTCGAATTTAGAGATTACATACATTCGTCACCTAACTAGACTTCAATATCGAGTGCTCGAGATTAGCACTGTGATGTTTCAATTTGGAATTTCATCAAAAAATTTGACATATACTTACCTATGGAAAAATATTTTTTTTTTATACTAAACATAGGTAAACAAAAAATTGTGGCATTTAGGAACATCATAATACGTAGGTATATTTTAAAATTTCTTATAGTCTTAGTAGCATGAAGATGATCATATGTAATTACGAGGGTTAATGTTTCTTTCGTATACAGTTGTATGCTAAAAGATCTATAGGTACACTTTTGTACCTTGTCACAATAATTATGTCCCTTTATTATTCTCTCTTATATTTTCTCTTTATTCTGTATTATTTTTACAGAATGAAGTTCAGTGAAATGAAAGTTAATGCTCAGTCAAAATAACGTTAGAAAATGTTTCAGAATATTATAATTTAATTTTCAATATTTGTTTTGAATTTTTTTACCTGTTTTATTTTTTAATAAATAAAAAAAGCAAATTAAATCTTACAAAATCAATCCGATTAAGGTTGAAAACTCATAAGGCACAACGTCGCAAAAAAGACGACTTTATGTTGAACGCGTCACCGAACTCCACAAAGTGGCTAAAAGCTATAAACCGAAAAACGAACTGTCAAAATAAAGCACCACCATAAAATATCACATCACAGCATCTCAAGACGCCGCTGAAGTCACAACATAAAGATATCCGGTAGCTTCACATGTCTTTTGGCAGAGGTCAACGCTGAGTTAAGCGTGAAATACACCGTTTAACCATCTTAACAAGTTTTGCATATGTGCTGCAAACGATAAAACAAAGGATAAAAACTAAAGAAAACCATCTTCTATTGCTATTTCGTATCAACCAATTAGTATTTGTTTTAGGAAGGAGCTTTTGTGTTGTGTATATGTGTTCTTTAGCGTGAAATATTTTATTTCACGGCACATGTATTTCCTCCTTCTTTATCTATATAATAGTTTTTTTTTGTCTGCCTCGATAGCGCAGTGGGTAGTGTGTCGCACATTAAAGTGACGGCTGTGCTAGAGGTCCCGGGTTCGATCGCCGGATTGGGCCAAAAATTAACATAAGTTTTCGGTAAGAAATTCTTAGTGTCAGCCCGGAATCGGGAAGTTGGCGGTCTTGTCCCCTCCGTGCCTCGGAAAGCACATTAAGCCGTTCATCCTGCGCTCGATCCCTCTACGGTCATATCACACTAGTGTTCCATCGGATTATGAGGGTAAGGGAAAAGAGAGTGCACTTGTGTTTGCGCACACACTTGAGCATTATAATATATCCTGCGTAAGTGGCTGATCGTCGAGATTGCCCGCCTTAGCTGAAATCGGTTGGAGGATATTATTATTATAATCGTTTTTTCCTAAAATATACAGCACATAGCAAAGCATCAAACAGACAGTCTAAAAATAGCTCAGTCCAAAAAACCTTGTCCAGCTCATAACTTCATCTTCGAAGCAGACATAATTCGAGTAAAGGTCAAAAGGCGTAATGCACTAGCCACTGTGGGATAGTTGGTATCACAGTGGGAGCGATCAGACTGTCGAAACCAGTCCTAACGTCATGTCCCAAGCATGTAGCGTTAATGTGAGGTCCGCGATGCAATAACTGTCTTTTTATCTCTACAGACTACGAAGCATGAAAAAGGAAGACACGCCACCTTTATAACAATTATTATAATTACGAGTAAGAACTCGTTACTTAATTTTCTAGGTCACAATACTCTCGGGAGCAATTGCTCTCCATTCGTAATTTTTCCGTGGAAAACAGAACATATGGATAAATTTGAAAAAAAAACCTAAGGCGACTTTGAACTCGAATTAGTAACTTCATAAATTCGTCCTAGAATTCAAGATTCATGTCGAAAGCATGACAATAGGCCCTCTGAGGGGCAATTCTTGTGCACTGTATATTAAAGTCGAATTTAGAGATTACATACATTCGTCACCTAACTCGACTGCAATATCGAGTGCTCGAGATTAGCACTGTGATGTTTCAATTTGGAATTTCATCAAAAAATTGACATATACTTACCTATGGGAAAATATTTTTTTTTATACTTGAACATAGGTAAACAAAAAAATAGTGGCTTTTAGGAACATCATAATACGTAGGTATATTTTAAAATTTCTTATAGTCTTAGTAGCATGAAGATGATCATATATAATTACGAGGGTTAATGTTTCTTTCGTATATGGGTACACTTTTGTACCTTGTCACAATAATTATGTCCCTTTAAATTTTCTCTTTATTCTGTATTATTTTTACAGAATGAAGTTCAGTGAAACGAAAGTTAATGCTCAGTCAAAATAACGTTAGAAAATGTTTCAGAATATTATAATTTAATTTTCAATATTTGTTTTGAATTTTTTTACCTGTTTTATTTTTTAATAAATAAAAAAAGCAAATTAAATCTTACAAAATCAATCCGATTAAGGTTGAAAACTCATAAGGCACAACGTCGCAAAAAAGACGACTTTATGTTGAACGCGTCACCGAACTCCACAAAGTGGCTAAAAGCTATAAACCGAAAAACGAACTGTCAAAATAAAGCACCACCATAAAATATCACATCACAGCATCTCAAGACGCCGCTGAAGTCACAACATAAAGATATCCGGTAGCTTCACATGTCTTTTGGCAGAGGTCAACGCTGAGTTAAGCGTGAAATACACCGTTTAACCATCTTAACAAGTTTTGCATATGTGCTGCAAACGATAAAACAAAGGATAAAAACTAAAGAAAACCATCTTCTATTGCTATTTCGTATCAACCAATTAGTATTTGTTTTAGGAAGGAGCTTTTGTGTTGTGTCTTTGTGTTCTTTAGCGTGAAATATTTTATTTCACGGCATATGTATTTCCTCCTTCCTGCAATATGGATTCCTTCAAATGAAACGTAAAGAAACATATCGCGGGCCAGTATGGCAGTCTTAAGGGAGGTATTGCCTGTCATCGTTTCCATTGTAATTGCAATGGGGCTCTTCTCTTGCTTACCATCAGGTTGAGGAGAGCCAATATACTGTGTCAATATAAAAAAAAAACAGATTATGCCCCCGGAAAGTTTATAAGACGGTTTTAATTGTATTGTATCCGTAGTGGTTGGCAGTGCTAAGTATAAACCTGATTTATGTAATATGTACGATATTTTATGTAATAATAAATAGAAAAAAAATAGATCGTGAGACGGTAAGCTAACAAGCGCGTTCGCTTTACTGATAACTAAGAGAGAGAGAGAGAGATAAAAGAGAGAGGGAGTCGGAGTGCGGACGCCCGTGTTAATTGTATCCATAGACCTACTCTGAAGAAAAACCACGACCGAATCTTAATACCCGTCGCTTTCACAAGTCTTGTGCGTCGCTTTCATGTAAAAGTAGCAGGAATAAAGATTCAGTCCTGAATTTATTATCAAGGTAGCCTCCAGACCAACAAAATGATCAACACTGATGTGTCGCCGTGGCGACGCCTCGTCGTATGTGCCAAACATTTTACTTCCTACTGGGAATATGTATACTGTGCTGAAACTAAATCTCAAGTTATGGTTCCTACTGATATGAGAATGCCATGTATGAAAGGTTTACTAAATGCTTTTCATACTTTAGTGACCATAAAATTTAGTTTATACGAGTATCATGAATATAATGTCCAGATAATAGACAGAAGAATATGATAACACATGAATCGACATCCCGGCAACCAAACTCATATTTGATCTTAAAACATGCTTTGAACCGAGAGCAAAACTAATTTTTAATATTCATAGTGCACAATGTTCTATTAAATTACGTTTGGTAATATTTACTATTGCAGTCAGTTAATGCATGGTGTATTACTGAATAAATCAAAATAATATTGTGTGTCCATATAAAATTAATCAATATACATCCGTGAAACTAAACTGTCTTACATTTTAGGTAAATTAATAATCATTTATATTAATTAGTCGCTATATGGTATAGTGAACTATGATACATTTATATTTTGGGCAGGCTCAACCCGTGGAGGGCGGCTATATTTATATATTTTACAGGTTACACCTGTAAAATATAGCTCTCTCATTGGATGAAACCATCATTAATTTTATTAAGCTGTTCTGTCAATACACGTGGGTAATTGAGTCTTTTAATAACACCTAAAAAACAATACTAAAATAAAGTAAGTCATTGATTCATTAGTTCAAAATAAAATACAGTTCAACTAATAGCTCATGACTACGACTTTTATCTGTATTTGGCCAAAAACCCTAAAAGTTGTTGATAATGATCGATATCCAATTACGATACTATCATAAAGCGTTGCAAGCACTACTAATTTGAACCTAAACAACTTAATTAAACGTAATAAATTTGACAGAATTGGGTGAATAAACCTCAAAAGAATTCGGGGCTGAGTCGCGTCTGCCCACCGATGATTATCTGCCGTGATAAATGGAGCGCAACAGAATTTATTGTGGGTTCCAGTCCCGAACTATTGTCTCAATGAATACTTTTTTATTGTCATAATATTATAAATACTAGCATTTGACAAGTGGCGTTTAGCATTATGATCCATTCGTGGGCTCGCCTCTGTTACGAGAGTCATTTCTCGTCAGATCATAAATTGATTTTGATGTCTTTTTTATTGAGATACGGAATCGATTTTTGATCTTTATTGGCGATGGTTATTCATATGTTAATGTGTTAGATTATGTCTTTGAGAGTATTTGCCGAGAAGCAGGAATTTCTATCTCAAGTTTGCTTTTTTTTTTCGTAAAGTGTGTGCGATCTCAGATCTGAGACGGGAGTGAGAGGTTGTTGGCACTGTTTTTATGGTGGTGTCATTACAGTGGCAGCTACGGCCAACAAATTATATCTAACATAAGTATACTTTTAATTTATTAAAGGCACCGTTTATAACGTGTTCATACGTGACGTGTTCGCTAAGCGGCCGCTACTTTTTAATGACAAAAGAAGTTAAAATGACGAACATAATCTTTTTATAACTCGTATACTGGATGAATACAAATGGGCCGCACTGATTCTGCTATATATTATTTTTGAATTGGTTTTATGATACTAAATATTTGGACAGGGGTTTTATTGGTATAGTAACTTGATATTTTTGTGGAGATGCGCTTTTGTTTCGTGGTTTTATGATTATTAGAGTATGCGGAAAGACTGCTAAGATGCATTTCGTGAGAATAAATGCACCATTCATGAAGTGCTCGTGGAGAATTCTTTGGTTTAATTAAAAATTCGAGCGCCTATACGCGTTGTAATGTATTTGAGTGATTATGATGGTTGCAGCTTCTCGTATACTGAATAAGTAAAGCTGTAATGATACAACTTGATTTTTTTTCGAAAAGTTGAAGTTTATTTATGTTTTTTTTGGCTATCACACCCACTTTATTTAAATTTTTGCAATTTTTGTTACTTGGAAATATTAGGACCTAGTATCGCAAAAAAGTTAGAGATTGGAAGTGTTTTTTCCTCAAGTGCAATTGAAAAGACACTGGAATCTGTAGGTGCTCAAAAGAATGTGCATTGAATAGATGTGAATAAGCATTTGCTGAAAGGCTCAACAGGGGTCGCTCCTGAGGGAGACAAGTGACCAATCATTACTTTAAGAACTTGGCATTAGTGACACTGAGTACAGAAATATTTGAAGTGGATGTAGTTTTCACTTTTGATAATTCCGACTGACTGCGAATACAATCGGTTTATGTTTGTGTAACATAAACCACATTAAACTTGACTAGTAGTCGACTGTTGCACCCGTTGATATAAAGTCTTTCCGTTTGTGAAGAAATGTCTCTCTGGAAAAGGTATTTGTACATATTCAAAATGACAGAACAAAAACTTTACCAAAAGTGAATGGTCTAGAATTAATTAATTCAGATTTTTAGTCTTCTTTATCTGTATAATTATGATGACTCTGGCCTATGTGAATATTGTACTGGCAAATTTAAGATACTTTGTGGGAAAAAAAAACATATCATTATAAAAAAAAACCTATATCGCTTAAATCAATCCACCACGTGCGCAGGGTTGCGGTGAAACCAACAATCTGTGCTTGTCCACACCTGTCTCGCGTCACAGCTGCGTCGGACCACATTGCAATTGTCCGGTTTTTGCCTTGCCCCGCGTCATGCGGCTAGTGATGTACAAAACTCGAAGTGAAACTTGAGTCCTCAGACTCTTTTTACGTAGCATTACCCGTGATTACTCAAATTTACCTATACCGATGGCTCAGCGACCCAAAATGAATTCAATACGAGATGTCGGCATTTGTCCCGGTCTTGTGCAGTTTGACTGCCTATCTCCTGACTCCATTTGTTGCAGGTGCTTAATCTAGTACTCAAACGATTGTGAATTTGAAAACTCCTAAAGCAGCATGTTAGTTATCTCGCTCTCGCTCGACTCTACCTACTCTATCTGCTTTGTACACTCAAATTTTTGTCTGTGTTCTAAAATCTATGTACGTTACTTAATGTGATATTGATTCGATAATTATGACAAAGCTGCAAATAATGTATCTAAGATACTTACAGCAAAAAAAATATAGTTATGACTTATTTGCCAAACTAAACTTTTCTGAAAGTTTGAGTCATTGCACAGGAAGGTCGCGCTTGATTGAACCTGCTCATATTTGGCATGCTACAAATGAGCATGTGTAAAAGTAGCTTAAGTGTTTTCAATCCAGCTTACTGAGCTCATCAAATCTCGTAAAATGACTCAAGTGTTATAAATATGAACTCAAGGACACGACCTCTGTTATGTACATCACTACACGTAGCTTTGCTAATGAGATTAAACCGACAACACATGTACAAATGATCTTTTTTCGATTATTGTTAGCGATATCGAGACGGAGTTATGGAGTTTTTGTCCCTTGTAGTAACTCGCAAAGGGTGAGAATACAATGCAGTTGGTTGAATTTTTCTTCTTGTCACATAGCGATTAAAGTGATCACAAGTTTCAAAACGTACGGTTTTCTCACGTGCATCTGTTGTTTAAACTAAAGCGCGATTTTTTCTATCAAATACCTAACCATCCTGACCTATTATTACTGACGTGTGGTCATATAGAATTTCACTTCCTATTTACTTTTCATGTAAAAATAAATGACAGTTTTTACACCCGAGGAAAATTTTAAGATTATTGTAATTTTCATAGCATGTTATCTGGGTAAAGAAAATCCCCATAAAAATACTGTTAGATTTCTTCGCCAAAGTTGAAATAAATGGCACATTTCGTTTAAATAAATAAAGTTCCATTGTATAAACAGAATTATGACTTTATTTTCCAGAGTTGGTTTAACATTGTAACATCTGTATTTTCTGTTGTAATAAGTAGATATAAAATATTTAGAATTTTGATTTGACCTATTATAAAATTGATTTTATGTTAGACAAACAAAAATATAGGAAAACAAAATATCTCTGGATTGTATGTAGCATGAAGCGGTGCTGTAAGACACGAAGCGCCCGTTGAAATCTTTTCTTCACATGGTTTTATTTTAAATATTGTAAACGCACTCTATAGAAGCCTGAGAAGTTATGTATTTATGAACCTATATCATAACTAATGATACGAGCATTATGATATTGTTTAACACTCCTTACCAAACCTAACCTACCTACTAATATAAATGTCATGTTCCACCAAACTTACTTCTTTACGACTTGACACTACCAATTTACAACCAGCCAGCACATACCAAACTTATTTATTGACACCTCTAACAATAAACGTTCAGTGCTCTGAAAAAAAAATACACTCGGCAAACGGAAATGCCACCAACGAGCCCCCGCACAGCCTTCAAAGGAGCCGCCGAACCCGAAAACCCGTCAAGTCATAAATAACCCTGAAACGATCGACACGTCGCACAAAAACCCCTTATTTGACGTCTAAATTATTGCAAGTAAGTTTCAGCAACAAACCACCCCTAAGGCAGATGAGCGCGCAACAATAGCAGCAGCAAATAATACATCAGATAAAAGAATTTTCAAAACAAACTCAAAATACTAAAGCGTTTGACACGAGCATCCGCTGGTTGAAAAAAGGCGTGACCGATTTCACACCCAAATTGGACTTTATATCAATATTTTGAGGGGTCATTTCGTCATGGCGTCGCCAGCCTTTGATCCCGAGATAGATCTCAATAGCGGTGATTGCAGGCGCCTGCGTTCCCTCAATGCTTTTTTTTTGTACACTACTGTAAAAGAATATACAATTATTGGGCTTTGAATGGTTACAGCGGGGGTGAAGTGATCATAAATCGCTCTTTTTTCAAGTCGTGAATGTTGGAAATCTTTTAAAATCATAAAAGCGGGTTGGGTATATTTATTGTGGAGGTGTCAGGGCGGACGTGTGTGACCAAACCGACTATCCGCTAATTATACGCGTCAATATCTCTAAATTGGCATGTTATGCGATTACTTAAATCACCAGAACGAATAGCTTAAGAAGCGCGACGTACTTACTCAAAAACAAGTATTATTGGTAGAGTTTATTACTTTTTTTATGTTGTTACAAAAAAAATCTTTTATAACTCATGTAATAAGTTTGAGTAAGAAAGTAAATAGCTTTATATGTAAGCCTGTACCTACACTTTTGTACCATTTACCGTCAGTTGAGCCGCATGCTCATCAGCCTATTTTTCGCAATAAAAAAAAATATTTATGAAAACAAAGAACTCACTTCAATATCAGCAACAATAATCAACAAAATATGTTTAGTATTAATTTTGTCATTTTAAGTATCCCTAAAATAACAAAATGATCGGCGGGTAAGCTTACACCTTTGGCTCATTCATATTTTCTTAATTGTTTTAAATTAGTTTGCTAAGTAATAAATCAACTTGAAGTCAGATTTCATCAAATATTTTTATTGTTATTATTGGGTTTTTTTACAATTATGTTGCTGCTGGCATGATCATCAGCATCCAGAGAAGGAAAATTCTGCATTTATATCAAAACCCTCGCCAACCCGTCTGCCAAGCGTGGTGAGTATGGCAATTACCCCTCATGTAATTGAGCGAGGCCCGTGCCCCAGCAGTGGGGACTTAAATGGGCTGACGATGATGATGATGATGATGATGATGATGATGATGATGATGATGATGATGATGTTGCTTTTAAATAAAAAAGTAGACATTCAATTTGCCTTTTAAATCCCTTTTCAATGAAAAGCCGCTATCTTAACAAAACTAAAAAGCGTTTGAAACAATCTTAATTGTCACCATCCTTTACAAATTACCTAATCAGCATGAGACCTCATTCGTGTTGCTTGTTCTTGCCATTTTTTACACGTCTTCATTGAGACAAGGTGTTAATAGTAGTGCTGATGGTAAGTCGAGTGCGAGGTGCGATCGTAAATTTGGCTCCCAAGGCCGCTGAACAAAAGGACAGCCTCGTTCAATCCCAAAGTCGATTTTACAAGAGGATGCTTGGGACGCGCGTGTGGGCTCTGGCCAGCGTTGGGTTATTGTGGATACGACTACGAATGTTCATGCATTAGTCCTATCAAATACTCATGACTATCTATAAATTACATTTGTTTCTGCTTTTAGTCATAGTCTACTAAATACAGCGGCGTTGTATTAATTTCATTGGACAATCACAAGGATAGTCCATTATTTTAAAATCACTCAGTGGGCAATGCATATTGCTCGGTATCTCCATCATCATCGTTTTATCCCGGCTGTGTCCCAAGCTGCCGCTTCTGAGCCCAGGGTCCGCTTTCTTCCTTCGACTCCTCCACTTCGCACGGTCTTGTGCATCCCTACTGGTCAGGTATCAGAGCTCGGTATTTCCCTAAGAAATGATAAAATGCATGCGGACGTAATTCAATAGACCAAAGTCTTTGATTTACCCTGAATAAGCTCCCTAAAGTGTGTTGGTCTAGTTTGGCGGAGAACCGATAACTTCTAGAACTAACGTGTCTTGGAGACCGGGGATAGGCAAGCTTAGTGTAGAAAGCACTGCCTGTCTTTGGATTGCCTGACCTTAGGATAAGCTGTTGGCCGTCTAAACAGTTAGAAATCACTGGTTATTTACCTAGACGATAATGTTTAATTCGAATTCATACGAATTTATTGGTGATCCGTCTGTTCGTCTGCCTACCTAACACATAAAAAAAATCGTAATATCATCGATTGGTTGAAAAATCAACTGGGTGAATGATTGAATCCAGCACCAGTTTTATAAAACTAAATCATTAAATACTCATATTTATTACGTATCCAAACATTTTTAGGAATTTAGCTTCCATTAAAAGCTTTTTTGTTAAAAATTATGTCCATATTATGATATCAATCTCGAATCTCAATAGGTCACCACTGTCCTTATGAATGGGTGGTATCGTCGGAGGCTCTTTACAACGCGCGTTTTGTACGGAATGTTGTAACAAAAAAGACTTAGATACACACCATGATAAACTTTTATTTACATCTCCGTTCTTCCAAATTATACTTTAAGGTGTAAAGAATAGAGGCATTTTTTCGCGCGAAGGTAAACTTTAGTGGCGTGTAAGAAATAAAATAATGTAAAGTGTACAGGGCTCGGAGGCAGAAGTTTGTTTTTGATGCTTTATTAATTATGTCCAATTAATTTCGGGATGGTCTGTCTGACGCGTTGACTTGCCATTTTCGATACGGTAGGTTATTTGCAGAGATTTAGCCTGATTAAGAGTTTGATATATCTTGGGACTATTTAGATATGTAGAATCACGGCTGTTTCAATTGATTGTAGACCTGGCAAAAACGTATCATTCAAAAGATTGGAACATTTGCATCTGGATCAGTGCAGAGATACGGAACAGTGAAACGCTTCATTTGAAACATCGACTCTCAGACAGACTCTTCTACTCATTCGAATCATTCGGCTCCCTCGGATCTTTCGGCTCCCTCGGATCATTCCGCTCATTCGGATCTTTCGGCTCACTCGGATCATTCAGCTCATTTGGATCATTCGGCTCATCGGATCATTCAAATCATTCGGATCATTCGGTTCACTCGAACTCGAGATAAATTTAAATCGAATGATACATTCAGAGTGAACATTAGAGATTGGGAACAGTGTATCATTTGACCGAGTCTTATCATTGAGTCGTTTCTGTAACGAGTTACACACGTCTAATTGATTGAGACTTTCTACCGCAGGCTCTTTATGTAGAGCCTGCGGTAGAAAGCATGAGGAATGTATATTTGAGGTACATTTGATTATTGTACGGATATATTTCATATATAGAAAAGCAGTAATAAATGAAATAAATCTTTAAAATAAATTTCAGAAATAATTGAGTCGATTAGAATCAAAAACAGCAAATATTGTCCATACAAGTCGTAGAGACGATTGAAAGCATACGCCGTTCTTCTTCATATTAGCGTGTATTTCCCAGTTGCGTCCAAAGCTGTCGCTCTGGAGCCCGGGGTACGCTTGGACCATGATTCTTGATTTGGAGAGTCTGGTCATTACAATGAAGCGACTGTCGTCTGACCTACGCAACCCTTACCAGGGGAACTGAGGATAGCATATTTTTTTGCATTTATAATTATTTATAGACTTTTTTCATAAAACGAACGGGTTTCGATCTCAATCTCATTAATATATCAGGTTGTACTATAGATACCAATGTTTTCGAAAAACTTTTAATGATCTAAAACTAATTCGATAACAAAATCGAGCTCAGAATATAATTTGTAGCGGCAGCAAAAAAGCATAACGGCGAACTCGAAAGCCAAATTTTTTGTTTGTTATATTGGTGTCATCCTGATTTCACACGTTCATAGCTATCCGTTTTATAATGTTTCTCGGCATTGTCCCAAACGCCATGTTATGGTGGGCCTATAGGACCTTATTGGTGAAAGAATATGAGTTATATTTGGGTATAAAAGTGTGATATAAATGGTATAAAAGAGCGATCGCCTCGTCGGCGCCGGCGCGCCGATTATGTTATTGTAAGGGCCCACTTCTTTTATTTGACCTACGCGACATTCCTCTGAGGGATCCTGTGTTTTGCGGTACCACGGATGTTTGAAAGGAGTTTTTATTTGACAAATATAGATTTTTCGATGATAAGACCCATTCACATTGATCCTTCGAGGCATTAGGCAAAAATTTGAGCCACTATAAAGATTGTTTGAATTGTATATACGTGTGTTTACTTAATCAACAAGTCTATTTACCTATTAGTCATACGTAGAGGCTTATATTTCTATTGGTTTTTGAATATTTATATTTGATTTAATCGATGCAAATATTTTTAAAACACTCTTCTCATACGGATTTATCAGGTATATAAGTAGGTATATTTATATATTTTTTTAAGATAATGATTGGGTGACTTAATAACAGTGAATAATATTAATTCTGTAAATTAAATGACATTTTCAAACATTTATTATGTATTTATGAATACTACCTAACTATAACATAAAATTTTACCTGGCAAGAAGAAAATACCATCAAATTATAAAAACTACAAAATATGAAAACCACTAATTTTCCGCTACATTTGATTGGTAAAAGCTCGCCGCAGCTCGTAAGTAACTTGACACGTGCATATAGATCATTAAATTGTCGATGTGTATTTGAATGAATGAATGAATAAAAGTTTATTTGCCACCAAAGTACAACAATTTGGCTAACAATGCCTCTACCATTGTTATAGTATCGTATTACTTTCCGGCTTCGTTCACTTGCGATTACATTTTTTGTCACTTTTAGTTTTTATGGGAAAATTATGATATTATTAAACCTGTTGGGTTTTTTCGGTAAGTTTTTGTAGTGATAAATAATATTTGGTAACATGTGTCCAACAATAAGGACTTTACACTGGCTGATGGCTATTTAATCATTATTTAATAATGAAAATAAGTTTTAAAAAGTTATTATTCAAATAAAACCAGGTTCTAAGTTAGAAAGTTTTAACCATCCATCACACAATTTCACACACTCCTCTGTCATACGTCAGTCCCGATCCCAAAATAAACACCTAATCCGGACAATATTTTTACAACCCATTATTACAGAAACAGAGTTCGAATTAGAAAAAAGAAGCTACAAATTAGTCGAGGGGACCACCGCCAGAAGTGCCAAACGAGCGCAAACAAAGGACCCGTGACGATGAGAAGCGGAATCATACGGCAGCCTAACAAAACACTGCTTAAGTTCGGGTGGCCATATGTAAGCGATACATGAGGATATGTATGTGGGGTCGCCGCGTAGTTGAGGACGCTCTGCAGTGCGTTGCACTAAGCACTGTCCTGCACCGGCCGGCGGAGTGCAGCCGATGGCGATAGCTGGTCGACAAAATTGGAAGGAGTCACGATTCTCAGCAGTGAGGAAATCGGCCGAAGAGATAGAGAGAGCAAAACGTTGGACAGACTTTGAAAGTTGGCTGGTGTGAGTTGGATGCAAACTGCTCAGGGAGCCTATTTTCATGCTAAAGTTGAATTCGAAATTTGGGTGAATGTATGAAATCTCTAAATTCGACTTTAATAAGTAAACAATGCAATGTCGATGTCGATTAAAATTAAATGTCGAATGTACGAAAAATGCCCCCAGGACTGAATTGATTGACGCTCCCGGTGGGTTCGTATCGTACGTGGCCTACGATCAGCAGAAGACGGCGATTGATTGGTTTGATTGATTGAGATCAAGATATCTAGAATTTGCATAGTGATTTTAAGCTATCGGGAAAACTGCCCTGGTGTATATTTTTAGAAACCAATCTTTTTGACAAAAATAAAGATCAAAAACTCAATTTTTTTTTTATGAAAATTACTACTTAAGTAAAGAAATACTTTCCATTATATTATTTGTATCATTTATGATAAGTAGATTAAGATTAAAAACCAAAAAGGTTTTTTTTACATTTATCACCAGTGCTTCAGAGCATTTCCATCTGGCAAGAGATCAAATGAGATAAGCGGAAGAAGAAGAATATTTTTAAATTTAACTGAATAATTAAAGTATAGGAAAAATAGATAGAGCATGCATTTGCCGTGTGGTTCCCGGCAGAGTAGAATAGGCCACCCTCACTCATACCGAGGTGTCGTAAAAGGCGACTAAGGTAAAGCTGCTGGCATAATCATCAGCACCCAGAGAAGGAAAACTCTGCATTCATATCAAAACCCTCGCCAACCTGTCTGCCAAGCGTGGTGAGTATGGCAATTACCGCTCATGTGATTGAGGGAGGCCTGTGCCCCAGCAGTGGGGACTTGAATGGGCTGATGATGATGAGATAGAGCATTATGATAATATTGTTGAACCGTTTATCTATTATCGTTTGACGACCCGTTTGGAACAGTGGTAGTGAACTGCTGCAAGGGTGGCGGGTTCGATCCCCGCACAGTACAAACATTTTTGTGCATGAACATGTCTGTTTGAATTAGTCTGGGTGTTTTCTATGTACCTATTATAAGTATGTGAGTGTATTGCCTCGGTGGCGCAATGGTTAGTGGGTCGCACTTTAAAGCGATGGTTGCGCTTGGGGTTCCGGGTTCAATCCCCGGCCCGTGCCTCAGAAGGACGTTAGGCCAATTATGAGTATTTGTTTGAACTATGATGTAAAACCACAAAGGCCGCAATAATCAAACGCGCGCCGGGTCGTGATTAAAACAAATGAACACATAAAATGCGCAAACGTGATTAATAAATCTTTCTATCACATTACATTGTCTTCAAAACAATGAAGGCACCTTAATCATTGTGTCAAAATAAAGAGCTTTGAATGATACAGTTTCGTAAGTCTGTCCTGTGGATTAAAAAGCGTGGTAACCCTTATACAGATCGGTGACTGTGGGTCAATTTTGGGCAAATAGGTAAAACAACGTATTCACACGATCACACATTAGGGGTCAATTAGCGCCTGAAGAACAAACAAGGTTTATGGGAAAGAGATTTGTCGATCAAGGTCTATGACGACGGCCTGACGACACTAGTACTCTACCCGTAAAGTAAGCGGCCACAGAGACACTAACGCGCAGTTTGAGCCAAGGGCCGGCCAGCAGCTTCGGTTTATGAGTTTTTACTCGCTTAGTGCGGTTATGCTGTGATGCAGGTTTTAAACCCGCGTGCTGCTAGAGTTCACTCATATTGTTCCATTATTTTGTAAATTTAATTTTTTTTGGCTCACTTTATTGGAAGAACATATCGGCTAATGCGCACAGTGGTCAAAATCCGCAAAACAGGAAAGGAATCGTTACAATAAATGAAAAAGCTTCGAAATTAATTACCTTTAAATTAAGATTTTTAGAAACATATGATTCCGTCTTCCTATTCGGTTGGTATTTACTTATTTCTTGTTGTCTTTAGATTTCATAAAAGCAGAATCATAAATGTTACCAGTCTGAAATAATAACATGCTCGAAATCGTCAAAGAAATTATGGTCATCATCAGTGTCTGGGTTGAGTTTATGATGGTCTAAACCAGTCGTAAATGGTCCAATTGATTTATATCTGAAAAGTCCAGATAAAAAATAACGTCAGCAAGAGTAGAACTCTGGACGGGAAAGTTCAAATCGCTAGCTTAAAAATGAAAAGACGTAACTAAAAAATAACAACTTGTGGGAATTGACGTTTAAAGTTTTACACTTTTTCTGTGGTATCTCCATCAATATCTGCAGCGTCCTCCGTCGTGAGTGACGAGGTGATAAAGGCGGCATCGTCAGCGTAGAGCGACAGCGTAGCCCCGCCTGCCACAGGGATGTCGTCCGTGTATCTGGCACTGGCACGCCGGCCCTAACCGGTCGCACAGCTGATAACGCGCCGTCACCTGAAAGCGTTGAGTCAAGAAAGTGGCAATGACCATCACAACTCGCCGTGGTGTGGACGGCGGTAGCTAACTTGTAAACGAGTTCGGGGTGCCAAACTCAATCAAAAGCTTTCTCCATATCTAACATCATGGCTACAGAACGCTCTTTCTTGTTGAGTGTCGCGGTCAAACAGTGCATCAACCGAGCAAGCTGCTGCGTGGTTGAGTGTTCGGCTCGAAATCCGAATTGTTCTTCCCACGGCACTGTGTGGGGCTCGAGATGGGATAGGACCAATCTCTCGAAGACCTTGGATAAGGTCGAAAAAAGGATGAGATGACTTCAATTATTTACCTCTTCACGCCCGTTTCGAATGTCTGATTCACCTCTCAAATCGATATCCGTTCGGGAAATCATTCCTGGACCTCCAAGTCGTCATTTTATATCTATGTGAAAATAAAGAACAGGGTAATACCTTATATTTAACATGCCAATTATAAGAAGAAAAGAATGAACACCAAATATTGCAGCTGCTTTTCTGTCATTATAAATCTCAAAGAGAAGTAATTGAGAATGATATTCGACACATTGTATTTATTTAAGTAATGTAATGATGCATATTCAATTATTCCCGTAGCGGAGGCGTAGTTTTTAATACAATAGTGAATTAATACGTGTTAGCCTGCAGTAAGTCAGATACTTTTAAAATAAAAGAAAATTAATTCCAAATGCTCCTAATACCATTCAAAATCGTTTCGAAGAAAACTAAAATCATGCGTTTTATTTTTAAATATTAGAAATTTTAGTAGTTACCTTTTAATCATAAACAGATTTAATCAATGATACTCCAATCGACAACACTTCCACCTTCATTTACTCCCGGTGGATCACTGAATCATGCCACTTTTTGAGAATCGTCTTCACCAATCGTGTTAATTCAAAAGAGAAGGACGATCGCGTGTCTCGCTCACTTTGATCGGAAGAGCACCGTTGTGGAAGTGAACCGATTCTTTACGTCACGAAAATGCGTTTTATTATAAAATCTCCGAAATCACGAATTTAGAGTTACATCTTTTTTTATTAAACGAGCGAAATAATCGATCATAAAAATGTCGCCATATTGGGCTGTACCCATCATCCAATCTCCTGAAAAGATTGTCATCGTTTCAGGATGTGAGTCACCACCGCCACTTTTATTGCATAGCCTGAATTTGTATGTGATATCAAAAGCAAGAGTTTGTCACTCAATTCAATTGGGTATTACGAGCTGAATCATCCATTAAACTCAATTGTCCGCTTTCCAGTCCAAAATGAAGAATAGTAAACAGATTGCTTAGGTTGTGAACTAGCGTCCGTTTGTGGCCTTGTCCGTGTAGGTTTGTCACTCGTATTATTTATAAGAAAATGGTTTTCCGGAGAAGAAAATAATCAGCTACAATGTTAACAATTTCATGAAGATTCTTAATGAAACAAAAACATATATTGAAGTCTTTATCAACTTAGCTTGAAATTTTGTTGCGAACAAGAATTAGAATATAAAAGGGAATGTACAGTCAGCGTCAGATCAGTCAGTTACCCCCCTGCAATGGAAAAATAGCACTTGTGCCCCTGACATAAGGACGGTCCAAAGGTCAAAAAGGGTAATTTGACGTGACGCCGTGTGTACTCGTTTTACAGACGCAAATTATAACAATATCATTATATCTAAGCGATTAGCCAGGCACAAATGAATACGAGTATAAAGTAAAAGTTCTCTTTATCAATATATTTTGATAGAATAAAAAAGTGACACGACAGTCATCTGCCCTTTTGGCAAAGTGGCAGCTGAGGAAGTTTAAATCAAAACAATATTTGTTTCTCAAAGTTACCCTACATAAAAAAAATTTACAAAATCCAAACATAATATCCTTTACAAGTGTTGAAGGTGCTTATCTCTCTAAACTACTGATTAGTAGCATCAGAGGATCATCAACAAATACCCTATTGTTTGTTGGGATAACCTGGTAGGTCCCGAGCCAAAAAAAGTGTCTTTTTACCTTTCCAAACTTGAACAAAAGGTGTTAGAGAATCTTATGTTGTAAAGATTAACAGCTTTATAAAACCGCCTACTTAGAGTCTACTTTACATGTGCCATCACTCAAGAATTGCTATCCAAGGACTTAGAAGGATGAAAATAAATGGTAGTAAACTTTATTTAATACATTAAAGTTATGAAAATCATGTCACACATCAGTATTTTACTGATGAGTATATTCATTTAATGTTAAGGGAGGAGCAAGGGACGGCCGAAAAAGAGGTACCTACTGATAAGGTACGATTACGAGGGAGGAATAGAAGGCGAAGTCAGAGAGCCTGGAAACGACATACGAATGAGTATGACGATGATCCATCATCGTCAGCCTTGTCATCGTCATTTCATATATAAATTATTTGATAGAAGATTACGTAGTGACCAACATTTCAACTACACTTAACATTAAAATAACAATGTTGAAAGAGGACCCGCGCTTTAATGTTTAAATCAATCAACTCAATGTGCGAAGATATTTTAAAAACCACCTTCTATGCATATAACTAAGGAGTATTGAATTATGTACTTTAGAAAAAAGAAAGCTTTAGTAAAGGTAATAACTAAACAAATAAAAAATAAATAAAACAGAGACCAACAATTGGGACTTCAAATTAACCCAAAATGCTTGCGGCGTAATCCCTTTCGACCACGATGGATATTCGATGGGCCAAAATTTTCACAAAGACATCAAACCCTATTGTTACTTAAGCTGTACTTAAAAATATGTTTTGATGTAGGTACTGTATTAAAACAAATAATAGAAACAAGTTAAAAATTAGTAACTAGTGAAAAATCATCTAGCGCTTAGTTTAATTCTATCAAAGGGTTATTACAAAAAACATAAGTCATTCAAATACTACGCACATGTTCACACATACATTTGCATCTCTCTAGCTCAATCAGATAGTGCACAGTTAGGAGTCTGTCTGAACTAATTGGACCGCAGTCACAGATGTGTGTACTGACCTAACATACAACTTTTGATCCGTAATCGTAACAGGAAAAGGTCGACATTTTTAAGAAAGTTGTTCTTAGTGAAGAGCGACTTTGCGAGATGAATACGGAGTGTTACGCAAAAGGATGTATTTATTATTAAGGATTAATTAATTTAAGATTGGAATAAAAAAATACCCTTACCGAAATGAATAGATGATGTAGTTTGTAAATACTATAATCTTGATACTGCGATGATTTCATTACTCTACGACCTGTTTAATTTTTATTACCTCAGTGTTTTATCCACATAAAATATTTCATAGGTACATGTACTTCGATCAACAATAAAAAACATAATCACATATTTTATACATACTAAAACCAAACCTCTAAACCGTATCGGCAAAGTAAACCAGATAAAAGTAAACAACGATAAAAAGGTAGTTTCGACCTTAGCCTGTGAAAAATAATGCTAAAAATAACTTTTATACTTGTTATTTTTAACGCAATCGTTTGCAATTTATTCTTATGCCAATATCGCCTGCTAAGAGCAAGCAATTACAAATTTCGTCGACTGAGTAACGCGTTTAGTGTAGTGTAGTATGATTAGTAGAACAGCCACCTGGAATGTTGAAGATATAGGTTCGATTCCCGCCTGAATACGAGATGAAATATTTAAGTGCGTTATTTACATAATAACTTGTGTACTTGTATAAATACTCGGAGAATTGAAAAAAATAATCAGCCTATTTAAAATGGAATTTGAAATTTTCCTCATTACATTAAAAATCAAAATAAGCATGGTTTTTCCGATTGACAACCGCGGAAAGTCATCTACATTTCTTTGAACTTTCCCGTATTATTTTCCATGACATTACGTAATTTGTATTGTAAGCGCAATAATCAAGCCAGTCATTCAACAAACAAATGTCAATGAAAGGCGCTTTGCTGTGAATCATGCCGCCGTTACAGGCTGTTCACACCACAGTCTACATAACAATTAGTTACTTCACTTAAAGTAGTCTTTTTTTTAAAGTGATAGGTGGCAGACGAGCAGGCAGTCACCTGAGGGTCAGCGATTGACGCCGCCCATGGACACCCGTGACACAAGTGGAGTCACAAGTGCGCTGCCAATCTTTAAATCCCCCTTTCCCTCGGATTGGGCCTCCGGTAACCTCACTTCACAGTGCTGATTCACGATGGTTTACTGTGAGGCATGGTATCACTTCTGTCGAGCCGGCCCATTTATGCCGAAGCTTGGGAGAGCCACTCCCACGGTTGTCATTGAACTTTAAAAGATAAGAAGAAAGATCATTCCAGCATGTAATTTCTAGCTTGGAACATGATTTAGAGGGTGACTTCTACACCGAAACTGAATTTACAAATGAATCTTTAACCCCGTCTCTTGTGCACATAACACGTGCTGTGCGTCTGTTTGGATGCGACAGGTGCATTCTCGATCGTTACGGGACGGTTTCATTGAAGGACGGGTTCGGGAAGTCGGGTAATTAGGTACAATAAAACAACAGCCGTCTCACCTTCGCAACCTTTAAACAGGGGAACCACACCAACTAGGCCATGATAGATAACACATTCAGAACAAGTATCTTAACATTACAGAAATTTATCCCAAAGTGTAATTCTCCTCAAAATCGAGTGAAAGGTAATACGCACATAGATTTGGAAATTCACATTCGCAAATGCACATAGATTTCGAATCTACAACCACCCGTTTAGAAAGCGCACGTTCTTATCCACTGAACCATTATACCTAACCAGCAAAAAGATGCATGCACTCCCGCGTGTGTGACTACACATTTTCTTTACTGTCGTTTTAATAAATTAAAAAAAGATAACTTAAATTTATACAGCAAGTGCTCACCTGAGTTATCATGTAAATTTTCCAAGTTACATAACGTTTTAAATAATTATCAGCAAACTTTCCATAATGAAGTTAATCAATAACTTATACAAACCATTTGTTTGCACAGCCTCCGTTGTCACGTGAAAAAAGATCGAAAACATGTTGTTTTATTTACATAGCCAGCCATACGTATGATGTTGTATGTATCGCAACCAATATAGATAATTAGGCATTCAATCAACAGCCTAGCCACTCTACTACATAAAGTCGTTCAACTACGGGCCTGAATGATATTCGGCCATTTAATTAAGCAGTTAGGCGAATGACTAGGTTTGATGACACCTAATTACTTGTCTAGCCGTGTGCCGGCCGACGGTGTGGGGGCAGTGTGGTCCCGGGCAGAGTAGAATAGGCCACCCTCACTCTTACCGAGGTGTCGTAAAAGGCGACTAAGGTAAAGTTGCTGGCATGATCATCAGCACCCAGAGAAGGAAAACTCTGCATTTATACCAAAACCCTCGCCAACCCGTCGGCCAAGAGTGGTGAGCATGGCAATTACCCCTCATGTGAGGGAGGCCCGTGCCCCAGCAGTGGGGACTGAAATGGGCTCAGTTACGCTCTGAAAACTTTAAATTTTGCATCGGCAAACAAACAATTTGATAGAATTTCCCGAACTTTAATGAAAAATAGTATAGTGAAACCGTCTAGTGATTAATTATGTGAATTTTGTTGTGTCTAACTGGAGCAACTTGAGTTTTAAGGCAAAAGATCTAGCCTAGCCAATAGCCACTAGTTTTATAGGACATAATTTTTGTGATTTATTACATGATTACACGAGCGAGATTTCCAAAAAATCACGTGTGTTTTCATACCGAGCTATGTCCAGTCTCATACACTACTTTATCTAAATTCATGTTTTAATCTTCAATATATGACTCCTTTAGCAGTATAAATATATATATAACTTTGTCCTAATATGTCATTTAAGAAATTTGGCTGTTGCATAAAGTGGCAGCTGTTGCAAAAAATAAGATCGTTTTGCAACACCCTAACTTTTTATTCACTTTAAAGCTTATCAATATTATAAAGGCTGTCAAAATGTGTTTACTTTTGATTTCATAATTTGATGATTATGACATGAGTGTAGATAAAATATTATTAAAACGAACCCTTCGACACGTTGAACGGCAATCTTTATCAAAGTGGCCAGGTTGTTGATTGAACGACTTATAAGCTATTTGGTTGTGGCATAAGGACATTTGTTATGAAGCGGCTGTTATAATACGTTGATAATAAATTAGTATGTGAACATATTTTGCATTATCTTTATATTTTTTATTGAAAAAATGTTGTTTATTTTTGAATTGAAAACTACATGTTTCATGATAGCCTATTTTACCTACTGCGGTGAACTTGTAATATCTTATTGTATACTTTCTTACTTATTTTGATACCCACATCTATAGTCAATATATGTTTGTAAATTATGGAAGAAATAGCACGTACAGCACTGTCACAGCAGAATACTCAGTCAAGAAAATTTAATTCACTCACCGATGCTACAAAAAAAAAAAATCTAAAGTACTTCGTGGTTATACCATAAACTTACACTGTGACGTGCATAGTTTTTAGTCTGCCCGTAATTGCCGCAAAGGCGAATCGTCGCCATCTTTTTAGATGGCACAGGTGATCGGTGATGAATCACACGCAATAATGTCCTACCAAATGAATCACCAGACGTATAGGATATGGGAAGTCGTGATTATTTAAGGGAATGATCCTTGTTAAGATTTCAAAGATTTTTTTAAGAGAAGTGCCCACTAACGAAGTTGGCTGTAGGTCTTGCTGTTATTTTAAACCTCTATTTTCAGATGTAATTTTTTGCACTACTTTCTATTTCGGCTTTGATACAACTTATGTGCAGTGTTCGAAGATAAAGAAGTGCTTTTATTTCCTGTTAGTTAGTTTAAATATTGTTTTTATATATAGGGTGAATCTTGAAACGCACGAATTACGTTGTGCAGAGTTATAAAGTACCCGAGGTTTAATAATGGAACATTGAAATATTTTTAAATTTAAATCGAAGTGTATTTTAACTAATGCTCAACGGTTTTGGGCTTCATTGAATTTGCAAATAACTATAAAAAAATAATTAGGGTAGGAAAATTGATCCCCATGGCGTGTCCATGCAATAAATTTTATACGAGTGTACGTTGCCGCGCGAGAATCAGTCGCAAGTTAAATGTAGTCGCAGCTTGTATCCACGCCGAGTAACGAAGGTAAATATTTGATTCCTGTGGATTGTTTTTATATATCGTTGATTCCTGTGATAGCCTTAAAAATATGTTTATCAGTTTTTAAGATCGCTTCTTATAACAAATCAAAACTATTGATAGTGCATTGTTTATTTAAGTTCGCATTTAAAATATATGTTTGGTACTTAAAGAGTAATCGATAATAATTAACTAATTTTGATTCCCATGATTTTAATGCCATGGGAATCAATTTTTATTTATAAAATGAAGGATGCTGTGCCCAGTGAGTTATGACTACTACGAAGTAATAATAGTTCAATGGTTGTGCCAATGCATGTGTGATTTGTAGATATTAACACTAATATTTAGGTTCAATTTTATATTCATAGAAACTTTTAAATATTTCAGACCCAAAAATGTCTCCCAAACACACGAAGCTAGCAATATTAGAAAAAAAACGCCTTGCTGAACGTCATCGAATTGAAAAAATGACCCGATACTTTGTGCTCATCCCAAGAAAAAGATATTTAAAAAAGAAAATGACAGGCAAAATTGTACCAGTGAGTAAAATGAGCCCACACAAAAAAAGGCGAGAAAGAAAAGTAGAGAAAGTTCAAATGTTCTAGTTTATAAGATTTAAGCCAAATGATTAGCAAGATTTCATGAATGTTTAGAAGGATAAGAAAAGATTATTTCTACTAAGATAGAAGACTTAAGAAACAAAGAGAACTGATAACATCATAATTAAGTTAAGAAGTTATTGATTGTGTTTTTGCATAAATGCTTATATTGTATCATCGTTAACGATTTTATTCATCAAAAAAGTGTTGAATGAAATATAAAACCTTTAATGATATTGCAATAAGTAATTTTAGCAAAAATAATATAGTTTAACTGTGGAAAAAATATTTTCTAATTTATAATTCTTATATAAAATACAAAAATAGATAACAACTATTTTTGTATTTTATATAAGAAAATCCGATGTAAAACTCAATAAAATCTTGTTAACATTTAAAAATTATATTAAGTGTTAAGACGTGCTTCCTATTTTTGTTAGTTATTTTTCTTATAATTGAAAGGAAAGAGAAACACTTTTTATTGCATTTAAAGAACTGATGAAGAACATAAATTTTTAGAAGTGTATTTGATAAAAATAAAAAATAAGACAATTGATTGGAACTATAATAAATAATGTTTTAATGATTCCCATGACTTGTTTTTGATTACCGTGGTTGACTAAATTTCAATTGCTTATATTTTTTAAACTAATTGTGCAAAATGAGTGCCTGTTACATCAATATGTTTAAAAACTACCTAAATTTAATATTACGTCATGTTTTAGCATATTTGTATCATTTAAAAAAATCCACGGGAATCAATCAAATACGCCCACTTGCAAGATTCACCCTATATCTTATTCTTTAATCAATGTAAATGAAAGTTATTAATATAATTTATTTTAATAATATTTTGAGACAGCAGCACATAAAATGTCCTGGTCCTAAATTAAGGTTTTTCCCAAAACAGAAACAACGAAGGTACCACAAACGCCTAGACCCAACATAAATGTCTGTTTCATCAAGAAATATTTGTGTTTATGCGGGAATCGAACCCGCGACCCTTTCGTCTTAACCACTGCACTAAACGCAACGCTTACACACACTCAGCTAACAGATATTATTTAGTAAGTGCTCTTTTAAGTTAGAAACTTTGGTAGACTAATTAGAAATAAATGGATTTTTCTAAATGTCACACTTGCGAATAGACACATGTGAATTTTACTGGTTTGCTATCGTTCTTAATATCGTTCACAAAAAGAACATGTCCAATCTTCCACAATACGCACTCCAATTTTTACTGTCCACACTAAACTCGCCTAAGTTTCGTTCGCTAGTGATAAGTAAAAGACGTGGTGCGCAGTTAACCATTTATTTAGCGACTGGCGCGACACTGAACCACATTTACAAGTACCTTACACTAGAATAACAAAGCTACCCTCTTAATACCTAACACCTATATTTTAAAAATGTAGGTATTATTTCGCGATAAAGATTAGTTAGTATACGACAAAAATAAAGTTAGTCATTTTATCGCTCATTTAATACACAATTCAGTTCCAATGTTTGTGCAGCAGTTACTGTCAAATCAATAGTATCAAATTACTCACATCTTTTGATATCGATGCTCATCCGTACCACCGTACCGTATCATATACTATGGAAGTGAGTCACTCAGCATAGCATCATACGCTTCTGCCCTTTTGTTATGGGTACGTATTCACCATGAATAATATGATTTTACTTCATAAAGAACGACGTTTTATTATCCGGGTTCTAATACGTGGAAATTGCGAATTTTGGATCATGCGTTTAGATGAAAGTTTTCATAAACAATATGAGGTTATAATAAATAAATATAAGTATTTCACAACATCACATACCATGATCAAACTCCGAGTTAGGTTGCTCGAGCACCTGTGTTACGGATATCAGAATCAACAGTGGGATTACAAATATATACACATTATACTTTTCTTTTGTAAAAACATTCTTATAGTATATAGAAAACACCCAGTCCAATACAAACAAACATGCCCATGCACACAAATGTTTGAACTGAGCTAGGATCGAACCCGCAACCCTTGCACCAGATGCAACATTCAATATCACTGATCCAAACGGGTCGTCTATAATACGGTAATATACAAGAACTTAAACTTATTTCTGAAAAAGAATCCCAGACAAAAGCACCACAAAACCCGGAAGACTTAATTTATACTTAATTTGCATTGCACCTCAGGGCGGCTCGTTACTCCTTTCGACAAACATGCATATTACTATTTTTGTCCTTATCCCGTTTGGTGTCAAATCAATTTAACAATTTTTTTTTACTCTCAAAACCTAGTATCTGCTATACTATGGAACTATGAGTAAAAGTAGGTCTGTGCTATCTCTACATATCACCAGACGCGAGTCGCTGAGTCATCTGGCGACATAATGAGCCGGCGTGAGAACAGGCCCTGACCTATCACCAAAAATTTCCTCTCCATCCGTTTTAAAGTAGTTCAGTTTTTTAAAGGTGCAGTTGCTTTAGTGAGTTTACAGCTTGACTATTTATTCAGGTTATATGTAAGAACTAATAAAAAAAAAAGTAGGCGCAGCGACCCATAGTGAGTCTTGGCCTGCGGTCGTGCGCTACTTCCTATATGTGTGGACCTGGTAGGGCATAGATGCGTTTAGTATACGTAATATGAAATGTGAGTGCATTGAAAGCTGCACTTCCTCTAACTTTTGCAGTTCCATATAAGAATACTGCTCGCTTACTTTACCCCATTTTAAAAATAATTCCAAATAATATAAGTAGGTAATAATGATGACGATGACTCACGTAAGAAAATATAAAAAAGAACTTAACTTCGTCTATAAGAATATCTGCCAACAAATAGACTACGTATATCGTAATTATTACCTATTCCGTCCAGTTAATTTATACTTGTACGTCTAGTTTGACCCGGAACCTCAAAATAATGAGGCAAACAGTACCAATTAGGTCTGGTAAGTTACCGTCATGGACGATTTGTCTAAATGTAAGGTTTACGCTGGTTTGGTTATACCCTACAATGATCGCTGAACAAATCCGCGTCATTGTCAGAGGCGCCAAACAGTTTCCATCTCCAGATTAATAAAATTATATCTCATGCTACCATAAAAAGGTTTTTCCGCTTTTCGTCTTAATCTTTTGTAAAGTAGAGGTTACAGTATGCAATTGGAGTTTTGTATGGCGATTTTCTTAGAAGATGTGTTTTCAATAGTTTTTTTTTCAATTTGCAAACTAAGTGTTAATGCAACTCCTTCATAATTAACTGTGATTTAACAGACAAGGCTTAAAAACGTGTAGGATAGTTTTTCAGAACAAGTTTTTTTTTTTAAAAAAGAAGTTATGTCTGATAAAAACGACAATCTACCGAAAAGTATGTTTCGAATTTTTCGAACATAGCTGGGGTTTGTGATCACCAATCCGCATTTGGCAAGCGTGGTGATTAAGTCTAACCCCATCAAAGTAGTGACAACTTGATTTCTATGATGCCCATTTCTATACTGTCCCACTGCAGGGACAGTTTAAAGGCTGATACTACTTTACTTTACTTATTCATTTAGAATAAAGCTAGGAGAGGTTTATACGAGTGTAAAAGCACTTTTGGGTATTTTTTACTCAATAGAAAGGATTACTTGATAAACTGCACTCCTCTTATTATCCCACAATTGCTGATACAATCAAAATATCACCTGAAATAACAAACCGCAAGCTTGGTAACACCTGAAGAAAGGCATGCACTGTATTTCCTGTCATAGTTTTGCAAGCGTATCTCGTGCGCTTAAAATAAAATGTCGTAACTGCCGCTCCGAACATCACTTACGTCTTTTTTATTCCCAACCGTTTAGAAGACACACTGTGCTAAATAGCGTTAGTTATATGGAGATTGAAGTCTTTTACAGCCTTTTGGTTTCGTGCAAGGGCTATAACGAAGATTTGTTGAAAATCAAAATGTGTTATATTCATTTCACGATGTGATTGTACGTCTTTTTCGCACGAAGGGTATCCGAGGCCGTGCGTAAACGGAACGTATATGACCTTTGGTGACGAAAAGATAATTGCTTGCAATCACTTGTCTCCAATCCAGTCTGGGTTGTAATTAATTTTAGAGGCGTTAAATTTAGCTTCGTTTTTAAGAGAATGTAAGTTAATTTATTTAATCTTTCACTTGTATTTGCGTAGGCCGTTAAACCCTGGAGCCCTCGCGTGACGAAGACGTTTTGGATACCGAACACTATCTAAGTTATGAGATCGACAGCTTAACGGGCCATCATAATCACGTCCTAAGTCATCTTTATTTTGGACAGTTGGGTTATGCCAGACTGACCAAATCCTGATATCCAGACTAAATTGGGGGCACTTTGATGCGCAAAGTGGCCTGTCCCACGTAGGATTTGAAATCACCTTCGGCTTTTGGAGATGGTTTTGTTTGACCCATATAGTTTATAGTTTTGATTCATGTAATAATAATGTCGAACTACTAACCATTTTAAATATGTTCATATATTTAATCTGTTATTAGTCGAATAGTAAAGTGGCGTCGCTAATGATATACTTGTTTTTAATTATGCAAAGCTCCTAGCCGCAACTGAGACTAGAATGTATGTGACAGGATAAACAATGATTAATCTAATGACAAATTTCTCACAAAGGGCTTATAAACATGGATTCCTTCTATTTGTAACTTTGTAAACTTATTTTGACGAGCTCCATTATTTTGCAAATGGCAGTTATAATGGATGAATCATCTTCGTTAGTGGTACAAAGTGATACCTTTATTACACCCACAATTAAATAACTCACGCACAGTCATGGCTGTATTTTTTAAGTTCCCTACATACACAGAAATCCTTACCATATCACCTAACGAACCTATACAGTTTTTTCAGAGCAGTATAATGTTATCATCATCATCATTTCAGCCAGTAGACGTCCACTACTGAACATAGGTCTCCTCCAATATTCTCCACACATATAGGTCCTGTGCCGCCCACATCCAATGGATTCCCTGTATACTGGATGGATGGATGTATAAAGTTAAAGCAAGTTCAAAAATAATCTTTTTCTTTTATTTTTTCATTAGAACTCTGATAATAAGAAATAATTAGATACGCACTGTCTATTTTCTAAATCCTTATTTGGTCAAGGTCGTTTGTGGTAAGATAGATACTGCGCCTGCAATGAAATGTAATCACCTCGACTCTTAAGGCCGAACAATAAGGTTCATATTTAAATGAGTTTGTATACTTATTAGTGCACGTGAATGTACTTAGTAAAATCGTGTACCTTTATTACTTATCATGCCATGTTTAATAGGTACCTATATCCTGCATCAGGCTGGATGTGCCAAAATAACATAAATTGTCAGGCACTTACTATTTGGGCTGAAAGCATACATTTACTTTTAAGCTATAACAATATACTCTATAATATCTTATTTTCTACATAGTGGGACGAGTCTGCTTAAACCGAAGGCCAAAATTGAAAACTATCATCATCAGCATGTTATTGCAAGTGCCCAAAGATGTCACTTCGGGGTTCAGGGGATGCTGGGACCATAATCCAGGACTTCGGAATCTGTAGTAATCTGGGTAGTGATGATAATAAAGTGATTGCCATCTGACCTTCTAGACCGGCGAACTGACCATCTAGATCATGTGAACTATATTAGTTTTCTCACGATGTTTTCCTTCGACGCTGAGCTAGAAGAAAAAATATAGACAAAGATTTGAAAAATCCAGAGGTGCTCGAATGCAAGCTTTCGGCCGTTCAGAAGGCGCATGTCCTTATCCAATGAGCTTCCTCTCTTACTTTGATTTGACTGATCTGATCTTAGGATTCCAATTTTGCATCAGCGTCCGTAAAAAATATTACTATGAAAATTTACTGTCCTACTGCAGAGCAAAGACGTCCTACTGCAGAGCAGAGATCGTTTTCAGTCACAAACCACGATAGTTCAATAAAATTTTCAATAGGTGTCCAATTTCTCCCGCTATACTTTATTAGACCTGCCGCGTGGCCTATGCTTGATTTAAGAAAAAAAATAGGTTCCCAAAAATGTTTACTACACTACCCTCCTATCCACAGAACAATATTTCCTAGCGGCTCCTGTCAATGTAAATTATCGGCCAAAATCAGACCTGTCGCACTGTATTTCCCAATGTCACAGATTAAGCACTTAAGGTGAGCTTGACGCAACAAACTGTCGTCTTTGTTTGCGTTAGGGCTCGCAAAGCACACAGATAATGTCAACGTGTGTTGTCCATCTTTGTCTTTTCCCTGGTGTTTGCGCACTCGGTCAGGGCGGACCTGTGGTTTTGCCGGGTCAAGTGCATTTAGGATCAAGACTGTTTGTCCTAGTATTTGGTATTTCCGATCTAGGATGTCTGTTTGTGTTGATAGATGTGCCCTTGTCATATATTGTAAGGCTGATTTATCTTCTGATCTCGTTAGAACATTTAAAGAAGGCAATGTTCATGTAGACAATTGTGACAATCACTTCAAGGAATAGTTCTTGAAAGTAATTTTATGATTTACAAACGAATTCCTAGTTTAAACGACATCATGGTACAAAACTTTCTTTATGTACTTACCTATTTACTTGGCTGGCTCTTTTTTCGGAGGCCAAAAAGAGATTGCCACTTCGGTCGATCCTGTACCACTTCTTGCCAGTTATTGACCTGGAGCTCGCGCAGCGTGTACGTACGTCATTTTTTTTTAAATAATAGATAGGTAGGTAGACAAATTTGTATTCAGTAGTAAGTAACTACCGAGGTGTCGTAAAAGGCGACTAAGGTAAAGCTGCTGGCATGATCATCAGCACCAGAGAAGGAAAACTCTGCATTTATATCAAAACCCTCGCCAACCCGTCTGCCAAGCGTGGTGAGTATGGCAATTACCCCTCATGTGATTGAGGGCCCGTGCCCCAGCAGTGAGGACTTAAATGGGCTGATGATGATGAGTAAGTAACTTGATTTTGTTTCATTAATTATGGCAATATTTAAAAATTGTTTCAGTTTGCAAAAATGTTAAAATAATTCCTTACATAATATGTACAAACATGGCAGTTATTTTTAGCATCCATTCATTAGCAACTGAATACAAAATAATTCCTTTCAACGCCAAATCGCACTGGAAAAGAACTGAGTATTTTCAAAGGATCATCTTTGACACAGCAGTTAAGGCGACGGGTAGCCCTAACTAGCGACACCATTCGTTTTTAATTGTTAGGTACTAAACCGGATCTATTTTAAAGAATTTCGGGGTTACAACCTCTCGGCAAACACTTATACTATTTATTAAATAACCATGCACAAATGTAGGGTCCGTTTTTGTACGTGAAAAATTGATTACCGCCAAAAGCGGCCACTTTTAGCCTGAATATTTTTTTCCCGTGAGTGTTGGACTCAACATTTGTGCATGGTTGTTTAATAAATAGTATAAGTATCTGCCGAGAGGTTGTAACCCCGAAATTGTTTAAAATAAAAAAATAAATAAAATCGATTGGCGTCGCTAGTATGCCCTACCCGTCACCTTAATCGCTACAATTCTGAGCAAGAGGAAGTTAAAAGCGAAAATAATGTTATAAAGCGATGGAAAAAAGGGGGATACACCGTATTACCATATCCCCGTTTTTTCGTCACAACTCGTGACACATCGTGTGCGAGCCCGTGGTAAATAATAAATCTTTCTAATAAATAAAACAAGGGGACGTGAGCGAGATAAAGAGCGCATGCGCTTCGGTACGGCCTAACCGCGATTGTGACCGCCGCGGTCGTTAAACGAATGTGGAAATATTTTGTGGCCCTTTTAGGGGTCACTCGGGTAGTAAGTTGAACTTAGGGATCAGTTTTGCAGATTGTAAGTAAGGGTTTGTGGCGAACAAATACAACAATCCTTTACCATCGACAGCGCTGTGAGCGCACGTTTTCTGCCAGTGAAATTGATCGATGAGAAAACATACATATTTATGTATTTATTCGAAGCTGTTATTCAGTTGCTTAGTGTTTTCTCTTTTGTTTTTTTTTATTAAATTGAAGTACCTAATTGAATGTATTTCCTACTAATCGTGATCAGCGTGATCTAATGAGGATAGTACATACGAGTTTTCACTGTGTTTTTCTCGATGTGAAGAAAATTACCTTGTCCTATAAATGGTGGTCGAATATACAAGAAGGTTCGATGCTTTATAATATTAATGATGCTACGCGAAAGAGTGAAATTTAACTACCCCAATCTAATTCCCCCTTATTTCAAATCGCGTAACTAAGAATAGTACCGGAACAAACTTCTTGCCAGCCCCTTTTTACATTGCTAGTTAGAACGGAATAACATGAGCTTTTTATTACGGTAATAACTTTAGACCGCGATTTACAATAAGGTGGAAAATAGGTAAAATTTATCTGCCGTGCCCCCGCCAAGTCGAGCAAAAAAAGCGGCACGGCCGTACTATTGTTTTCTCTAAGCAATTCAGGCTATTTTCGACCCCCTATAATATCGTTGTAGATAAAACAAGAAGCCTGAACTTTCAGTAACTAACCAGGCATAGTATAAACACGATATATTTATAATTTCAGTCAATTTGAACAAGTAGTTTAAAAATGACAACTTTTTTCACTCACTCACTGACTGACTCACTGACTCACCGATCATCTTAAGTCCAAGGCACTTCTAGCAGACATAGAAGCTTCAAATTTAGAATACAAATAGAATTTAGTGTCTTAATCATGGGAAAACTTTTTTTTTGTAATATCGGTCCAGTTTTCTAAATACACCAACTGCATGATTAACCTTGTAATCTCATATAAATATATAGGATTGCAAAGTTACGTTTGCAGTTGAAGGTGAAGGTACCGGAAAGAAAAAAAGTAGGTGGAATACAAAAAGAAATTATATCCCATAAGAAACTTAACTTGTTACCAAGCTGGTTATTACCTTGGCAATCGGTTGTGTTTTCATGTAATGACCGAGTTAAATATTCAATAACCGATTGCCAAGTTAATAACTAAGCTTGGTAACATATATCTCACAACTTTTCACGGTAGAACAACTGAGTGCGAGACTGGGATTTTTTGACAAGTTTTGTTTTTTTATGGGATATTTTCTTCTCGTACTGAACCACGACTGTCTGTAGCCGTCGTAAAGCTTCTTACTTTTTTACTGAAAAAAATGTGACCCAACTCGATACACAATGTGGTAGGTCACTCGATGAGTTGGTTGTTAGCGTGTCAATATTATTTCACGGATTTACGCCTTGACGATGTTTGACAATACTCGATTGTGCGACTCGAATAGTTGAGAGTATCATTCGTAATGAAAGGCTTCGTGTGGCAGTACTCACGATAGGGCAGTAAACTTTCGCCAGAGATGTTTTCTGAGAGCCTGCCAGTATTCCGTTTTTATCGTCGTATAAAAAGATGCTTGAAACTGACAGAATTTACTCGCGCTGCACTATGATTGACACGTTTTCGCATTCAGTACTGTAAGAAACTGGAGAGGAATTGGAGATGCATATGCTCTGCAGTGGGCAAATACATGCTGTTGAAGAAGAAGAAGACATTTTTTTAATCACCTAAATTTAGTTTTGCCACACATCAGGGCCAAAAGCTTACTACAAAATAATAAAAATCAAACGAAACAAAACCCAACTAAATCCTAAGTGAGGCTTCCACTTTGGAGATCAAACCAGATGTGCAAAATAAATTACTCACGCCCGCAGCAATATAAGCAAACACACTTACAAATTTATACCAAGAGTATGGATCAATTGGTTATGAATCATCTAAAACTCAATCAATCAATGTAAAATCAAAAACTGATCGAGATATCTTCTCTCAAATCGGTTTATAAACGTCGTAACATATTTGCCATTTTGTGCAGCTACTTTTTTCAATAGGACAGATATTTCATTTATATTTATTTTATCTTACAAGTTTTTGGAAAACTTACAGCTAGATTTAGGGATACAGTCACAGAAAAAAACATTGAAGGCCAATTACAAATTTCCACTGATAATCACTTGGTATCAATTATAATCATGGTAATCACTGATAATCAATATATTGGTGGATGTCCTTTTAAAGTGATCCAGGTCTTCCTTGAGGATTGAAACTCTGTTGTTGCAGAATATAGTCGTGTTATCAATATGTAGTACAAGTTTCGCTGTCAAATTTTGCAATTATTAAATAATGTAATATAAAGCCGTGTTACTTCACCCATGCGACCTTGATAGGTTGACCTTGAAGGTTACATTAAATTAATTTTACCTGTATATTTATTTGTATACCTACTTAATAGTTTTATTAAAGTCAAAAATCGTCAAACTATTTCGTTAGTGTCTACATCTCAATAGAAATCTTATTTTTAAGTAAATAACCCACTTAAAAATTTCATTTTGTTATCAGGCGGGAATTGATCCCACATCTTCCACATTCCGGGTGGCTGGTCTACCAATTAGATTAGTGTTATTGCTTTAAATAATATCAACTAGAAATCTTATTTGTTTGCCTGAAGCACTAGGTCAGGCAAAAAATAACCCTGGTCTAATATTTTTACCAAGTTTTTTCTCTCTAACTCGATTGGCTAACACAATGCAGGGGGGCTCTGCATTTGATCCTGAGGTAATCCACTAACCGAACGAGCCAGTTGCTGCCTCAATCGTTGCGCTCACTAACATTTAGGCCAACAGCGGGACTCGTCTGATATACTCGTAATCGGTAGCAGAATATGTAGGCTAAGTATGATCTATCTATCTATGAGGATACAATCAATTAAAAGGGAATTAACGCGATGTTTGTTATGAAGAAAAATATTTTTCACTCATATAATTTGCTTGACGTTTCGGCTATGTTACAGCAGCCGTAGTCACAAGCGGACTGACGGTTTATAATGCAACGCGAAAATCTAAAAAACAATGGATGAGGATCAGCCAACTGGGCGTCGGCCCACCGGTCGACCCTGGTATGCCCTGCTTTGTTCACAAGACGATTCTCTTCCAATCTTTCGAGGTGGCTAAGCCAGCAAATACATTGCGCCTTGGTCTTGGTAGGTTGGTGGTAGGTATGGCTGGAAAGACATCGTCGAGATCTCATCGGCAAGAAGGTAGTGCAATGCATAGATTGACCAAAGCGGCGCTCTCTTGTTTCGGAGGACTAGATTCGGTTTGGATCGCTGAGCCAGCGAAGCTTGTATCTTTGAGGATAGTCTTGAATATTTTTACACAACAGAATCACAAACACACACACTATTGACATCAAAGCCAAATCATAAGGTGTGCGTTATCTGGAATCGTTAATTTACCCAATTTAGTTAGATACACGTCGTAAAATGGCTACATCTGGTTGCCATACTTATTTATCAATCTCCAAAGAATTTTGCGTGTCATTAAAGGTTATTTCAATTTTATCCACATGTCATCATCATCAGCTATGCTCCTTTGCTATCTAGGGGTTGCAAAGTATACTTATGTTTTAGCCATTGCCTCATTGCACTTAAAGATCACAACTAGCCTTGAATTAAATTTAACCGTTTCCAATATGTCGATGTAGACAAAAACTTTGAAACAGGCAAAATCAGCAATGTTAGATCTGACAGAGTTTTGGTAACGGGCTCTATCCCACAGGGCAGCGTCTTAGGATGTATTCTCTTTCTTGTCCACATTAATGACTTCCCAAACATAGTAGATGAATATTGTGTCCTTTTCGCCGACGATGTGTCTGTATTAATGTCGTGCGCTAATAGTGAAGAACTATATAATAGATTAAAAAGAAATCTAGACAAAATTATGCAATGGCTTCATATCCATAGCCTAGAACGAAATTTGAACAAAGCAAAAATTATCAAATTTAAACCCTAGCAGAAAGCTGGTTTAAACATAGCATTTAAATATGATAATAAAATGATTGAAACTGTGAGTTCAGCTTAATTGTTAGGATTAGACCTGGATACCCACTTAAATTTCAAGAGCCACGTACAAAAATTGCCTAATAAAATTTCATTCTTCATTTATGCCCTGCAACACTTAAAGAGAACTTCGGACTTTAATATTGCGCTTACAGCATACTATACTATGCTTATGCATAGTCTGTCAGTGAACTTCCATAATTGTATTTTTTTTTCTGTTTATTTTTATTTTATTTTTTATTTTAGACAAAAACTTTGAAACAGGCAAAATCTGTTCTCAATTGAAACTCTGTTACATCATCAATATTTGAAAAGAGTAACTACTGAGTTTCTTGCTGGTGTCTTCTCAGTAGAAGTCGACATTTCGCACCAGCGGTAGATATTATGTACCTATTTTGACATTCATAAGTGTTCTGTGTGGACCTAAATTGAATTTTTTTTTATCTTTATTTTTATCTTTTGATACCGTGATGAATAGACAAAAAAGGAAATTTATCCTAATATTTGGGAGTCTTTTGGTCACTCACGTCCTTTACTCGCCCTGCCTTCACATTTGGGTTTCAATTAACTTACCACTTTAACACATAACAACAAAGGTTGTTTTTCTCCAGCAGGTAAAGAATTGAGTTTTTTATTATTTTTCCGAGCTGCCGCTCTAATTCGTCGGGCGGCCATGTCACCAATGCAAATAGTCGCCATGTCGTGAATATGTTGTGTAAAGAGGTGAAATTGTTTCCATGCCAGATCCATGGGAACACGGGTGATGACAGGAATGCTTTAAGCCAGTAAGCTATAGGTCTTGCTACTTTAGCCGGTCACTACAATAAAATCACATAATTAAAGTGAGCAACACTTTTCTTATAGGTATCAGAATATTAACAAAGGTATGGACGGCAGCCATGGACACATCAAATATCAAGACAGAAAGTGTGTCCGTAGTGGTGGTGTTGGGTAATAAAACCTTTAGTAGTAGAGATTGTATTCCCTATTTAAACGACAAAACAAACCACGATAGGGTTTATTACTAACTGTCAATATATTTCCGTTTTTTGTTCCTGTATGTGTTTAGGGTTTTGGGTTATTGAAGGAATTGGGTTAATAAATTGGACCCATTGTAATAATGCAATGTGCGCTTATTTGTATTTATCTAGAAAATGTATTTTTTATATAGAGTTCTGTTCTAGTAATAGTGGCAAACAAAAATTTCTTAATGACAATATAAAAAGCAATGCCTTGGCTTGATAGAACCAATTTAGCAGTGGTTAAAGACTTCATCCCTGACATAGATGTAGTAGTGATAAATTGTTGGATATTGAGTTATTTAACAAATATAAATATTGTATTTTAAAATAAATTCTTCAATCATAATTAGCTAGTACTTAGGTTATGTCAGGAAACAATACATCATCAGACTATCACAAATTTTCGAATGTCGAAGTCGATACTTACCTCCATACGACAAGAGTAGGTATCTATGTCAGCATGTGTAAGTATTATGTCACTGTTAGTATGTATACTACTATGTAGACGACCCGCTTGAAACGTTGGTAGTGAACGTTGACTTTGGTCCAAGGGTTGCGGGTTCGATCCCCACTCAGTACGAACATTAGTCTGCATGAACATGTCTGTTTGTATTGGTCTGGGTGTTTTCTTTGTCATCATCATCAGCCTATCGCAGTCCACTGCTGGACGTAGGTCTCTCCAATTATTCGCCACTGTGATCTATCCATGGCTTCTTGCATCCAGCTCTTGCCAGCCATCCTGCGCAGATCGTCCCCCCACCTAGCCAGAGGGCGCCCTACATTACGTTTGCCAAAACGCGGTCTCCACTCTAGAACTCGTTTACCCCATCGGTGGTCGGTTCTGCGGCTAATATGGCCAGCCCACTGCCACTTAAGCTTGCTTATCCGGTGAGCAATGTGGAGGACTTTGTTTTCTATATATTTACAAAAAATATATATTATGTGTATATATTTGTAATCCCACTGTTGATTCTGATATCTGTAACACAGGTGCTTGAGCCACCTATCATCGAGTCAGGTGATGTGGAATGTATGTGATGTTGGAATGTATGTATTTATTTATTTAATTACTATAAAACCTACAGCAACAGCATGAGTAGGTATTATGTCGCTGTAACACCTACAGGAACAGCATTGTGCAGGTGTTTTGTCGCTGTAACAACTACAGGAACAGCATGTGTAGGAATTATGTAACTGTAAAACCTACAGGAACAGCATGTGTAGGTATTATGTCGCTGTAACACCTACAGGAACAGCATTGTGCAGGTATTTTGTCGCTGTAACAACTACAGGAACAGCATGTGTAGGAATTGTCACTGTAAAACCTACAGGAATAGCATATGTAGGAATTATGTCACTGTAAAATCTACAGGAACACGATGTGTAAGTATTATTTCACTTAAAACCTACAGGAACAGCATGTGCACAATTCAAAGGACAGGAAATAGACGAAAAGAAAACTACCAAATAATGTAATAATAATTTAATGCTACAAACAAAGAAACCATGTTTGTAACAGTTATAAATAAGTATTATTTGAACTGTACAAATAATGATTCAGTTATAAATACACTGGCTCTGTATTCTATAATAATAATTAACAGCTCTATTAAAGCTAGTCGTATTTCATTGGATTTAACAGTTATATAAATAGTTAACAAAGTGTCAAAGTAATACTAAAGAAACTAGGAATAGAATGTACTATTAAATTATCCAACACAACTGCAGCTGTCCACATCAAGAATAAATCATTACCAGAGATAATTATAATCTGTATACAAATAAAAACCATCTCAACTCACCATACTCTGTCTCTTCATCAAAGATCATTCAATAATTTACTTAACATAGTCGTACAACAAATCTGGTGGAATGAAGACTAATACTAAAATCTACATTAAATAATATCAATAATAAAGAAATTGAAACTAAAGTGGAGTTAAGCGAGAAATAAATAAGTTAAGACCTTGACTAGGATAATCGGGAAATTTAGAATGTTAATCAGCAGACAATAAATTAATACGTTTAAAATTTGTCACTATTTACATTAAAAGGAACTAACCCGTTCTAGACCAAAATGGCAATGTAATGGCAATGACGTTTTTCTACTACATTATTTCGCTAGACAACAGCCAAAGATTCAATTTTACTACAAGGAGGTTGAGTTCCAGATTAACTTTAGAAACTGAGGAACGTGATAAGAGCAGATCGAAACGCTGCCGGGTCTACACCGCCAAACATTAGTGCACTCATCTATACAACACCGAGTCTACGCCATTGTACAACAGCCGACTTATCTATACAACACCAACTCACCGCCATACAACAACCGACTCAACTATACAATAGTTACAATAAACATACAGTTGGAGTATTGATTAATTCATTAAAATTAAGGTAAGTACTTTGCAAAGAGACGTGCAATGCGAATTTGCCTGAACTCATTCAAAACTATAAAAGCCTTTTTCGTTGTTGGTGATAATGTCACCGGAAACATGTCGCAAATTAATAACAATGTACAAACGGTAACGAAAGTCCATAACACGATAATATTATAGTGTCAATATTTTTCAAAATAAACTTTACAAATGATAGTCATGAAAATAGGTTTAAATGTAAAAAGAACAAAATTTGAAATTATAAAAGTAAAGTGAAGCTTCAAAGCCTAGTGAAGAAAAGAAATTATTAAATCATAAACTTATGACTAGATGTCACGTGACTTTAGAAGAAATTAAGATGTTTGATGCCTTGTCTTTAGGCACAAAACTTTGTGAAACGTAAAATATTCATTCAATATTCATCTTTTAATTAATATCTTGAAGAAAGATGATGGCAATTAAATATTATTAGGTATGTGTTTATGGACTATCGTTTTTTACTACACATGATGCAAATTATGGCTGTTACATATATTTTATGAAGTTTTTCTCTAGTCATTTGTACATCTATCTTAAAATTTCCATCAAGTCTAAAAATGTATCAATCAAGATACATTTCGAATACTGATTTTATTACGCACATTTCCGGTAACATGGTATAAACTAGCGAATACAATACCATTAATCGCTTTTAATATTAAGATAGTTCCTCATATTTTAATGATATCTTTGTGCTTACTGCACAACATCAGTCAACTTCAACCTTCAACCGGTGAGCCTCCTGAGCTGTGAACGACTTCTGACATTTTCTGGAACACTTGTGCTAAATACTCCAAGTAGTTGAGGGTATCCCTGTAGATATAGATGCTGGTAGTCACCGTATCTTTGTTGATGTCTGGGATGTTGGGGTCGTTGTTATAAAGAGGTAGTATTTCAAGATGACGAGCTTGCATCAGTCCCTGCAAAGATGAAAAATTGTTGCATTAGTTTAATTAATATTTTTGTAACCTATTTAGTCCTAATAATAGAATAGAAAAAACTGAATTCAAATTGGATCTACTCGGCATGCTTATGAATATCAAAGGGTACACATAAATCCACCACTCTAGTTTGGGATTCAGAGGATTTCTACTGAGAATAATATAATAATATAAGTCTTATCTCAAAATCTTTATCTACTTTTTTTCCATAAATCATTTGGTACTTACGTAGAAGTAGCACAGTCCGGATCCGACGTTGCTTACAGTTCTGTTTATGTTCATGGCTATGTCCTTATCCCAATCGATGCCATCGTGCTCTAGGTTCCTCTCCAGCCTGACCAGGCTTGCCAGGATCAGCTTCAGCGTTTTGTACATCGCCGGTAGATGGCTATCTATCGAATCCTGCCAACAAAACAACTACAAGTTAAAAACTTTCACTTAACTATAAGTACGCGCCACGAAAGAAGTCTCGCGGCATAACACGGAACTAAAATTATAGATTCCTTGTATATATGGACATAAAGCTCAAATTTGAATTTTGATGGCGACTGAAGCACGCTTTTCAAGGGATTTCTTTGGTGGCCCGGACTCTACATGGTTTTCTTTTTTACAACTAATTTTATTGTTATCATACGCACTAAATAATATTTGTCAAAAATATAGTGTAATATGTACCTTATATATCAAAATTATTGAAGTAAAATTGAGCGGCTTGAAAGTGCTGTACAAAAAGCCTATGCAAATATTTTATGAGGTTTAGTCAATTTCTCAGCGAGTTTGTACCTTGACATCACAAGGTATACTCATGACTCCTTTAACAGGATGTCATTTGTTTTAACCCTAAGCACATATAATTTGACCATCTAAATTAGCCGATAACATTTCATCGAAGCGTCCGCGTCCGTATTGCGAAACGGTTGTGTTCTCACGTAAGCGTAGCGGCACTACAATAAGTGCCACCGACGAAGGCGATTCACGGAACCCGCACGAAAAACTCTTACGGATGCACGTTTTTGACGTCAGCGAATTCGCCGCTTGCGATCATTGTCTCGTTTAGGAAACAGATTTCGGCGGAGCATTCTCACGATATAATCAACTTAAAGAAGTTCGCTTCCGATTCGGGGATACTTTGTCATGGTTCGTTTATAGGTACCGATGTATTTTCTTTAATGCCAATATTTTAATACAATGATCGATTGAAAATGCTTTTATATTTACTTTTATATCACGCTGATGTGTAGGCAATATATTATTATAATATTGAATGAATACGTACCATCATACTTTGAACATGCGCGTCATCTGCTGCTTGGAAGAGAATTTTATTCTCTGGCAGTACTTCTTGAGTGACCCAAGGTAACTTCCTTAACCAATCCTCTTTCCAGTCTTGCTGCAAGTTGTCAAAGCTCTCGTAACTGTGCCACTTAGCCTGTAACAAAAGAAAAAAATATATGATTATTTTATCGTTGTTGTCTCAGGCGAAATATCATGGCGTTTTAGGCAAACATAGCTCATTTCTGTATCCCATTTACATTTTTTTGCAGATTATCTTTTAATGTAGATTTTTTTATTGGCGTTCGTTTATTTATTGGTATAATTAATTGACATTATAACAGTCCTACAACTAAACAAACAAAAACTTGAGAGTACGAGTACTTAGATAAATATAACCTCAGTAAAATTTATAGACGAATGGAATGAATCAGCTTCACGTCGTGATCCCGCTCTATTAATTCTTTGAACTGTGAAAATAGAAGGTACGTGCGTTGATTGACTTCCATGGAACAAGCGGTACGAACGGAAGGTGGACAAGTGAGGTATCCTGGCCCGATTGTATATATAAGGAGAGCAATCCTGGAACTTGTTAGTTGACAGCTGATAGCTAGCAAGTCTATCGGATTTTGCACGCGAAAAGTATTTTTATTTAAAATAAAAGGAAACTATAAAACCAGAGGGCAACATTTTATTGAAACCTGTAAGTAATTTTCGCAGCTAATTAACACATTCGATATTTTCCTATATACAATTATAAATAGGTGTTGAATTTAAAATCTTATTATTAAATAGGAAGTTGAGAATCTAAATATCCTTTCTAGTTTCCTTCCAAAAATATCAACAAACTAAAATTATGATATCCCCTACAAGTACCGGCTACCATCGCAATTTGTTCCACAAAATGACAATCGTTAAGGCACTTAGATTATAGATAAATGTCCAATATAACCTGACCTACACGATGTTAATGGACAACTTCTAATAATAGGGCAAGATATAATGGTGTCCGTTCGTCAGAGGAGATAAACTCTCAACTAGATAATCATACGTATTGAGCACCTTGTAATTCTATTCATCAAGAGCGACATGACTATTAAGCTCAAAGATCTGTTTAAAAAGAGGATTTATCTTTACATATTTAGATACTAATTAATTAGTATAGGGTATTTCGATTGTTAATTTCTTTGTATTAATTACACTACTTGTGTTTGCTGATCCATTTAATGTGTAACTCAAGGTCGTGTGAAAGATGAGATCGAAACCGGAGGTTAGACTTGTCACGTAACGCAGCCACACAACCGTTTCAACATTAAAATTTGACACTGCGTCCAGCCATCATCAGACGTGACATGAGGCACAAATCAAAACAAACTCTAACTGACCACAGTAAAGTTCAAAAACCTCCAAGGGATGCATAGATACTGGCAGATGCAACATCAACGCGGCGAAAATTTTTGTATCCCCGTAATAAATTGTTGGACAACAATACGACTAATTAAAGCAGGGATTTTTGCATTGCATCTTTCCAAAAATCGTATTGTGCAAAATTATCGGAGATCGCCGCAATTTACCGAAATCGATAGATTTCAAAAGTTTGATAAATTGTTTCGTTTCATATTGTGACACGTTCAGATGTTTTAAGATAAGACTTGCGCGAATATACGATTATTATTTTTTTTGCAACTGTGCAAAATAGTTTTTTATTGACTAAATATTTTATTTAAGGAAATATACAGCTTTTAATAAGTATATACTATTTACATAATACCATAATTAGCTGTTTGGATATGAGTCATTGAAAGTATTCGTTGATGGAATGCCAGCTAAGTTTGACCGCAAAGAAATGGAATGTGCTAAGTTAGTACTAGAGCCGAATACACAGGTGCGCGTCCGGCCCATCACGCCATATCTGAACCATAATTTCGAGTCATACATCAACAAAGTTACTTTTACTATCTTATAGTTTCCTAGTATTAAAACTACTTGTCAAGATTTTGAAGTACAAGTTTCAGTGAAGATTAAACTAATTTTAGGATTATCGCTTGTAGATAAACACCGAAATAACAAGCTTTTATTTTTGCATTGAACATTTTGATTTATTAGCTAGACAGAATTATGTTGGACAAATGGGAGTCGAGATTATTCTCCTTTAGGATTGTTATATTATGAGAAAACAAACGCGAGTTTTTTAAACATTAATAGCATTAAACAATTTAAATGTGGGTGGAGAGTAATTTGACGACATCCGAATGCCTAGCTCACATCGGAAGCTTATCAAATAAACTCACACATACAAGCGCTCAAATGTTGTATTTACGATACACGTACGCACCTACCGTCGCAGACTGCCTGTCGCCACTGCAACGATATTGTACTAAGTATATACATATCGTATGTACTGAGTAATTCAATGATTATAGCGTAGCAAAGATAAGAGTTGCAGATGGATGGATGCGCGAATGAGGCGCGCGGTCGATCGTGCGGCCTATCGAGTTACATGATCATACGCTTTTTTTACACATTTTTCTCGTCACAGATGTATACAGATTAGAGACCCAAGTTTAAGATGCGGTAATATGTCAGAGCCCAAAATATGAGTGCTCGGAGACATTCACACGGTTACCGGCGGCGAGTCACACATACCGGTAGAGTTCGTTGAATTTATTATTGCGTTCTTAGTATAACGCGGTCAGTTATTATACATACGGAATGGGTTGACGACACATGCCCAGCCGGGGCAATTTGGATATTGTCTTTTATTTACGAGTATGTTGCGTCGGTGGCGACTGTTTCTTTTCCTGTTGTCTGTCTTACTTGATGGAATATATTTTACTTACTAATATTTTACTGTTGTATATTTTACTTCATTATTATGCATCCGACTGTTTTGAGCAATTCCAATATTGAAGAACCTTAACTTCTGTGTTAACGTTTCTTTGGGCTTTTTTTGATGGTCAAAATCGGTTTGTAGGCTAGTTAAGGTTTCTTTCTAGTATAAACAAAAGTACAATCGACGGCCTTGGTTATCACTTACAATGCCGGTTCATCGACACAGGGTTCGGTCTAAATCGCAATAAGTATGATACATTAGCGTCGAATGACCGACATTAAGGGGAGAGACACAAAAAAAATCATCGGGCAGGTGTGTCGCGCAATACTAATGCGCAATCAGTATTCGACGCGTACGCACACCGTCCTGTTCCGAGTCGTTCCGGCTACTGTGAGTCGATAATGTCGTTTTACGAGGCGATGGTGGCGGACAGGACGTCGTCGCCGTCGTTACGACTCTAGACTATTACAATGCCACCGCATACGCAGCGCCCACGCCCCGAATCGAGGCAACACTACCGATTGTTCCGCATCCATCGACCGCTCCATAGCCGATCAATCAACTATATCCTCAACTGTTGTGGTAATAGATACGTGCTAGGTTCGGCGCCGTAGTGTAACCGTTTGCATTGGTAGGGAGCACCCATAAATGATTCGAGACGCGACATCGACATCGCATTATTGCTCGTTGATCGGCCCACCTTACTTCCGATTCGGAAATATTATATTCCTAGGATTGGAATGATAGATACATCATATGAATAGTTGTATTAACATGCCGAACGTTGGTTTCTTTCATTCGTGAATGTTTTAAGAATATGAGAATGTAGGTTGACACGTCTAGATTGTGTTTCTTAGCGGTAGGCAAAACCAGCTCTACTTTTAACCAACCACCTCGAGTTTAAAATGTTGTGGATAGTAATCATCACACGCCTACAAGGATTAAGAAGGACGATTGTGAAATAGTGTCAAGACATTTTGTGTATAGATTGTCAATCATTTCAAAAATGGAAATTATCAAACGTTTTTTTGGAATTGTTGAGATAAATTAGAACATGACATGCACCCACAAAGAAACTAGAAATAATTATCAAAAGCAAATGCACTGTGTATAAATTCAGATCTATAATTGGTAAACAATTATCTTACATAAAAATGTGCAGAAATAATATTTCATTATTAAACTTGAGTCAAATAAAAAAACGTATTAGTAACTGTCCAATTACTACCATAATATTTATTGCAAATATTTTGAGAGATCAAAAGTTTGACTAAAAGTAATAAGTAATAACATTTCACAACAACATATACATTGAACTAACTCCGAGAGTGCCGCACCCGTGTTGCGGATGTAATGTATCACAAAGAAATTAAATCTGATAGAGTAACAGGAATGGAGTTTGCTTTGCAACAAGAACAAATGCTCAAATAACTATATAATTACCTATGAGCGCATCCAAAGTTTTTATGTCATTGGTCGTACACAATAATGCATCGCAAAATAATAATTAAAAGGGAGGAAGCGTAGCCGGACGCGGCGCGCGGCGCCCGCGCCGATGCAATCTCTGCTGCGCTTGCGCTCGCAGCGCGCCGAGAGGACACTACGTCGCGTCGCTAAAACGCGCGGGCCCTTTATTGGTTTGCTCTTTTAAATTTTTTATTATATTTCACTGTATATGTCGTCCATGGTAACGTATAAAAAAAATGTCAAGCTTAAAACATTACACTCTTTTTTTATATGTGATTTCAAGAAGAGGATGAAAAATTACGTTCAAAACTTTAAAAGTCAAAAGATCAGATTTATTTAATAGCAATAACTAATATAAGTTTTTTTTCATTTATACATATAAAATATTTAAAATCATTAACATCATTTTTTTTATTATAATCATCGTTGCTTTACCATCTTAGTTTCTCATAAAAATGATGAAATGTAAACTGTTTTCTATTTAAAACCAACGCAACTATATTTCTATTTAAAACCAACGCGACTTATATTTACGTAATTCAGGTGCTTGAGCTACCTATCTCGGAGTCAGATCAATGTATGTAATGTTGGGAAATTAATGTATATTTATTTATAATTATGTTTTTAATTTAATCGAATTGTGTTTTTATTTTTTGCTGAGCCGACACAGAGCACAGTTATTGTATCATTAACATAAGATGATTAGATTTCCACTTGTAAGCAAAGCGTTACGCTGTTAGACGTCCCGGGTTTATTATTAGTAACGATACTATCCATACACTCCGTCCGCTTATTTAGCGCCACGCGACAGGCATAATGATGAACGCGTCCATCGTTCGCGATCAGGGAACAAAAGCGAAAAAAATCGCTTAAAAATTAAATGCCATACCAACCAAAAGTCTTTGTAACATGCCGCCTGCTGGGACGTACGCGTTGACGTATGTGAGCTTCGGTATATACCTACTTAGGCGATAATAGAATAAGTAGGTATTTTATCAACAATTAATACAAACTGCCGGTGCCGTGTGGTCCCCGGCAAAGTAGAATAGGCCACCCTCACTCTTACCGAGGTGTCGTAAAAGGCGACTAAGGTGAAGCTGCTGGCATGATCATCAGCACCCAGAGAAGGAAAACTCTGCATTTATATCAAAACCCTCGCCAACCCGTCTGCCAAGTGTGGTGAGTATGGCAACTACCCCTCATGTGATTGAGGGAGGCCCGTGCCCCAACAGTGGGGACTTAAATGGGCTGACGATGACGATGATGATGAATACAAACTAGCTTTCGCCCGTTGCTAGTATTCGCTTCTGTTTAACCCACAGGAATCTAACATTTTTCGGGATGAAAAGTACCCCATGCCCGTCTCCTAGATTCTAAACTACCTCTGCATCGAGCTTCAGCCAAATCCATCCAGCCGTTCTTGAGTAATAAATAGTAGACTTTCATTAATTAATATATAATGTTGTAGTTTTATGCCTATGCCTATGCTAGATATATAGCGCACTTGTGGTGCTGCACCACTGGTGCTGCAGGTGTCCATGGGCGGCGGTAATCGCTTACCATCAGGTGATCCGTCGGCTCGTCTGTCACCTATATCATAAAAAAAGAAGATCTGCGATTTAGTGTTTTTTATTACTTTAATCTACAATGTTACTTTAGCTTGATGTTTAGGCTTTGCAGCCTTAGGAGCGTTTTGAATAAAGCATAATTTAAAAGAAGTTTTTAGTTTTATCATGTGGCATAAAATCATCCATCAATCAGACTTTGAATAATACTGTATTTTTATGTTTGTTCACGAAAGATTTTTGTTTTAAAGACTAATTAAAACATGACTAAATAAAACTACATTAAAATATTAAAGTAAATACTTACGAATGACTCTTTGTAAGAAACCGTCGTATCAAACGCTTGTTTCGCCATCTGGGAGACTTTTTTTGCTGACTTATTTGAATACGATCCTCCTGTAGACTGGAAGAGAAATTGATTTTGTGAGTAATACAGTCGTTTCAAAAGCGATATGTCACAGGCCGAATAAGTGATGAAAGGGTATGTTTTAATGCATCAGACAAATTAAAAGAGTATAGCGGGAAGACTGCATTGTCAGTTTACTACACATTTTCAGAAGGAAATTAATCAAACTGTTCTGTAGAAAATATACACTACTTAAAAGACAATATTAGAAAAAAAAAAAGACTTGTCACATTGATACTGTTTTGAAATTCAATTGTCTTTTCACTCCGAGACCAAACAGCAAAGTTTTATGTAGAATACGTTAACACCTAAATTAAATTAATACAAAAAAAAATCTGGCCATTCAACTCTGAATAAGATTCTATTTTTAAAATTGATTAAACTATTTTTTTACAACTCACATTATAGCCGCAAGGTTGCCCCCACAGTCGGTCTTCTTCTTCTTCTGAAGCTCGTCGATGTCGGTCCATAGGGCGGCAGGAACCGGGAGACAGATCACCAATGAGAAGTAGCAGGCACACTGCTGTGCAGACGTTGACGTATTCTGAGGAACACAGAGATCATTAAAATATATTTTTTGAAAACTATTTAAGGAAATTTAATGAAGAACTTTACAAAATATGAATTGATGACTTCCTTCAAAAAGTAATAGGCAAAACTGGATAAAGAAATATATGTATTTTTTATGTACTCAAAAGACATATAAAATGAATTAAGGAAAGTAAAGACTGGAGAACTTTTCTTTTATCTATTAAAATTATATTTTTATTAGTATTTTACATAATGTAATAAACACTTTTAATAAATTAACTTCATACCAGGAAAGCAATTATTCATGGTAAAATAAAACATTGTATTATTCTAAAAAAATTATGAATTAAAGATCATAATTTGAATTAAATATTGACTATTATAAAGTTGAGGATAATTTATTAACATTATTTTATTTTCATTTAATATACAATGGAAGGTACTGCTTAGGTCATTATGAAGTACATGCCCCATTGCATATTTATACACCACTAACTACGCATAGTTAACACTTCATATTTATAAATAAAATATTATTTGTCCAGCTTGAAAACCCTACTCAAATATTATACTCGTACGAGTGGACAAACACAGATGGGGTTTACAAAATATTACCCCATTAATCTGTATAAATAAGTTAATATACCTAACTATATTTTTTCACCTGTTGGCACTCTATCGTTTTTATACCCTGTCGATGAAGATATGGGATGCAAGAACGTGTAAACCTTTAACTATCTGTATTATGTTAGGTACTTCAGAGTTAAGTAGAAGGGGGAGTTTAACATTTTGAGATACAACATTTTGGGAATCCAACTTTTTGACAATTCAACATTATGTTTCAAAAGGTTTCAATCTTCACTTTGGTCGGACTAACCGATGGATCTTTTAATGAAAACTGACGAAAGCAGGCCTGTTCTTTATGCGGCACGCGCGATGGTATCGATTATGGTAATCGCTGGACATCCGATGAATAAATACGGGGTTGAGAGGTGGACTACCTCTGCTAATTGTCTGGTGTCTATGAATAACTTGCACACGTTGACTACGGACAGCGGATATTCTTCCGATAGCTGTTACTGCGATGAAGAGATTGCTATAATTATCGATTTCGCTTTCATGGAGTCAGCGCTATTGAAATCTATTCTACTTTATGATAAGAACACTTGTAAGCAGCACGAATAACCATATTGGGAAAATTATATTAAAATTATTTTCATGACATGAATAAAAGTTTACCTTTTACGAGTACATAAGCATATTTTTGTTTACAAGTTATTTTATTAGATTTAATTTGTGACTAATTAGTTGAAGAAAATCTTTTTAGTTATCGATTTGGATCAGGTGAACACGAATGATATATCTATTAATTCTATTTTGATATTGTTGTTACGTGTTGGTGGTGATGTCTCCATAAAATATTACTAATCGGCAGTTAAATTTCATTGCCAATTGCGTTGAAGTTCCTTTCATATTCAAAATTTTGTGGCTGTTACTCATGTTCATTTTTTCAGCATTTTGAGTCAAGTGTGAATCACAATATTGTGTCCACACTGGTGACTAATACTCCTTAATCTCAATCTATTCTTTAGAAGAGCAGTAGGTAGGTACGAATCAACAAATACACACATGGTTTTCCAAGACGGTTTCCTTAACAGGTGTCAAATTTATTGTTTGCAATAAATTAGCATTCATAATCACCGACTGTTCAAACTGTTTTACTCTTCCAATAACGTAATTAAATAATGATGAATGAATATGACAAAAGTTCCGCTTGCCAGGCAGGACTTTACGCATTTGAAGCATCTAGCGAGTATTTTGTCACAGTTTTGTCATGTGTCTTTATTATCCAACTTTAGACACCGACTGTACATAATTCCTTGTGGGAACGGAAAGAAACTCAAAGTCAAATTCATCAATACACTCACACGATTAGCTCAAATGTATGCGTGAGTATTTTTTCAGTTAGTCAGTCGTTAGGCAGTTTGCGTTGATTTCGTCCGCCCGCGGGCAGGCGGCCAAATAAAACGAAATTATAGTTATAGGGCGCTTCACCGCTTATTATTTAACTAGGGCCTGCGAATCTACACGCCCACCTTTTTAAATGGAACGAGATGCAACCATCGTCCCATCTCAAGACACGAAGTGCAACGATTTGCATAAACAAATGCCGGATGATGCCGCAAAGTTAACTAGGAGTGATTTAGTTATAGAGTTTATATTGGCCCATAATTGACATGATAATAATGTTGTAACAGATGAGGTGAACAGCCGATATGTCGGCTAATCTTCACGCGACTTAAAACCAAGGAAACAAAGTCGAAGATTGAATAAGGACCGCCATTAGTGGATCCGTGGTACAAAAGGCGACCGCAAAGGTGGACTGAGGCAATAACGATCATGTCAAAAAGAAGGTCCGACACCGGCACACACGCGTTAAACACACGATCATAACATTTTATTAGTGAGCCGGTCAAAAGCAACCGCGAGACCGCCGTCAAAAGTTCAACCAAAAAAAAATAACAGGTCAGATCGTAAAAGGCGTAGAGTCACTGAGAGACAAATATTTTCTTGAGAAACTCAAATCTGAAAGTTTGTTGGGAAACAACTTTATCAAGATGAAGCATACGGCTATTATATTAAAAAGGGCCATTATCCTGATAAACGTCACGATCGAAATAAAAAAAATTATAAAGAAACCTTAATAAAATCAACACAAATTTAAATTCAAAGAGTGACTGGTATCATTAATTAGAAGCGACATTACAAGAGCTAATTGTATCTATAACAACAATAAGAGACTCGATTGAATTCCTTAGCCCATTGAAGAACTGACCGGGCGACCATAAAAAACGTAGATACCTACACGTAGGTAATACACAAGTTATAAGGGGGCATAAAAAAGTAGGGACCGCGGCGGAGGTCGGCCCGACTACCCGAGAAACAAAGAGTTCGTTTATTTTTTAACAGCTCGCCCGTTCACAAAAGGAGGCACGAAAAACAACCCAAACGAGACCATCTTGTTAACCCTTTTAAAAAGAAATCGCGCGGCTGCTAACTAGAATTTCGTTTCGAAAACCGAGAAAAGTCCTCCTCCAGTTCGACACAGGGCGCCTGCGCAATCATTATGTAAATGCAGATTATAAAACCATCAAATTTGGATGCAATCATTATTTGTGCGATAACAGTCGGCCGGCAAACGCCTTGCAATTTGCAATCGTTGATCTGACAAGTGCCAATGCGGGGCTGTCGACGGGGTAGGTTATTAACGGTAACTAATATCCGCGTGACGTCGCATAGAAAAAGCATCATGTTTAGTCATAATAGTGGTTTAATTTAAGTCGGTTCATCATTTTGTTAGTGGCGGCTAACAACCGATGCTCGTAAAATTTGACTGCGCATAATAAGAGCGATTATAACGCGGCGACGCGCGGCGCGGCGCGTCTCACCGCGCGGTGATACACTCTTCATTAACTGAAAATCGCTCTAAATGGTAATACCGATCGGCCGCCGCCGAATTAACGAAACAAGCGCAAATTTTTCTCGAATTAAATTTAATAAGGTAACAAGTGAAGTTACCGCGATTACTTTTCGGTAATATTGAATGGAATTTCGCAATTATTTAGAGCATGGCAATTTTGGGCCTTATCCGAATTGCGTGATTTTCGATTCCTTTGAAAATTATCGCGAAATAATCTCAGATCGACGTCTCTCACTAAAAGGGTGACAGCTAAACACTGCAATTATGAGTGGCCGCCTCACTGAAATAACTGTTTATAATTACGCGGCAGGCTTGCTCTGCGTAAATGAACATCGTTTTATGTGAAAATGTTGTTAATGAGCGGGCGGCCCGCAGCCCTTAATGACGCGGACATAGTTCATGAAATCGAGCCCAGTACGTGTACTTTGATATAATGACATGACATAGCTTTCTCGTAAGCGACTTTTTTTTAGAAAATATAAACTTAGGCGAGTAATTGTCCGCCGTCCTCCTGTCGCGCGGTGCGCTTTAAAGCTTAACTAGCATTCTTTACTGACTTGAGCTTTTAATATTTTTTGAAAAGGTAAAGAGTTTATAATGATAACAAAGATATCTTAATAATTCAATCTATAGTTATTTTAACGAGCATTTCTTTTTGTATCATTATCATCTTAATTATATTTGAAAATGATTCTTTGAAATGCGGATGTAACTACCTATCCATCAAACTTAAATTAAAGATCACATCATCCCAATCAATTAAGAAGGCTTAAATTGAACATTGAACGTAAATATAACAAAGTCGTTGCGACTCAAATGATCTATTTATAATGAGCTCCGCATAGCACTAGAGCCTACTTCCGGGAAAATTCTATTAATCTTTTATACTCGTGTGTTGTATACCTCCTACTACAATATTGTTTTCCCTGTGTTGACTTATTGAGGTTCGGCACAAGCCGTCACAATGTAATAGTTATTTAATTGTTTTGTTATCATTGCGGTTACAGTTTGATTTCACAAGGGTAAAAGGGGGAAAGGGTTATATAGCGTTATATAGCAGTGTTATTGTAATTTGTGAGTAAATTATATTTTTATGACAAAAAAGTGCAAATATATTTTTAGAAATAAAATAACACAAAAGTCGACTTTTGCGTTATTTTAATTATTATACTTTTCTACTTTCCTAATGAAAATCCATATTTCATACCAGTACTACACGTGCTGTTTCCATTATTTTGTACTATTTCTAGAGCTACAGCTCCCGAAACATACTCAATCCACAATTAACTATTACGCGTTACTGCATAACAAGCATTTATATAAGAGGTATCGTATTTATACTAAGATCCAATCGCGATTATTTTCCCGCAACTCAAATAATTTCCCGTTCCCTATATAGAGAGCCGGCGATAGCGCTAAATTACGAAATAATCCCCCTCCAACCGCATACGCATGTAACTGTGCGACTATTAAAGGATAGAAACATTTAGTCAGATATGTCATTCCGGTAACAGTACGTTACCTTAATTGCAGTTTAAACCTAGTTAAGTACTCTGAGTTCATGTTTAACATTGTGAAGCTGAGATCGAGCTGACTTTTTGCGCGTAATGAATTTGTAAGCTTCAGACAGGCAACTTTGCCGCTAACGTGTCGTCTATCACCGGATATTTACTTTATAAATAACCGACTTTGTGACACTGGAATAATGCAACTGAGCTTCATAAAGCCAGACAAGGGATCTTTTAATTTAAATATTTATAGATTCTAATCTCAATTTGTCTAACAATGACTAGTTTATTATGTTAGTCCGCATTGCAGAAATTGAGATTCATAAATAAACTAAGTACATTAAATAACTCGATTACAGCTGACTTTTTTTGTTATTTTCTACGAAATATTAATATGAAACACCCATTTATTTATCAAAGGAAATGTAGTCGTGAGGTCCAAAATTAACGATGAAATTGCGCTTATCTTAAAAAAAAACACATCAGGGGCACTTTGAAGTGTTGAGGGTCTTGGTTAATATTTTAGCAATACCTACATTGAATCTAGGAATTCATATTAGCGTTGGCAGGTGTATTCAATATTTTAATATTTGGCTAAACATTATTTAGACAATGTCATTCCGATTGAGATTTTTTTTCTGTAACCAATAATAATGGCAGGTAAAATATTAAACTACTTAATAACTTTCAAATAAAAAGGGAATAATTGAAATTTTATTATTTTTTTGAGGAAGCGTTCAATAATTATTTGCTTATTGACTTTAAGTTTAAGATATGACATTATTTCTTGGAAAAAATCTTTATTAGGACAAAATAAGAGGTATATTGAGTGTTGCTACTTGCATGTATTTTTTAGGCATAACTTTTATAAAATATGACTGACTCAAAAGATACATGTAGATTGTTAATAGCTTCTGAAATTACATTTCAATGTGCCGATTTTTTTAAATGACAAAATTTTGGTAATTTATTATGTCCCTGGTATTAATACGTTTAAATCCTTTGTTACGTTCTTTTCCACAAACCACGCGATAATTTTAATTGTATCTTGCAAGAATTTCTTATTACAATATTTGTAGTGTGTCATAGAGACGAAAGGTATGAGACAATTCTTAATCAGAACTTTACGCTGACAATCATTTACCGTTGGTGAATAAATTATTAACGTCATTACCAGTATTACGTGTCAGTCATAATCGGAACCTATTAATAAATCATATAAATAGCAAGTAGCATGTAAATACATAATTGCAATGGCTATAAATAGATAGCCTATGTAAATATATTTGCAGAATATAAAAAAATACATTTTAAAATTAGAGTACATTAAATTAGGACAACATTTAATTATTTTTTTTTACTTTTTCATATTTTCCAGAATGTTTTTCTGACTTTAAAATTCGTACGAAACAAAAAAAGGAAAAAGGAAATAAAATAATGCTTACTACTTCTCGCTGCGCTTGATTTGTACGGTCGACATTTTTCCACTATACCACTATCACAGTCACTGTATTGGCTAATTAATCTAGTCCTACTGCAATGTTCACATCTTGACGGCCTTTGCACAATCTTGGGTCCGTCCGTCACGGGACACTCTTCAGATTGGCCACAACATCTTGCCACTTCCATCTTAATTCTGACTATCACCGTAGTGGACTGCCTGTGTAACGCACACGTGGGGATGTTAACTCGATCCATAACAATTGACGATCTCGATATACCGCATCCCCCAAAATCCGGTGTCGCACGCGTCGTGTCTTCGTCGAGACTAAATGAATTGGTGTGTCGCGCCGTAAGATAAAGGCAGGTGTACACCCGAGCACGTGGTGCGGGCAGTGGGGGGATCGATGACGAATCGCCGATGGGGCTCTCCCGTGGCAGCGAGTCGCGGCCAATAGTGGCCGCGGGGCGGCGCCTGGCACACCCATCCAACTGTCTCTATGTACCAGCGGACCCTCTGCCACATAAGGGATGGATATTTCATGCTTTTTGTAATTTTCCGCCGCCAAATCAGTGTACCGAAATGTAGCTGCACCGTTAAAGTTCCGGTTGGGAAAACCCGACGGTGCACGGCCTCCGCGCAGCCGTGAGGTCAAGAATTGATGCCGTCATAATCTATGAATCCAAATACAATATCTATTCTTTATGACGTCCAAATGGAAAAATAAAGTAAAAAACTATTTCCCGGTCTTATCTATAACATTAACATTCACAAAATCATTAGTTGCCTTCTAATGGATACATTCATAAAAGTTTTTTTGGAAAAACTAATTCGCAATCATATCATATATGAAACTAAAAGGCAAAACTAAAGGAACATTAAAAACTTAATGGAAAAAATAAAATAAAAACTCAAGTAAATTAATAAAAAAATTGGTAAGTAACGATTTTTGTTATAATGACTTCAGATTTGAAGTTCATTCTTGAACAAAAATGTCAAAAAATTGCCTTTTATTTAACTTGTATACCTACTTCTGATAACAACAAATGTTTCAGGTCTGTCTTCTTTATCACTAAACGAAACGAATACAATGAGGTATAGGTAATAATGTTGTTAATAATTGGTAACAATACCATCAATGAGCGTATCAGTTTAGTTCCGGTTAGATCCAACACTTTGGAGTTCGGGTAGGTACGCTTGGACTAAGATCCAGGATTTGGTACGTCTAGTAATTACGATAAGGCGACTGCCATCTGACCTTCGCAACACTGACTAGACTAGACTGAGGAACCAAACTAACTAGATCATGGTTACACGTTTAGAATAATTATCTCAACAGTTCGGTATATGTCCAGTGTCCACAGTTAGAGAAGCTATCTGAAATGTGCATGTTTCTATGCCAAAGGTAAGGAAATCCAAAAGTGCGTGTTCGAACCAAAGACCACCTGTTTGAAAGGCATTACACAGTTTGCAGAAAAAACTTTTTTGTAATGATGACTATAAAATGTGTACCTGTCGCGAAAGTGGTATAAGTTGGCAGCAACAGTAGGTATAAAATGTTATGCTACAATATCTAACAAGGAAAAATAGCTACAATAAATTTATATTAATTCGCATACCATAATAACTGCACCCGAATCTATATGACGTGCGCTGCCATATAGATGTTATCAGCGCAAATTATCCAGTTCGACTTTACATCCGTCAAACGCTGAAAAATGATTTGCATATACGCCATTGTATTTATCTCATAGTGATAATTTTAACAATTATGTTCCCATCTATGTGTTAGTTTTTTATTACTGATGAAATCTTGTATTCTCTCGTTCGACTATACTTCCATCAAACGCTCAAAAATCATTTACAATCGTCATGGCATATCTTGTACTGATTATTTAATTAATTTAATTTATTTTAGAAATGCACTAGCCGGTCTTTTGTTATTAAACCAAATCATTTACTATCCCATTTGGCTCTACATTTGTCAAGCGCTGAAAAATCTGGCGTTTGCACCTGATTGCTCTTCTCTTTTGATCGCGATTCTCTTATTACGTAATGGTAGGTACAATATCTCATTACTCATTTACAAAATAACTAGTTCTAGGTATCCCCTAGCTGACCTATACCCGAGACAATTTTGAAACGTTTTACAAATTGATTCCACTGGAAGTTGAACTTGGAACACTTTGCACATAGTCTATAAAACCGAATAGCAACTATGCCGGTATGGTTATCAAAAAATATCATATGAATACATACATTTAATGATCTTTAAGACAACAAATACTCCCGTTTACCTCACCTTTTTTTTTGGTTAAACCAGTTATTCTTGTTAGGTGCACAGTCTATCAACATTAGGTAGGTTATCATCATCATCATCATCTCAGCCAACATACGATCACTGATGGACATATGCCTCCCCCAGCGCGATCTAAGGGATTCCCGCGACCTTCATTAGATCGTCGCTCCGCCCTGCTACAGCTACGACTTCCTATACGAGGCCTCCACTTGGGGACCTTTCTGCCCCAACGGCCGTCTGATCTCCTGGCAATGTGCCTCCCCATCGCCACTTAAAGCATGCAACTCTTTGGACTATGTCTTTGACCTTGGTTCACCTGCGAATCTCATCATTCCTGATACAATCACGCAACGAGACTTCGATCATAGCCCTTTCTATTTGTAAGGTGCATTTATTTATTTTGATTTTCATAATGTTGCACGGCGAAAACCAAATGCCATTTCACTAATGCGTGTATTTCTGCTCCAGCCACTTGGCATATTTTCGTATATCTTCAGATTGATTTCAGCTTGACTCACGACTACACGTAAGTTCTTACAGTTAGTCACTGAAATCTCTGTTGACTCAGATGCCTGGCGGATATATTAAAATATTAACTAAGATTATGATAACTAACTGTATTTTAAATAGGTATACACTGAAAGAGATGAAAGTAACTGTAATCATCTTTCTTATTACAGAAAGGCCAATTGGGATGACTCCGCCTGATAAGCGGCCGTGAAATCCAAATATGAGGCTGACAAAGTACCCATAGTGTCTGCCATCCTCACCCTAATGGCCTGCTGAGATGCCGTTTCACGCCCCGCCTAAAAACCCCGGATTGTATGAAGGAGGAAACACATGAGCTGGGAGGGCATTCCATGTCTTGATGGCTCGGGACAGGAACGAGGAGCCAAACCTCTTGGTGCGCGTCTCATCTAAGCGTTTTATCCAATTTAAAAGTGAACCAAGAAAAGGTTTCTTATGTGATAGGTGGCAGACGAGCGAGTAAGTAGGTAAGTAAGCGATTGCCGCTGCCCATGGATGCACAAGTGTGCTGCCAACCTTTAGGGTACCGGATGTCTAATCCAGGGGGAAGGGAGGTTTCCCCCAGGATTAGGCATCCGGTACCCCGCTCACGCAGCGAAACACAGCACAGTGCTGCTTCACCCCGGTTTTCTGTGAGGCCGTGGTATCACTTCGGTCGAGCCGGCCAATAAAATCAAACGTCAAGACACGAGTCAGATGGTAGAGAATTTCTTTCAGTATACAGTTTCGTTCTTTAAAATATTGAGTAGGTTTAAAACGGAAATTAACTCTTATACCTACTTGAGCCAAACACTTGTGGCAGTCGCTGTCATATTTAATTCTTAATTAATTGACGAAGCACTCTAGCGTCTGCCAAGAGTGTTTGCGTTTAGTAAAATTCAACTAACATTATTCGTAGCACAATGATGTTAACCTTTAGAGCGTATTCCTTCTTAAAAAAACGTCACACTTCTGACTCCTCTGGTGCTGCAGGTGTCCATGGGCGACGGTAATCGCCTATGGACTGTCTAGTGATCCGTCTGGTCGTTTGTCCCTTATCTCAAAAAGAAAAACTACATGTTATTGTAATTTGATTCAAGCGTACACGTTCAACAATAAAGCCCTACTTAATAAAAACATAGTAAACAGGCGACACTAGAATCTGAAGAATGCGTGACGAGGCGGATGAATCCTCTATATAAATAGTCACCAAATGCGAACCGTTGTTCCGCAAACGTAGCATACATCTGGGAAAGCACATTTTGAACCCCAATGAAACTGGGGATGTCAGTCCCAAACCCTGCACTTTTAAAAAAGTTTTTATTTGGGACAAATATGTAGCACTGGATCACAATAGATCAAACTGGTCGCAGTGATTAAGAGTGGCCGCTTAAAATAAAATATCACAGGCGACAGATTTTTAACGTTTTTGTAAGATAGTCATCTAGATTTACTTTTATTTGTAAATGAGTAGTTGCGTGGCAGGTGTCCATGGGCGGCGGTAATTTCTGGCTCGTCAGCCACCTATATCAAAAAAATAGAGTTGTGTTAAAATAATAAATTCCTTATGTCATCTCGTCATCACATAACATTCTTTATAAATATTAATTAGTTCGTAATTTAGTAACTAGGATGTATAGCGCCCAAATAAATGTCCATCATTGTTTAACAATTACAATTATAAATTATACAGGTAGTAAGCCTCATTACACTAATGTAATGACTACCTTAAATAACATAATTCATAAAATTCACAAAAAACTGAACGTGACTTGATTACGTAATCATTAAGCTGAATTTAAATCTGCTTCCATAGCAGCCTTAGAAATTAGGTCATTAATGTTTCTTTATGAAAAGGCTTAAAAATAATAATATCAATTACCTAATAGCTATACTTACTTAACTATAATGGTTACTTAAAAAAAAATTGACCCATATTTCATTACGCATAAAGACTTTCTAAATTGAAGTTAATGAGCAGCTTAAATTGTCGTCTCTGAGCGAGTCTTTTATTTATTACTGCACTTAGCTCTTCGATTATACTTAAGCATTAATGATACTTGCAAGATTTTACTAACGATTGCCTCGTTCCTTTGTGATCTAAGATATAATTAGTACCTATGAAAGGATATTAAATCGAGGTTCTTAAGTTATTGGATTCTTTAATCACTTTCTCTGGTTTTAACACGTTTAACATCAATAGATTAACTAAGTGCCATATGTGATAAATGTTTAACCTAGGTGACTTGAAAGGTACGAACACAGTATAGTATCAAAGAAGTATGAGTATATTGAGCATCGTTTTCCCCGCTTTTTTGTATGTGATATTTTTTTATGATATAGGGGGCAAGCGAGTAGACGTATCACCTGATGCTAAGCGATTACCGCCGCCTATGGACACGTGACACGTCAAAAGAGTCACAGGTGCACTGCCGGCCTTTTTAAAAGGGAGTACGTTCTTTTCTTGAAGGTTTGTAGGTCTTATCAGCCCGGTAACACCGCAGGCGATAGTTCATTCCACAGTTTTGTCGTAAGAGGTAGAAAGTTTCTTGAGGAACGCACAGTTGAAGACTGCCAACCATCTAGATGATGGGCATAGAACTGTTTACGAGTGGAATGATGACGAAATGAAGCGGCAGGAATCAGTCCGAACAATTCCTCAGAGCATTCCCTATAGTAGGTAGAATATACATACGGAAGCTCCATCTCTACGCATTGCCAAGTTAGAGATACACATACAGTGATAGGTGGCAGACGATCAGACGGATCACCTGATGGTAAGCGATTGCCGCCGCCCACGGATACCTGCGATATCAGTGAAGTCACAAGTGCGCTGCCAACCTTTAATCCTCCCTGTCTCGCGGATTGGGCCTCAGGTACCCTCACTCACGCAGCGAAACACAGCACAGTGCTGTTGCACGCCGGTTTTCTGTGAGACCGTGGTATTTATTTATTTAAAACTTTATTGCACAAATATTGATACAATAGGCGAACTTAATGCCAAGGGGCATTCTCTACCAGTCAACCTTTGGGTCGTGCAGAAAGTACAGTGGTGCGGCGGGTGATATCACTCCGGTCAAGCCGAAGCGTGGCTCTCCCACGGTAAAATACGCTTGATGGAAATAGAGGATACCCATTACAATAATAAAAACTGTCAATTTATATTATCCCCTAAAAACATAATGTGAAATTAGTGCCAAATAAAAAAAGTAAATATGTACTAATTATGTTAAATAAATAGTCCTAATTATAATAATTCATTCATCAAATACTTATTATAAGATATAACTATTATTGTGACGGATTTAGAAGGATTGATTCTCAACACACATCAATATTCACCGTAACGTAGAAACCTATATCATACCTCATGGAATATCGTCAAACGTTAAAAATAACTTTATTAAAATTCGCCTTAAGGTCAAAGTAAATATCTCTTTGTTTGGTGATGTGACTCTCCAAATCAAATTCTTGCTAAAATATTGATAATGGTGTCGTGACGCCATGGCTGACAAATGTTGGGACTGTAATGTGCTAAAGTTGTATACTGACGTAACTTAAAGTATACAGATAATGAAAAGGTACCTAAGGAAAATGGAATGACCAATACTTAATATGGATATGGAAAAATAGTGAGCCTTGACCTAAAAGTCCAAGGAACTTTGTGAAAAACTTAGCAGTAACCACAGAGAACCCCTACAGTAACAGAATATACCTACTTTAAAGTAGTGTTGTAACAAAGACTATAAACAAAATAAGTTTGATTATTATATATGATATTTTTTTTCTCATCAATAAGCTGTTTGCACACTTTGTTGTTTTTCAATCATGTAAAAATCGGCATGAATAAAACATTAACGCTCTTTATTTCCTCATCATTTAGCACCTATGTTGAGAGCAAACACCAAATAACACCTACCAATATCTAACTAGGATCTGCAAGCGAATCTCTTCCAGTTAAATAAACAATTACGAATTGATCCCAAAAGTGCTTTCCCAGCATTTCTCCGGGATTCCCAGTTCATTCCTAGAAAATTAGCCCAGCACTAAACATGTAGTAGCAGATAAGACGCGAAGCAATGTGCTTATAGTGTAAATAGTTTAAAGATTCGGTGAGGCTAGACTGCGCGTCGTCCGAGTTATTTATTATAAGGCTGATAAATAGTGTTGCCAAATGCACGTCGATAAAGTATGGGACTGTGTGATTGTTTTCCTTCGCACAATAGTAGAAAACATGTTTAACAAGATCAATTAACAAAACAGACAAGCTTTCTTTGTTTTTTTTTCAGATTAAGAAATTATTTCTAAGTCCGTCAGTTCCTAAATGAAGCCACCTTTTTAACCAACAAACTTTGTTTCAGTTTTATTTTCCTATTTTGAGTATTCAATATGTTTTTTTTTTATGCTAGAGGTGCACAAACGAGCAAGCGAGTCACTTGATATAAAGTAATCAACGTCACCCATGAACATCCGCAATTGCATTTCGATTCTTTTTTTCTTTTGAAGACTTATAAGAAAGAATAAAGGTAAAGTATTCGTAGCAAAAAATACATGTCGTCATTCAATAACGTAAAAAGAGTGTAAGGTGAGAGAGAAGTACAGACAGGAATAGAAAAAAGCGAAACTGTTAATTGAATGACGATAAGGCTTATTTTCTTAGATGCGTATTTCTCAACTATCTAATGGCATAAAAGAAAACTTTTCTTTGAGATACTGTTTTTACTCTTAGCAGTGCAGTAGGTACTACATTTGTAAGATGTCCTGTGAGAGACCCAAGCGTATGGTAACTATATTCATAGATGCCAACTTGCTTCTACCGTGTGTTATCGGCAGGAAACCGCTAGCTGATGCAGTCACAGGTGCGCCGAATATTCACAGAACTCATGTGACGCGATGACGTCCGTCCATCCGGCCGTTTGCAATGGATATTCCACTCGTTATCTTCGCGATTTGCTCACAGCGATTATTATAAGCACAACAATGTACATTACATGTAATGTCCTGGTTCCATCATGAGGTAAATTATGTTTATGTGACATCACCTCGCGCCATGATAACTGATACGGGCTCGTCGATAACAATTCGATTTGCAGGTACATCCCTAAAAGATGCAGGTTCCTCAAGAAGAAAGGGAGATCGTTAAAAATACGTACAAATTATATTAAATGCAGTTGCAGGCATAACTCAATGCAGCATTTGCAGGCATAACGTAGGTAGGTAAATGATTCAATTTTATGAATGGAAGTTACTATTTACGAAATGACGAGAAACCGACTCAGTTTATTATTAGACTGACTTCATTGTTTAAGTTTGAATTACCCATGGCCCACATTCTTAGTAGTCAGATTTATGGTAGATCTACGTCGTGTCACGCCTTCACATACGTTTGTCTAGACGTCATAACGCCAACGTACTCGAATTTACTGTTTAGCAAGAACTAACCAAAACCGCATTTCAATACTAATTTTGCATGAATTTGTTTTTTATCACTAATTATTTCATAATTTTTGGCATCAGATCTAAGAAATAAAAATAACTGTATTAATGCAATCTATGTTAATTAATACGATTCGAATTTAATTACGTATTAGATACTTAATACTCTCGATAAAGTTTTTTAGGACTCTCGATAAAGTTTTTAAATCAGTTTTTTAGAACAATTTGGCTTCAGCGGCATTTTCTGACAGTTTTGACTTGGAGGCACCTTAAAGAACCGGCAATACATCAGCAACCCCCCTGTCCTATAGATGTGTAAATGGGCGGCTGTAATCCTGATCAATAACCATCTGGTAGCCCCTTGCTTGTTTGCCGTCTCTAGCATAAATTGTTTCCATTTATCTATGTAAACATTAGATAAGAAACATCTAAAATCATACACTACGTCTCGATCGACTTAATATTATGTGTGTGTGAAAGGTTGGTCCAAAAAATTCTTACTAGTTATAAAGCAATGCTAATTATTTCTATGGTTAACATTATATCTGCCCACTGTACACTCAATCGACTCACCATAAAATGTTTTAATGATAAAGGAGCCCCAATTCAATGCCTTACTAAATAATTTAAACGTGCAACTACTTGAAGTAAATATGTGCTCATAAAAACACTCATGTAAAGTATATTCGTCATATTTCGTCATACAAATCATAACTGATGATGAGGACATAACTTTGCTATGTTTATTTTCTATTTTCTAGAAACATATTTTAATGGCGAAAATAGCATTCGGCTGACAACATTGTTGAGGTATCTCGAAATACCCACGATGTTTACTTTACCCAATTTGGTTAATTTTGAGCCTGCAAGTACGTCAGTCCACGCCTATATTCATCATACATCATATCTGTCAATAATCACGTCACTTTTCAGAAATTTATTTGAACAAAAAATTCCTCAAGACATTTATTTGAACCAAAAATTCCTCAGTACAAAGGTGGTAACTTTAAATGAACTCTGACTCTACCCCTCTATCTGGTTTGGGGTTTAAAACTATGTAGATATTATCATTTAAATTTGGGTATATTTGTAGGACTACACAGAATACCTCCAATAGTCTTCAATACTTCACAGTTAATCTTGTGGTCACTCAAGTAGAACACATTAAGAGGATACATGTAATTTGATATTTTTTTATGTTAAGGTAGACAAGCATTTTACCTCAATCCTACGTTGTTAAGCGATGATTATTTATCTATGTTATGGGTTGATTTCCATTCCGTTTTGAAAAAATACATTAAATATTAATGCTTTTATTTGTTTTTATTCTGAAGTAAATTTTCTTTATGTTTTCTATTATCAGAAATAAACTAAATATTAATGGCTTATAAATTAAAAAGAAATATTTATGGCCCCACTTTTTTCTTCAGATTTGATTTATTAGTATGAGTGGTTAATAAACAAATAATATTTTGCCTCCTTACCAAAAACGCTCAATTACATAAGTCAATAACATAAACAAACGATAAAATATCACGTCATTTTATTTTTAGACTGAGATCCTCGTAAGGTACCTAAACATACCTCTTATCCTAATACGGTCAATGGTCTGTTGTGACGGCACCGACGTCAGGCCACGCCTTTTCATTCATCATTCTTCGGTCAATAAGGATGTTATACTGTTTAACTTAGTACACTGTAAGACTAAGCGCCACAAAGTCGTTCCTTTATAAATCGGATGCTACTTAATTTAATATTATTTTGGTCATAACTAAATTAATTTATAACAGATTATTAAGAGCCGATTTTTCAATTATCAGATACGAAATTAGCAGAGAAATAAAGTATTTAAAATTACTCTGCGAATGTAGTTGTCTTATGTGTTGCTACACTGCAAGTGATCCTAATTTTTAAACGTTCTTTATTTTATCAGTATGTCAACTGTTATGATTAAAAATCAGACCCTTGACATGTACATTCAGTCATGGCATGTAAGTATAACCATCTACTTAAGCATGGTAGTACCCAAATAATTACCTACTTTGTTCTCATATAATTCACAGATCACAGACACAGATCATCTAAATTCAAACTATGGTAAGTATTTCCTAACTTTAAGTATAACCATAAACGGAGTTGTGTCGCAGTACCTGCACTCAAGAATCCACAAAAAATCTTAGATCATTTTCTACATACATTAACCCGCTGGTATGATCTAGCTTTAACAAGTCGGGAATCATAGCCCGAATCAGACCCAAAACCTCCAGTTAATAAGAGCAAAATCTCTGACACTGCGCCGGCCGCCCTAAGCTGCGCTCCACAGTCGGAACTTTACTCGTACAAAATTACTTTGACATAAAAACCCATTAATTTAAAATTTAAAAGCGAACGGACGCAGACTAAGACGTCATGGACATTGCCATCCATAAATATGAAGACCATAAAAGGCCCATAAAAATTTTGCAAACAGTTTTTAGGGTCGTAAAGTTCGACTTCTGAACGGGAGCGGCGTCTTTTATCTAGTTCAAAGATTAGTTTTGTTTACCGTTAACTAATAGAAACAATAACTTAAACTTTCACTACGTAATATACAACGTAATAAAGCGAAGCATTGTTTGCAAGATGGTACCTTTAAAGGTATATTTTGGAGTCTTTTGTTTTTGCTTTAACGGTAGTACGCGCGGAGGTCCAAACAAAAACGAGCGACTTGAAAAATTTCACTGTTGTATTGGTGCATTGTCTGCTGTGCACAAGCGGCCTTATAAAGGATAGGACACAATGAGCAAACTCCGGACGAAATACAATTAAGTTGTTACAGAGGACACCGTGAAATCTTGCTTTGAATCGGTGTGAAAAGATGTATCATTGGGCGTTGTGCTTGATAAATTGCACGTCAACAATACGCCCTCTTAGCAGCACTGCAAGAAAAAACTAGTCGAAATAGTTTGCTTTGGTGCGCAATAGAATGTTCGTTAATTTTTTATTTTTTGCAAAGTGAAATACATTTACTATTCTGTAACAGGACCGCGCTAGGAATAACAACATTCAAGAATTATCTATTACAAACCTTATTTAATTGATTATCAATATTTTAATCCTTAAGCTAATAAGACAGTTTTTATACTTATTCATGGACATCCAAAGAATTTTAAATAACCATCGTACTTTTTCAACCATTTTACAAACATGTAAAATAGGTAGTAAAGTAGTTGCTACCTACTGTTTAAAAAATCTCTCAAATAAGATAGGGTCAAACACAACTCGTCCAAACGTTCCTTATGGAAAAATCTTGTAAACTGACAGGGCCTTGCATTCGAGCTAGCAAGTACGCATTTACTATATAGTAGACTAGGAATTCTTAAAAGTTCAGCTTTTGCTAAAATGACGTAGGTCTGGGGGATTTGGGATCTGACTCTTATACATATTTTATAATTTATAGCATTTTTTTATTAAAAAAAAGTAAATAACACACTTAATTATATTGTTAAAAACACACCTCATTACAATCGCAAACTTCCTATAGATAGGTAATAGGTAAGTAGGTATTACAAAATTGGTATAGGTAATGTGCAAACCTCAAAGTTAACCTATGCGTAGTTAGTAAGTTATCTTTAGTTAAAAAGATTCGATACGTTACTCATAGAAGTCCATAATAATATACATAAAATCTTGCCGCTTTTATAATTGGATTAGGTCGTAAAATATTTAATTAGAAATTGATACGTTTTAGTTAAAATTCATCCATTTTAACTAAAACATATCAAGCTGTTGTTAATTTGAAAATCATTATCAACAAAAAAAACTTTTAAATAATGATAAAAAAAATGTTTGCTGAACCTTAATATGAACCTATTTAAAATTATGTCATACGATTATGAAGTCAAGCAGAACGTATTTTAACCGTTCGTAAATATGTATTTATTACGAACAGCGTTTATTAACATCCGCACTGTCGTATTCAAAACATCATGCTTACTCTACGAATGCGTTGTACGTAACGAATACATTATGAAATGAAGCGAATACGGATCAAGGAACGGTACAAACTAGAACGGACACAACGATTACACAACGTTTAATCAGCATCGAATCTACTCAAACGTATTCCTAGCACATACTTTAATATTACAAAAAAAAAAATCGGAAATCGACAAGCTACTGATGAGGACTCTTAAACTCATCCCTAGTTTGCTCATAAAGTTTTCCTACTATGAGGAAACCACCAGTGTTACACCGCAGACAGGCTTTTAGAATGAGTCAGAGGCCGACCGGAATCGACTCTCAATGAATGGTCGATTACAAAATAGCTTCTACGCACGTTGTATCACTCTACTCTAACTTGAACAATCGATATTAACTCATAATTACATACATCGCTCGTTTACCTTACAACGCGCGTGCAGACACAATACCAAGCACTCAATGGTGATTACGTTTATTCAAAAAATCGAGTTGTGCAAAGCGTTTTGCCATAACTAGTACAGCATTTACGTCAATGAGGCTGTATGGACCAATGCTTATTTTGGAGGTCAAGAACAAGAGATTTTCTCTGAATCGGGTTAGTCATACAGAGGTATTTAGGGCAGTGGTGATTCCCTAGTTTGCAAACATATGCCGCATAAATGGAGTTGAATGGAAAGTCATCGTGATGTGGAATAAAACCGGTATAGGATATAAAGCTGGACTTCGGTCGCGTGGATCACGGAAAACCATAACAGAGTGAAGGTGCGTTTGCATCATCATTACTAGTTACTCGTGAGTCAAAGTCTGCGGAGATTTTTGTTGACGTGGTGAACCATAAATGCTAAGTTGTAACTAGTTTATTGAACATAATAATCGATTCGACCGCCTTTATATAAGTAGCACAAAGGACGATGACCGTTTTTATGGGTGTTAAATGAGAGGATATTTTTTTGAAGAATACTTTTTGTTTTAAATTATATTGAATTTTTCAATATAATTTAAAACAAAAAGTATTCTTCGGTCAGTAAAAAAAGAAATTTGGTTATAAGATTATGTATACACAATTTACTTATTGTAACTCTTTTTTTTCACGACTAGATTTTTGTCTAACACACTATTGTTTGACAAATAGTAATACAGTGAACCATTTATAGGTTTTAAAATATGTAAAAAATTATATTGATCCGGGGGTCCTTCTGTTTTGATAATATACAGTAGTACCTATCAGATTCATTTGTATTTATATATTAATTCTCCTTCTCATCTTAGCATGTAATTCCCAGTAGGGTCAAGAGCTTTCTCTGTGGAGCCCGGGATACGCTTGGAACGAGAACAAGGATTCGAGAAGTTCAGTAATTACAATGAAATGACAGCCGTGAGCAACTACCCTTATTTTTATAATAATTCTGGGGTTATAAAATTAAACTTAAGGTGACGAGTAGAGCACACTAGCGACGCCAATCGATATTAATTTATAGCTATTAAACCGGATCTATTTTAAACTATTTCGGGGTTACAACCTCTCGGCAAAAATATATAATATAATATTATACCTACTATTTATTAAATAACCATGCACAAATGTTGGGTCCGTTTTTGTACGTGACAAATTGATTCACGCCGAAAGTAGCCTCTTTTTTTGGCGTGAATAAATTTTTCGCGTAGGCGTTTATATATAATTTATATATATAATATATATTTATGTATATAATTTTCTTTTATGCTAGAGGCAGGACAAACGCGCAAGCGAGTCACCTGATAGAAAGTAATCGACGCCGCCCATGTACATCCGCGAAATCAGAGACATCGCTAATGTGTTGCCGCCTTTTTAAAAAAGAGTACGCTCTTCTCTTGAAGGTCCCTAAATCGAGTCCCTAATAATAAATATTAATTGAAATTTTTCAGTTCACTAAAGATATATACGATAAAATTTATAAATGAGGATCTCGTTGTTTCCTTTTTTAAGGCTTGTCCAAAAGTAAACGGCGGGACTCGGAACATAGCACACGTGTGCTCGTGTTCGAGTCGCGCACCCGCAAACCTGGGGCACTGCGTACACCAAATGCTCGACCGACTGTGTGTAGGTGTCATCACAGGGACAGGTGTCGATGTCCACGATCTTAAACCTATGCAGATAGGTGTCATGATAGCTGTGGCCAGTAAGGTCCTGGGTGAGGAAGAAGGACGTGCCACATTGTTCCACGGTAGCATAGACGTCATCCAGTTCCGGACATAAACTCATTGTATGACTTCCTTGCTCCGTGTTGGCGTAACTGTGCCTCCACCCCTCCATAGTTTCCTTTCTGGCTTCGCGCCTATTTAAACCATATTGTAATATTGAAAAAAAAAATGTAATATTTAAAAATGAAATTAACGTCGAATTGTCTTGTATGTGTCTTTTGTGTAAATGTGGATCGGCTTAAACATAATAAATACAAACCTTAGTGGCTTTCTGTGCTATGTACAAACCTGATTTATAAAATATGTAAGACTTTTATGTAATAATAATAAAAAAAATATTTTAAAACATTCAATTGTTAACAAACAAGTTGTATCAATAATAAAAAACCAATATTGAGGACTGACTGATAGCTTGACGCTGACGTGAGAGAATATCTCTGACAAGTTGAAAAATTTAATGTCACATACATTAATGGTGACAGATCCCGAGTTTGGCCAACATTATTCACAAGGCCTGACACACAACAAGACGTGTACCCTACCAAATGATTCTCTTAATTTACGATATCACTCAAGAGAAATCTCACTCACTTAGGGTGGTATGTACGAAACAAACAAACGTACCGCTATTAAACAAGATATAACAGCATAATTTCGTTTGATTTGACATGCCGAAACAATTTAATCATTATCTCTGTCGGAAAATTAGCTGTGACCGATACACACGATTTTTTACTTTTAAGCAAAGGGAATAAGTTGAAAAATCGCTTGACTAAGAAGAGGGTTATATGTCTTGTGGGATAAAGGGAGCTATGGCAAAGGAATTGGCGGTATTTGGCAACGACCGCGACCGCTCGCATTGTAGCCGACATGGCTGGCTGTATGGGTGGGCAGGGGCCGCGGCGGTTGGCCAGCACTTTTTGCCACCCAAATTCGAAATTCAAAATATCGAAACGTTCGAAATGCATAATCTAACACGCAAGCATCTCCGCCATCGCGCTAAAATCACGCAATTTACGCTTATAAAGAAAACCATAAAATCTAAATTGAAACATTTTCTGGATGATATAATTAAAAACTGTTCTAATTGGCAAGAGAACACAAAGAGAAGGGTGTACAATTAAAACATTACTCCGTCGTCGTCAAATTATGTCGTAATTAGCCCCACAATTAAAATCGAAGGTCATTACGGTGGTAAAAACTCGAGTGGGAAGTGATCTTCTTTTTGCTGTGATTACCTAAGAATTAATGTGTAACAGAGGCGCAACGTCGCTTCAATAATGCTGCCAGGGTACTTAGCAAATAGACCAGATAAAAGGAGCTAGTATGAGTAGCACTATTAGCGATAATGATGGATTAACTGACATCAACATTATTTAATTACCTTTTAAAACGATTTAAAAATAAAAAATCTTGAGTCATCAATAGGTATGGTCTCAGTATATCATTGCAAGCTTTCAGCCTCGAAAGCTTCGGCTTTGGGGTAGGCTTTGACCCTGTGATTATCGCCACCCTTGAACATCTGCAACACCCTTGGCATCACAGATACTATACTAATCGCAAAGTCTCGCGGCAGATGGTAGAGTATTTCATTATTTTATAAAGAATGATATATTGACAGTTAAGCTGTTCGAAATGGTCAGTAGGTTTAAAGGGAAGTGACTGTTATACTTGAGACAAAGAGTCGTCGCAATCAGTGTCATATTTCTTTCAAAATTAACGAATGAAATACTTTGTCGTCTGCCACGAATCCTTGCGTTGAGATACAGATCTATATCTATATTATAACCTAATTCTATAGTTAGGTACCGTTATTTAAGGGTTCGTATTTTACGTAAACACTAGAAACTTATGTTTGATATTTCAAAACATGTTTAGTGAAGACATTGTGAGAACACAAGCGTTTTTCTAGAAATTTTATTGACAAAGTAAAAAAAAACAACCGTGTCCCATCTTCGTGCTATCGAATCTATGTAAGAAGAAAAGGCAGCCTGTGTGAAAACAGACATAAGGAGCCGGCGCTTGCCGACATGTGTGGGGCAATTAGTGTAACGGTAAACGAATACAGGAAAATAAATTACGGGCCTAAGAACACTGTAATGACCAGGAGATATGCCAGTCGGATGACAGGAGCGACAGGGATTGTATCACACGCAATTGACACTTATTAAATCAATGTGATGGCATTTGAGACGGGACCACTCTTTAGTGTAACTGTTCCGAAGCAAGCTTAAGTCTTGTTCACTGCTTGCTTGAACACATAACGTAGTTCTAGGTCACCTGATACGTCGAGCATTCCAGCCAGCTTCTCGATGGAGTGGCTTACTGAGTAGGTAAAGGCCTACTTTGTACCTATCTAATAGAAGGGGGTTTATACAGACGCATTTAGATAAGTAGCTAATGTAATTTGCAAAAATATTAATTGTGTTTTTTTTAATCTTCTTTTGAGTTAAACACCTATAAAAAAGAATTCATAATTGATACTTTCACTTCTCCATCACTTTAAGTAGCAACTAAAAGAAGTGAAAGGGTAAAGTTTAGCATCGTAATAAGAGCAGAGTTAAAGATGATATGGCTATCACAGTTAAGACAATGTAACGGCCGGATGGCTGTCCACTCATTTTTAGCTATGTATAGGTGCTCAAAAATAAGTAGGTACCTTCAGAAATCAAAATAAAAACAGACACGTTCTGGATCGAAAAATACAACTGGACAAAAAATAATATCAATGAGAGAATTGTGTGAAATATTGCTAGCTATTTCTCCTTACTTTCTTTCCATAAAAGGAAATTGAAAGGTTATGACTTCCGCCTGCCTTCACAGAAATAGAGCGTATCTATGTACGTATCTATTATGTAGGTATGTTTTTTTTTACTATGGGAAACGGAAGCAAATCGCAATTGGGTTGAGTACATATGATCAAACTCTAGGTTACTACAATTTGTAACCAGGACATCTAATGACCACCGCAAGAAAAAAATGTACATTAACATGAAATTCGGATATTAACTATTTATGAAAACTACTGTGATGGTGAAGGAGGTTCAAACTTCAGCATGTGCTAAAACGACTACCGGTTTGGCTGCTGCAGCGCTAATTTTCGAGTTAGTTGGATGGTTGTATCAAATTTCCTTGACTAACATTGTGTCCAATGGTCGGTCCTTATGTATTGGATAATATTGTATCTGTCAATTGGGTTTTGCTTTCTTCTGTATCGCATGTCAATTTTTATATTTTAAATTTAAGCGTTTCTGAAGGTCCAGCCTGAAAACCAGCGCTGCAGCTGTTGCTGGCGGCAGTTGCAGCATATGCTGAGGCTGAGCCTTGTTGGCCGCAACTTTTATGCTCTGTATCATTTTTATTTAGTATTTTTTTATATATTATGTGTTGTGGTCAATAAATAGTTCTTTTTTTCTTTCAAATGAGTTTATTATGGTTAGATTCGGATGAAGAAACGAACTATACAAACCCAATGTGTGGTTGTCTGAACATGCTAGTATGTAATATTTATGGGTACGTGAATAATTTAAATTAAACCTGAAAATCCTTCGCGTATACCTCTTCTGCCTCTCGATGCAACCATTCGTTCAACATGATGCCAACACTTGGATTTCTGTCTTGCGTCCAACCAATGATCCAACGACCAATGTCATAAACAATTTACAGCACATGATACTATACCATAACCTCACGTAAATAAATAATTTCTTCAAAAATAGATACACGAAAAATATTAAAAAATCAAATTCGAAATTTCACATTTACACAATGTGATGTGAAAGATCTGAAGTCAGTGTGAACTGTCACATTGACAGTGCGTAGATACACGAATAAATATGGGGCTTAAAAAATAAATAATTTCAGCCTGCCTTAATAAAACCTTTAAAGTAAAAAAAAACATATTTTATTTTCGTTTCAGATCAATTTTAAACCGTTATTCAACACAACATTTGGTTTATCAAGATTTTTAAAACGTTAAGTGTGTTAAGAAAACTGGTCAAGACTTTACTTAGGATTTACGGAACCCTAAGAATGAATCCTTGACTAACTTCTATTTACTTTTAGTGACTAAAGATAGAGAAAAAGAAACTTATACTCCACAATTAAAAAAAATCTTTGCATGGGAAAATTAAAAAAAAAATTTGCTATTGCGAAGTAGTATCATTAGTTAGGTACTCTTTTTTATGCAAAATAAATGCAAAAATTTTTGCTTACCTTTTTAAGATGGTACTGCACGGCCGAAATTTCTTTCAGATCCACTGGGATGCTATCAAATCTGTAACAAAAATGTCATTTTCTAATTAAATATCCAATAAGTCTTTATATTTTACTACTAAGTATAGATCACATCCCTCAGATCACATCTCTTAAGTAAGGTATTAAGTTAACAATAAAGAAAAACGCTACATATACTTAAATAAATAACACATTAAAAATTTTCATCTCATTTCAGGCGGGACAAAAAAAGTAATTTTTTAGTGTGTTATTTACTTAAGAATAAATTGCAAAATATTGCTATTCAAATATCAAGTAGGTACATACACTATTCAACTTTGACAGTATTACTACTCGTAGAGTCGGCGCCACGAAATAAGCCGCATGAAAACTGCGCTTGAGTCTACATCAACATTCAAATTTGAGCTCTATGATTATATGCACAAGTAATTTGAAATTTTAGATTCGTGGTTTTTTGCGGGAATTTCAGTGGCGAACTCTACTATTCTTGTAGTAACAGTAAATGGCACTTCTCTTCCGTCTTTTACTTAAAATAATAATTGCTACTACAATAATTCAAGTTCGAGTAACGAGTTTTTATTTTGCTTAACAATTTACATGAATATAAATATGAATCTCTTTTAATTTGTATTTTGTACTATATGTCCTGTATTTTTTTATAAGTGGTGGATGAGTAGACGGATTACCAGATAGAAAGCAAATGCCACCGCCTATGGACACTCGCAACACCTGTGGAGTCACTATTGCGTTACCCCCCTTTTCCCCGGATTGGGCTTCCGGAACCTTTACTCGCTCGATGAATCACAGCACAGACGCTGCTTCAAGCCGGTTTATTGTACGGCCTTGGTATCACTCCGGTCAAAACAGCCCTTTCATGCCGTAAAGTGGCTCTTCCACGGTCTACGTCTTATTATGTACTATATTTACATATCTGAATAAATGAGGAGTTCTTATAGTCGTCGCATTAGTTATTACACCTCATCATCATCAGCCCATTTAAGTACCCACTGCTGGGGCACGGGCCTCCCTCAATCACATGAGAGGTAATTGCCATACTCACCACACTTGGCAGACGGGTTGGCGAGAGTTTTGATATAAATGCAGAGTTTTCCTTCTCTGGGTGCTGATGATCACGCCAGCACCTTTACCTTAGTCTACACGTCTACAGTCGTACTACAGTCTAGTTATTACACCTATGTATTCGTAATGTCAATGTATTCATTAATTGCAATTCTTTATTTATTATTTTATTGACATCTAATTTTAATTAATTGATTTTATATAATTTGATTGACATTAGGACTATGTGTATTTCTGTTAAATCTATATCTGTATTCCGTATTTTATTGTATTGTATTATTATGTATATATTATCCGCATGATGGTCGAAATAAATGTTTTCATTCATTCATTCATTCATTCATTAGATTCTGTTATAGGTAGGTACTAAATTTGTTTTATGTAAGTAGTACGATTATATTATTTGATTTATTCCAAATGTTATTAATGACGGCAGCCGATACAAACAATGTAAAAGGAAGTAATTTACATTTAAAATCAAATCGATCAATTCAAACTGATCTAAATAATAGGATATATTAACATTAACAGCTCTTTGGTTTTTTGCTTCTTGATCTAATGACTGGTCTGTATTTTATTTATAATTTAGTATTTAACTGGTGAGGCCGCAGGCTCCAGTCTTTTCGTGACCTAGATCTTTTTGAACACTAAACCAGTTAACACTGACCCTTGATTATAAACATCTGGTTTAATCGAGATTTAGAAATAAGAACTTAATGCTTTTAATAATAAGGCACATATCTCTTATTACGTAAATGTTTAAAACATTTCTATGGATAGTGGTCAAAATTAGCAAAATTATAACCTGTCATATCGCTGAGGAGATCATGAAGAGCATGTAAGGTCATAACATGATTGTGTCTGAAGCTGCTGAGATAAAAAGGGGTAGCGTTAAAATTAACAAATCACCAATTGAAAAAACAAACACACAAGAACAATTTTTTATGTAACAAATTTTTATGTAGGTAAATTTTCATGATTAGTGAATGTAAACATATGTGCTTTCGTATAATAGAAAGCACGGCAAATTTTGCCGTCATAATGTAGGTGCAGTCAACATCAAAATTATCTTAACGTTCAAACCTTTCAAAATCAGCTGAGGATTTGACCATATATGTCAGTAAACAGCAAGGTGGATTTTAATTTGTTGTTCGAAAGCTAATAACAATAAATAATTGTATGAAATGTGATTTTTTCAAATGCTAGGTTTGAAAGTTAGTATCATTTTGATGTAGTTATACAAATTTCATGAAAACTCAGAGAACTAGATTTTTAAGACCAAGTCGATTTACTTGGAGAAAGTACTAATAAATTCCATCGCAACGAGTATCATATTTTTTTTATTATTATTCCAGATCATTTTTATATTCGAAAATCTGTAAACTCCAATGTAAAACGGGTATTTACTAATAGTACTAACGAGCAGGTAAAATCCAAAATGAAGCACAATACAAAAAAATTACCCACCCATAAATACATTAAGTATGTAGGTACCTACAGATATTATATTGATATGGTTTTCAAACTGTTCTCAACTACAAAGCAAGAGTTTAAAATCGTCATTGATTATTACTTTTTTTAATCTCAACACTAAACAATCTAATTTTTATAGTACGCCCGAAGCGCCCCTCCGCCCATGGGACTCACGGCGATCAGTTGTAATATACTTCTAGGCAAACTTAGAGGTAAACGCAAAACCACTTAGACCGCATTGATTGACACTTTCCATCAGATATGATCGAAGGGTGCAATAGTTAAAAAAAATATAACTTTGTACGGATTCTGGCGGTAGGCCTTAAGGTGACGGGTAGGGCCCACTTTTGGCGTGAATCAATTTTTCACGTACGCGTTGGACCCAACATTTTTGCATGGTTATTTAATAAATAGTATAAGTGTTTGCCGAGAGGTTGTAAACCCGCAATTGTTTAAAATAGATCCGGTTTAGTCGCTAAAAATTAAGAACGATTGGCGTCGCTAGTGTGCCCTACCCGTCCCCTTAATACAATTCAAAGGTTTTAAATTAGTTTCTAGTGGTTTTTAGTAAACAAATTTGGTATTAATTTGTGCAGGGAAGTGCCGCGAAGTGATCATAATAATAAGAATCGTTGAATTGTAGCGTTATAACACTGCTATAGTGTGTCGAGTGAGTTGTCACGGGACAACTTGCTTGGACCTAATAGAGTCTTAAAACCCGCGATTGGGTTTAGAGTGGTATTGGCAAAATCCGTAGGTCGATAAAACGCAAAACACAGGCATTTTATTGTGTGACCGTGACTTTGATTGATTTCGACTGTTAACTACCCACTTATTCGCAATATTGACATTGGGAAGATATCTTCGGGTAGAGTCATTATATAAAAAACGTAATAGATGATAGTAGTTACTACAACTCATTGCTTCTAGCGCATATTTGATTGTAGTTTAATCTAGTCTCTTTCTCTGCGCGGTAGCAAAGGTATGGGCGCCGTAAACTCTCAAATTAAATAAAAACTCTGAACCAGGATTTCCGACAGAATCAGAGCACTAATGACGCGTAGAACCGTCACTTGATCCATCATTGTTTGACTTAAACCAATGATAAATTCATTAAAAAGAGCCGAAAAAAATTCGAGTTCAGAGCAAGAACCCGTTCCGTTACAGAACTCGTCTGTGGAGGCAGTCTGCACGGCCATTTTACGCCGCTTCCTATTCCGGCTATTGTTGTGCGTCCTGTCAGAGTTGCGTATACGCACATATTTGTCGCTGTTAGAAATGTTAGTCGCCACCACGTTTAAGTGCGTGGACGAGAGCTGTAGGTATTCGTTTTTGTTGATCACACAGGAATTTTCATTTCGACGATATTACATCGTACCGTTATTTTCATAATTATTTTGATCTTTCAAGATACAATAATAAGATAGTCGCTCGGTGCCACAGTAGCTTTAGGAGACAAATTTCAAAGCAATAGCTGCACTTGGGTTTGATTCCCGAGTCAGTTCAAAAGATTTACTGACTGAAATCTAAAATATTAACATGGACTTGAATTAGCCTTAGTCTGTGAAGAAATAGTCCGTAAATATAATACTTAAATCATAAGAAGTATTTACACACACAGCGCAAAAATATGACGAACATACAATTTTACAAGACTCGGACATTTTACTGGCAATGAAATCTTTCCCCAATTGAGAATAATTGCTCAGCTGATCTATTATACATAATATTATTCATACGTAAGTACCTACTCTGTGTCATACTCATTGATCAATGCAATCGCTACGTGACGTCGCGCACGCACACACTCGCAAGCGCTGCGTACAACAGCGCACACAGACGTCGCGTCGATCATCAATGAACTTGCGTAGTTTAGTGATGAGACTTGAGTATAATAATCACTCACGTTATTGAAAATTATTTTATGTGATTATCTTCTTATTTTTGTTCAAAATAGAGCATTCGGATAATAGAGATACAGGTTTTAACCTGTGATCAAAATACTGAACTAAATGGGTAGTCATTTCACGCTTTGATCGATGATAACAGTACATGCGGAAACTAAAGAAAATATTTTTATAGAAAAGGCAGTTTTTCAGAAAATCGTTTTATCGTCAACAAGTTTTCTTGACAACAACAAGACAGCAATACGGTATTTGACTATTTTAATTTAAAACTTTAAAATCACATTATTTTGGGCAAACCCAAAACGCTCCATACAAATGGCTACTTAGATGAGACGTCACAAACAAGTATTTTGTATGCGTTTCATTTGAATTTTGTATGGTTATATCAAATGTTTCGTTTATGTCAATGGTTCTATTATAATAGTTGGTGAAAATCGTATGAGTTGTTCAATGGTATAATATTTTTTTAATAATTTTATACTTCTAAAATGGACTTGCCCCTGAATCTTTGAATGACCATAAAACGGGCTAAACTGTTATATTTTTAATTGAGATTCTTTGTTATTGGCACATATTTGTGATATTGTGAAATATTTATTTATTTACCTATATTTTGATAAAAAAAATATATATTTTGTAAAATCTCGAGCTTAGTCAAATACGCTATTTCATAAATAAGCCAAGCCAAATAACCTTCATAAAATTCATTCATTCGTGAATTGTACATAAATTTACTGTAATGTCTGATGCTTAAGTGATATTTTTTGTGCGATGAAGTATAATTATACATCTATCTATCTTCAGATTGTTTGAGGATTATCTTCCTTAAACAATCATAGTGAAGTAGTAGGTTCGAAGTATTATAATTTTAATTCCTTCAGTGTTTCAGCTACTTGGTATGGTTTCAGGTCAATGTTGTATGAATACTACAATATTATTACTTCTAGCTAAACTTATCGTATATAGTGTGAGTCTTCATAAAGTGCATATATCAGGAAAACTACACCCCATTTTAACGACGGAAAAAAATTATTATGTAATATATTTGTTACAATTTATGAGTTGCACCTATTTAGATAAATCGTCATATTTTTAAACTAGTGTTTTTATTTTTACTGCGATATTAATATTATTATTTTTACTGCGATATTTATATTTTTTTATGACGATGTCTTATAATAAGCCGTCCCTTTAAAGTATAATTAATTGAAACTAAAAGAAAATCTGTATTTTATTTTCATAATTTTTACAATTGTTTTACAATTTCTCCTAAATCTTAATACTATGATTTACTTTTTTTATTCTAGCTTACTTTACATGGCACTAGCTTTCTTAAAGTAAAAAATGCAGTTAATTGAGTTTGGACTGGAGGATGATTAAAATAAAAGTATTTTTCTGCATAAATCATTTACTTATTATCTTTGACAAATCTAAATCATATCAAATGAGTGAATATCCTAATGCATTAAATGTTCAAAATGACCGCGTTTTTAAGTTAATCATCCTTAAATTTTAATCATGTTAGCGGATGTTCATGGGCGGCGTTGATTACTTTCCATCAGGTGACACGCTTGCTCGTTTGTCCGCGTCTAGCATAAAAAAAACATCCTCCAACTCTCAGTTAACTGCATTTTTCAAACGATGATTTAAGAAGTTGTATTAAGTCGTGATCCGCCTGCTCGTCATAAAAAAAGTAATAGACGTGCAAATTTTTACTTTTAGAAAGCTGATGCCATGTAGAATAAGTTAGAATGAAAGACAAGTAGGGTCAATAGCAATAACAATATTTAGGAGAATTGTAAAACAAATGCAGAAATTATGAAAAAAATACTGATTTACTTTTTTTTTAATTTTTCACTTCATTTTTACTTTATGGGTACGGCTTATTATTACACATCATTACAAAATGTATTCCACAGCGATAAGTTTAAAAAATTGTGACGGTTTATCTAAATAGGGTCAACAGTTGCAACTCATAATTTAAAAAAAAATAAGGAAAAATACAATTTTTTTTTTATTTTTCATGATCATGATAAAATGGGGTGTTTCCCTGATTTTAATATGTGCACTTTATGCAGACTCACACTGTATATTATTATTACAAATTGTAGCCTATGTGTTATCCTGATAATATGTTATAGTAGCTATATTATAGTGTATTTCTTCATACTAAATTTATTTAGTAGTTTTTTCGTGAAAGAGCAAGAAACATACTTACATATTACACCTCGCACACTTTCACGTTTATAATATTAGCAGGACTAATTACTATGATTCGAGCATGAGATAGTAAAGTGACGTATTTCCGTCCGTCGCATCACTAGCGTAGTTATACGTATTGCTCAATGAATGGGCCTTGAGCGAGGTTGTTTCTCCGCGGCGACGTTCGATCGCGAGCGATGAACTTCACTGGGAAATTATCGAGAACGTGGGGCAATGCGAACTTTTGTCCGATGTACCTTACTTTTTTTTAATATTTTTTATGAACTAAAAGGTAGATTTCCAGACGTATGAATTAATGAATGTATCTTTATTTGACACAATCACTAAAAGAACATATAGATTATACGGAAAGAACAAACGAAACAATAACATAATTACATAATTAAACATCTAAACGTGTAATGAACAATAGTGTAAAATAGGCGACCGCTCAGCTTTTGTCGACACAGGCCAAATATAGATAGCGCTGACAATGCTTTTCGGCGGCTAATCTAAGATGATGTTGCGCTTCTATTCCCCTCCGCCTCCATTATACGTGTCACCTAATGGTACCGCCGCCCATTGACACCTGAAACGTCAAAGGAGCCACAAGTGAGCTGCCGGCCTTTTTAAAAGATAGTTAGAGCGTACTCTTGAAGGTTTGCAGGTCGTATCGGTCGGGAAACACCGCAGTAATACCACACTAATTACTCGATGAAAAATAAGATATCATTTTAGAAACCTGCACGTTCCGGATAGTTTCTGAAACTTAGGAAGTTGGCGGTCTTGTACCCCCGTGCCTCAGAAAGCACGTAAAAGATGTTGGTCCTGCGCCCTATTCCTCTCCGGTCGTGTCATAGTAGTGTCCCATCGGAATATGAGGGTGAGGGAGTAGAGAGTGCACTTGTGTTTGCGCACACACTTGAGCACTAAAATATATCCTGCGTAGGTGGCTGATCGTTGAGATTGGCCGCCGTAGCAGTAATCGGTTGGAGGATATTATGCCTTATTATAAATAAAAAAATAAAATGGGTAGTGTTTCGAGCAGCTGTTCGGCCTTATTCCAGCTGCTAAATTTCACCATCGTACATTACGTCAGAACTCTTCAGTCTTCGTCACATTCCACATACGTCACTTGGATGGATTTTATTCCAACACAGTGTGTCTCATCTAAGGTTACAGACATAGCCTAAAGGATTGCATGCCTCAAGTGGCAATGGGCAGGGCACATAGCGAGGAGAACAGATGGCCGTTGGGGCGGAAAGGTCCTCGAGTGGAGGCCACGTACAGGAAGTCGCAGCCGTGGCAGGCCCCCCACAAGGTGGACCGACGATCTGGTGAATATCGCGGGAATCCATTGGGTGTGGGCGGCACAGGACCCATCTGTGTGGTGAACATTGGGAGAGGCCTATGTCCAGCAGTGGACGTTTATTGGCTGAAATGATGATGATGATGATGTGTTTCTCATGCCACTTCCTACCGCGTGTAGTATAACTATCCATAGTGTGGTGTTTACGAACAGATACAACCTGGCGATCTTCAAAAAATATCTTATTCCTCCCTTAAGAGTCGGCAACGCATATGTGATACCCCATATATTGGTATGTCCATGGGCGGCGGCACTTACCATCAGGTAAGCCGTCAGCTCGCTTGTTCATCTCAATGTAAAAATAAACTTTCTCTGCCAACAAGTGAATCATCCAGAAATGTATCTCGTGAATGGTACGTGCTCCATGTCATATCTATTAACAATTCATAATTAGGTGCATATCAAATATTTACTTCGTAGGTCTGATGATGCCACATTGTGTAATTGTTCACATTAGGGTATTCAATTATTTATTCTTGCACTAACACTATACTTACAAAAATAACTATGTGTGCTATTGTGTATATAAGAATTAAAATGTTTTTCAGTTTCATTATATTCCGACATTTTTTAATTTGATCCGGCTGAGCTTACTAATAGATGCATTTTTAATGCATCTACTTAGAAATCCCCATTTTTGCTTATTTCACTATCATCATCAGCCCATTTAAGTCCCCACTGCTGGGGCACGGGCCTCCCTCAATCACATGAGGGGTAATAGCCATACTCACCACGCTTGGCAGACGGGTTGGCGAGGGTTTTGATATAAATGCAGAGTTTTCCTTCTCTGGGTGCTGATGATCACGCCAGCAGCTTTACCTTAGTCGCCTTTTACGACATCTCGGTAAGAGTGAGGGTGACCTATTCTACTCTGCCAGGGACCACACGGCGAATTGATTATTTCACTATATTCGTAATTAATCACCGCAACATAATTTAATAGTGTTTTACCGGGGGATTAGGTAAACTGTTCTCGTACTTTCGATGAGAAATTAAATTAAATTCAAAGTTGTCAAAAATGAATCGAACAAGTAAGGGCCCTTTTACAGTTCCTTAGCGCCACCAACAGATTTTTACTGATTGTAATGAAATATGAATAAAATGAAAGAGACAATAAATATAAAAAAAAGTTAAAACATCCTACTTTTGTTGAAGACATTTGTGATTTTAGAGAGTTTTTAATTCTTCATTTAAATAAAAAAAGCTATTTATTTTCGACGTAATTTAGAACGAGAATTTTCTCACAAAACAAGAACAGTCAATTATAGGTATGTGCTGATATTTAATTAACATACAAACTCTCTTTGCGGTCAAATTATCTATATTGTGGAATTAACGCAAATAACTAAGTTTCGTGCCGGTCAGGATAAATAATAACTAAACAGGTAGTAGGTAAATAATTTAAAATTTTATGGAAATCCCAATTAGGTAATATATGTTATCACAATTAGGTAATGATGTCGACTATTTATAGAATGAGGTAGGGCAGGACGATGAAATGGGTCCTAGAGAGTCAGCAATGCCTCTCTCTCGTGCTGCTAAGGATTGGCGAGATAGACACAACACTTATTTTTAAGTAACACTGTGTTTATTAAGAACTAAATAATGTAAGTAAGTAGCACAAAAATATTGTATAAGCACCTAGTTAGTACTAATACCTAACTAAAGAGGGAGGCCATTTGCATCTCTCCTCAACCAAACAAAACTAGCTTAGACGAGTGGTGGTATATCGTTAAAATGTGATCTGTCTGCTCATCTGCCCCCTATTTTATGGAAAAAAATTATGTAAGAAAACTATTTTTGTGTGCGGAGCAAAATTATTTATAATTTGAAATCAGCAAACAAAGTATGTAACTAGCAAAAAAAGGCACGGACCTAAAGTCTGTGGTACGTAATTAAATCAATAAAAACAAATTTTATAGAATATTTATAGAACTTTTCCTACCGATAATGAACTGATTACATGTGCATACCTACAACGCCAATGGTATATGGGGTAGAACAAAGTTTTACTCCTGATTTTCCGGGTTTAATGCATATAACTGTTACCCAGGTACATTTTATGGGTATTTTTGATGATTTCAGCTTTCCTGTCTGTTATCTACAGTACCTATTTCATAAAATTTTAGAAATGTTCATTTCAATTTGGTTATCGTATATTATATAATAAAGTAGCGGTCACCCGCGGCTTCGCTCGCGTGGAATTCGGTTTACCACAAAGTAGCCTACGTCACTTTCAATCCCTTCGACTCTCTACGACCTGCTTGTAACAGTGGTAGTGAACGCTGTCTTTGGTCCAAGGATTGCGGGTTCGATCCCCGTATAGTACAAACATTTTTTGTATTGGTCTGGTTTTTTTTTATACAGTGATATGTGACAGACGAGCAGACGGATCGCCTGATGTTAAGCGATTGCCGCCGTCCATAAACACCCGCGACACCAGTGGAGTCACAAGTGCGCTGCCAACCTTTAAACCGCCATTTCCCTCCGACTTTTTATGGATATAGGTATATTCACATTTTGGCAACTGTAATGATGGATAGAATCAACGCTGAAGTGGCAGTAGGCTGGCCGGCCTCGTCTGCCTTATCAATGGTTAGAGTCAACAGTGATGCGGTTAGGTTAGGTGGGATCTGGCGAGCTTCTCGCCTTTAGTGGGTTGGCAGCCAAGGCCAAAGGTTTCGTACGGCTTCTTGTAGTCCTCCCTACATAATCGTGGAAGAATGTGCCTCAGAGGCTTTATGTGAGTAGGCCCCTAAGAGCTCCCAAGGGGAGAGCCCCACACTACCCAGCCGCCTTCCAGCGTCCGGGTGTGCATAAGTCGGCGCCGACATCGCGTCGACTCCTTCAAAGCTGGCGGCATTTTCCTTCAGGGTACTAAAAAAAGGTTCTCGTGTAGTGGAAAAACGCCTTTCCACTCATTAGACTGCTGTTTAGAAAGACTGCCGGCCGAGATTATTAATAGGAAAAAGTACAAATTTTGGCCTGACCCAGGTATCAAACCTGACACCCCAAGCGCAACCGTCACTTTTAAGTATGTATCACTAGCCACTGTGCTACTGAGGCAGTCGTCCAAAAGGTAATCATAATCATAAATTGTTTATTGTGAATCACAGGTGTACATGAAATGCAGGTACAAATAAGATACAATAGTTTCACTGACATCCGCCTAATTGGCATACCATATTACAGCTGTGGTGAAGTTAATATAGTCTACACATATGTGTACACTTCTTCTTTCTTCTTTTATAGACCATATGGTCTATAAAAGATTTAATTTATAGTCTAGTCACATAAAAAGTTGCTTACAGCATAATAGCATTTCTGAACCAAGAATTCATGCAGTTTAAATAAAATTAGGTAGGCGTGCAAATAGTAGATGATAAATAAATAAATAAATATTTCAAAACATCACATAGGTACATTGATCTGACTCCGAGATAGGTAGCTTAAGCACCTGTGTAACGAATATCAGAATCAACAGTGGGATTACAAATATATACATATAATACTTTTCTGTTGTAAAAACATACTTATAATACATAGAAAATACCCAGACCAATACAAACAAACATGTTCATGCACACAAATGTGTGTACTGTGCGGGGATCGAACCCGCAACCCTTGGACCAAAGGCAGCGTTCACTACCACTGTTCCAAACGGGTCGAAATATAGGGACACTAAACTATTTATTGATTGATGACAGTAGTGATTTTATGTGCAATATTAAGCCAACAAGTATTCATTCATAATATCAAATTCATAATTAAAATACAAACACATTTCAGAAGCAAACACATACTTTTAACTCCACGTGCACACCTATTTTGGCACGCGCCAAATATTTTTTTCACTTGTTTACTGCGATGATATTATGGTGAAATAACAGTAGTAAAGCTTCTGCTATTCAGATTTTATACTGCATGCCATACGAAATTTTGCAAAAAATATCGAAATCGTACAAAACAGAGTGCTTGAGTCACACATAGCGATGTAATGTTTGTTTGTTTTGCGCGCGCGCCATGCGAAGGTCGCTTTCACAGGTGACTCACTAAATATTAATTCAAACATTTATAACGGTAAATCATCTTTAGACTTCGAATAACATGCGGCCATATTGCACATTTTTATGCAATGATTACCTATTTTTTATTTCTTTTTCAGATTAGGTGCCTACATTCAGAACACTTAACAAATGATGTTATGGAATGCAGATTTCTACCATGATGAAACCAGCAGGACGGCGTCTATGGAAGAACCAGCGAGAAATTTCTTTTAAGGTGACGGGTAGGGTGAACTAGCGACGCCAATCGATTTTAATTTTAGCTACTAAACCGGATCTATTTTAAACAATTTCGGGGTTACAACCTCTCGGCAAACACTTATACTATTACCCGCCCTACCCGTCGCCTTAAGGTGACGGGTAGGACACACTAGCGACGCCATTTAATTTAAATTCCATTTAGACGGTTAAGATGCTAGCAATTTAAATCGATTGGCATCGCTAGTTAGGGCCACCCGTCGCCTTATAATTGCTTAATAGTAACAACCCAGCATCCTAAGTAATACCTAGATTGGCATTTTAGGACACACTTAATATTTTTAGTAAATGAATATCTGAAACTCTGGAATACTTTAAGCTCCTAACTATTTTTCAAGAATTGATTGTGTATTTTTTTATCTGATAAGTGGTAGACGAGCAGACGAATTACCTGATGATATTAAGCTATAACACTTGCAACACCAGTGGAGTGACAAGTTGAATTTTATAATATATTATTTGATCTCATTTCCATTTTTTTTTGTGATAGGTGGCATACGAGCAGACGGATCACCTGATGGTAAGTAATTGCCACCGCCCATGGACACTCGCGACACCAGTGGAGTTACAAGTGCGCTGCCAACCTTTAAATACCCCTTTCTCTCGGATTGGGCCAGTGGTACCCTCATTCACGCAGCGAAACACAGCACAGTGCAGCTTCACGCTGATTTTCTGTGAGGCCGTGGTATCACTTCGGTCAAACCGGCCCATTCATGCCAAAGCGTGGCTCTCCCACGGCCAACTTACTTTCAGCAGGGCGTTTAATTGGAGCACAGGTTTATTTTGTTCTTGTTGTCATGACAAGTTAAAAATACTAGACGATTTTTTGTTCTTACTCACAACCATACCTTTAAATTCATCGCAGTTCAAATGGATTGCTACAGCAGTATCTCTCACCTTGCGGTTAACAATAAGATGAAAAAAGTCGCGCATGTATCTTACTGACGTCAATGCAGGTTCTAAACGTGTCATGAAAAAGGCATTCATTTATGTTAATTTATTTGGGGAATTCCGATTGATCACCTGGCAAATATTGGAGGTTCTACTCTCGAACCTTTCTCCAGATCGCCAGAAGCTGACTCAACTCGGCCTTTGACGCATCAACTTCTTGTATATCGGAGAAATAATAGCACCGAATGCACTATTGTGTATAGAAACGTGAGTAGGCACAAGATGTACCGCTAAGAAGTTCCGTCCTTCTAAACTCTGAGGTACTCTATGCGTTATATTATGGATTCACTTCTAAAATATCTTTTGAAATTTGAAAATAATGGTATTGCAAATAATGAATAAAATGCGCGATAACACTTGCAACACCAGTGGAGTGACAAGTTGAATTTTATAATATATTATTTGATCTCATTTCCATTTTTTTTGTGATAGGTGGCATACGAGCAGTCGGATCACCTGATGTAAGTGATTGCCACCGCCCATGGACACTCGCGACACCAGTGGAGTTACAAGTGCGCTGCTAACTACTTAAGGTGGGGTAGGGCACACTAGCTAGCTAGCTACTAAACCAGTTCTACTTTAAACAATTTTGGGGTAACAACCTCTCGGCAAACACTTATACTATTTATAAAATAACCATGCACAAATGTTGGGTCCGTTTTTGGAAGCGAAAAATTGATTACCGCCAAAATCGGCCATCAGTTTTTCGCGTACAAAAATATCTGCAACTTTCAACCAGATGTCAGTTAGTCAATTAGTTCACTTGCAGTCACGACTGCTGGCCTGTTACGTAGCCGAAACGTCAAGTAAAACCTGTGAGTACAAATTATTGTAGGTACTTGCGTTAATTATCATCAAAATCATAATACAAAAGAAAAGAAAATAAAAATCAATAAAGCTCAGACCAACGCAGACTAACGCCCTGTTGGTCTAGTGGTTTAAGTACCGATCCGTAATCCCGGGGTCCAGGGTTCGATTCCCGGGTCGAACAAAAAGCACGTTTCGACTTTTCCGAACATAGCTCGGGTTTGTGACCAACAATTGGCAAGCATGGTGATTAAGCCTAATCCCATCATAGTAACGTTGACTTGATTTCTATGATGGAGGCCCTGCAGTGGGACAGTATACACGCTGATACTTATTAAAGCTCAGACATCACAACACTACATCAATCTGATCCCAAAGTAAGTATTTCAAGTTCACGAGGTAGGATATGATAGAGAACACCTATACTCCAAACTGGAATTCAAGACCAAAAAAGCTACGACAGATACGTCTCTGTCAAATCTATCAATGTCAGTTATGTCATTGTCAAATCAGGTTTTCAGGTTTTACCAACCTTTTTGTTATATGCTTCGTTTCTTAGTACCTATATGATAAGGGTTTTCTCAAAAAATAGAAACTTTATTACAAACTTTATTTTCAACTCGACTAACATTGACAAAATTTTATTGTAAAGAACTAAAACAAATCGAATCACCTATGAACACACACGAGAGTGTGGCATATTATTAAGACTGAATGGAAAAGTTAAATACTTAAAAGTTTTTATTTATCTTCATCTTCACCATCACTAATGTCAGAATCTCTGACTACGGAATCTGAATCGGTCACTTGTATAGTAAGAATTTCCACCACTTCAGTAGTTACTTCGTCCAGTTTTGCACATGGCACATTTTAGGCGATAACTCCTTAGGAAAATTGTCAAGTGATATTTTGACAAAGTGATCTCGATGGTATTTTTTTTTTGTAAACTATAAGCTAACAAAAGCTAACGCTTGACCACAATCCGATCTGATGGATAGCAACAATGAAGGATGATACGCGTTGGCCCGTTCACTCTTCAGATTAATGTGGAAAACAGACCTCGGGAATTAAAATTCATTAGATATTCATGGAGAGCTAAAATATTATAGTTGTTTGTACTAAAAACGTTAAGTTTATATAATTTATCCCTGAATTTAAAATAACGAACTTCCATCACAAATTGAAATTATTTAAACAGTGTGCTGATTCCGCTGGGTTTTACCCTCTGTATGGATTACTGATAACTTTCTATGGAACAATTCAAATTCAAGTTCAAGTATATACAGAACATCTATTAATGTCATTATTATGTAATCTACCGCTGATTCAGAATGTCAATTTCTACCGAGAAGAATCAGCAAGAAACTCAGTAGTAACTCTTTTAAATAATATGGTGATTACAATTTTCATTTTTAATGTAATGCAATATTTTTTCTCCTAAAAATTATAATTATAATGATAGTATGACTTACAATGCTTATAATCAGTATCGCTAAGATAAATCGTCAAAGTAAAATTATGAAATGAAATAATACATACAGGCGAGGAGATCAGCATGTCCAGGAATCCTTATCATTTAAATAATCTTCTACTTCTAATTGCCTTTCTGCATTCGGCAGTTTTTACATGCAACTTAAACTCATGTAAAGGTAAATTAATATTTTTTACTTATTAAACATTTTAATGCTCAACCTCACAAATTGCCAATTAAAAGATTTGGCATAGCAAGCCTATGTAACAGAAACCCATAAAAATACTGACCAATGTGTATTAATTATTAATTACAACAATATCAATATCAAACGACCTATTACAACAACAGATTGTAATAATCATAAAATACATATTTGCCTAAGTATGATCTCATATAGTATGATTTTAACAACTGCCTACCGGTGATAAGGAAAATTATCTTACTCACTATAACTCACAGGTAATCTTTACTAATATTACAAATGGGAAAGTGGATGTGTGTATCTGTTTGTTTGTCCGTTTTTCACGGCAAAACGGAGCGACGAATTGACATGATTTTTTACCCGACTACTACGACTATTTTGACCTGTATGTATGTATAGTTGTTCATCTGTTTCCACATAACTTCTAAACTAGTAATCGTATTTGAACAAATGAAGTGTTCTTAGAAGTGTCTACTGGGCGACATGACGTCACGTTAAATTGACTACAGTGCCCTCTAGGGGACTTAGAGTAAGAAACTGAAAAAAAAATTGCTTGACGGTACGGTGTGGGGTATAATAATCGAATATAAAACTAAACGTTAAGAATCATCCAGAAATTTATTATTTAAATTATTAGTTTTATGACAAAACTATATAATTATTATCATATTTTCTACTGTTATATAACTTTATTCCTTGATGCAAACATTACATTAACAAAACGCAGTTGTCATTAAATAAAAAAATTGTGGGTAACATATTAAAAGTTCGTTTGAACAAATCATGGTTATAGGTATAACCTCCATAAATCAAATAAAAATGTGACTTCGTTATGGAGATGCCACAAAAAACTGATATGTAGTGCATCTGCCACATTGGATGCAACGAGGAAAAAGTTTTTACGCGAAACATCACACGTATGTGAACCAGATAACAGTAAAAGTGAGACAGAGAAATTGGTTACTTTATTAAAAACAGCAGTTTTTAGTGATTTAGGCCCAGTTCAGAGCATATTTGTTTGGTCTATTTTTGTTACATAATTCATACAACATCTCATAATACACTCATAAAGCTGACTAACATGTGTTTCCTTAATGTTTGGTAACCAAGCAGAATGATGATACCTCCTCAAACACGCAAAGTGGACCAAATGCGAAAAGGACTAAGTGCGAAATGGACCAAATGCGAAACGGACTAAATGCGACGTGGACTAATTGCTAGGTGGACCATATGCAAATTGGACGAAATGCGAAATACACACATTTTCGTCTAGTTGACCAAATGCGAAAAGGACCAAATGCGACGAAATGAATTATAATCTATGAAATGGACCCAAGTACTTAAAAAGTCCTTTTTTAAAAAGTCTATTATAAAAATGTCCGTTATTAATTTCCGTTTCAGCTCATTTAATAATAATGCCCTATAATCGATTTCGGCTAAGGCGGCCAATTTCAACAAACAGCCAACATACATTATAGTGTTCAAGTGTGTGCGCAAACACGCGTGCACTCTCTTTTCCCTCTCGTGTCCCATCGGAATATGAGGGATATTCCGATGGGACACCAGTGTAACACGACCGAAAAAATACTAGGAAACCCTAGCATTTTTTCGGTAGAGTTACACTGGTGTCCCATCAACTCCATCAATAGGGAATAGAGTGTACATTTGTGTCTGTGCAAACATTTGAGACGCAAGGGTCGTGGGTTCAATTTACGCACAAATACAAATGTTTTTTTTAGAAACATAATTTGTTTTGGGTCTTTGTGGTACCTTCGTTGTATCTGGTTTCCATAGTAAAAAGCAAACCCTTAGTGTAGGACCAGGCCAATGCATGTGATGTTGTCTCAATTTTTTTATTTATTCAAATGTCCAACAGCAATGGCTTCGTTGGTCCAGAATATATTTCTAGAATACCCTAACTTGATCCTTTCATACAAACCAATCATCAGTATTAAGGTGGTTAAGACATAAATCTTTCGAGGAGATCTCAATTTACCAATTAAGATGTAAACTCACTACTCATGCTATGATTACACAAGTTGAATTTAATTAAGAGTCAAGTAGAGCACGCAATCCATAGGCCGCAGCTAAGGTCCATATTAGGGCCATAAATAAAAAAATAAGTATCATAGCGTAGGGCTGATGACAAGTGTGTACGGTACATAGAATAAAAAGGTTCGTCACCTTAAGGTAAATTTTCGCTTGCACGGCAAGAATCAGTTATACCAACATCATCATCATCATTTCAGCCAATAGACGTCAACTGCTGGACATAGGCCTCCCCCAATATTCTCCACACAGGTCGGTCCTGTGCCGTCCTGTGTCCTGGGCCGTTAGGACGGAAATGTGGCAGGCCCCCCAAAAGGTGTACCGACGATCTAGTGAAGATCCATATACCAACATACCGTTTTAAAAAGATCTCCCAATCTTCTTTAAATTTTTTTTACATCAAAAGGAATCAATATTGGTACAAGCAAATCTGAACTGTCTGATCTAACAGTTAAGCACAATTTTCTGTGCAACAGGTATTGATCTTACTCTACTCTTGACATATTTACGAAAAGTGCTCATAGCATATCAAACGAATCAATTTGAAAATCCTCCTTCCTCCTTCGTTCGCCCTTTTCGTTCTTCGACTGTACATGTGAATAAAAGCAGATATTCTACCCTCATCTTAATGAGGAGCTACTTCATCATCATATTAGATAGTGAATGTCAACAGACCAATTAATTTAAATGTTATATGGATTGATATAATTTATTGAACTAAACCATAACAACATTTTTCCCTTATTCAATATTGCACCACCTACCTCTTCTCTACTATTAAATGTCCTATACTCGAAGGTTGTCCGGTAGAAATCGTTTCCAGCGATAAGACCGTCGAAATCGCAAGCAAATCGCCTGCGGTATTTCTGGACCGATACGAGCTGCAAACCTTCAATAAAAGTACAGCAGCGCACCTGTGAATCCTTTGACGTGGCAGGTGTCCATGTGCGGTAATCGCTTACCATTAGGTGATACATCTGCTCGCCTGCCCCCTATATCATAGAATTAATACTAAAAGTCTGTATTGCCTAGTACTTAAGTTGTGTATTTTGTGCAATAAAGTATATCTATCTATTGCACCGAAATTGCGGGTATGGTATTAGTACAAAAAGTCGATCCTATCACTGGTAGCACTACCGTAAGTGTCGTAAGTGAGTGTAAAGGTTGTCCGTACAACCTTTGAATATAGGATAGGAAAGAAACAACGTATTGGCTATAGGATAAAAATACATACTTATATAAATAATACCCTCCAACCGATTACGGATACGACGGCCAATCTCAACGGATCAGCCACGTACGCAGGATATATTAAAGTAATTTTAATGCCGTTTTGTTCCAATTGTCAATGAGAAAAGTAAGGTTTTTTCAAAGAAAGTTAATTCAGCATCAAAGCAATTTAATTTTTTTATTTCAAAAGATTGCAGGAATCAGGTCTATTTAGGTTAACCACTTTCTGCTGAACTAAGCAGAAGTAGGAAGATTTTATTCATCATTTTCATCATCATTTCAGCCAATAGACGTCCTCTGCTGGACATAGGCCTCCCCCAATGTTCTCCACACAGATCGGTCCTGTGCCGCCCGCATCCAATAGATTCCCGCGATCTTCACCAGATCGTCGGTCCACCTTATGGGGGGCATGCCACGGCTGCGACTTCTTGTACGTGGCCTCCACTCGAGGAACTTTCCGTACCACCGATTTTTTTTTTACTAGCATAGTATAAGAGAGTTGGTAGCTTGGTGGTAACTCCCTTCCTCATTGGGTGTCATCGTCCCGCGGTCACACTTCGGACAGTTGCGATTAAAAGTACCTATCCATATAATCTCTCCAACCGATTACGGCCACAGCCACGTACGCAGGATATATTATAGTGCTCAAGTGTGTGCGCGAACACATGTGCACTCTCTATTGGTTTACCCTGATATTCCGAAGCTGACATCAGCGTAAAACGACTGGAGAGAAACGGGTGCAGTATCAACGGCTTAACGTGCTTTCCCATGTACGAGAGTACAAGACCGCCAACTTCCAGACTCCGGGCTGACACTAAAAATATCTTACCAAACACTTAAGTACAAGGTTTTGGCCCGGGGATCGAACCCGGGACCTCTTGCTTAGCTGTCGCTTTAAATTGCAACCCACCAACCATTACGCCACAAAGGCAGTCACTAATACTTGTATCATCCTCCTGCTCTTTTCCCAGTTTATCTGGGGTCGGCGCAGTATTTCTTCCTTTTCCATACGTTCCTGTCATTCGTCATCGAATCACCCACCCCTTCTTCATCATCACTAATACTTATATAAATAACATGTTTCGTAAAAAGCGCCCTCTGGGTTGTGGTTTTCCTTCCTGCGGGCAACACTAGCTCCGCGTCGTATTTTACATCAGTTCTGTCATGGCGAACGTTTTCTTTTATCACGCGTCTATAGTGTTTAGTAAAATATAGTGTTTTGAGGCCTGGGACCTATTGTTTAGCATACGAGCAATGCATTAGTTATTATAAATGAGTGATTCGCAGCGGTTTTCGGGAGACACCCGTGCTGAAGAGGTTATGTGAACTGGATTCATTTGCGTCTTTACGATTTCGTAATAGTGAAATTGGTGCTGGAAGTCTGGTTCTGTGCAGTTACCTGCAGATCGGGACATCTGGATGGATAGAGATTGGCCGGGGCTTAGGGAGACTTGCGCAAGTTCAGGGGCTTCGTCTAAGGGCATCCATTCGTTCTATTCATATCATATTCGAACTGGAGGTAAGCTAAACATTTATGTTACACGTCTACATATATAAATAAAGTTCAAGTTTTCCACTGCACGTACTTAATAATTTGTGAAACATTTGGGTGACAAAAGAATCCCAAACATAACATAAATAATAATAAACCATAATTAATGCTTTGAATACAATTCTGTTTGTAGTTCTAATAATCCTAGCTGGCATTGACCATGACGAACGGCGATTTCACGGGGCGCGCGTAAGAAGCGATCAATGATACATTGTGCTGCCATCTGACTCAGTGCTCCGGATACGGATGTAGGGCTGCGGCCTCTCCCGGAGCTTGGAAACTGCTATGGAATACCTAATCGGGACTCGTATCTATTAACGTCGGACTATAAAACGTTTGTCACGTCAACACGTCAATTTGAACTTTCTTGCTTTAGCTTACAGTAGAGAGTTAATTAATTTAATTAGAAAACACGTAATAAAATTTGCTTTAACATCATCAGATTTGTAAGTATGATCATACATTAAACATAACAGGTCGATAATACTTGATAAAAGTCTAGTCTAGTACTTGGTAAAAATAATGCATACCTATTATTGTTCAAGCCCATACATAGGAAGCAAGAAAATGACTAAATGTAAGAGAAAGAAGAATGATCATTCATTCATTTATTCTTGTTAGTACCTAAATTTATTTAGAGATTTCCTGTAATGAGATAGAATAATTCTCTTTGAAAAGTTAGATCTGCACCCTCCCTGAGTGCTATTGGTTTAGTGATTATGAAGCGGTAAACCATTTGGTATGTCGTATATGCAAATTTGGTTGGTACGATTTGGTTTTCTATGAATAGTTTAATGTTACTTGATGATTAAAGCGATGGTTGATGGCACTTAAGTAAAAAATCAGCATTTCTCCCAGCATTTTCCTTGTACTGCGGTACATTTTAATAAGAACTTAACTAATGATATTAAATTTCTCACTCACATTCGCCATACCAAGATCTTCCACTAGACCAGGTGGTATAAGGTCCCAATAAACCATCTTAGATTGTTGTGCGTGCAAACGTTGCTTGCGCGATTTAGTTTTCATTTATATGGAAATTAGTTCAGCGCCAGCTGTTGGCATATGGATTGTAAATGCTTGATAGCGGTTTAATGACAAGAAGAGATGGAAAATGGCGCCACACTTTAAAATCCGCTTTCAAAAGCTCCCCTCCTTACATCCGTATTTCTCCCAGCATCCTTCTACGGTAACGCACATGGGAAAACCTAGCTTGCAGAGGTGGTACTCTGAAATACAGATGCGGCCTTGTTCACGGGATGAGTAATTTAGTAATGAGATCGTAATGAGATTACATTTCTGACTCACGTCACCGTACAATAGTCCCGTGATGCGATCACCCACGCTTTTTGCCTAAAGATCCTGGAGCAAGTGATTAGGCAATTTTCGTTATAAACGCAAGTAGGTATATGGTTTATGATGGTGTTTATGACGCATGCCTAAACAAATGATACGACATTGGCATTTGAAAAAGTTCAAGTCGTCTTCAAAATTTTAGAAACTTGAGATGATGTTGAATATACCTTTACAATTTCAACCTAACTTACCAATTGTTTAAAAATAGTTTTCAATTTTACAGTTGTGATCAATTTAAATCATTTTACGGCGCTAGTTTTGTTGAGGTGTCGCATTAACTTTCAAATATTTAGCAATGCTTGGAAATCTAGAGCAGAATTTTAGGGAGTTTAGATTTTAAAAAACATGGCGGATGTCGTATAACCACACAAAAATATATTTTTGCGATATATATTTTGCGATATAGATTTTAGACAATAATATCACAAGCACGAGAATTGGGCTAATGTGATACAAAGATGATAACAGTAATCGAAATAAATAAGAGAAAATGTAATAGTTCGTTTTTCATTGTAAATTACAACATTTATTTTTAGTAGTAGATCTGTGGTAGTAGACCGATGCATTTTGTTATAACAGCTAGAATCCCCTGTCCCGATATCTACTTAAGTGTGAAGAGCCTTTAGTTATAGTCCGTAAAAAACACCATCATTTTGGTATCGTTTTTCGCTTACTTTGTTTTTTATTTATTTATTATGATTCCATCACAGGTGGCACAACCTTAAAAATAAAACTTAAAATCTAAGAATACATAGGAGATCACAGCTTGCTTTGAAACACATTATTTGGTGGTTCCCTCATAGCATCTTTTTAGAACTATTTAATGCAGGTAACTATGTAATGCTAATCATTTTTATATAAAAGTTACAAATATTATTTATTTGTAAATTTTATGTACTTATTATTGTTGATCTAACATGCTAAATGGACTTCATTCAGGATACCTATTATGAGGTTTTCGGGATATAAACGATAAAAAATAACGGTGTATAATAAAGCATTAGATAGTTTAAACACAATCTCGGAGGTTCCCTCAACGGTTATGGTGATAGGTTGTCTAAGTTTGGAGCGAGTCCTTTATATGTTCGGCTTAAGCGTTACGATTTATTGTATCTACATAAAATAATTCATTCCTCTATCAATTCTCCCGAACTTCTCTCGTCATTGACTATTAACACCCGATATAAGACGCGCTCACCAAATGTCTTTGCAGTTCAAGTGTTCAAGAACAATACTTCATTTTACAATCCCATCGTAAGAATGTGTCGAACTTACAATGAATTGTCTCGTAGTTGCAGTGGGGTGGATATTTTCAATAAATCCTCTATCTTTAAGAAAACTATTACAAACATTCTCAAGGCTGAAATGTCCTCGGCTTTGCTCGAATAATATAATTTGTAAAATATATATGTATGTATAATGTCAGAGTTAGTTAATATGTATCTGTAATTTTGTATTTTATTGGATTAATACACAAGCATGTTTTGTGCACTATTTATAGATTATGGTCTAGTATGTAAGTTAGTTTTATAAGTTATGCCATTGTCACGATCATTATCTGTTTGTATACCGAATTTATATAAATACATAAAGTTGTCATAGTTTTTTTTATTGCCGTCATGCATAATATGCATTTTATTACAACGCCAATATGCGGTCAGTTAATGAAATACGGCTGGAGTAAAACATTCCACTTGTTGGTTACTTTTTAATGATTCACAACATTCTGACGTTATTTCGGTAGGTACGAGTAGATCATCGGACTGATGGAAGTTTTATGGGTGGTTTTTTTTTTTTCATTTTTATAAGGTACACAGAACAGCCTTACAACAAATACATGTTTAACAGGGTAAGACTTAATAAGCATAATACAATTTTTGGCTGTAACTCCACCAGTATGTGTACACAACATGGGAAGCGAACATTAAATTATATTACATCTATAACATGAAATTAGCAGTACCTAATACTATATAAAGTTACATTAAAACAAATAAAAAGTTACATGAAAAGCTTAGATATTATTAAATAAAACGAATCCGATAAGATAATATAAACGTTGATAAATAAATATAAATACATATGCACAATGATTATAATATAGATAAATATTGTTATATGCTTTCCTGACTTCAAAGTCAAGGACACAGGTTTCTTACAGCTGTTAAGATAAAATAAAATAATTTTATTAATTATAATAATTCTATTTGAAAACCCAAACTGAATTCGGTTATTTTACAGTTATGCTCGGATCGTATCAGAAATGATGACAATCGCAGGAGAACTAAGGTCACTGACATAGCCCGAAGAATTACGTACTTCAAGTGGTAATGGGCAGCGAGGAGAACAGACGGCCATAGGGGCGGAATGGTCCTCGAGTGGAGGCCAGGTGTAGGAAGTCGAAGCCGGGGCAGCCCTCAAGGTGGACCGAGGATCTGGCGAAGGTCGCGGGAAAGTAACTGGGGAGTTGCTTGCCAAATCTTCTCGACCAGAAACAACTTTCCGAGCCGGTGGTAGAATCGCATTATGTTTATTTATTTATTTTTTATGTATCGGCATATTATATGTAATTACATATAAATTTTTATTATACTTTTAAACAGTTTCAAAAAATGTTAATGTATTACGATTTGTAAGTGCTGTGTACAAGCCTATGCAAATAAAGAATCCTTTGACTTGGCTTGAAGCCATCGGCGGCACACCTTTAGCTTGGTATCATCCACTCGCTCTCATTTTTTTATTATCATAACAATAAAATTAATTTGACACTTGACCTATACTGAAATCATTTGTCGTTTGTAATCGAAATACTAAAATCATAACTTCCTTTTAGCTGTGTATGTGTAACAGAAAGAAAAATTTGCATTACCAAATAAGGGAAGCCGTTAGAGTAAACCGTTAGAGTTAGCTAAACCAATAGTAAAACAGTCATCGGAAAGACCACCGATAAACTGCAGCCTGATGATGCGTTTGAGAAAAATGACGCTTGCGCATCGATGAAGAATGTCACGTCTCAATTTTGAAATGTATTAGCGTTTTCTGCTCTTCAAAATAAGTTTTCGATTTCTCAAAGGAAGTGCACGCATTCTCAAATGAGATGAATCACTGATGTTGGGCATCATAAAAGTATGGAAAAATAAAACTGGATGGATCTATTGATCTACATGCTTAAGTATTATATGCATATGCGATATAATGATTGGTTACTAAAGGCAATTTTACTTCACCTGGCCAATGGATTTTTACCCGACCACTGCGAAGCAAAAAGGAGGGATATGATTTTGACCTGTATGTGTATATGGTTGTTCATCTGTTCCCTCATAACTTCTAAAATAAGAATCATATTTGAACAAATGAGGTGTCGCTAAAAGCGTCTTGATTGTCTTATGGTTATAGGTGACATGACGTCACATTGAATTGACTACAGCGTCCTCTAGGGGACTTAGAGTAAGGAACTAAAAAAAAATGCTTGAAGGTATTAAATGAAAGAGCTTTTTTTGCACATTTCAAATATATGTAAACATATGTAATTTAATTTATTAATTTAAAATATGATCAAAATAAAGTTTAAAAATCCGACTACCAAAAAACACGCTCTAAAAACTACGAAACAAGAAAATTGTCTGTGTCGAAATTATTATGCCGTATTGCCCTGGTCGTATGCCACCTACTGTAGCAAAACAGATTCATTATATTAATAAAATAAAAGCAATGTGGCATACGACCACGGTGATACGGCATAATAATTTCAGAAGAGCCAATTTTCTTGTTAACTCTTAAGTCTACGAACCTATCTAGACCATTCAATATCATATGGTTTGCTGTTTGAATCTGTCAATTTTTATTCACAGTTTTTTTAAAGTTCAATTCATACTAAAAAGTAAACAGTGCAAAAAATCTAAAATAAACAAACACGAAAGTATGTACCTAAAAATGCATGTTTTCTTCTCCTTGATGTAGGTAGGTACTACCTTTTTTTTATAATAGAAATCATTGTAAAATCTGTCTACTGTATATGGTTCGTATATCTATATTATCATTATGTCATTTTTATTTCTTTCACATTATAAAATCATATTAAGCAAACGCAATAGCAGCTATAAAAAAAACTAACTTTATTTTTTTAATACTTTTATCGTTCAAAAATTATTTTATGTAGTAGTAGTGTAGCACTTAGTGATTAAGATGTTTTATCTTGAGTTTCAGATTTTATATCAGTGTAGATATCATTATAAATTATGATAGATCTATAGTATGGTAGAATTGTATAATTCTAATTTTGGTTCAGGTTGATGTCCATGAGCGGCGGTGATTGCTTACTATCAGGTGACCTGTTCGTCGCCTCTAGCAAAAAGAAAATGCGATAACAAGCCACGGCGCAGGCTCTTATTATCGGTAGCGAAGTCTCACTTTTGGTCGCTGCGCCAAACCAGTGAATTAAATCGACCCAGTACAAAATAAAATCTCTACATTTAACTTGAAAACAAGTCAATTCAGAAGCATAAAAAAGACCTTTGCTTTAGTCATGATTGGGGTCAAAGTACTTACTCAAAAGGTAAATAAGGAAGACAAAGTTGTGAATTCATTTACTACTTTTCCTTATAGTGAGTAAATTCCTGAGACCCAATTAGAGTTAATTCGTAAAGATTTACCTTTTACTCATGCCCGCTACCTAACATAGAAATACAACAGAAACATACATGACTGGTAGAGACCCTGCCTCTTACGCCAAAGGTCGTGGGTTCGATCCCCACCCTGGACAAACATTCCTGCGATGAACACTTGTGTTTGTTTGGTGTCTGGGTGTAATATATATATATTTAAGTATATATTTGTGTTCCTCTGTTGTCTGATATCTGTAACACAAGTGCTTAAGCTACTTAGTACAGGTCAACGTATGAGATGTTGTGAGAATTATATACATAGAACTACACTACATAACCTTTTATTCGCTATTTTATTTTATTTTACCAGTTTTTGGTTGTTTAACAGAAATGCAAGTGGGTAATGTTAAGAATGAAAAAAGTTACTAAATTACAAACAAAACTAACAACGTATTTTCCACTCTTAGAAGAAGAAACATTGAAATTGATCAAGGCATCTGACATTATCAGGAAAAAAATAAATTAAATAACATTTGAAAAAAAGTCATCATTCAGTGCTCGTTTCAATTTTGAAACTGGAGTGTTGAATAAGTCAATGTCAATGCTATACTTTTCTTGTACCCCATGATATAAAATAAGATCACCAAGACAGTAATAACTTACCATAGCTTTTGTGCAATAAATAGTAGATATCAATCTATCAAAAAACGTTTTTTTTTTACATTATAGCAGACAAACGAGCAGACGGCTCACCTGATGGTAAGTAATTACCGCAGCCAATGGACATCTGTGACACCCGGGGCATCACAGATGCGTCGCTGGCTCTTTTAAAGGAGGAATAAGCTCTTTTCTTGAAGATCACCGAGTCGTATCTGTTCGGAAACACCATCGTTGGTAGCTGATTCCATAGTTTTATTACGCGCGATAAGAAGTAGTGTGAAAAGCGCACTGTGGTGGAATAAAATCCATCCAAGTGGTGTAAGTGAAATTTGGAGTTCTGGCGTGATGTACGATGGTGAAAGTCTGCAGCTGGAATAACTCCGTACAGCTCCTCGGAACACTCCTCATTGTAGATGCGATAGAAGACACATATCGATGCTACATCTCTACGCAATGACAGAGGATCAAGCGTGTCGGAAAGAGAGCCTCGTCGTCGATAATTCTGACTGCCCTGCGCTGGATACGGTCTAGCTAGAGGAAGAAGCTGATACTTGTTTTGTTCAACACCAATCCTATTTATAGTCTAAAAGAGGTCAACGTATGAATAAAATGCCTGTCTCTATCTCATAAACAGCGATATCAAACCACAAACAATAAAAATAATCTACATTCAAAATGCATACTAAATTATATAACACAATCGTTACATTATAAAACGGCCCGTTTTCCGCGCGGCGTAACCTTGACTCGCGTACGCGTATTTCGCGTCACGCTCTACGTCATCCTATGACGTCACGCCGCGTCACGATTCTAGTGATGTGATGCAATTCAAGTAAACTTTCAAGTAGCTTGAGTCATTTGAGCTCTTTTTTTGTACTTGAGTGATTGATTATACAACTTAACTGTGTTTCAAGAACAGTTTTTAAAGTTATAACTCTATAGTCTTATATCTACGCACATTATTAGCTCATAATGCATAATTCATTGCTACATTAGCAAAAATTGAAATAGGTACTTAACCAATAAATCATTTTTGACTATAATCCTAATTTTCACATTTCAGTCAGGTAAAAATAATAATTATAAACAATATATCATACATTGCCCTGATCCCATACTAAATCAATTGTGTTACGAATATCAGACAACAGAGGTATTAAAATGTAATAAAATTGAAATAAAATACTTAGATACATAAATTAGATATTATACCCAGACACCTCGTCAAACACACGTGTTCATCACACGAATGTTTGTCCAGAGTGAACGATTAAGAAAACTTATTACAGAAGTAAGTCACAATAGTACTACAAATTGACTCACGCACTCGAGAAAAAACATGCCTACATCACTACATTCTTCACGGAACCGTGCTCTACGTCACACACCATACAATACCCATTGCCATGCATCTTTTCAAACCTAATTAAATCCAATTTATGCTTTACACTCCGTCACTTCTAATACTAAGAACAAGCAATGGTCCCGACCTCATTAGAATGAGTATACGTAGGTCCTGATGAGACGTTTGACTCAGTGAAACGTTTCCTAACGTGTTTTTCCCCACTGGAAAATGATAGGATCCTGGAGTCACAAAAGATACAGATATGGTTTAATTTATCACAGGATCCTTTGTAATTGAATGATTCATGTTGTAGTCAATTTGACTGACTCAGAGTTATGTTACCACTCTAACAATTAATAGGCCTAATTCAAGCTCGCATTTACTAGTTTGTGTTGAATATACGAAGGCTCATAAGCTAATGTCGAGCCAAACTAATAAGCCACATTTGACATTTCTAAATTTTAGCTTCATTCTCTATGAACCTACTAAAACTTTGATTAAAGTGAATGAATGATATGTTTTTTTTTATACAAGAGAGGTGGCAGACGAGCAGACGGATCACCTGATGGTAAGCAATTCCGCCGCCCATGAACACCCGCAACACTAGTGGAGTCACAAGTGCGCTGCCAACCTTTTCCCCTTCCCCCCCAATGGGCCTCCGGTAACCTCACTCACAAGGCGAAACACAGCGCAGGCGCTGCTTCATTCCGGTCTTCTGTGAGGCAGTGGTATCACTCCGGTCGAGCCGGCCCATTCATGCCTAAGCGTGGCTCTTCCACATTTAAAATGTGACAAATGTGAATCGAATACAATAATAGTGGAAAAGAAGTTATTAGTAGGTACTTTTAAAAGAATAATGTGAATCAAAATTATTGAAAAGAAAGAGGAAAGTAGGTACCGATCCTAGATATCGATCCGCGGCCAGTTTATTTCTTTTTTCTCGTAATCAAATCGCTTATATTGTGTGCCATATATATTTTTTTCTTTTTACAAAGTTATTAATGTATTTATATTTTATTTTTAAATAAGAGAATATTACGTTTTATTTTAGTCAGAATGTGGATTTTTATTTATGGATGAATATTCCTACACGATTAACATTGTATTCGTTCGATTATTTGGGGTACATCACTAGAACTTAAAAATATAACATATAAAATTGTACCGACGTTCAATTCTCTAGAAAAGTATTTTTTTAATAAGTTTATAAATAGTTTAACAGCAAATCTAGAAATTATCTTTTTCGCTTAGAATAATAACAAGACTAGAAGGATAGTTTCCTTACTGCTGTCACCTCCAATTTGAAGCACAAATTTGGTTTTTCAAGTTGGTACTACGTACGTAGTATCAACATAAAAATGCTAATTAATGTTACCAGTCACAACATATTTCCCTAACACATGGGAAATGGTTATTGCAGTAACTGTACTGTTTTTAATAGAACCTAGAACAACGCTTACAAGTATCTACCTAACTGTGATTATAAAATTAGTTGGCAAGTTATGTTTTGATATTTATGATGCCTTGACAATACAATAATGAAGAAGAAATAAATAAATAAAGAGCTTACTTACTTATTTTAATGGTTATCAGGGTGAGTTTTAATTCGTGTAAAATGTGGATCCGTGTATTGCACTGTCAGAAACACATCAATTTACATAAATCTTAAAATTATTATTAAATGAATAAACCAATTGCATAATATTCTTGCTTATTTATTTATTAACATATAAAAGTTCTCAGTTCTACTCAAGCTAATTTATGTTCATGGACAAGCAGATGACAATAGCAGTACTTTTAACACATATAAAAAAAAATTAAATCGCTAAAAATACAAACTTACAGAGATATTTACAATCAAAGTTTCAAGTAAAAATACAGATAAAAAAACCGATAGTTTTTCCCGCACTTTCAAAGATTCAACTTTGAAACTACTTTAACTTCGTCAATTACAGCTTTGAAATAATGTTTAGTACTTATAACTGTACGTAGGTACATTACGTATTTATTTTTAATATGTTATTTTTTACAGTTTTATAGCCTTGCATTTCCAATTTTAATGCCCTTGCCACTGTATCTGTTTCTTCAAATAGTTTCTCTTTGAGGCCGGCTTTGAGGCTCTCTGTGTGGAAATAACGTTTATTTTTATGTGATAGTTGGCAGACGAGCAGACAGAACACCTAATGGTAAGAAATTGCCGCCGTTCAGTGACACTCGGTTGAGTCACAAGTGCAAACGTTAAAAAAAGGAGGGTTGTTATGTCACATTGTGTGGAAATAAAGTTTGTTTTTATGTGATAGTTGGCAGACGAGCAGACAGAACACCTAATGGTAAGAAATTGCCGCCGTCCAGTAACACTCGGTGGAGTCACAAGTGCTACCAACCTTTAAACCTCCCATTCCCGGATTGGGCTTCCCGTACCCGCACTCACGCAGCGAAACACAGTAGAGACACTGCTTTACGCTGTAAACATCAGTAGCAACCGATTAAATTAATTAGTTGGAGCAATGAAATCTTACAAAAGTTGAAATGGGGAAATTATTTTTTTCATTATCAGGCAACACTGAGCATTTTAATAAATCGTTTGTATTTTTAGCTTATAAAACACAACATACTATGAAATATTGAAGGTTTATCTGTGAAAAGTGATGTTATTACACTTCTTATGGTTTTCCGAATCATTGTGACAAAATTTGACCGCACAAATCGTCATAGTTAATTAATTTTCGCGAGATGCGTTTGACAAGCATTGACATTGACGACTGCGGAGCGATCCGGGCGTCTGGAGCCGTACGGCTCCGTTTGACTTGCGTCAAACAGTGGGCACAGACTAGGTTTCTAGTCTTGTTATTATTCTATGCTTTTTCGTATTTATTGAAATAAAAACAAACACAAACAGCAAACACAACTTTAAAAAGTTAAGAATTTGTGCTTTTTTATCTTAACAAGATTGGTAAATTCAATGACCGTTGGAACAAGGTTACGTTGTCGAATTGAGTTGAAGTGTCAAATGTGGCTTTTTATTTTGGACCAGTGCTATTACGTATGTGTGTAAAGTATTAAAGAAGGATGCATGTATCGATAAGTATCTCTATAGGTTGGTTGTCAGTTGTCACTCAAAAATATGTCAAAGCCGTGCTATGTAATGTAATGTTTCGTCTGTCGTATTTTATACAATAAACGAAATTAGCGCTTCAAATCCTCGGAGTTTGACTCTGCCCCAACAGTTTGTAATAAAAGTTTTTGGCTGAGCTTAAATGGAAAGTGAAAGTGGATCTCAGACTCACCGTTCGGGTAGCCATGACGGCTATTTTGCGGTCTGAGGTTCTACAGGTGACTCGCTTGCTCGTTTGTCGCGTCTCGCATAGAAAAAAAAAGTTTTGCCATGAGCACACAGAAACAGAGTAAGCGAAGGTGCCGGGGGCCCAACCGGGAAAGGGGATTAAAAAAGTTGCCAAATGTTTAAGCTGAAAGCGAATAATTAAATAAATAGTAGGTATTCAGGTGTGCCGAGTTTCGAACTATCCGTAATTGTTAAAATTTTAGGGTCTTATTGGTAAATGTTTGATAACCAAAACGGTGCTATAAACCAGTTTTCATTATTTTGTATGAAAATATTCTCTTTCAAACGTCAAAACTGCTCTACAATACCATTTTACCTGTAATCCATTCAGTATGTAAAGGTGAATAGGATAGTTAAAACTCTGATGCCATCAATCCTTTACTAGCAAGTTCATGATTATTCCGGAATAACGATAGCTCTTACCATCTTATTACAAAACGTGATCTAAAGTTATTACTGTACTAAAGTTCATTCCATCCCATTCCAACAGGCAATGTTAAAAGGGGCTGGAACGAATTTAGTTCTGGAACTATTGTTAGATCGCGAATTGTAATAAGGGGGTTAATGTTTTATTACAAATTTTTGACTAACCATAGACAACTTAGTACCGCAAGATAGTGTCAAAATTGATCGAGTCATTCAATCATTCGTTCAGTGACGTTTTGTTTTACTTAACCTTATTTTGTTGTCTGAAGCAAAATTAATTATGAAATGTTTTTGGCAACAATATATTAAAATACTGTATTAAGTAAGGTGTCCAAGTAATATGTTAAGGAAGTGCTTCAATTTTTGAGATTAAATCCAAAAAAAATAAGTTTACTACTTTTTCACAAATAACTCACCGTAAAACGGAATGAACTGTCATATGAATAAACTGTCATTGTCAGTGAATGATACCTTGATGTTATTTTTTAGTACTCATTTAAAACTGGGAGTCCGGGTGTTTATATTAGTATTATAGTTGATATACTAACTAACGTTAAACTTAGTTTTGTAATAATGTTTAATCTAGTTCTTCAATTATTTCTAGTACTAATCCCACTACTTATTTTAAATCACGTTTTGAAATAAGAGGGCTAGTACCTAGCTAAAATTTTTAATTCATTTGGGGAAAGTAATGCGGGGTTCCCTACACTATAAATACTGTTATAATCGCTTAATAATCTCATAAAACCCACACCTTCCTGACACACCTAATTATTTTTATCCTCATTAACCATAACAGTAATAGAATGTGATATACATATATATGCGAACTTCCCGTCCCTATCGTCCAGATATTTTTCCTTAACGACAAAATCCAGGGTATTCCGATACCTTTTGAGTTAAGGATATCGATCCAAATAAATTTTGAATCAATTTAAATAAAAGTTGGAAAAAATAATAATCTAACTGGCAGGTATAATATTTAATATTTCACATCACCAGAAATGTTGGTATAAATAATATAAGTGTTTGCCGAGCTACTGGAGTCCCGAAATTATTTAAAATGAATCTGGTTTAATAGCTAAAAAAAGATAAATATTGAGTAATAATTATGTAAATAAAATTAAATTAATCAAATTACTTATCAATTGTAAATTTTAAATTTTGAATGACATTTGCACATCGACTCATCGATAGAATATGTTGGAATTTATTTATTTATGATCACTTGTAACCATATTCTGACAAATAAACAATTACTTACTTACTAAAAATAAATTTATTGGCATAACTAGGTGTGCCATAAAAAAAAAAAGTGCGCTTATTTTTTTTAAATTGTGCATAAACAAGCATAATGCAAGGGAATAAAACCAAAAAACAAGTAAGTAAATAAAATTGGCTTTACATTCTGCCAATCAATACAGTAATTATTACTAACTATAAAATGTCTCTAAGAAACCTACTCCTACTCTTTGGAAACCTTTCACGACAGACGAGTGTAACGTCTGTCGTAGCCTTAGTACCGAACTTAGCATACAACTACTTTTGGTGTTGTGGATATTTTATATGATAAATGAGTGTAATAAATTTTATATATAGTATTAAATGTATCGATTGGTGGAGCAAAATTTTCCATATATTTAGTTTTTGAAGACTCCATTGGTGTCGCAGGTGTCCATTGGGCGGCGGCAATCGCTTACCATCAGGTGATCCGTCTGCTCCTCTGTCACCAATCACATAAAAAAATGAGGAGTAGTATCCTGAATATTTGGTACTATTATGAATATTATGTTAGACTCCTACGCCAAGACCTAAAGCTTCTCAGATAAATTTTATCCTTAATAATGACTAATTAGTGGAATTTATTGGTAAAATAACCAATATTTATTATAAATTTATTGGTTCGATTCCCGTGCAATACAAGCATAATAAAAGGAAATTATGGAACTTTTTTCTTTTAAGGCAGAGGAATGGTTCTAATTTCCCTTCATGTCCCATATATTCATGCGTACGTGCGTGCGTATGCGTAACTGGTTCTTTTCTTATACGAGTACAACATTATTTTTTACATCGGTCTAATAATTAGAACGATGTAAAAAATATTGTTTTACCTAATCCCGTAGCTCTTATAATAGGCCAATACTAATATTATAAATGTGAAAGTGTGTGTGTCTGCCTGTTTTTCTGTCTTTCGCGGAGAAACAGAGCGACGGATTGACATAACTTTGTTGAAGGGATGGAGAGTGACATAGGCTACTTTATGGCAAACCGGATCCCACGCGTGCGAATAAAGCCCTTCAGCAATGATCAGCTATATATGCGTATAAAAATCAGCTGTTCCATATAAAATAAAGTATACATTTGGTGCAGTAATGTACGAGGGCTAACGTAAAAGTAAATTTTATCACTTTCAAGACGATTAGCGCCATCTAGCGTGGAGTAGCAAATTCAAACTTAAATAAAGTAATCTCAGTTTTACATAAGAAAAAATATTATTATGTTACATTTATTGATTGATTAGTCACAATAAATTTAAGACCTTACTATTTATTTAACAATTAACGGTTTTAAATATTTTCTAATTCAAAGTTTTCAATGCTACTACATCCGTACAGCGCCATCTATCAGTGAGTAGAAATACTATTTTGCATCACAAAGCACGCTAAAGTTGTAACCAATTCAATAGAACCATAAATTGAACAGAGATCTCGCTAACATCGTGAAAAAAGTAGGGCTTACTGTTAATATTGGTGTAAATGTGCCCAAAGTAATTAGAATGCGCCCATGGGAGGCCCATACATGCGTGATGTGGAACTTGTGTGATATGTACGAACAACCATACATCAAAAGGACACAAAATTGAAATTGACATTTCAGGCAGTGCATTTCATCCGAAAGCTGAAAAAGGGAACCTACTAGCAACACTGATATCACGCGACAAGCTTTACATCATTTATGATTTGAGTGATGTAAATTAAAATGATAAAAAAAGTTTAATTGTTTCAAAAATGTTTTTGTGCCATTTTTTTCTATACAAGCTTTTATTAAGTTTCACCTGTCTCGATGTTTTTTGTCTGTAATGGAATCTTTCAAGTTAAATTTCATTCAAGATAAAAGATAAGGAACGTATTTAGTACAAAAGTGGTACTTTTTTATTACCCGAAGATAATTTGCCAATGTCAAGAAGATACCGAACTTATAGAGAATAAGTAGGTAGTCAACAGTCGAAGTCGTCAAAGTCACAGTCACTCAATAAAACGCCGGTGTTTTACGTTTTAACGACCTACGGATTCAGCGGATATCACTCTAAAAGCAATCGCGGGTCTTAAAATTCAAAATAAATTCAAAATATCTTTATTTGCATAGGCTTGTATACATACAGCACTTTCAAATCGTCATACATTAGAAATTATAAATATTTATTTGTTAGTATAATATACATGGAATTACACATATAATGTCGATACATACAATAAACTAAGAAATGAATAAACATATTTAATGTGTTTCTACCACCGGAATCGGAAAGTTGATTCTGACGAGAAGATCCGGCAAGAAACTCGCCAGTTACTCTTTTTAATCGCCAAAAATTTTAATACAATGTTATTTTTACTATATTACTCGCATAAATAAGTCGATTTTATGTCCAAAAATAAATATATCCATTACAATATCTAAGGTGTAGGCGAACAGTTTATCATTTCCACAAATTCTTGTCATTTAAATAATCATCAACTGTACAATAGGCTTTTGCCATTAAATCATTTTTAATGTGTGTTTTAAATTTAGGCATTGGTAAGTTAACAAGCTTTTGTGGTAACTTGTTAAATATTTTAATACTCATTCCGACAAATGAATTACCAACCTTATGAAGTCTGAGATTTGGAACAGCAAGCCTATGTTTATTTCTGGTGTTCAGGCTATGTTTATCAGATTTTTTAGGAAAAAAATCCAGTTTTTTATAAATATACTTAATACAGTCAAAGATGTACTGTGATTCTAATGTTAAGATGTTAATTTCTGTGAACAAATTTCTAAGTGAGTCCCGTGGCCTGAGTCCGTATATGGCCCTGACAGCTCGCTTCTATAGAACAAAGATAGTTTGAATATCAGCTGCAGAGCCCCACAACAGCAGACCATAAGACATACCACTATGGAAATAACTGAAATACACAAGTCTTGCTGCTTAAATATCGGTCAGATGTCTTATTTTTCGTACTGCACATGCAGCTGAACTAAGTTACGACTTTATGAGGTCTAAGCAAGTTGTCACGAGACATCTTACTCGACACACAAAAGCAGTGTTAAAAACGATATAATCCAACAATTCTTATTATTAGGATCACTTTGCGGCACTTCACTGCACAAATAAACACCAAATTTGTACATTAAAGCCACTAGACACTAATTTAAAACCTTTGAATTGCATCAACCCATGCGGTTTGTTTTAGCCCTGCCCGCCGAATCCCTCAAAAGTGGTACTTATCGTAATTTAAGTATCACCTGAAAAGCTTTTGTGATGATGTGTGAGTGATGTGATCATTTAAAGGTAAGCCTTCAATTTAGTTAAATTTTGTTTTTAAAAATGTTTTTTTAAGTCACTAAAACCACAGATATTATAATACTAGTCTAAAAGTAGCAGGTAATCTTCTTCTTTCACTTTTTTATGTGATAGGTGGCAGACGAGCAGACGGATCACCTGATAGTAAGCGATTGCCGCTGCGTGGACACCCGCTACACCAGTGGAGTCACAAGTGCGCTGCCAACCTTTAAACCCCCCCCTTCCCCCGGCCCAATGCCTCCGGTCCCCTCACTCACACAGCGAAACACAGCACAGTGCTGCTTCACGCCGGTTTTCTGTGAGGCCGTGGTATCACTCCGGTCGAGCCGGCCGATTCATGCCTAAGCGTGGCTCTCCCACGGGGATGTTAGGTAGAAGATGAACATATTGATATTCTGATGGCAAGCGATTGCTACAGCCCATGGATACAGACAACACCGATGGGGTCACGAGTGCAAGTAAACCCCCCTTCTCTCCGGATTGGGCCTAGGATAAAAGAAAAGTATACCAGGAGCCCAATTCTCGAGCTCGTGATATTTATTTTCATACGACATATATCACGAAAACACAGTTTTTTTGTATGGTTTTCAGGTGATATCCGCCATGTTTTCAAAATATCACGATCACGAGAATTTGGAAATATGTTTCTCTAACTGCTCCTGCCATTCAAGTAATACCTTTAAGAATAAGAAATTTTTCATTTGAGGTGAAATCGATTACGGTTCACAAAGTTTCATGCCATAAAACTAACTATACAATACCTTTACGAGTACTTCTAACTATTGAGTAAACAAACGTGACTATTCGAACAACAATCAGTTAGCTGTAGCTAATTTTCCTCATAGTTCAATATTTTGCTCAAGGTTTTTCATATTTTCTTTTTGTCTCTACTTCAAAGTGTTTAAATAATAAATGAAAATTTCACAACATCATATACTTTGATCTAACCCCGAGATAGGTACACCACCAGTGTTACGGATAATAAAAAACTAAATTTCATTATAAACACATAATTTGACTAACAACTAATTAAATACAAATAATTTGCTTAATAAATATTTCTATATAATTTAATACGAGAATTCCATGATATTTGAGAGCGGTGGTAGGTCAGTGTAGGTACCTACGAGTAGGTTTATGAACGTGCCTAACGGCAACTCCGAACATGCATCTTAGATTTTTTTTAAATCTAAGTACATATACTTATGCATATTTCTACCATTACTTCGTCGATGAGGGAAAACATCGTGAGGAGAGTTTCGAATAGTTTCTAAAACGTAATCATGATTCAGTTGGTCTGGTTCTAAGGGTAGCAATAGTCAGGCTACAGTCGCTTCATTGTAATTACAAGTCTCACCAAATCCACGGTCCAAAAAGCACGGTCCAAGTGCAGGTACCCCGGGCTCTATACCGATGGATTTGGATGCAACTAAAAGACAATTTTAAGGCTACAATATTTCGTATACCGCTGTGACTACAATCGGCGTAAAGACACTTCGTTTAAATTCTTAGAATAATTTATATAAATACATTTTTTATTATAAATTCTAATATCTTTTGTAATCTTTCATTAAAATGTTTGACTTTTAGAATTTAAAATTAATTAAAAATTACATGTGGAAAAGAGGTCCAAAAGTCATGGTTATTTTTAAGGTGTTTACAAAAAAATCGAGAAAAAGCTAATTTGTGTTTTAAATCAGAACTTAGGTATATAATTTAATAACCATACATGGACCAGACCTTTCATTTGGCATATTATTTATTATTAGGTAAATCAATAAAAAACACCTTAAGGTGTTTGGTATTTATTATTAAATAACTATGCACAAATGCAGACCCAATATTTGTACGCGAAAAATTGATTCATGCTAAAAGTGGCAGCTTTTGGCGGTAATAAATTTTTCGCGTACAAAAACGGACACAACATTTGTGCATGGTTATTTAATAAATAGTATAAGTGTTTTCCGAGAGGTTGTCATCTCGAAATTGTTTAAAATAGATCCGGTTTAGTAGCTAACAATTAAAAACGAATGGTGTCGCTAGTTAGGCTACCCGTCGCCTTAAATGAGATGCTTTTATCGAATTTATCCACAATATTCTCCTGCTTCTAGTTTATTACAAGTTATGTGATCGTGGATACTATGTGCACCTCATCCATAAACACCCACTTCCACGGAGTGCTCCTACTCTGGCCACTCTTCAGCCGATGCCAGTCAGTAGTGCAACTTTATTGACTTTGTCTTTCAGTCGATGCGTAATCGGTAATAAAATAACTTAAACGCCATTTAAAACAACAAATTCAATTGAAAAATTTGACACATAAATAGTCTCATCATCATCAACCTATCGCAGTCCACTGTTGGACGTAGGCCTCTCCAATTGTTCGCCACTGTGATCTATCCATGGCTTCTCGCATCCAGCTCTTGCCAGCCATCCTGCGCAGATCGTCCCCCCACCTAGCCAGAGGGCGCCCTACATTACGTTTGCCAAGACGCGGTCTCCACTCCAGAACTCGTTTACCCCATCTCATCATCATCATATAAATAGTCTACAAAAAAATATACATAGGATGTTCATTACTTACTCCATAACAGACTATGACACCAAAGGGTGTAAAAACACCGGGTCGCGTCTGTAGGTATCTGTGGAACGGCGCTTGCGCACAAATTCTTTCCTTACGTGCTCGAAGGCTCCCATCGACTTAAGAGAATATACGAAATCTCAAAGCACTGCGTTAATATCGAAAAAAGATCACTATTATCATCATTTCAGACAGTAAACATCCACTGCTGGACATAGGCCACTCCCAAGGGATTCCCGCCCGCATCCAAGGGATTCTCGCAACCTTCACCAGATCGTCGGTCCCCTTGTAGGGGGCCTGCCACTGCTTCGACTTCCTATACGCGGCCTCCAATCGAGGACCTTTCTGCCCAACCGGCCGTCTTGAGGCATGCAACTCTTTGGGCTTTATCTTTGACCTTTTATTTGTTCTCCTGTGAATCTCATCATTCCTGATGAGATTCACAGGAGAACAAATAAACAAAGAGACTCCGAGCATAGCTCTTTCTATTTCTCTGGGTGACTTTGAGAAAAGATACAGGGGAAAAAATCACACAGATGTAAAAACACCGTGTATATTTCATGCGTCAGTAGAAAATATTCGGTCCTTCTGCCCCGTATTTTTGAACACATATCTAAAAAGTGCCTACATAGGTAGCTTCAAAAGAAGGGGAATAAGTTGAGCTCCTGATGGAACATTTTCATGGTATTAGTAGTAGCTCTGTAGCTCATGTATTCTATAACAATATGTCCTCATAGGCGCTTGTCTTGAAATGATCGAGTTATCTATAAAAAGTAATAGATAACTCGATCACTTAACATTTAACTAAAAAGGAAGGAATGGACTTCTCTGACAACTGAAGAAGAATAGCAGAGTTAAATAGGCCAGTTATAATCCACACTCGGAAGCATCATCGATTAGCTACGATTACCATCAGGTGAGGTTACGGCCAAATTTCTGGCTATTCACACAAACGCACACGCACACGCACACGCACACGCACACGCACACGCACACGCACACGCACACGCACACGCACACGCACACGCACACGCACACACACACGCAAACGCACACACACACACACAAATTAAAGCGAAAACTTTGATATTTTTGTAAGTATATTTTTACCGAATAAATTAGTAGAGAATTCTTCAAGAATTATAGGTAGGTACTTAATAAATTGTTAACGGTCACCGTAGGTACCCCCTCTGAATAATAGGTTTAGGCATTTTCAGTAAATTTAGTGTGAGCCATATTAATGATAGCATAGGGTGGGTGTAAAAGGCTACAAAAGTTACGTGACCTAGTTACAAACCTAACCTTGAGTAGGACAAAGTTATTAACAACTGCTCATGCCTGTAAAATTATACGTAAAAAGTCAATAACGACGACGTAATTTTCCGTAGCTTTGTATTTCACAGCAATAGATGAGCTGATGAAGCAGAGCAGAGGTTTGAAAAGAGTTCTTTATTCTCGGCAGCGGTAAGACTGTGCTCCGGCATTGTTGATGTCTATGAGTGGCGGTTACTATTTACCATCAGTTGGGCCGGATCCTCGTCTACCTACTTTTCGCAATAAAAACAAGCTATCAAGCAAACATTCATGCTGAACTATGGCTAATGACTGATATCTACCTTTTAAATTTCACTTTTTAAGCTCGTATCCTTTTTAAAAGTCCATTGTAGAACATTTTTGAATGTCAAATAATAGACAACATTTCAAAATTGCTAAGCTCATAAACAAAAAATACCAATTCTTTGTTTACTTTTCCGCTGCTCGAATATATATTTATTCATTTTTTATATAGCTTATTTACTGAGAAAAAAATTAAAAACTAAAAAACGTAAGATGACGTCATCGGACGGCAGAATGTAAAATATTTATTTGCTTAGCACATTATAGTTTTAAATTTACGTAATGCCAAACCCATGACATGTAACTGTCAAAAAAAAGACAACTTGTCAACGTTGAATGTATGAATGACGTTGACAATGTTGACACTAGTATTATTTACCTTTGACAGTAGTACCTTTTTTTTATTAATACAATGATAAGCAAAGGAATATCGCTGTATTCAGCCGTCCGATGACGTCATTTGGCGCTTATGTCTATTTAGAATAAAAAGAATTTCAATAATTATTTTATGCATGAAAATGGACAAATTTTGAAAAAAGAAAAAATATGGGTCCGTTCATTTTATGTCTATTTTCATATAAAAAAACAATATGGACATGTTAAAAATATGAAATGTTGTCCATTGTGGGATGGGGGTCCGAATAAAGCCAGGGATTTTCTGAATAAGTATTTTTATATTTACAATCTTTTAGCGTCGTCTTACACCGTCTTTACGTCGTCGGCCATTCGTCGTCTGTCCCACTCTCACACGTCATTTTAATTTATACATCGATCTCTTACACGTTCCTTGCCATGGATCTACCGATCACCAGTCCCACATAATTTATGGTAAATAACCGTACCAGGTCAGAAAAAAAACTTCAATAAAAATATTGTTTTCTCCATTAGGTAAACTTAAGCGTAGGAGTATCTGGCAAGGGGTAGTAACCATAAAATCGTCTGTCAATTGATGGATCGGATTTTTACGGTTCTTCCAAAGAAAATATAAAATTAAGCTTTATAGCGGCGGCCTTTTAAATTATTTTAGCGTGATAAGTTTCTTACCTAGTTGAGTAGGTAACTTAGAAAGTTAAAATGAATTAAGCTACTTGCCTAAAATGGCAATGTTCCCAGCGGTTGCATGTGGGCTGAGATAAAGGCGATAGTCTCATAGGCGGTTAAATTTCGTCTTTGGTGCCGTAACACTTTGTAGCGACGGCTTCGATTAAATCAATGATTTAATCTAAGCCTTCGATAGATACCTACATCTATTTTAATTTCATCCGGAAATCGTTGGTTTCTATTTGGGAGGGGAACAAAATAGCCTATAATTTATTTAATACAGGCTTGGCTAAAATAACCATCCGTTCAGCTTAGCTTAACGAGGTGTATAGGTCTGTGAATATTTTTTATTACTAAACGCTGTTTAAATGCTTACCTCCGTCCATAGTCTGAGCGTTAACGATAAGTCATCGTTTCAATCGAAGGTTGCGGAGAAAAAAATGTTAATTGCTCTTGTTAATTTTAGTTTATTCTTGTTATACACAGTTTCAGAAACAAATCCGGTATTATTGTAAGATCTTGCTGTAACACTTTTCTTCTGAATAAATGATTTGATTTGATACAAATTTCGAATATAAAGCAATCATTAGGGCATATCTGTAACTAGTATTAGGAAGAAAAATTGGCCTTAAAGATTAATGACAGGGAAAGAGAATTTTGCAAAATGTTTGCAAACTGCTACGAATGATGCATTTTGAGGACCTTTTTGTTTTAATTTATAACCTAACCAAAACCCTTGTAGTACTTACTCGTACCTTAAGATATATTCTAGACTGAGGCTTACATAGACGATTATAAAAAGTACGTTTATCTTATATCATAGTGAATACTTCATAAAAAAAAAATCTAAAACCTTCTGATAAAAAACCGGCCAAGTGCGAGTCGGGCTCGCGCACAAAGGGTTCCGTAGCAGCAAAGTCCAAAATTACAGTTAAATCAACCTATCTCAAAAACTATAAGAGATACTTTGATCAAACCAAAAATCGTTGAAAGAGTTAATTAGCATGCATCACCTCTATTTTTTTTAGAATTTTATACCCCGTAGTTATAAAAATAGAGGGGGGGGGACATACTTTTTACGACTTTGAGAGCTGATATCTCAAAAACCGTTCACTTTAAGAAAAATGTTTTTTAGAAAACTTTATATCATTTTAAAAGACCTTTCCATTGATACCCCACACGGGTATGTACATCGAAAAAAAAAATTTCATCCCTCAGTTACATGTATGGGGGGCCCCACCCCCAATTCTTTTTTTTACTATTTAGTGTCATATTTTTGTAGCGGTTCATACAACACATATTCCCATCAAATTTCATCACTGTAGTACTTATAGTTTCCGAGTAAATCGGCTGTGACAGACGGACAGACGGACAGACGGACAGACGGACATGACGAAACTATAAGGGTTCCGTTTTTGCCATTTTGGCTACGGAACCCTAAAAACGAGGCCTTCTTAAGACAATAAGTACATGTTCCGATCAGTGAGCTAATTTATATTTTCAAGGTAGGAGCTTTTATACTATTATTGCAATTCCATGTAAAATGTAGGTTTAGCGGATTCGTTGAGTATCATCCATTCCAAATAATTGGAATTGGATAAATCCGAAGCATTAGGAAAAACGAGGGGTAAAATGTTTTTTTTAACAATGTTTTAATATAAATTACTGATTTCATTTATTTATTGAATAGCCAGACGCCCTGTTGGTCTATTGGTTTAAGTACCGGACCGTGATCTCGGGATCCTGGGTCGAGCAAAAAGTGTGTTTCAAATTTTTCTCGGGTGTGTTTCAAATTTTACCATCCAGACAATGGCGGCGCGCACCAAGAGGTTTGGCTCCTCGTACCTGCCCCGAGCCATCAAGGCATGGAATGTCCTCCCAGCTAATGTGTTTCCTCCTTCATACAATCCGGGGTCTTTTAGGCGGGGTGTGAACACACTGTCCCATCTCCCCGCCAATCCTTTTAGTATATTGTTGGGACTACCAATCATTCTGCGTCGAGTTGACGTATTTTTTTTCCTAATTAAGGCGTGGAAACTATCCTCGGCAGCAAAATAGAATATAGAAGTTCATGCTTTGATTAAAACATAAGACCACCTATTTAGAAGGTACACGTTCGTTCACTGACAGACCTATTCATAAAAGTTTATAGCGCGTCCCTAACGACGCGTTTATCTCAGGCATTTACACGCTATTGCTCTTTATTAAAATGCACTGCAAATAATTTGCAGAACATTTCCAGCGATGAACTAGAAATCACGTTGAAAATTCGCGAGTATAATGCATCATGTGCATGAGGTAAAACCATAGGTAGATAGACACCAGTAGATATGTACACCCACTGTTATCTATTGAGATAACCCACGCGTATAAACTATCGAGATTAATGCGTGGCCGTAATACTGTCCATGTTTGAAGAAATAAACAAACATTAGCTGTAGTTTCTATGGTTCCATAATTACACCTTAGTGGAAGACGATCACGTCTTGAGGTTTAAAATTGTATCCGTGCTTTTTAAATACCTATGAGTGACGTCTTTTGTTGGTTTTTAGGTGGCAACAAAAACGATTTAAACATTTTATACATGTGTAAAAAACATAAGTTCAAATAAGAAGTACTAATGTTATATACAAGCAAGGACTCTGATTTGTATTCATTGATCACAACATGGAATTTCAATCAATTATAGTGACACTCAAATTAACTAAATGTGATGAAATTCTTCAATTGATACATTTGGTTCAATATCTATTGAGAAAAAACATACCGTAGATAAACAATTTGATAGAAAGACCTGTCTTTATTATTGTAACCCACGTAGCTACTTCTATCGTGTTTATTTGCAATAAATATTCTATATAAATAATCTATTGTCGTAGCACGACCAGAAAGTCATTGCAGTCAACCAAATATTATAATAGTACGAGCTCATTTAGGCCAATAATGACCGTAGATATTGTTTTCTTTTTATTTTTTATAGGTGAGTCAACTATGTTTATATTATAGTGTAAATTAATATAAAAAAGTAAATAAATTATTTCTAAAATACTCATAAGAAATCTCACCGAAAGAATCCGGAAAATCTGCAACGAAACTTCACTAAACAATCGCGCACCACTGCCCAAACGAGTCGTAAGACAGTAAGATTCGAGCACAATTAAATATATCCAATGAGCGTATCGGCTAAAGAAACAAAGTAGCTAAAATGGGCGTTTTCCTTCCACTATTATCCATGAGCCAAATTACAACGATATCGATTTCAGAGTCTTACACGTTGAACCGTGACGATGTATGCCTTTCACTGAAACAAGTGGAGATCGCGATCGCGGGCGCATCTACTCCAGCTGTTATCGCTCGGCCGACTGATAACGTCGAATGCGCGATCGAAATTCTTTCGACAGTCACTCGCTTCCACGCGAAATACGCCCAAAAAATCCTACGCGGAAATACACGTCTTGAGCGAGTTGTTATCGAGCGAACACTAACATGGGGCCGTGATTTATACACTGAACATCATAACCCGGCACAATAGTTAAAATAGTGCCGCCGAAACCGGTCCGATTGTCTCTGCGAATGAACAGATGCTTTACACTTATTGCGTAACCGGCTATGGCGATGACTTTCGCTTCGGAACTACCGGTAAGCGCCCACGAGTATGAACGAGCCCGTTCGATCTATTTTTGTATGACGGCATATGTTACTGCTCTATAGACTTTATAGACTAGGGGATATTGTCGCTTAAACTTTCAATAATGTATATTTTTTATTAAACTTTTTTTCTTCGACTTGGCAATGGCAGTGGCTACGGTGTTATGCACAAGCCCAGAAGATCAAATTTAAGAAAGAATTAGGCTCACGGTTGGGTGATAGGTACACCTCTTCCTCTTGCCTCTCGGTTGAGTTAGCGAACGGACGTGTTGAACACCTCCTATTATATAGATATTTTTGATGTATTACTTCATAAGCATTATACACTAAGCAGTTATGCAGCCCGTTGTTTCTTGGCACAAACAAATCAATGCCTAAAAGGAGGCTTCAAATACTGATAATATAAGTCTGAAGTAAGTAATAAAGAGATTTTGTAATACACATTGTAACCCAAATGGTCTCGCACAGTACGGTTTCAGAGGAATTTCCTCCCACGAACGCTCCGTCTGTGGAATGAGCTGTCATCAGAGGTTTTCCCGGGGGAACACAGCATGAGGTTCTTCAAAAAAGGAGTGTTAAGGTATTTAAGGGGCCGGCAGTGCGTATGCTGGTCCTCTGGAGTTGTAACTGTCCATAGGCTGCGGTAATAAATTGGTTGCCACCAACGTAGTATAAAAAAATACAATTATTTACACTTCCTGTGTCTTATTTATGGCTCAAAAGTATCAAGGAATCTAGGCTTTTTGACAAAAGTTATCATAAATATCTATAATAATAAGACTGACTGACCATACATATTACAGGGTGTATCTGTGAATATTCACATCCCTTTAACCACGTGTTCTACCAACCATACTGAGCAACATTTTTTCTGACTTTTTGACATTCATCGAACACTTCGTATGATTTTTTTTTTTGCAAATTTCCAAGTCATAAAACAAATGTTGTTAAGAATGGTTGGTAGAACACGTGGTTCATCATCAGCAACCCAAACTCGTCCACTGCTGGACATAGGTCTCCCCTTATGCACGCCACTGCTCCCGATTTTCGGCCACTCTCATCCAGCCCACACCAGCCAGCCTTCAAATGTCATCATCCCATCTTGTCGCAGGGCGTCCTACACTACGCTTACCGAGTCGCAGTCTCCACTCAAGGACTTTACGGCTCCAACGGCTGTCAGTTCCGCGGCTAATATTACCAGCCCACTGCCACTTCAGTTCACTAATTTGGTGGGCTATTTCGGTGACTCTGGTCCTCTGTCGGATTACGTCATTTCAGATGCGGTCCTTCAGAGATACTCCGAGCATAGCCCTTTCCATGGCTGTTTGAGCGACTTTGAACCGGCGGACTAGTTAAGCCGTGAGTATCCACGTCTCGGCACCGTAAGTTATGACCGGAAGGACGCACTGGTCGAAGACTTTCGACTTAAGACTTTGAGGGATGGGTGACGAGAAGACTTGACGAAGTTTACTAAATGCTGCCCAGCCTAGCTGAATTCTTCTATTGGCTTCTCTCTCGGCTTGTTTCTGCCTGATTGAAGCGTTTGTCCTAGATAGACATATTCCTGAACAACTTCGAGAGGTACTCCATTAACAGCGACCGGTCCCGGATCAACGAGCTCGTTGAACATGACCTTGGTTTTATCCAAGTTCATCCGAAGACCGATGTGCTTGGAAGATTCAGCCAGGCTGCTCACCATTGTTGGGAACGACCTCTCGCTCCCGAGTATAGTTCGGGCGATGGTCGCCGACGAACGGGCCTTTACGGCCTTTGCCTCTTTTTGTGAGGACGTAATGTCCCAAAAAGAGGCAGCCGAGCGTCTTAGGGAGCAGGACCCTCTCGCGAACGCTCGTAGAAGGGCAAGGAGGGGAAGAAGACCGCGACCAGAGGCGCGTCTTCCTCCTCTCCGAGGAATAGGCTCGCCGGCGCATGGTACGGGGGTACCAGCACAGGCACTACACATGCCTCTGCCTCAGCCTGGTAGGGACAGCCCGGCGCTCCCGGCTGTCCCTATCGCCCCCCCCCCCCCCTTGACTGGGGGAGGCAGTGCCGGGCCCGCAGAGTAAGTGGGCCCTCCGTCTGGGGAGGGACGTGAAGTAAGGTTCTTTAACCCGTACTCATGTCCCCTTCCCACTCTGGCCATGAGGGAGCGTCGCTGGGGTTTAGCCGGTATGCCTCTGACCGGCTTCTCGCTAGGAGAAGCCCCCTCCAGAGGAGAGCCCGACATAACCCGCCTACCCCCGGCAAGAGGGTATGCATAAGGAGGCATTCCCCAGCGTCAAAAAAAAAAAAAAAGGCTGCTCACCATCTCCTGTAGGTCTTTTAGGGTTTCCGCCAAGATGACGATGTCGTCTGCGAATCGTAGATGTGACATGTACTCGCCATTAATATTGATTCCGCGCTCTTTCCAGTTTAGCGTTCCGAACATGTCCTGCAGCGAACGTGGTTAAAGGGATGTAAATGTTCATAGATACACCGTGTACTTACATAGATTAATCACTTTTATTAGTAAAGTCTCATGTGGGCCACTTAAAAAACACACGGAGAAAAATAAATGTTTGACCCAGTTATCGTGCTCCTAGTACAGGAAATGCCCGTTTTAGGGTTCCGTAGCCAAATCGCAAAAAACGGAACCCTTATAGATTCGTCATGTCTGTCCGTCCGTCCGTATGTCACAGCCACTTTTTTCAGAAACTATAAGAACTAACCTATTGAAACTTAGTAAATAGATGTATTTTGTTAGCCGCATTAAGATTTTTATACAAAAATAGGAAAAACTAAAGCAGTATTTTTGTACTTCTCTATTTTGGCCCCACTTGCTGGTTTGCCTTTTTAAAATAACTACTGTTCAGATAACATTTGCCTTTGGAAAAAAACCAACATGAAGATTTCCTTAGTAAAATATGTATTAATTTTACGCTCCATTAATTTATTTACCCATTTAACTTAATAGGATTTGTAATTCTTAATTTAAAATAAAATATATAAGGTAGTTAATAACTGCATGCATATCTACTAATAATCAACGAAATACAAGAAACTTGATAAATGACATACTTTTTGGTTTACTTTATAGATCTACTAGGTGTGTAATAGCAACATTATAACATCATTACCAATTCGTTTATTAAGTTTTTGTAGATTTGTCGGTATGGCTAAGTTGAATTTTAATTAATGTTCGAATTTATTTAATGACGCTTTATTTAGGTCACATATAGGCCAATGTTCGAAATACGTACACAGTTTGGAAATTTCAAGACCAAATAATCCTCATCCCTGTCCTTTTTCAATGGCAGAAACGCACATCGCGTAAGAATTGTACGGGGATAAAGGTTCAGTTTTAAAAAAAACCCCAAAGTCAATGCACCTATGAGATGTTTATTTTACTGAAGTAGGTATTTATAGAAATTCCGTTAAAAAATGTTTATACGACGCATTCCAAAATAGATTTCTAGCCTAGCTCCGCGTGTAGCCGCGGTAAGTACATTCCACATAGAACATTAGAATACACAGTGTTTAATATTATACTTCGATCACATGATGTTGATGCTTAACTATTTTTGCTGCAGCTACGCTATTAATTAAGATGTTTATGGGAAATTTTAGCCCTAATAAAAAATAACTATTTATTAATTTATTAATCATTATGTTGGCATAACTATAATTTATTCTAACCCCTGGAGATATTAATAAATGATTCTGCATTGTATGCAATTTCAAACGTTTTTTAAAAATTGTAATCAAATTAAGAAAAAAATAATTAAAATTAAAATGTGAAACGCTGGATTTTTTTAAATGTATTCCTATAAAACATTTGGTATGAATTTATACTTATATAATATTTTTGAAGGTGAAATTGAGTTTTATTGATGTCCTTTGATATTGATGGGCATTTGCGACCCCAGTGGAGTTTCAAGTGCGCTGCCAACGGTTTAACTTTCTTGCGGATCGCACCTCCGGTACCCTCACTCACGCAGCCGCAGTACTCACGCCGGTTTTCTGTGATCTATTTGATATTTCGTAAATGTATCGTGTATGATTCCAATACTTGATTAGAAAAAATACTCCTCAAACGATAAATTAATTTGATGTAGCTTTTCAAAAGTTAGTGGGGTGCTAAAATATAAATATATGCAAATCGTTTGTAATAGGAAACAGTGCAGTGGTTTGATCGCGTGTAAATTTATAATTCATCATTAAAGTTACCGCTCACGTCAATCATTAAAGTTTCCAAGAAATGTTCTCTTTGAATATGTCATGGTTCTGAGAACATCATTAGCATTGGAAACATCGTTTGCGTTGACTTATATTTCTGACAAACGCTGAAATGAAATATCTTATTGCTTCAGATTTTTAGTCTGAAAAAGTTTTTGCTCTAAATTCCTGATACAATACAGGGTGACTCATTTAAATCGATCATGGGGAAGTCTAAAACTATACGACATACGAAGATTTCTTCTTAAGAACCATGTCATCGATTTTAATAAAAAGAAAAGCTGCTTGTATACATTTATATAAAATTGTACTTAGCTATGTGATAGAGGGTTCAACGACTGGCCACATGAAATCTAACTTTATATTCCTCGGGAATGTAAAATTCGAGAATTTACTTGTTATTACATCCAAGACAACGACCAAGTCACATAAAATCAAACTATAATAGTATTAAACAGATTTCATTCCTTTTTATACAGAGAAAAGCAGCTCCATCAAAACTGTCACAGCTTCACAGTGGAAAACATTTCATCACGGACCAAAAAAAATCTGCCGCACCATCCAGAAATGGAAACTCGTTGTCGGCGCATGTATTTCCTCCTTCCTACAATATGCCATCAGGCTGAAGAGAGCCAATATACTGAGCCTCTATAAAAAAAAAAGAACTTGGCTAGTTTTTAAAGGGTTCTTTGGTGAGATTTCACTTCCTTTTTGCATAAATCATTTTTTTACGAATTAGTAACACAATTCTAAAATTATAAGTAATTTTCTTAATTTTAAGCAGATTGGAACTGCGAATCTTGTTCTCCCATATCTATATTAGGTAATTTAAACTTATTTGCAATTCTGAAATGTATTATGTACTTAAAAATACCTATTATATTTGTTAAGAAAATTATTAAGTATCAAGTGTTAGTCATCGGAGTAGTGGGCGGTAATAAGACAAAGCAGAGGCCTTACAAGGCCGCGAGCAAGGCTGTCGAAGTACAAACTATGAAAAATTATAAAGTAGATGTAAATTATTGTCATTATCTGCCAAACTGTCAAAATACGCGAATAGTATTGACAATTTTCAATCGTACTCTCTAATCAGCCTGAGGGTAAAAGCACACTGTAGCACATTATTTCTCGAAAGGATAAAAATGGATAAAGTTGTTGGTTGCTTATTAATTATTAAGCCACAATGTATTATTATTACGGAATTTATTATAATTGAAAGTGGAACTGTTTTTTATTCATAATAAATAAAAAAAATAATGAAACATTTGAAAAACCCTACAATAATTCAAAAGGACCAAAATTGAAACTGCTGTTGACTGTCCTACGTATGAACATTTTTAGTTAAATATTGACGCGGAGGGGGAGAATAAATTAATCTACCATTTTGTGGCGGCGGCTATCTTGGATCAATTTCGATCTAACATAGCTAAGAACACTCCCGATCAATTCGCCTTTCAAATAAAAAAATAATCTATATCCGTTCATCCGTTCGGAAGCTACGATGCAACGGACACACACACACACACACACACACACACACACACACACACACACACACGCATGCACAGACAGGTACAAGCTTTTATAACGAAAAATCGACTGGATGTTATCATCCAGTCGATTTTTCGTGAGGGGTTAAAATAAAATTAAAGAATAAAATTGAAAACTGAAAAAATCTTATAAAAATGGTTACAGCGGATAGCGGCGGTTTTCATTGGATTTTCGAGATATTCCTACAAGTGTCATGACCAGCAGCAAAGACTTAAATCAATCAGCAGTGGCTAAAAGTTGTAGTCGCTATAGCACACTAGGTGCTTGAGCTACCGCTGTAAATAAGTATTGGATGCAATTTTCTACTTCCACTAACTATGGCCAGTTCATTCCCGGGGTAGGTAGGGGCCGAGCGATAGCCATCAGCCCATTTGCGGCGACCTCGCTGCTGACCCAGGTTACTTGCGTGACTGTACCACCATACATAGAAATTAACATTATAATTATATCTATCGGAAACAGCTTTCCCAGATATGATGAAAAATCACTTGGCATGAAGTGAAATGATGGCCAATGACATAGTTGTCCTGATTTAACTAACCTGTCTTTTTAAGGTAACGCAGTCGTAAGGAAACCTGCATAATAGTGATAATGGCCTAGGTGAGTTTTTAATGCTACAGGCGACAAGCAAGCGGGTCTTCTGATGGTAAGTAATCATTCGCTGTCCATGAACATCTGCGAGATGAGAAAGATTCGCTGACAAAAAATTGTACATTTTATGTCGCTGATGCGTTGGGAGTGGGGTAAGTCAGAGTTTAGATATGCTGGAGTCTACTTGTCCAGCAGCCATTCCGATTACATTAAACCCCCCGGATTAGGCCTCCGGTACCCTCACTCACGCAACGAAATACAGAAGAGACGCTGCTTCACTCCGGTTTTCTGTGAAGCCGTGGTATCACTTCGGTCGAGCCATTCATGCTGAAGTGTGGCTCTCCTATGGTCGTCACGGCGTTTCCAGGTGTCATGACGTGAAGTAATTCCCTTGAAATGAGGAGAATCCCGTGCCGTGCCGTGTGGTCCCCGGCAGAGTAGAATAGGCCACCCTCACTCTTACCGAGGTGTCGTAAAAGGCGACTAAGGTAAAGATGCTGGCATGATCATCAGCCACCAGAGAAGGAAAACTCTGCATTTATATCAAAACCCTCGCCAACCCGTCTGCCAAGCGTGGTGAGTATGGCAATCACCCCTCACGTGATTGAGGGAGGCTCGTGCCCCAGCAGTGGGGACTTAAATGGGCTGATGATGAGGAGAATCCCGGCTTGAAGGCGTCCCGAAGCGTTCGAGAATATACTTGTCGCGTCCAAACAAATAAGAAACGTTCGGTTCGGTCCCAGGAGAGGGCCTAATTTAAAGCAGACGTTGCGACCAAATCGGAGTTTCCCTATCTTTCACACGCGCTGTGTGTCTCTTTTGTTTGGATGCGACAGGTATATTCTCGAACTATTACTCCTCCAGGTTACCATGCTTCCATTTCCTTAAACATGTTCCTTCCTCATAAATCGGCTGAAAAATATACGTCTTTTATGTTATTCTAGGAATAATAGAAACACTAGAAATTATTTCAATTGTTTAAGACTAATTATGTTTTCCTTCTGTAATACTTCTGAAACAATATTATGACGCAACTAAGAATTAAGCAATGAAATGAAACAAAAATTAGTGTTTTTATACATTTGTGTCCATACTTCTAGTTACTTCTATACCAACATCTGTTACAATATGTAATTAGTTTATTTTTCAAAAGTTGCGCATTTATTTTGATAGTACTTTCCACAGCTATAGGTACCTACCTACCTATATTTATGGGTGTGATATTGACGTAACGAATAAGTACACGCAAATTAAACACACCTGCATACATTATGTACCTACATACCTATATCTCATTGCTACGGGTAAATGATATTTCTGTCCACACAGACCAAACCACAAGTATTATGTAATAATGTAATAGCTATAAAAAATCTTATGTTATATGGACCTGATTCCGTACTAAGTAGCTTAAGCACTTGTGTTACGGAACAGAGGAATTATAAATAATATTACACCCAGATACTGAACAAACACAAGTGTTCATCACACGAATGTTTGTCCAGGGTGATGATCGAACCCACGACCTTTGGCGTATGAGGGCATTGAGGTAATTACCTCAATTAATGAGGGAAGGTCACTACCAAATGCGCTATCCGGCCAGTCAAATAAACAATATTCTGCTTTGATGAACTTAAACTTAAAGTATTTTTTTAATTAGCTCAGAACATGTAGGTAGTTTATAAAGACCACGGGGCCGTCTATACATTTAAGGCTGGACGACTTCAGACGAAGCGGAGAACAAGATTGGATGAGAAAGGCACAAGATCACGTCGCACGGAGAGAAATGGAATAGACATATGTTCCAAGATTTTTTTTTATGTGATAAGTGGCAGACGAGCAGACGGATCAAATGATGGTAAGCCATTGCCGCCGCCCATGGACACTGGCGACACCAGTGGGGTCACAAGTGCGTTGCCAATCTTTAAGCCCCCCTTTTCCCTGATTGGGCCTCGGGTACTCTTACTCATGCAGCAATCAAGAATGAACAACAAGTGGCTGATGATGATGATTAGGTGGTTTAATAAGTAGCAAAATATTTCCGAAAATCCAGATGCAATCAATTAAGTATTTAAATATTGTTTATTTTCATTGTTTTTTTTACAGCCTCGGTGGTAGTGGTTAGTGGGTCACGCTGGTGTCCCACTGGATTATGAAGGCAAGAGAATAGAGAGTGCACTTGTGATTGCGCACACACTTGAGCACTATAATATATCCTGCGTGCGTGGCTGATCGTTGAGATTGGCCGCCGTAGACGAAATCATCATCATTATCATCAGCCCATTTAAGTCCCCACTGCTGGGGCACGGGCCTCCCTCAATCACATGAGGGGTAATTGCCATACTCACCACGCTTGACAGACGGGTTGGCGAGGGTTTTGATATAAATGCAGAGTTTTCCTTCTCTGGGTGCTGATGATCATGCCAGCAGCTTTACCTTAGTCGCCTTTTACGACACCTCGGTAAGAGTGAGGGTGGCCTATTCTACTCTGCCGGGGACCACACGGCCAGACGAAATCAGTTTGAGGATATTATGATTATTACTGTTTATTTGTGTTTTATTAATATGGTAACATTCTTTAGGTAGGTATGTACCTACTGTCCCCTGATTGTCTGTTATCAATCTTCATAATAAATTAATAATTTATTGACACTTATCTTCACGGAAACTGTATATATAATGAATTGCTTATTATACTTTGCCCCTGCGACCCGTTTAAAACAGTAGTGGTTGCGGCAAAGGGTCGCTAATTCGAAACAAATGTTTGTTATTGTTAGTGTTAAAAGTATTGATGGCTCGACCTGTAATTTTTTTAAACTTATAACTGCTTGTTGATAAAATAATATTATGTGTGAAATTATGATATGATAATCTAGTATTTTTAGATCTCTAAGGTGACGGGTAGGGCACACTAGCGACGCCATCGATTTTCATTGTCAGCTACTAAACCGGATCTATTTCAAACACTTTCTGGGTTACAACCTCTCGGCAAACACATATACTATTTGTTAAATAACCGTTTTTGTACGCGAAAAATTGATTCACGCTAAAAGTGGCCGCTTTTAGCGGTGATAAATTTTTCGCGTGCGCGTTGGACCCAACATTTGTGCATGGTTATTTCGTAAATAGTATAAGTGTTTGCCGAGAGGTTGTAACCCCGAAATTGTTTAAAATAGATCCGGTTTAGTAGGCTAACAATTTAAATCTATTGGTGTCGCTAGTTAGGGCTACCCGTCGCCTTAATGCATGTGATTCAATGATTACCTAATAAATCATTAATTAGTAAGTTATAACAAACTTACGGTGTAGGTATTGAAGTGCAGACAATAATTTATTTACACAGTTGGTTCGACATGTTTTTTTATGCAGGCCACACACATATTCAAACCATGTTTGATAGCTACTAATGATTTGAAAAGATAAATTCGATAATTTAAATAAGATAATTTTGACTATTTAAATATGATGAAAAAGTCATCACATCTAATTATTTCCTTAACTACTATCGTTATATTCAATTTGAGATTCATATTTTCAATTTAATTTAATTTACATCTTTGTTATAACTTTATAAATGAAGAAATATAATTTTAAATGAATTTTGTAATTAGTGTAGGTATACTAATTACAATATTCATTTAAAATTATATTTCTTTTTCACGTTAATATACTTAATATACGAGTATTTTGTACAGGACTCGGAGATGCTTCTTTTGTAATACATCTAGGCGACGGGTATCTAGGGCACAATACAATTACGGGGTTCAGTCTATCGGCAAACACTTATACTACTTATTTGATAACAATGCCCAAATGTTGGGTCTGTTTTTGTACTAAAAAAAATGATTCACGGTATGATGGCGGTAATTTAAAATTGGAGTGCGAAACCAGATCAAATAGCTAACTATAACCAAAATGTTTAAAATAGATCTGGTTTAGTAGCTAACAATTAAAATCAATTGGCGTCGCTAGTGGGGGCTAGTGTATATTTCCACTGGATATTGTAAAAATACCTACAATATTGATGAGACTATCGACAGCTCATGTCGAATCAAACACTTACAAATTTCGTTGGCTTAGTAACGACTTCAGTGGTCTAACTGGTAGAACATTAACCTGGGTTGTGAAAGGTGTGGATTCGAGTCCCGCCTGAACAAGAGATGACATTTTTAAGTGTGTTATTTACTTCAGAATAAATTGCAAAAGATTGCTATAAAATATCAAGTACTCGTGACTGTATGTTTTTTCACAACATTTTAAACTATTAGAAAATTTCGAACAGCTTCCTAAATTTCTATACAACAATATTTACAATCATTGAAACTACAGCAAAACTTCGAAGAATTAAGACCACCACGACAGCCTTACTACCGACCGATCCAATTTCGTCCTTCACAAAAAACCAACAGTCCCAATTCACACACTTTCAATTTCAACGTCTTTGATTGCCCCTTAACGTCCCTCCATCATTAAGTCCAATTACGGAACAACAAAAACAAACACTAGTGGATACACTGACCTAATTAAATACCTATTTCTATTGAGCCTTGCCGAACTATTCCCGGTCTGTGTAAACGTACGCAATTGCGCTCTTTAGAACAACTTTTTATTTTAAGTTTCACGCGGTGAGGGAAGAATGCGGTAAAAAGAAACCATTGATTGATTGATATTGACCATCTCTATGAGGTTACCGTCCTTCAGATCGCTGTCAGCTAGTGTGGGAATATTTGTTTTAATTAAATTGAAGTGTATAAAGCACGTAGGAATCTCTGGCTGCCTTGTCCAAGGCCTGTCACTTTTTTGTTGAAGAAAACTTTGAAAAGCAAAAAGAATTGATGCTTCTTACAATGACTAGGCCTAATATAGCGATTTAAATAAGAACAAGAGTTACTGTGAAATGCATCGAGTCGATATTTATAAATCTAATAAGATCTAGCTCAGTTTTGTGGTTTGGCAATATTTATGACTTAGAGCCGTGTGGTCCCCGGCAGAGTAGAATAGGCCACCCTCACTCTTACCGAGGTGTCGTAAAAGGCGACTAAGGTAAAGTTTCTGGCATGATCATCAGCACCCAGAGAAGGAAAACTCTGCATTTATATCTAAACCCTCGCCAACCCGTCTGCCAAGCGTGGTGATGGCAGACGGGTATGGCAATTACCCCTCATGTGATTGACGGGAGGCCCGTGCCCCAGCAGTGGGGACTTAAATGGGCTGACGACGATGACTTAGAGCGACTATCAAGAGAAAGGCTCTTAGCGTATCAGCGACCTCACTGATCTGGCAGATATACCTACAACTACATAGGCGGAGGTGATCATTTACCATCGGGTGACGCGCTTACTCGTTTGTCACCTTTTTTATGTGATAGGTGGCAGACGGGAAGACGAAACACGGGTGGTAAGCGATTGCCGCCGCCCATGGACACCCGCGACACCAGAAGAGACACAAGTACGCTGCCAACCTTTAAACCCCCTCTCCCCGGACCGGGCCTCCGGTACCCTCACTCACGCAGCGAACAACACAGTGCTGCTTCACGCCGGTTTTCTGTGAGGCCGTGGTGTCACTCCGGTCGAGCCGGCCCATTCATACCGAAGCGTGGCTCTCCCACGGTCAGAAACATAAATAAAATAATTTTAAATATCTGTAAATTACCAGTCAAGAAGTAAGTCGAGTCTAGCTTTTGATGATGTTCTTACTGAAAGTGTTCTCAGAAGTAAGAAGGAATAAGTAGGTACTTTATGGATCATAAAGTATACGTTTACTTTGTACACGGTTACGTCTTATCGGTCTATTGAAGTTACGCGTACCATATACTATGTTTGCAATATGTATGGTTTTATTACAGAAGATTTGCTGTTATAATCCATGGCAATACAGTGCAGTGACGTGGACGACTGAACAGCCTGATCGAAAACACCTACAAATTTAGGCGTGCCGCAAAGATCGGCCTCAAACCTAAATTATAAATTCTTTGTAAATACATTTTCAATGTAAGACTATAGGGAAGTTAGCAGTCCTGTATATCATATCTCAAGGAAACATAAAGCTGTTGGTCTTTTCCGTTGTTCCAACGTCGTCTGAAGGTAAGCTGACCAGTAGTGACCAAGTCTACCATAGAACCGATTATCGTTTTTTTTTTACATTATGGCAGACAAACGAGCAGACGGCTCACCTGATGGTAAGTGATTACCGCCGCCCATGGATGGACATCTGCAACACACGGGGCATGACATATGCGTTGCCGGCTCTTAAGGGAGGAATAAACTCTTTTCTTGAAGATCACCAGGTCGTATCTGTTCGGAAACACCATCGTTGGTAGCTGATACCATAGTACCTATAGTATCGTTGGAGCAGTACTGGTCTTAGAGTGGAGATTTAGCAAGCGTAGTGTAGGACATCTTACCACTCACACACTGCTGACTGGATAAGGAAAGACTGGGAAGGAGATCTTTGACGCAACTTCAAAAAGGCCTACGTACAAAAATGTCAGGACACATTTAGCACGTTAGAAGCGTGGCAATGAAAAACAAAAAAGTTGTTTTATGTGCTCTGAGTATTTTTATACCATTTAATCTGTTGAGTTGTTATTCATAGAAGTTTGTTAACTTTGAAAATGTTATTCTTTTTTCTTTTTAATTTAAACTCTTTAACATCATCAATATTTGAAAAGAATAACTACTCAGTTTCTTGCTGGTTTCTTCTTAGTAGAAATCGACATTCCGAACCAGCGGTAGATGATAATATGTGTATATATTTTGACATTCATAAGTTTTCTGTATGGACCTAAATTGAATAAAGAATTTTTAATCTTTATCTTTTATCTTTTACTCGTATAAATTGTTGGCATTGAAGAGCCAATGTTCGGAACAACCAACGAAACAATCAACCCGTCCAATGATGATCCCAATTCTGCGCAATCTTCATCCAGCTCATACCAGCCATCTTCCTTAAATACTAGTATACCCTGGGCATTTATATACCCCTTACCGAGGGCGTCCTACTATGTTTTCCTACGTAAAACCTCGCATCTAATCATGATACATTTATTAATACCTACTTTAATCTTTTGTCTTTGAGATAAACAATTGCATTCAAATCAACTACTTCGAATAAATGTGGTAATTAAGTGCACGTATTAGTCATTGTTACTCTTGAATAATTAATTCACCGACTTTGACCTTAGTTCAAAAGAAGGTAGGGTACTTACGCAGCCGCAATGGGAAATCCAATGGTTTCACTTAGCACAGGCTGTTTTAACTATCTTTGTTCCTCGTGGACACTAAAACCTGTTTTAAATCTACTTTGAATTTCTTCATCTTAGTAGATATGCAATCAGCAGATACCTACCTACTTAAATTGTACTTTCATTACGTGCGACCTACATATTTTGTGCCTCTATTGTACTCATTCAGCTGGTCTCACTGAAAACCAGCGTCATGGCCTTTGTCTGGGCTGTGACATAAGCTGAGTGAGGGCCATTTATACTAGACGTCATAACACATCATAATATTCATTGGCACTGTCTGGACATGATTGAATATAGTTTTGTATTTTTTTTTCCTTTAGTTTTATTTTTATGTATTTTTAATTGTTTTATGTTTTGTTTTCTGTTTGTGCCAAATTGTGTTCTGTTTACAATAGCGTTGTGATGTCTATAATAATAAATATTTTCTTTCTTTCTTTCTTTCTTTTATTGCGCAGTGGCCAGTGGGACTTAGGTACATCAATGCGACGACTATATAAGGTCGGGAACTCGGTACCTCAGATCAAAATCAAATTCTGCCCGAGAGTTTAACAACCCCTATCAGCTGCCAATCACCTGAACGTTTATTTAAAAACAAAAGGTAATTGTAGAACATGTTTTCTATAATAATTGTTAAGTACAGCAAACGTAAGAAGAAGCATCTCAAATAAAAAAAAAAACAAAAATGACAAAGACAATGATAAAATAAAACTGCAATTTTGAGGAAACGAACCTGTATTTTTTTATGTGATAGGTGGTAGACGAGCAGACGGATCGCTTGATGGTAAGCAATGGATATCCCTCGCCCATGGACACTCGCGACACCAGTGGAATCTCAAGTGCGCTGCCAACTTTTTAACCACCCTTTTCGCTGGATTGGGCCTCCGGTACGCTCAATCACCTTATCTTACGTTGTTGTTTTTTTTCCTTTTTAGTTCCAGAATCCTAAAAACCACCGATCTGCTTCTTATAATGAACCTCTCGCTTTTGTTGATCAGTTAATATAAACGTCGACATATATAAATGGATTGATTAAAACAGCATTCACCTACAAACTTATCAGGTTATTCCACGCTTATTTTCGTAACAATACTTTAATAAGCGTTCGACCCATTTCTTAGAAATCTACCTGCACCACAGTGCTACAATGGGCAGTGGCTTGATATCATAATAGTACTCTCAAGAGTCACCATTGACGGGTAGATCTGGGCGTAGGCTCTTTGTCGTTCTTAGAAAATCGTCTTTGGCAACTGGTTGCATAGCAAGAATGTTAGTTCTTATTCGGCACCTGGATGTGAATCTTAGTTACCAATGTGGCCGGAGGGAAAGGTTATTTAAACATACATGCATAGGTAAATAGATGAAGAAAGATGTAATAAATCTTTAATTTTCTCGTACCAATTGAATGATTGATTTTGTACGTACTGATTTTATACAATGTGGAAAGCGTGACAGTTTTCGTCCCCCTGTGCTGCATTCATCATCGTACCACGTACCATTCCACTCATTATTATACTCTTGATAGCACAGTCGTAATCTTGGCGGACGGGCTATCCCAGTGCAGACACTGGTGGCTTAAATTAAAGCCGTCCCGTAACAAACGAAAATATACCTGTCGCATCCAAGCAAAGAAGACACACAGCGCATATGAAAGATAGAGAAACTCCGATTCAGTCGTAATGTCTGTTTTAAATTAGGCCATCTGTGTTCACTGTACGACCGAATGTCCGATCAAGATTTGATTGATTGATTGATTTAATGAGGTGATATTGTGGCCAAATGGCTGGCTATTCTAACTAAAAAAAAAGATCTACGACGACGAACAGTTTTTGTAACCTTGTGTTTCCGTTTACAATACCATCGGAGCGGTTTCGTCGAAACATCCGTAATGTCTTACTATGTGATACTGGCTATGTACATAGTGTGCCGGCACTTTCATTAGGCGTCTCTCTGTCTGTTGGGTCTTTTACCTTTGAAAGAGAAATGAGGGGTCACGTAGTACTAACTAATCAATATTGATTAAATAGTGAAAGGATATTTAGTCAATCAATTTGGTTGTTGTTTCTTTTCGTGATGACGATCATGTTCGATGGAACACCTGTTGATGGATGTGTGTTGTTTTTTGTGGTTGAGGTCAAGGGTGGTGGGTGAGAGTTAAAGTATATTCATAGTGTACGTTAATTACTCGTATGAACAGGTACAAAAACATTACAGATTCTAGACTCATATTAATAAATAATAATAATAATATATAATTTTTATGGCAGACGAGCAGACGGTTCACCTGATGGTAAGCGATTGCCGCTGCCCATGGACACCCGTGACACCCACTGGTGTCACGGGTGTCCATGGGCAAAGGTTGGCAGCGTACTTGTGACTCCACTGAGTCACAAGTACGCTGCCAACCTTTTAACCCCCCTTTCCCTCTAGATTGGGCCTACGGTACCCTTACTCACGCAACAAAACACAGTGTCGTGCTGCTTCATATGGTACAGACCATAGACTTACAAAGCCTCCCTTTACAGACAGACTGCCAAACAGGTTCTGAGGAATCTCAAATTTATGTTAAACCATACCTGCTTGACATTAAGATGAAAATCACTTGAAGAATTTGATAGACTGGATATTATTAATTTTTGTCCGTACCTAAGTGATCTTCAAAAACTCTTCTTTACTGTCCACTCCACCCTTCAGCCATCGTCAACCGACATTCCGGTCCCTGCGTGACCCCGTCCAATTACCCGACTTATAATAAGGCTAGGTAATTTACAAAATGACATTCCGACCGATACTGTCATTAATATCATTTGTGTCATTACCGGGCAATTGGCCCCGGGAGCTAGGGGCTAATGACGACGGAGATGACATGGGATGGGGCTGAGGCTCAATGATTAGTATACTAAAACTAATAATATATAAATACTAGGCTCAACAACACGATAAGAAATAAAGAGTGAGTAGGTGGACTGGTGGTTGGTGGGTTGCACTAAGCGGTAAGGTGGACTTTGGCCATTTTAAGTATCGTATGTATACTTATGTATATGTATAGTAAGGATGCGCAATACAAGATGCACTGTGCTGTGTTTCGCTGCGTGAGTGAGGGTGAGTTTAAAGGTTGGCAGCGCACTTGTGACTCCACTGGTATTGAGGGTGTCTATCGGGGGCGCAATCAATTACATCAGGTGATCCGTCTGCTCGTCTGCCACCTGTCAAAAAAAAAATAAGTGCGAGATAGACAAAAATATTGATAACTTGAATCTATACAGCACAAAGTGTACAACACAAGGTATGATAGGTTATGAAGTAACATTATAACCAGTGATCGGATTTCGGTGTGCAATTTTTGACGAAATCTTAACATGGACACGACAACGACGCTTACAAATGGATCAAAATGTCGATAAAAGTTGCATAAACTATATGTAACATTTAACTTACTTAAGTACTTGTTTTATTTTTTTATTTCTGATAAGGAAAAATATATTTTACAAGTATAGAACATTTCCGAAATCTCGCGATTCCGCGGGCGTATCCATACTAATGTAATGTTTGAGGTCGTTAACCCTAAATTGCACTACCTATTCAGATTATTGATTATAACAGATGCAATCATGGACCCATGGTAGATAGGTACCTATACGTATTTTGTTATTTGAAGTTACATTTCAGGGAGTTCGAAGAGCAGGTGAATATATACCAAATCTTTGCTTCTCTACTTGCCTTCTTCACAATGTACAATCAGCATTAAAATTCATTCATAATATTCCTAATGTTATTTTATGACCCTAACTTAGGGTTAAAATATTCGTCGTAGAAATTTGAGGTCTTATTGACACTCATGTACGTACAGTACAGCCACACATCAAAGTTTACAAAACTGACATTTTTTTCATTCGATTCTCACCTTACTTAATGTGAAACAAGTTCGATTCAATATTAATTGAAGAATTTTGACAGATTGTAGTAACACTAGTAACCTGTTGTGTGGCTATATAATCCAACTATGCTAATTAGTGTATTAAAAATCATCAAGAATCAGGAAAAAATGAATCAGGTCAATGCATGAGATCCTGTATAGATTTATGATAAATCCATACTTAATATATATTTTTTAATATGGCTCTACCCGAAGATAATTCGCCACTGTCAAGTAACTTATTGAGAATAAGTAGGTACAGATAGTTCAATCCACGAAGACGCGCCCCACCCTTTCTCATTATCGCTTACAAATTAGCAACGAGTGCTCACGCACACTATGATAAATTGACAGAACGTCACGGGGTAACTGAAAAGATGCTGTACTTGATTTTTTTTTGGTGAGAAGGTGTTTAAATTATTTAAATGATAATTAATTTGCTCTTGCCCAAATGTGGTGGGGCGCGTCTTCGTGAGTTGTTATCTGTAGTCAACGGTCGAAGTCAGTCAAAGTTACAGTCACTCAATAAAACCGGTGTTTTACGTTTTATCGACCTACGGATTCAGCGGATATCACTCTAGAGCAATCGCGGGTTTTAAGACTATTAGGTCCAAGCGAGACAACTCACTCGACACACAATAGCAATGTTAAAAACGATACAATCCAGACGATTCTTATTATTAGGATCACTCTGCGGCGCTTCACTGCAGGAATAAACACCAAATTTGTACACTAAAAACCACTAGACACTAATTTAAAACCTATGAGTTGCATCAGCCCTCGCGGCTTGTTTTAGCCCTACCAGCCGAATCTACTTAATTATATATTTTTTTAATGGCTTGCTGTTGCTCTTACGAGACAACTCTGCCAATGTCAAGTGATTAAAGAGACACATTCCTTAGAAAATTGGTTGACATAGTTCTCTTAATAAATGTATAAGAGAACGAGCTTAGTTCTCAAATTATTTAAGGTATATTAAAACACCACCTAAAACAACAAAACGTAGTACACTGATTACACATTTGACAAGACAAACTTTGTTAATTGGAGTTCATGTGCGATTATAAGAGATTACATAGAGAGCTGAAAGTGTAGTGCGTGATCGTAGTACTTGAATCATGATACTTGGTACGGCATAAAAGTATGCCTCATAGAGCAATAATATATGTGAAAAGTGTGGAGAAGGTTGGAGTGAGCCATGACGAGAGTCAGAAGTTAATCTTAATTACAAGTAACTTATGAGTAATTAATTAATGTACACACAGAACTATTAGTCTCGCGCATAAACCCAACCTTGAAGTTGAATAGGATATTTTAAATATGAATAAATTCTGCTGAAACATTACATATGTACTTACATTTTTGATGAGGAAATGAAGCGAATTCCTAGACCGTTCTGCAAATAGAATTGGCAAAGGCTCAAAAAGTATTTATAAAGTCTTTGAAATAGCCATACCATTCGTACCAAATCAATTAATGTTGCAATTTGCAATTGTGTGGGTTAAAATTCTGTTTACAGATTATACAATTTTCATAATCGACTTACTGATCTATCACCACAGGGCCAAAAAGTTAGATTAAGGCCCGATTCGACCAATCTTTATCCGTGGGTAAATCTATTGTATAACGTCTGACTTACTATAGAATGACAGCGATATACCATAGAAATAGTATCGAAATAACATTGGTCGAATAGGTCCTGAGTGTGCAAAATTTTAAACTGGGGTTTCTTTTATGGGGGGCACTAACAAGGATTTTTGTAAATTCACACCCTAAGTAGGGTAATGTGAAAGAGATGTTCGGGCCTCGGGTTTTAAAACGAAGAAAAAAATCATCAATCAAAAACATTTTCATAAAGTGAGGGTGGACCATTGGTAACTTTTATTTAAGACTAGTGGCCTGCCCTTACTTTGTTTCGGAACATTAGTTCCACTTTATACCAATAGATAGCGCTAGGTGTCAATTACATCGCGCAAGGGTTTCGTGTTTTCGGATCACCTAAAGCGTTGCAGCTGTCTGTAGGATTTACCTCTTTATAAAAAGTACAGATTCTGGCGGTTAGGACTAAAACACTCCGCGTGGGTTGACGAAATTCAAAGGTTTTAAATTAGTTTCAACTGGTTTTAGTGAACAAATTTGGTGTTTATTTGTGCAGTGAAGTGATCCTAATAACAAGAATCAATAAATTGTATTGTTCTTAATACTGCTATTGTTTCGAGTGAGTTGTTACGTGACAACTTGCTTGGACCTAATAGCGTCTTAAAACTCGCAATTATGTTTAGTGGTATCGGCAAAATCCGTAGGCGTTTTATTGAGTCACAATAACTTTGACTGACTTCGACTGTTGACTAGGTACTCACTTATATCAATAAGTTACTTGACATTGGCAAGATATCTTAGAGTCGAGCCATATTATAAAAAAAAACTTTTATTTAGCTTACCAATCATGCAACGAAAACTGCCCCCCGATGCATGTTGTTAGATTGGATGAATTTTATAAGTGAATCTACTATAATTAAAGTGGTACAAACAGTCACACATCGATGTACTTATATTATAAGTCAAAAGACATTCTCTCTTTTGTTCCAAGTGCCGACCAGAAAGGTTTTTTGCTGTATTCTTTAGAACTTGTCGCCCTGAGTATTTGTTACTGCCATAGTAACCAAAGATGTGAGGCCAATATCTTTGGTTTTAGTTCAAAAATAAACATTGTCATACACTTTCAGTGAAACAACTAACTGAATCTTTTTTTTTTGCCATCGGAATCAGGACAAAAGAATCTGGTTAATGTGTGATGATGTATGCATCCATACTTAATTTTTTTTTCTATTATTATGGCTCTACCCGAAGATAATTTGTCAATGTCAGGTAACTTCTTGAGAATAAGTAGGTTGTAAACAGTCGAAGTCAGTCAAAGTCACAGTCACTCAATAAACGGTGTTTTACGTTTTATCGACCTACAAGCAATCGCGGGTTTTAAGACTCTATTCAATAAATATTGACATTTAAACATCAGCCACCTTATTATAAATTGCGATCTAAAGTTATTACCGTACTAAGGCTCATGTCATCCCGCTCCAACACGCAATGTTAAAAGGGCTGGCACAAATTTTGTTCCAGGACTATCCTTTTAGTTCGCGATTTATAATAAGGAGGCAATCAATCAATCAATTAAATCAAATCAAATAATTCTATATTTGCATAGGCTTGTACACAGCACTTACAAATCGTCATACATTTGAATGACTTAAAACTATTTATAAGTACTTATGTATAATTTACATGTTAATACATATATATGTTGATACACAAAATATACTAAAGAAATAAATAAACATAATGCGATTCTACCACCGGCTCGGAAAGTTGTTTCTGGTCGAGAAGATCCGGCAAGAAACTCGCCAGTTACTCTTTTTAATCGCCAAACTTTCGTACAATGTTGTGTCATCATCATACCAAGCCATACAGTTTAATTGTTACACAAAATAAAATAAAGGAAATAATAATAAAATAAATATTATGAGGTAAACCGAAGCAGACCAGTCCCCAAAGGTGGCACCTGTTCACAAGTATGACGTACGTGCCAGCCATAATTTCACTCAACCATATTAGAGGGAATGTAATGACCCGCCACATAGCGCCACCACCTCAGAGACATTTGAGTGAGCATGACTACTTAGGTTCCCCTCATAGGTCACAAAGAATAATAGTTACTTAATCCAGACTAATAAACTGCAGGACGAGGTGTACAATAGTAGGTGGTTAGCATCTTGTCAATTATTGAATAATCAATATAAATCAATGTTTATACAGTCAAAATCTATAATGTCTTTATTCAATAAAGAACATTTATGAATGTCAAATATTATGTAATCTACCGCTGATTCGGAACGTCAATTTCTACCGAGAAGAATCAGCAAGAAACTCAGTAGTTACTCTTTCCAAATAATATGGTAATTACAACCTTCATTCTTATACAAATTATGATTACAGTGACAGTATGATATACATTGCTTATAATCAATATCGTTTAGATAAATCGTCAATGAAAAATTATGAAATGAATTATACATTAGAGGACAGGCGAACAGATCAACATGTCCAGGAATCCTTATCATTCAAATAATCCTCTACTTTATAGTAGCCTTTCTGCATTAGGCAGTTTTTTACATGCAACTTAAACTTATGTACCGGTAAATCAATAATATTTTGAGGTAACTTATTAAACATTCTAATGCTCAATCCTACAAATGAACTTCCAATTTTATGAAGTCTTAGATTTGGGACAGCAAGCCTGTGCTTATTTCGCGTGTTAAAGCTATGAAAATCTGATTTTTGCGAGTAAAGGTGCAAGTACTTGCGTACAAACATAATACAATCAAAAATGAATTGAGATGATACGGTTAAAATATTGATTTCCTTGAATACTTCTCTGAGTGAGTCACGTGATCTAAGACCGTAGTTGGCACGGATGGCCCTCTTCTGCAAAATGAAGATGGCTTGTAAGTCAGCACCGGATCCCCACAGTAGTAGACCATATGACATCAGACTATGAAAATAGCTAAAATAAACCGGCAGGGGGAGAAGTCCTAACAGCCTACAACAAAATTTCTTTTTGACACTTTCATATTTATAATAATAATAATAATTCTCACAACATCTTATACATTGACCTGATTCCGTACTAAGTAGCTTAAGCACTTGTGTTACAGATATCAGACAACAGAAGAACACAAGTATATACTTAAATACATATATTACACCCAGACACTGAACAAACACAAGTGTTCATCGCACGAATGGTTGTCCAGGGTGGGGATAGAACCCACGACCTTTGGCGTAAGAGGCAGGGTCACTACCAATTGCGCCATCTGGTCAGTCAAAATATTTGGGCCAAAAATATATAAAAATCAGAGGATCTCCTTTCTTCAATTGATTCTGACCTCAATGTCAAACACATTTGCTTCAATATTGTTGAGGAAATTTAACAGATGTAACTACAGCTTTATGCTCACTGCAGTTAGCACCCCACTAACAGCTATAAAATATTGCTATGTACTCAGAGCAATATTACTTCAAACGCTATGTAAGACCACTTTACTTATAACTACTTGGGTAATAAGTACTCGAAGAAAATTGCAGTGACAAGTTAAGGACAGTAATTTCACGAAGGAGTGCGCTGGAGTGTTGCCGCAAGCGTCAATTTAGCATGCTATGTGCGGACCACTCACGCACATTGGTGGAAGTTGGGGGGCGGCGCTGGACAGATGTGGCGGTAAATTGGTGGCTTGAAGAAATTGTTCGTTTTATCCTTCTTTTTCTTGTTGCGTTACTTTATTGAATTTTAGTACTCAGTACTCTGCCATAATAATAATATCCGCCAACCGATTACGGCTACGGCCGCCAATCTCAACGATCAGCCACGTACGCAGGATATATTATAGTGCTCGTGTGTGCGGAAACATAAGTGCACTCTCGATTCCCTTACACACTATTCTGATGGGATACTAGTGTGACACGACTGGAGAGGGATTAGGCACAGGACCAATGGCTTAACGTGCTTTCCGACTTGACAGACTTCGGGCTGATACTAAGAATTTCTGTTTTGGCCCGACCCGGGCATCAAACCCGGGACCTCTTGCCCAGCATTCGCTTTATAGTGCGACCCACTATCCACTGCGCCATCGAGACAGTGCCATAATATTTATTCATTTTTTAATCAGCCTATATACTGTCCCACTGCAGGCCAAAGGCCTCCATCATAGAAATCAAGTTATCGCTACTATGATGGGATTAGGCTTAATCATCACGCTCTTGCCAAATGCGGATTGTTGATCACAAGCCCGAGCTTTGTACGAAAAATTCGAAATATACTTTTCGCTTGACCCGGGAATCGAACCCAGGACCCTGAGATCACGGCCCGGTACTTAATAAATAAAGTAAGTATTTAATAAATAAAGAACTCCGGGCACGACACGACGTTAAGGAAGAGACCGATCTCTTACTCTCAAACTAAGGTAATTCCTCTATTATGAATATCTGCTAGATAAGAAAGCCAGAGCCGTCTCTCGCTAAACCCAGTACCGAAAAACTAGTTCGTTTTGCAAATTGATCTGGAGCTGAACCTTCCAGGCTTGGAAGTTAACTACTGAACAATCATTTATTTAATTAAATTATATACACAAACAGATTACAGTCAATTTAACAGACATGTAGTTTTTTTTTATATATGGTAGGTGGCAGACGAGCAGACGAATCAGCTGATGGTAAGCTATTGCCGCCGCCCATGGATACCCATGACACCAGGGGAGTCACAAGTGCGTTGTCACCATTTAAACCCCCTCTTTCCCCCGGATTTGGCCTCCGATACCCTCACTCACGCAGCGAAACACAGCACAGTGCTGCTTCACGCCAGTTAGTTAGTACCTACAATATTAATTTATCTAGACAGTAACCTATATATAGCATACACAGCACCATTAAATTATATACCTAACACTACTCTACTACAGAAGGTTAAAATAAAAAATGTTTAAAAAAAATTAAAGGTTTGTTGAGCGTTGGAATGCTTTTTAAGGTTGTCTGGAAGAAATCGCTACAAGCGATAAGACCGCCTTATTGTACTGTCTGTTGCTGTTGTATCATGCTTGTATTTTATTTTTGTGCAATAAAGAATATCTATCTATCTATCTATCTTTTAATCAATAGAAGAATATCCTTATGGTTATTTATTTGTATATTGTGAATGTTTAAAAATATAAACATAACAAATGTCCATTAAAGTATAAACTTAAATGGAATTTTTTATGTTATTTTATTGATCATTATTATATGCTGTAATCGCAAAAGCTGACATTGTCACTCTCATTTTCTAATTTATTTTATTAATTTTAATTTTGTCACACTTCACATGCCAGTTTCTAGTGAATTGTGGTAGTTACATTATTTTATTTATACCACCCCTTGTACCACTTTTCTGGCAAATAAATGATTTCTGATTTCTTTCTGAAAAAATTAAGGTCATCATTGGTCATGAGTAAGTTACACATGTCAGGAGATTTGCCATATTCTGAAGAGAAGCACCGCAGTCACAGAAATTGTTGCTTTGGTCTATGTAACCCCATCTGAATAAGCTAACCTGGCAGCAGCTGACCCAGAGGGCGTACAATGAACCCAATCCGTAACAAACGAGAAAAATATAGGTACAATCAGCATCAAAAGTAGCTTAAGACAATAGTATCATGTCGAAGTAATATTTTTTACGTACCCCTTAAAAACTGACTATAATAAGCAGAACAGCTACTTTGACATGGTACTAAAGTATTAAGCTACTTTTGCTTTTGGCCGTACCTATCGCAAAGAGATGCACAATTCATGTGAAAGGGACGGGATAAAGATTCAAACCTAGAGGGCCTAATTTCAAGCAGACTACTTAATCGGAGTTTCCCTATCTTTCACACGCATACCGTGGGAGAGCCACGGCATGAATGGGCCAGCTCGACCGGAGTGATACCACGACCTCACAGAAAACCGGCGTGAAGCAGCACTGTCCTGTGTTTCGCTGCGTGAGTGACGGTACCGGAAGCCCATTCCAGGGGAAAGGGGATTTAACGGTTGGCAGCGCACTTATGACTCCAATGGTGTCACAGGTCTCCATGGGCGGCGGCAATCGCTTACAATCAGGTGACCCGTCTGCTCGTCTCCCACCAATCACATAAAAAAAACGAACCCATGTTTCGGCAAAACCGCTCCGATGGTATTGTACACGGAATGAAACGATTGCCGCCGCCCATGGATGTCCATGGGCGGCGGCAAACGCTTACCATCAAACGGTACCACATAAAAAAGGCGCGCCGTGTGTCTCCTTTCTTTGGATGTGACAGGTATATTCTCGTTCGTTACGGGACCGTAACCGCCGTGTGGTCCCCGGCAGAGTAAAATAGGCCACCCTCACTCTTACCGAGGTGTCGTAAAAGGCGACTAAGGTAAAGCTGCTGGCATGATCATTAGCAACCAGAGAAGGAAAACTCTGCATTTATATCAAAACCCTCGCCAACCCGTCTGCCAAGCGTGGTGAGTATGGCAATTACCCCTCATGTGATTGAGGGAGGCCCGTGCCCCAGCAGTGGGGACTTAAATGGGCTGATGATGATGATGAATTTAAAATTGTTTGATCGATTTTTCATTTATTGTTTTAAGGTGACGAGTAGGGCACAGTATCGACGTCAATCGATTTTAATTGTTAGCTACTAAACCGATCCTATTTTAAACAATTTCGGTATAACAACCTCTCGGTAAACAGTTATACTATTTATTGAATATCCATGCACAAATGCGGACCCAACATTTGTACGCGAAAAAGTGGCCGCTTTTGGCGGTAATCAATTTTTCGCGTTTAAAAACGGACCCAACATTTGGGCATGGTTATTTAATAAAAAGTATAAGTGTTTGCCGCAGATTCATTCGACCATGTTCGCCAAGCTTATTACAAGGGTATGGAACAATAAACACCTGACCACAAAAACCAAGATGATTGTTTATCAAACTTGCGTTTTAAGCATACTCTTGTACGGAGCTGAATACTGGACATCATATGCAAAACAGGAACGTCCACTCAATACTTTTCATATGCACTGTGTGAGAAACATCTTGCATATAACCTGGCAGGACAGAGTTACAAACGAGCGAGTTCTAGAAATCGCGCAGCTACCTAGTTTTACCGCCCTGCTAAAGCAGAGACGTTTGCGGTGGCTAGGGCATGTGTACAGGATGGAACTTTCTCGTCTACCGCGGCGTGTTCTGCTCGGCGCTATAGCAAATGCTAAAAGAGGGGTCGGAAGACCTATGCTGCGCTTCAAAGATTGCGCTAAGCGGGACATGGCTGCGTTTAACATCGACCATCAATGCTGCTGTGGATAGGAACGAATGGCGAAAGCATGTGTTCGATGGGCGTAAAATACACGATGATGCCTGGTTCTCTGGTCTCGCCTACAAATCGCAAAAACGACACCTAAGCACGCATCTTCAATTCCACCTTCTCTTGTAGAGCGTGCGGTAAATTATGCCGCTCCCTTATCGGCTTATATAGCCACGAAAAGTCTTGCCTCAGACACTGATTAAATCGTCTGTCACAGACGTATGAGGCCAATGATGAAGTATTTGCCGAGAGGTTGTAACCCCGGAATTGTTTAAAATAGATCCGGTTTAGTAGCTAACCCGTCGCCTCAATTTCGTTACAATCAATAAAACTAATGGTGCCGCCAACATCCACTTATGGAAGGGATTCTTTATTTCGATTATATTTTTTCTGTGGTAGAAAGAAAATTATATAAACTACTTTCATACACCCCGTTGGTCTAGTGGTCCAGGGTTCGTTTGCCGGGTCGAGCAAAGGTATGTTTCGAATTTTTCGAACACAGCTCGGGTTTGTGATCACCAATCCGCATTAGGCAAGCGTGGTGATTAAGTGGTGACATCATAGTATCGATGACTTGATTTCAATGTTTGTTTGAAATCAAGTTTTCTGGTCGACTATCAGTTTGAGGATGCAAAGCTACCAACAAAATGGGTAAAATAAACCAACAACAAAAAAAAACGAAGATTGAAAATATACCTATACTTTTAGCTAGGCACGTATTTGATTCTCTATTATTTACTTATTTAATTCTTGACCTAAAAGCCCAACGTACTTCATTCAGATGAACTTTATTTTTCTATGAGATGAGATACACGCTGTCATGCGATATGACGAATCCTTATAACTAGTTGGTATGATAGAAAATAAAGCCAATACTTGTGTAGCAAATATTTGTATAATATAAGTTGCCAGCTTTGAATATTTGAAAAAACTAGGTAGAGCTTTTGGTAGAGCTACGTATGAGCACGCCATCTAGCGTTGAGTAGATACAAGAAAACAGATTGCGTTAAATAAAATAAGGTATTTTGTTAAAAACACAGATTTTTTAAGAATAAATTTTAAGAAAAATCGCCATCATGGTTTAAAATATTCTACGATCAGTTTTCCTAAAAATATTATAAAGAAATTAAAAATATTGAACAGTATGTAAAATGTGCGATTCCAACACCATCTATGATTTTTTAACCGAACTAAATAAGTACGCAGAAACAGCTGGAGAGTGTGTTTGTGTATTTTTTGGTTTAACTGCAAGATGGCGCTTTACTACAAAATTATAACCTGCATAATGTTTCAAACTGTATTGAACGACTCTTACCATTTAGCCGAAGATAGAAATATGTTTTATCTGAAATAAAAGTATATAATGTAAACCGAAAAATCAACGTACTGAAAAGATTGGATATTAACTTTTGCTTTTCGTCATCAGTCTGTAGGTGTTATAGCCATTACATTTTTTAGGCTAGGAAAGTATCTAGTGAACAGTGAAGGTAAAATTCATTAGATACTTAAATGCATAATTCCATTCCATTCATTGCTAAACGTGGGAATCCTTCATGATGCGCCATGATTTCTATCCGAGCACTTTTAGCCGCTTAAGGTGACGGGTAGGGCACACTAGCGACGCCAAGCGATTTTAATTTTTAGTTACTAAACCGGATCTATTTTAAACAATTTCGGGACTACCACCTTTCGGCAAACACTTATACTATTTATTAAATAACCATGCAAAAAATGTTAGATCCAACGCGTACGCGAAAAATTGATTCACGACAAAAGCTGCCACTTTTGGCGTGAATCAATTTTTCGCGTACAAAAACGCCCCAACATTTGTGCATGGTTATTTAATAAATAGCATAAGTGTTTGCCGAGAGGTTGTAACCCCGAAATTGTTTAACATAGATCCGGTTTAGTGGTTTAAAATTTAAATCGATTGGCATCGCTCGTGTGTCGTGTGCCCTACCCGTCACCTTAAGTATATAGGTGCCTACAAACCTATCTCAGTAGTATCATAAGTAAACCTATAAAACCGTCAGGAAATACCAGTTGCAGCTAGTATGTTCCACAGAACTGAGATAGGTTTGTAGGTACCTATCTGGTTTACTTATGTTTGGCCAAAATACGTTTCGCAAAATATCACATCGCAAACTATTTTACGCAAATTTTCATTTAACAAAAAAATATTTATCAAAACAACTTAATGCAAATATTTAATTAGCAAATCCCTTTTTTGGCAAATTATTGTTCAACAAATACTTGTTTGGTCATGTTTCATTTCACCAAAGATGATTTCATCAAATGTTTCATTCGGCAAAACATACTCTTCCCAAAATATGCCATGGCAAACGATTTACAAGTCATGCATGGCTTTTGTCACAGCTCCAGTGCTGCGGGCCTCCGGCGGTCCCACGCGAGCTTATCGTCGCAGATGATTTTCGCCTCACCCCCGCAGCTTCGGCTTTCTGGCCGGCCAGCTTTAAAACCACCTGCTCCTCAGCTCGCGGGCCGCCTCGCCCCTTCGCACCTACGCGGGCTTGAATTACACTCTAGGGGTAGGGCAGACAAGACTACGTGAAGTCGGGTTTGCAGCTATTCGCTTCTGTCAATACCTTTTACCTAATACCCAAGAACAGAACGTTATCACTCTATCGTTAAAATAAGCATTAACAATAGAGGCGATAACGCTCACTGCGCTCGCTTCGCTCGCCTTACTTTAAAAAATCTTTTCTGTTTCTACAAGCTGTTACTTAAATCATTAGTTTAATAAATACTAATTTTAATTTTTTTTTAAATTTCTACATTCCTATATCAGCACAACTAATCATTTTCCTACCTATACTATAATTTGAGTAAGTATGCGAAGTGATATTTTGACCAAAGTATTTTTTGGCATATCAGATTTGCCAAAAGAAACCATTTTCCATATGTTTTTTTTTTTCTAAATAAAACATGTCAAAGTAAGATTTTGCCAAATGATAATTTGACCAAATAAATGAAGTGCGAAAAGTGCATTTGCTAAAGATTCATTTGCGAAATGAATCTTGGGCGAAAAGTTTTTTGGAAAATGAATTTTGACGAAAAATAATTTGGCCAAACGGAGGGATCCCGACATTTCGACTAGAAGGCCACGCCACGAAAGAAGCCTCATGAACCCCGCGCTTACGTCGCCATCAGCATTCAAATTTGAGCTTTATGATTATAGATATAAGAAATCTTAAGTTTTAATTCCATATCTTGCCGCGGGACTTTTCAGGTGGCGCGTTTGGATTTGATTGACAGTTGACTGACAGGAGCTGGATATTAATTTTTTTTGGCAAACAATAAGCAAATAATTATTGGTACTTACGTCGTTTCAGAATAAACAGATTTTAAAATTATAAATTTTCACATTAAAAATTGAAATTATAGAAATATAAAAACACGCTTTGAATGTTTTTAACTCTATTTTATATTTTAAAAATCAAAACGAAGAAATTTTACCAACTTAATGTTGTCAAAAGAAGTTTTCAACTTTTGCAGAGGTGGTTGTCAATGTGATTGCCCACAGCTGATGCTGATTCACTCTAGAAGTTTAACATGTTTAGGATAGAGGGTACGACTAACCCGACCTCCGGAGGGCGCTTATCCAATAGCAGTCTCGGATGAGTCGCGTCCGTGGCATAACTGGTGCGAGTGTCGCTGTGACCATTTCATTGAAGATTTCCTTGGTATAAATGTATATCTGTATTCCTTTGCGCCATCGCAGCGCGGCAGTACCTACCTACGAATTTTGCATAGATACATTTTCGACTCGACTGCCTCGTTGGCGCAGTGGGTAGCGCGTCACACTTTAAAGCGATGGCTGCACTTGGGGTCCCGGGTTCGATCGCCGGGTCGGGCAAAAATTCATACCTGAATTTTTCTGTTAAGGTGACGGGTAGGGCACACTAGCTACGCCAATACATTTTAATTTTTAGCTACTAAACCGGATCTATTATAAACAATTTGGGGGTTATATATAACCTCTCGGCAAACATTTATACTATTTATTAAATAACCGTGCACAAATGTTGGGTCCAACGCGTACGCGAAAAATTTATTCACGCCAAAAGCGGCCACTTTTGGTGTGAATCAATTTTTCGCGTACAAAAACGGACCCAACATTTGTGCAATGTTATTTAATAAATAGTATAAGTGGGCAAGGCAAGGGAATAGAGAGTGCACTTGTGTTTGCGCACACACTTGAGCACTATAATCCTGCGTAAGTAGCTGATCGTTGAGATTGGCCGCCTTAGCTGAAATCAGTTGGAGGATATTATTATTATTAGGTACATGTTTCATTTATACCTATATACTTACTACCTACTTCTGTAAATAGTCAACAAACTAATCTAGAAGTGGACGTTGTCGATGCTAATCCGCGTACGCTTTACAACCGACTCTCGAACTATTCCTCCAACAATATACCTACAAAGTTGTGACAGTAGAAAGCGTATTTCAAAGTTTCAATCAAGCCAAATTAACCATTCATGTTCCTGAGCGACTGAGGACAGATTAAACTTGCACGTTGCTGTCGAAACTTCCTGTGTACTGATCAGTCGAGACGATCGTTTAACTATACAAGAAGGCATGGACCCCAATTCTAGTGTTCGTGACATTTATTTTCATACGACTTATATCACTAAAACATAGTTTTTTTGTATGGTTTTCAGGTGATATCCGCCATGTTTTCAAAATATCACGAGCACGAGAATTGGGGTCCAGGTCAACTAAAATGGGTTTTCTGTCAATTTCAACTTTGGTGCGGTTTGGTGCCAAGGGTTGCGGGTTCAATCCCCGCACAGCACAAATATTTGTGAGCATGCACATGTCTGTTTGTATTGGTCTGGGTATTTTCTATATATTATAAGTATTTATTTACAAAAAAAAAGTATTATATGTATATATTATGTGTAATCCCTAAGTTGATTTTGATATCCGTAACACAGGTGCTTGAGCTACCTATCTCGGAGTCAGATCAACGTATGTGATGTTGTGAAATATTTGATAGAGGAATATTTTCCACTGTGTGTTGTATAACTAACCTACTTATCCTGTAACCAGGCCAATTTCAAGGACCAGCCACGTTTGCAAGATATTGTTATAGTGTCCCTTACCCTCATATTCCCATGGGACACCAGTGTGACATTACCGGAGAGAGATCAGGCGCAGGAATAACGGCTTAACGTGCTTTCCGAAGCATGGGGGTACATGGCCGCCGACTTCCAGACTCCGGACTGACACTAAGAATTTCTTATCGAACGCGGGACCTCTGCTGCGGGAGACTGCGCCACCGACGCAGTCTCGTAGTAACGTTGTTATGAACCTTTTTACGGTTCAGTGGCGCCACCAACAGATTTTTACTGATTGTAATGAAATTAAGACAGTAAATGAAAAATTAACCAGTTTTGCCACTGAATCGTAAAAGAGCCATCAAATTCGGCCTAATAAATGCATATGTAAAGCGAACGTGGATTTGATATGAATCGGTAAAATTAGCTTAACAAGCCTGTTTGAACGGAAATTTAGTTTTCTGGTCCCTGGCAAATATTTCGATAGGGATGCTAAAGCTACATCATCTATCTGCTTAGAATGTAACTGAAGTGTCACAATTACAATTCGATTTCACAATGAACTAGTAAAGTATGTAGATATTCTTATCTAATGATAAACTTATGTTAAAACTGAAATACTTATTGCAAATTTATTAAAAATTAATAACTGATGCTGAACAAAAAAGAAATTTATCAATAAAAAACAAAAGTAGAACATAATCTTTATAACATAAACAGTAGCGCAAAAATAAAAGTGAAAGTGAAAAATATTTTTTTGTTCTCTTGCAATAGATTTTCAGATTTACCTAAAAAAACAAAAAATAATCAAAATCGGTTCTTTCGTCGAGGTTAGCTCCCGATGCCACGGACAGACACACACACACATACAGGCACAGAAAACGTATAACACACCGTCAATTTTTCATCGGGGGTTAAAAAACAGATTGTTTCAATTATAGCCAAAAAGAACAGACCCGCTAACAAAGCGAAAAAAAAATAGCAATCACATTGTCCTCACGTCGTATTTTGTAAAAATGTGCATTCACATGTGACTGTACTGTGTACTCAAATAGAGAACATTATTTTATCAGTGTGGTCTCAACGTGAAAAAGGTCGGATACAGTTTTGAATAATTCATAAGCCCCTATGTGCCACAAATACAATGTGTGATGCAAACGAACCGTAAATTTGGTGAATAGAAAGCTTGGGGTGTTGCACGCACGGCCAGCGACACCGCTAAATTTCTGACGGAGTTTAGGGAAAGCCGCTGGGAAGATCCTGCTTGAATGTCTAATACCGGAGCTCTTTGATTGGGGCGTTTTATTCAAATTGTATCTTTATCATATCAGCACTTCACACAAATTCCCCCCTCCGGCCACAATGGCAACTAAGAATCACAATCAGTGCGGGAAGAACTAACATTTTCTAACTTAGTAAAACAACAATAAATGTAATCAAATAAGAATAAGTGCTATACGAAACGCAAAGATTCGTTGCAGATGGAAGAATATTATGACATATGACAGATAAGTTTCTCACTGTACTGTATAAATAATCTGCATTTTTGGTGCCAAATTATCATTTTTTTCTATTTTATGTGGTTTAAAATGGTCATTAGGCTAGAAAGGAAGAAGTTGCTTCTTCACCGACTGCCACGAGCATCTGGCTCGAGTCTGACAGTCATGTTATACTCGAGCCAGATGCTCATGGCAGTCGGTGTTATACTCGTATTTATTATGAAATATTTACAGTCGTTACGAATCTTTGCGGTTAGTATAGTATATTTGATTCATAATAATAATAAATAATAAATATTTCACAACATCACGTACATTGATCTGACTCCGAGATAGGTAGTTCAAGCACCTGTGTTACGGATATCAGAATCAACAGTGGGATTACCAATATATACATATAATACTTTTTTTTTGTAAATATATACTTATAATACACAGAAAACACCCAGACGAATACAAACAAACATGTTCATGCACACAAATGTTTGTACTGTGCGGGGATCGAACCCGCAACCCTTGGACCAGAGGCAGCGTTCACTACCACTGTTCCAAACGGGTCGTCATAATATGTTCTGAATGGATATAGCTTGAATTGAGATTTTTTCTATTTCTACAATCAAAAGCCAAAAGGTGGTGGTGATGGTAAAAGTCACCAAAAACATATTAATACCTACAAGTAGTATCTAGGGACATAGGTACTCAATTTAATAGGAACTCACGCAATTTTAAATTTGGTTTCATAAATTATATTCCTGTTACAAAGATATACTGTAAGTGCCTAAACTATGTAGATTGCTCCAACTATGTTTCATTGTGGTCCGACCACCGCTACAATTAATGTCACAGATCACAAGAACCTTTAACTAAATTAGTTTTCTGTCATACGAGTATGCTAGGACGTAAAACTGTCTCATTATGTTCATCTTGTAGCGGAACGGATATAAAAATATTCGATTTGATATTTTATTTTAATTTTCTTAAAATAACATTGACATGACCCTACACAAAGGTAGTGAATAACGCTTCGATCATGTCATTTCAATGGCTTCAAATAAAGCGCTTTTAGATTTTTTTAATTCAATTCAATTTAATTCAAACGTTTATTGCAATCATCTTGAACATTATAGGTATTGATTGATATATTTAGTTCAAACATGAAACCTGATAGGGTATCGCAATATTGGCTTACAATAAATAAATTATAGAATTCATCATCAGCAACCCACACTCGTCCACTGCTGGACATAGGTCTCCCCTAATGCACGCCACTGCTCCCGATTTTCGGCCACCCTCATCCAGCCCACACCAGCCAGCCTTCGAATGTCATCATCCCATCTTGTCGCAGGGTGTCCTACACTACGCTTACCGAGTCGCGGTCTCCACTCAAGGACTTTACGGCTCCAACGGCTGTCAGTTCTGCGGCTAATATGACTAGCCCACTGCCACTTCAGTTTGCTAATTCGGTGGGCTATGTCGGTGACTCTGGTTCTCTGTCGGATTACATCATTTCTGATGCGGTCCTTCAGAGATACTCCGAGCATAGCCCTTTCCATAGCTCTTTGAGCGACTTTGAACCGGTGGACTAGTCCAGCCGTAAGTGTCCACGTCTCGGCACCGTAAGTCATGACCGGAAGGACGCACTGGTCGAAGACTTTCGACTTAAGACTTTGAGGGATGGGTGACGAGAAGACTAGACGAAGTTTACCAAATGCTGCCCAGCCTAGCTGAATTCTTCTATTGGCTTCTCTCTTGAAGTTGTTTCTGCCTAATTGGAGCGCTTGTCCTAGATAGACATATTCCTGAACAACTTCGAGAGGTACTCCATTAACAGCGACCGGTCCCGGATCAACGAGCTCGTTGAACATGACCTTGGTTTTATCCAAGTTCATCAAAAGACCGATGTGTTTGGAAGATTCAGCCAGGCTGCTCACTATCTCCTGTAGGTCTTGTAGGGTTTCCGCCAAGATGACGATGTCGTCTGCGAATCGTAGGTGTGACATGTACTCGCCATTAACTATAAAATATATTAATTATAGAATTAGATAACACATAAGGATTCGATTCCAGAATCATATAACAATGACAATATTACATAACAATGATAGTATTATTTATTTTATTACATTAAACAAAATTGATTATAAATTTATTTTTATTTAAAAAACTCCGACAGCGTGTAGAATTTTTTTCAATTAGGAAAGCTTTTAACTTATAGTTGAACTTTTCAATATATTTCTCCTTTTGTATTATGTCCTGAATTTTATTATCATTTAGATTTTGATGGTAAGCAAGAGAAGAGCCCAAGTTGCAATTACAACGGAAGCGATGTCAAGGCATCACCTTCGTTGGCACCGCCATACTGGCCCGCAAGATGTTTCGTCACGCTTCGTTTGAAGGAATACATATTGAAGGAAGCGGGAAATACATGCGCCGGCAACGAGTTCCATTTCTTGATGATGCAGCAGAAATAAGAACTGCCAATTTTTTTAGTCCGTGATGGGATGTTTTCTACTGTAAAGCGGTGACAGGCGCGTGTAGTTCTGTGACGGAATAGGCCAGGTAGGATAAGGGAGAAAAAAGCTCTGCAGAGCATTCACCGTGATAATATGGACAGTATAAGACGCTAAGCGACCCGATGTCTCTACGTAGTTGACAAACTGTTTTGACACATTCAGTGTGTCACTCTCTTGGTCACTCTAGCTTTGCCTGTGTATTTTTTTTTATTTTCATTTCCTTGTGCCTTCACTGAAAATAAAATGTATGCTTGGTATACCAGTTGATTACAAAATACAAACGAAGCACGAGTATATGAAAGGAGTCACCACATTCTTAAATGAACTTTAAAGAGAGGGGGGAGAGGGGGGGGGGGGAAAGGGTTTAATGGTTAATAGCGCACATATGACTCAACTACTTACTGGAATTGCAGGTGTCCATAAGTGGCGACTATGGCTTCATCGTCAGCCCATTTAAGTCCCCACTGCTGGGGCACGAGCCTCCCTCAATCACATGGGGGGTAGTTGCCATACTCACCACGCTTGGCAGACGGGTTGGCGATGGTTTTGATATAAATGCAGACTTTTCCTTCTCTGGGTGCTGATGATCATGCTAGCAGCTTTATCTTAGTCGTCTTTTACGACACCTCGGTAAGAGTGAGGGTGGCCTATTCTACTCTGGCCGCCGGGGACCACACGGCGTGCCGGCGACTATGGCTTACCACCAGGTTATCGTCTGGCACCTATGGTGGCAGACGAGCAGACGGATCACCTAATGGTTAGCGATTGCCGCCGACCATGAACACCCGCAACATCAGTGGAGTTTATTAACAGTATAAAATAAAGTAATTTTACATTAATTTTATTTAATAAATAATAAATATTTCACAACATTACATACATTGATCTGACTCCGAGTTAGGTAGCTCAAGCACCTGTGTTACGGATATCAGAATCAACAGTGGGACTACAAATATATACATATAATGCTTTTCTTTTGTAAATATATACTTATAATACATAGCAAACACCCAGACTAATACAAACAAACATGTTCATGTACACAAATGTTTGTACTGTGCAGGGATCGAACCCGCAACCCTTGTATCAGAGGCAGCGTGCACTACCACTGTTCCAATCGGGTCGTCAATCCTATTTGTATCCTTATTTTACAATTACCTGCGGTCTAGTAATGTGTGTGTGTGTGCGTGTGTGATTTATTGTCATTCTTGTATCTAACTACTCATTTGGTATTGTAATTATACCTACTTCTACTGTTAAAATTTTGTATACCTTGCACCCACGCTTGCCTCTGTTTATTAAATTTCCGTAAAATTAATACTTGCCATTTCATCGGTCTGTATAAAATGACAATGTCAAACGTAATCCCCTTACCAAGATACCATCGCAATTACTGCACCGACCTAATTAAGTTCAAATAAGGCGGGACGGGTTAAGCCCGCTCGTGCCTTTAAGCGGATTATTTTAATTACACTTCCCTTAGTAAAGTACTAGTTTATGTTAGTCCATTTTCCTAGAGTTAGAACTTTGTAATTTATTAATGATTAATATAATGAGGAGAAAATCCATAAAAGCAGACAATAGTCTCTTCATCTGTCATCTCTATCTGTCTTTAGAATCAATACTTATAATACTGAGGTAAATTCTATAAGCAACACCAGACTTAATAGCTAAACTGAAAAGGCATTACACTGGCGCGATATATTTAACACCCAGCGTCATTTGTAGGTACAATATGGAACTAAAGCGCGAAACGAAGTGAAGGCAGGCTTACCTTATTATTTTGATCTTGAGAGATTTTCAAGTTTACCTACAAAGCAATATGTATACTCGTATCCAAAGTAGAAGGAATCAGACCCACTGATATGTTTTATTTTTAACCCCGACGCAAAAACGACGGTGTGTTATATGTTCGGAGTGCGTGCGTGCGTGCGTGCGTTCAGTGTGACGAATTTCAAATCCAAGATGGCCGCCGTCAGAAAATGACAATTAAATATTTAGTAAATAGACCGGATCTATCTAAAAAAATTCCGAATTCCAGTCTCTAAGCAAACATGAATGCTATTGATCAGTAATTGTGCACTACTTGTTCTGTTTTTGCACTCTAATTTTGGATTCACGTTATAAGTGACCGTTTTTTGCCAGTAATTCAAATTTAGAGTACAGAAGCCGACCAAAAAGTTCAGTATAAGTAGTAAATTAATAGTATAAGTGCTTTCCGAGAGGCTGGAGTTTTAAAGTTGTAAGAGATATCCAGTTTAGTTGCTTACAATTTAAATCAATTGGCGTCGCTAGTTTGCCCTATCCGTTCCATTAACATTTTTTTTCCAGGGTAACATAGGTACATAAATTCGTAACTATAGTCCATTCAGTATCTGAAGGTGAATAGAACAGTACTGTTTTGACATTAAAAGTGAGACGCTCATTTTAAACCTAACCGATATTTTTAATAATCGAAAATATATTCTTTCGAAATCTAATCGACTTTTTATTTATTTGATTTTAAATTTTAATGAAAATTTTATCTATGAACTTGAACTTTCTGGATATGGAATACACACGCAAAATATTACAAATAATTAATTTGCATCTTATCTTATTCATCTGAAAAAAACACAACACTCGATTGACGTGTCGAAACCACCTTCGTCACCAAGAGAAATTACTAGTTCTTGATCCCTAATGCAAACTATGCGGACATATTTTGCTCGGGACAATAATCGTCATTCGATGATAATATGATCACCATACCGATTACTGATTTATTACGATTGTTTGTGTCAATCTCTATGAGCAAACATTCCGATTATTTTTTTAATTGATAATAAATATTTTTTGTGTGTTTTTCTGAATAAAAAAACTTAAAATATCTTCTCTATTTAGTAATTCTCAATTAATCTGTCAATTGAGAAAGATTAATGCTTGTCATTTTAGAAGAATTAGAACACAAAAAAGTTAAAGTTTCTTACATCTTAATATTTTTATTTGTAGAAAGATGGATGCATGACACGAAACGTTTGAACTGTCCTATTCAGCTTCAGATACTGAATGGACTATAATGTAATTCGACCTATTTGTATTAGAATGGTTAGGTATCTGATAATAAGCTTTCCAAACGGATTCTATTAGTTCGGGTGTAGGTAAGTGTAGGTTGATTGAAATTCAGGACATCAGTTATAGTTTATATAACTGTATTATTAAACCTGCCTAAGTTTAGAAGAGCTTCGGTGTGAAACTTCTGTTGACAGCTATGTATGTACGGTCGCGGTTAAAAAGTGTTTACCAACTTAAGGATCATAATCGCATGCACACATGTAGGTGATAAGTTTCATATGTCTATACTACATAATATTGATATTATTTGATATGGAATCTTTTTAATGATATGACAGCTGACAGTTAGCAGCTAAATTTTATGACAAATGTCATGTCATTTCAAAGAAATTAGGTTTATTTATGGCTGCTTCTGTGTTGTATTCTCTTTATGTTTTTTTTTAAATTTACTTTAAAAAGGTAATATGTAACTTAATATGGCATTTTTGACTAGTGCAAAAAGTGTGATATGGAATCAAATTTCAATACTGGTAAACACTTTTTGACCGCCACTGTACATATACTTACACAGCCGTATGAGGGCTTTGGTATGACATGAAATGAAAACTTGTTCAAGACAATTTAAATAAAAACGTATTTGAGAATATGCGGAATCCAACGGCAAAGACTTTCTTTGCAATCGCTACATTTTGGCTGGTATTTAAATTTTCATACTCGTAAGTAACAGTGCACATGCGAACAAAAATACGATTAGGTTTTTTCTCTCTCTCTCGTAATATGAATAACGAAACGACTACCCAGCTAAAATTCAGGAATGAAATGTGATAACTAGTGATATATTTTTTTAAGTCAATCGACAAAAGCTGCAATCATACTATCAGACTTCCTCCGATTTCTGCCATGATTGATTAAGGGTCTTGTGCCCGTCTCATCCACGTCGGATATCGTTGAATCATCTTTTCCTTCTATTATTATTATGTAAGCTGCCTCTATCGCAAAATTGATAATGGGTCGAACTTTAAAGCGACAGCTGCGCAAGAGGTCCCGGGTACGATCCCCGGGTCGGGCCAAAAATGTGTACCCAAATTTTCGGTAAGAAATTCTCAGTGACAGCCAGGAGTCTAAAAATTGGCGGTCTTGTACCCCCGTGCCTGTGAAAGCATGTTAAGCCGCTGGTCCTGCGCCCGATTCCTCTCCCATTCATAAATGATCGTTGAGATTGACCGCCGTAGCTGTAATCGGTTGGAGTATATTAATGTTAACTGTTATCTTTATACGTAAGTTAGATAGTACCTAATGGTATAAGCTATTTGAGCCATGGTAGCTCAGTGGATGGATAAGATCGCGCTTTCCATACGGGGAGTCGTGGTTCGAATTCGAGTATGCACCTCCGGATTTTTCAACTTGGACACGGAATGAAACGATTGCCATCAAACGGTACCACATAAAAAAGGCGCGCCGTAAGTCTCCTTTGTTTGGATGTGACAGGTATATTCTCGTTCGTTACGGGACCGTAACCGCCGTGTGGTCCCCGGCAGAGTAGAATAGGCCACCCTCACTCTTACCGAGGTGTCGTAAAAGGCGACTAAGGTAAAACTGCTGGCATGATCATCAGCACCCAGAGAAGGAAAACTCTGCATTTATATCAAAACCCTCGCCAACCCGTCTGCCAAGCGTGGTGAGTATGGCATTTACCCCTCATGTGACTGAGGAAGGCCCGTGCCCCAGCAGTGGGGACTTAAATGGGCTGACGATGATGATGATGACATAGGAAAGAAATACTTGAACAAAAACAAAACCCGTCTGAGTGTTTAAATGGCTTTATCGGATTCCTGCCCAAGCCGGCGGCGGTTTATCCACAAAACCTTCAGGGACTCTCCCTTAACGTCCATAATGGGAAAAGTCGTGGACCATGGTACGAAACCTGCCACTATAACTTCTCCCGGACGGAAGCCCGCCTGCACGGCGGGCACGGCACCTCCTCCCCCCGGATCAAGGGAGGGAATAGGGACAGCCAGGAAAGTCAAGCCGTCCCCAACAGGAGTACGAGGGTGTCCGAAATGCCGGTGGTGAAACCCCAGTTCCACGCACCAGAGGACCCCCTTCTCGGAGGAAGAAGATGGCGTCATATATGGCGTGTACATATTGGCGTCGTCTCCTCCCACTCCGCTAGGCCGATTCTAAACTACGACCTCCTGTTAAGAAGGCATACGTTCTTATATTGCCGTGTGGTCCCCGGCAGAGTAGGCCACCATCACTCTTACCGAGGTGTCGTAAAAGGTGACTAAGGTAAAGCTGCTGGCATGATCATCAGCACCCAGAGAAGGAAAACTTTGCACTTATATCAAAACCCTCGCCAACCCGTCTGCCAAGCGTGGTGAGTATGGCAATTACCCCTCATGTGATTGAGGGAGGCCCGTGCCCCAGCAGTGGGGACTTAAATGGGCTAATTATGATGATGACGTTATTATTATCCACTGAACTACCATCGTTGAAGTAAAATATGTATACGAACTGAATAAACCTATTTATTATTTCGGTTTTCTCTAGACTACGACCTAAGTGTTACTATTGTTTTGAGCATACAAATGAAGAGCTAACAAATTACTATCCATTTCCACGCTACGTGTTGTTTCATATAATATTCTATTCTGACGTAAAACAAACAGAACTATATCTGTACATAGAAACCCAATTATATCATAATTGGCTGTGTTATTCGCATTACCGTGAACTAATTAGAGCTGAAAATGAAATGAATCAGAAATGCCAGCGGAATGGAGTTCATGTTTACGTACATTATCGCATTTTCTAATTTTGATGCGCCAAATATTTGATGTTTTAGATTATCTATATTTTATAATATAATAGGTATACAAAATAAGCGAAAATAAAAAATCTGCTGTTCCATATTGATGGTGGATATTCTATTTTGTATGGAACTGTTTGTTTCGCTTATTTTATTCATCTAACATGCTAAATGGACTTTATTCACGTTCTCTATTATGAGGTTTTCGGGATGTAAACGACAAAAAAATTACGGTGTATATACGATATAAAGATCTCTTCCAGACAATTTTTGTGATGTATAGCTTAAAATAAACTAAAAAGTCCCAAAGATATCCAAACAGTAGTCAAAATGTACAGTTAGCTGCCAAAAGATGTCACTTTATTTATTTAAACATTATTGCACAAAATGTTTATATACAATTGGCAAACTTATTGCCAGGAGAAATTCTCTACCTTTATCTCTAGAAAGGATAATGATGCGGCGAATGGAGATAACGTGATAGTGAAAAACCGAAATCTTTAGTAGGTAACATGTCACAATAATTCACTCCGTGTATTAATAAATAATAATAATATCCTCCAACCGATTTCAGCTAAGGCGGCCAATCCCAACAATCAGCCACTTACGCAGGGTATATTATAGTGCTCAAGTGTGTGCGCAAACACAAGTGCACTTTCTGTTCCCTTGCCCTCATAATCCGATGGGATACCAGTGTGACACGACCGGAGAGGGATCGGGCGCAGGATCAACGGCTTAACGTGCTTTTCGAGGCAGGGAGGTACAAGACCGCTAACTTTTAAACTCCGGGCTGACACTGAGAATTTCTCAACAGAAAAACTCAGGTAAAAATTTTGGCCTGCCTGACCCGCAGATCGAACCCGGGGCCCCAAGTGCGGCTGTGTCGCTTTGAAGTGCGACGCACTACCCAACGCGCCATTGAAGCAGAAATTCGTGTATTAGAGCGAAGTCAGACAGCTAGCAATGGATAAAGTACATAAATGTACATCTTATGGCAGTCCAATATATAGAATCATGATTGTAAAACTAATGGTTTTGTTCTAACTTCTAGTTGGTCTCCAGAATCACAGTTTTGAGCAGAAGCGTAACCCTTTTTTTTTTGGTAACGCAGAGAGAATGCCGCCAGCGCAGAAGGAACCGACGTCGGCACCGTTTTTCGGCGCCGCCTTATGCACACCCGGCCGCTGGGAGTCGGCCGGGTAGTGTGGGGCTCTCCCCTGGGGTGCTCCTAGGGGCATACCCACTAAACTCTCTGCGACAGTTTCCATCCCTCGCCTGGGAGAAACTCTCAGAGCAGGAACGCGGGCTATAAGGACGAACCTTGTCACCGCGAACCCGCTCAGGGCGAAAGAGGCTCGCCAGTACGGCCTCTTACCACACTCCGGTCCAACGGACCTAGGGCCTCTCCCACGGCCCGCCAAACACCGCCCCCCGAATGGCGCCCACACTGCTGGCTGCAGTGCAAACACCACCGGGAGGAGGACTGCGAGTACCCTTCCCCACCCATACACTGCTGGCTGCAGTGCAGAGTGGGTTGGGGAAATAAAACCCACAGGCTTCAAAACGAAAAACGCCGCAAAACCCAACTCCGCTGGATGCGGAGCCGAGAAAATTGGCACCACCGGTCGACATTGAGCCATCCTGGCTAGACGGCCCAACGCCGGACCTCCAGCACATGGCCTTACGGCCGCTGAGCCCGAAGGCTCTCCACCCAGTGGGGCCCACGTCGAAAACGCTATCACGCGTAGCGTGACGCCGGACAGGGCCCCGGGCCCAGAACAAAAAAGGCCACAGGAGAGGGGTTTCCGATGCCCCAAACCGTGAGGCTGGTCCTAGGCCTCGGGGGGGCTCAACTGGGGGTCGACAGAACGACTCCAGGAGCCCTCCCGTGTGTGTGCAGCTGTTAGCCGTCGAGTAGCAATGGGCGATGCCGATTACTACCCGCCGTTGCCCAGGGACGCCAGGACCCTTTCGGTAGCAGCTCCAAACAGAGCAAAAATACTACTGAAAGGGACACACGAGGAGGCCGCCGCACCGTAGAGAAGCGTAACCCTACAAAAGCGTAAACGAATTCGTCGAACCGCATACAAATAGAAAGTGCAACGGATATTTTGTTCACAAAACTACCAGTAAGCAAACTTATGTCTACAATATCCCCACCAACATGATTTGAAACGCCACTCGTTGCATTTGTCAAACCAAATCCTTTGGGAAACGATACAATATGTTCTCGCCGCCACGAGCGTAAGGAAAGATCCCATTTCACAAACGGTTGCAGCCACTTTTCGCCGAGCATAAAGTAGATCTTGATCTGAAGGGACGTTTTATTTAGACCATCTTTTAGGTTATATCAAGCCACAGAGTCCATAGGTGTTAGTAACACTATTACCTTACAAACAATGTTAGTACATATTTATATCAGTAACATAACATTAAAAAAACTTCCTTTACTTTTCTTTCCCTAATTAAAATAAAATAAATTAAATTTAGACGCCCTGTTGGTCTAGGTGGTTTAAGTACCGGTCCGTGATCTCGGGGTCCTGGGTTCGATTCCCGGGTCGAGCGAAAAGTATGTTTCGAATTTTTCGAACTTAGCTCGGGTTTGTGATCACCAATCCGCATTTGGCAAGCGTGGTGATTAAGCCTAATCCAATCATAGTAGCGATGACTTGATTTCTATGATGGAGGCCTTTGCCCTGCAGTGGGACAGTTTATAGGCTGATACTTTTTTTAAATTAAATTAGTTTATATAACTATAATTAATCAAGACGGGAACTAACACGATATTGATTATGTAATACAACATTGTGTACTCACATATTTTGCACGTTATCCAGGTGTTTACAAAATCCATTGTAGCTGCGGTAGTTCTTATATTGGACAAACGAAGTGGTCCGTGTCAAGGAACACATCGCAGCTGTTAAAAATCGACAAGCGAATAAATCGGCAATAGCAGAACATCTACTGGAAATGGGAGTTAATCATTGGATGGAACTACAGGACCCGAAAATCCTCTCCACCGATCGTCATTATCATACCAGGATAGTACGTGAAGCGATTGAGATCAAGAAGTATAAGACTTTCAATCGGGAGGATGGATTTAAAATATCATCGACATGGAATCCAGTAATTAACAAGTGCCAACCCCGTGCTAGGCCGTTACTAACGCAAACAAACACCGATACTGTTGGTGTAGTGTGTCGGAGTAGCTTCACTGACAATTCATCTAGTGGCGAATTAATATCGGAAAACGTGAGGGTAGTCCGAAGATTCACAGCGCGGCCCCACCAGACGACGCCGTGTTCCGCCAATCTGCTCGTGACCACGGCTGCTGTAACGTAGCCGAAACGTCGAGCAAAATATGTGAGTACACAATGTTGTATCACATAATAAATATCGTGTTAATTCCCGTCTTGCTTAGTTAAATTTAATTATATTCTCCTCCAAAAGCCCCCAAATCAAATGTTCCCATCACGCTCGCCACATTACCACGTTGAATAGCGATGGCCAGCCTCTACACCAGGAACGAACTGGAGCGTGGATCACCAGTCACATCGTTTAGTCTTCTTTTAGGTAAAATGAAACCAAGCCGGAACGAAAAAGTATTCATGGTATGGTGGTGAACTGCAGGCAGATCATCTGATGGTAAGCAATTGGCGCCGTCCATGGAGTCAGCAACACCAGTGGAGTCAAAAGTGATCTCCCAACTCTCTAGCAACCCTTCCCCTCGATTAGGCATCTGGTACCCTCATTCACACGGTGAAACACAGCGCAAGTGCAGTTGCTTCACACCGGTTTTTCGTGAGGCCGTGGTATCAATTCGGTTGAGCCGGCCTATATTTTTTTTAGCATAGTTAATCATAATATCTTTTTTTTTGTTCCGGTTCCCAGGCGAAACAAGAAAAAATCGGAAAACCTTAAATGCAATTTGGTTTCGTTTAAGGACATAACATAGTTTTCTCCAGGGCTCAATGTTTTTCTATCATCCTGTATACTATATAACTTTTACATACATGTGTATAGTGCTCCTTTAAAGATTTTCCAGCACATTTCATTTCATGGCCGGCGGATATCACGTAACTAAAATTATTTGCAGTTTTTGAGGTCGTAACCACGTTTGAAGCACGATTCATAGTTATGCTGCATTAACCTTTAAACTTGTAGGTATGATTTTGTTAAAATATTCCAAATGTCTTAAGAAAACAATGTTTTCAATTAATTAGTTTTTCACAGGAGCGAGAAAACACTTAGCGTCATTCACCCTTTCCTCATTAGCTGCAAAACAAAAAATAATCATTTCGAATGTATAATTCATTCCGTTATCTGAATTCTTCGTGTCCATTTTCCTGTACTCCATAATCCATTTGACCATGGAGAGCCACGCTTCGACATAAATGGTCCGGCTCGACCGGAGTGATAGAAAACTGGCGTGAAGCAGCTGCAAGAGTGAAGGTACCGGAGGCCCAATCCGGGGGAAATGGGGGTTTAAAGGCAGCGCACTTGTGACCCCACTGGTGTCGCGGGTGTCCATGGGCGGCGGCAATCGCTTACCATCAGGTGTTCCGTCTGCTCGTCTGCCACCTATCACACAAAAAAAACGTTTTCTTCTATCCATCCGTTTCCCAACCTTTTATTCCTACCGTCTACACCTCTACCTCTACCTAGAGGTAGATTTAGTTTTGGATGTAGACATCCAAAACTAAATCAGTGCCCAATGCACAAATCGTGCAGCGCCAGGAAAAAATACTCTTTCGTTTCGGAAGTTAAAGTGACGGATAGGGCATACTAGCGACGCCAATTGATTTAAATTATAAGCAACTAAACCGGATATCTTTTTAACAATTTCAAAGCTGCAGCCTGTCGCAAAACACTTATACTATTTATTTAATACTTATACTTAACTTTTGGGTCTGGTTTTGATCTCGAAATTTGAATTACCGCCAAAAACGGCCACTATGCGTTAACCCAAATTTCGAGTGTAAAACAGATCAAAAAGTATAAAAACAGATCAAGTAAGATCAAAAATAGTTTAAATGTTTGCTTAGAGACTCCCGCTACGATATTGTTTAAAATAGATCCGGTTTAGTAGCTAACAATTTAAATCGATTGGTGTCTCTGGGGCTACCCGTCGCCTTATTCTAAAGGCGGTAACAAGTATTTCCTAGACAAGTTAGCGTAAGACGACTAAATCCCTAAGAAAACGATATAAAATTCCGATGAATGCAACGGAAAGCTTGCTATTTCACGAGTCTCGCAGACACTTTTAGATACGGTGCTTTTAGCCCGTGCAAACTACTTAGATTCACATCAGACAGCGTTTTATTTCGACAACTTTTAGTTTACTTACAATTTCTATTGTGCTACCAATAAATATATTCAATAAATAAATAAATATTTCACAACATCACATACATTGATCTGACTCCGAGATAGGTAGCTCAAGCACCTGTGTTACGGACATCAGAACCAACAGCGAAATTACAAATATATACATATAATACTTTTCTTTTGTAAATACATACGTATAATACATAGAAACACCCAGACCAATACAAACAGACCTGTTCATGCACACAAATGTTTGTACTGTGCGGGGATCGAACCCGCAACCCTTGGGCCAAAGGCAGCGTTCACTACCACTGTTCCAAACGGGTCGTCATACCAATATTTTCAAAACTAGAGTTAATAGGCTACTTTTGAGTAAGCTCGCTTCATTGTAGGTTTTATCTCAACTCTAGAGTTGTTAGTGAGAAGCCAAGAGCAAACCCATTATCAATAAAAAAAACCTACATTTTCTCTAAGAAGAATGCCAGAAGAATAAGTTGTATATTTTCTGTCATAAGGTGTATTATCTATATATACTTCGCTTACATTTTTGCGTTGCATGGTACAGACCACACTTTTTCTATACCTGACCAGGACCGCAATTCATTGGGTTATTTTTCTCCAATCTGTCAATATTCTACATTTGATTCTCATTTTAATATCGAATATTCAATATCAATAGAGAAAAAAATATTAATTTTACCATACCTAAAAGTACCTTATTTACAATTTTTGTCTGTATGATCAATCATGAACTTACTGTCAACAAAATCGAATATTTAATTTTAGTGATACCTACCTAATATGAACGTGGTTACGTCACAAACGACATAAACGTCTGATGACACAAATTACTACACAATTTTGTAATGCTTTGTAAGACAACATTAGAATGGATTTTTAACAGGAACATGAGATGGAAATACTTCTTGAATTCTGTTTGCGGCTCATTTACATTTTGGCTGGCTCTTATCTCAGAATAACTTATGGCTGCGGACAGCCACTCGTCTGTCGAAAGTCTTAGCAGCTCGTCTAAGTTAACTCATAGCACCGCTTTAACTTTCGTAAAGTTCTATTTTATTATTACTGAAGTCTGTCTTCTTATCTTCGAAGCTGGAGCCCTGAAATAACATCATTATTGTATGTACTTTGCTTATCTAATTTATAAGAAATTACATTATCAATTTGTCACTAATTGATAATGTAATTCCGGCAATCTTTCTTTTTCATTGTTCATGGACGTTTTCAACAAATCAAAGATCATGAAAGTTTTTCCAGCCGCGCTTTAGGTATCTAGCATGATAATAATTTATGCTATGAGGCAGGGTCACTACCAAATGCGCCATCCGGCCAGCGAAATAAATTAAATAAAAATATAAATGTACTCATATACAGGCTGTATCTGTGAATATTTACATCCCTTTAACCACGTGTTCTATCAACCATTCTGAACAATGTTTATTCTATGACATATCGAGTTTCATCGAAAAAAAAATTTTTTTTGGCTACTTATACAAAATACAAATTTTCTAAGGAACGTGTCTCTTTAATCACTTGACATTGGCAGAGTTGTCTCGTAAGAGCTAGCCTTAAAAAAAACCTCATACAAAATGACCAAATCACGTGACCTTGTATGAAAAGTTAAAATTTTTATGCGAATGTCACCATCTTAACTCTTTTTTTCACTACTAAGGTACTTCCTAATTTAGTTTTGCATTTCCTCTGTCTTTTTTGTGGTTTAAAAATATTAAAAAATCGGCCTTTTCGTTAGGATTTTTTTATCACATACTTTAAGGCTGACCATTATATAATATAAAAAACACTTTGGTAACTGAGTTATTTAATGTACTTTGTAGATCACAGAAGACATAGAAAAAGTTGAAAAAGACTTTTTTGACCTAATTATGAATGCCTAGACTGAATTCTCTCCCCTCTGCAGACACAGTCACAAGAACAGACGAAAGTTTTAACAAGCTAGAACGGATCGCAAATTATTCATAGCACTAGTGTGTTCCAGTTCGCACAGCTGCCATATGTCACCCTCTAATCTTTTATGTTCATCGATATTTCTTTGGAAAAATTTCCTCGAGCTGGGTTTCGTGGTTTACATACATGTTAAGACTGAGAAAATTACAAGGGCTCCCACGCACTTGGACTTATGTTTTTAAAATGCTCTTATCATTGAGACCGACCTTTGAGTTCTGTCCTGAGTAGGTTCTTCCAATATTCATAATATGAAAAGAGTACAAAATATAAGACATTGTAAATAAAGTAACGCAAAGTTAAAAAAACTGTATATACGACATAGATTCTACACGTATACTTTAATAAATTAATATTAGGTGTTTACCTATAAAATTGCCTGTAATTGTAAAATTGTATGGCGATTTTCTTAGAGGTTGTATTTTGCATACTAACTTTTTTAAAATTTGTAAGTAACAATTTATTAATGCTACTACTCAATCATTAACTGTGCTAAATGGAGATCATATAAAAACGTGTAAAATAGTTATTCAGAAAAAAATGATTATTGATAATAAAGTTATTATTGATAAAAACGTCAATTCTGCCAAGCAAAAAGGGTGATTTGCAAGATTTTTTTTGCATCACAAATACAACGTCTGTTTTTTATTTAATATAAACCTTTAAATATAGTCTTAGATCAATATAACATTATAGTAAGGTGACTTGTTGCTTATTAAAGGAGTTATACATCTTATTGTGTCTAGAAAAAAACGGCAATTTCATAGATAATTGATCTGATTCCGTACCAAGTATCATGGGCCCTATTATTATGGATACCAGACATAATAGTAAGATTAAGAATGTTTGTCAAAGTAGAAATCAAACCTGCGACGTTAGGCGTATGAGGATTATTCGGTATGTGATTGTACTAATACCTGGGAAAGTAAGCTGTGACGTAACATAAATGAGATCTACGTCCAATAAAAATCGGATTCGGGCTATTGATATCAATCAAAGTCAAAAGCTATTTTTGTGATAGTAGGTACATAGGCCTATGATCACAAAAATAATCTTTAAAATATGAATATCCTATAAAATTTTAAGTAAAATAAAAAAAGGTACTAATTAAAAGTAGGAGGCGGAATATTTATGAAAAGAGCGTAAGTTAGTAATTAAGTGGCTAATTATAAACCAGAAGATTTCGTCCTGGCGATGCGCTGGCATTTGTCGGATATTTTGTGAAACCTTTGATGAAAATATTGTATAAAATATGAAAAATTCTTATTTCAAAATGGGCAAAATGTCACCTCTTCATTCCTGAAGCCATCTTGAGTGAATGGCTTTTTTTATTCAATTAAATTATCTCATTTAAAATTATTTCTTTATATCTTTATTTAAATCTTTTTTCTGTACTTGTTTAAACATACTTTTGTTGAGCAGTTGTGTTTATTATATAAGTTTGATTTTGTGGTAAGTGCTTTTTATTAGTTATAATTTCATAACACAAGTCTATAAATGAATCTACTTACTTTAGTATCAGACCAAGTACTTACTCGTAGATGTGTTATGTTACTCAATACTCATTACTTTATTTGCTCCATAATGTTACATACCCACATGTTTGGATAGACTTCCTTATTTCGAAAGCAATTTTGTTATTTTCAAGTCAGTGTTACACTTATTGTCCACGTTTTTGTCTCCATCACATCAATATGAAACTGCTTGTTTAAATAGTTAAACGTTTCCCTGTGGACGTTCACAAAACTCGATTATTCGGACTGTTTGAACAGTTCATCGCAAATCCCACATTCAGACCTACAATAAACTGTTATGACATAACCACTATTAAACCTAGACCGACAAACGGGCAGATCAAATATTTATCCTCATAATTGCATCAAACATCATCTGCCAAGTTACGAGGGTACCCGAGGCGCAAACAATTTTCCAACTAATTCCCGAGGATACCGTGAACTTGTGCAACTGACAGATTTTACTATTGTGGCCTGTAATTGCTGAATACCGTCTGGAGATATTGTTTTGTTCGCGGGTTGGGGGATAGATTCTCGTCTTGTAGAGAAACGCCCTCGAGTTTAGTCAGTGCTTCATCCGTTGTAGGTTGGAGAATGGCTCCTGTACTTTTTAGGTCTCAGATCGGGACATATTAGTTCTGTAGGTGTAAAATATATAAGAAAACCACCAAAGAATATCGTGAAAATTCTTCCGCGGGGATTACAGAGTAACCAGTGAAGTAAATTTGAAGTGTGGAGCTACAAAACAAAGTAACATTAATATTTATTTTAATAAAGAGAAGACGTAGCGCCCATCTTAGATTACAAGGAATCGGGCCAGGAGGATGATGTTGATGAATAATTTAAAAGTGAAGTATCAATTACCTAAATAGTTTAACTTATTTCTATACATGAACATGCCGTCATTTCGTGGCTGAGTAAATTAAACATTAATTTCTCTCCGCTGAGTAAACCCGAACAAAATTTTAAGACATTATTCCAAGTTGAATGCGTAATGTCAAGACTTGAGCCATTTTCAAGGGGTGTGTGTTTTGACTCTTTTGATGAACTTTACCCAATTCTTGTTTACGCTTTACATCAACTTGTTACTGAATGGCAAGAATTCCAATTTTGTAATTTGTTTGTCTAACATTGGGGTTAATTTTTGTATAAATAAATATATTTATATGTCTTCCCGTAAGTCTGTCCTCTTATGTTTATAATACTCGACTGACTGTTATAGTAATACTCAAATTAAGACAAAAAAAGCATCTAATGACTAACTTTGTTACCCAAGAATAAAACCATAGGTATCTACCAAAGTTTAACAGTCAATTAAGACGATAGAAAGCGAAGAAAGCGTAGAGACATTGCCAGTCTTAGTGTTCTCTACCGCCTCTATAATGGGGAATGCTCTGATGAGTTATTTCAACTTATCCCAACCTCCCCTTTCCACTTCCGAACAACACGAGCTGGACAGCGTTGCCATTCGCATACCATTCGGACAGTGGCGGCGCGCACCAAGAGGTTTGGCTCCTCATTTTTGCCCCGAGCCATCAATACATGGAATGCCCTCCCAGCTCATGTGTTTCCTCCTTCATACAATCCGAGGTCTTTTAGGCGGGGCGTGAAGCGGCATCTCAGCAGGCCATCAGGGTGAGGATGGCAGACTCAATGGGTACTTTTTTAGTTCTTTTGTGCCTGTCAGCCTCATATTTGGATTTCACGGCCGCTTACCATCAGGCGGAGTAAGGTAATCCTGATTGGCTTTTCTATAAAAAAAAAGAAATCAATAATAAGATTGCATTTTTTTTAATGAAACTTTCTTAGTCTTAAAAGCGCATATATTTTGCTACACTCACAGTGAGAATAACTCTAGAAATTTATTGTAGCCAAATAAATAATAGTTGATTCGAGTAGATAACTTACACCTAGTACTTATTGAATAAGTTTGGTACCTACCTCATAGGCCTAATTTGTTGGAAAAAGGTTTTTTTTATCTTTGTTGGTAATAATAACTACTAGAAGAAAATGAAATACCTTGCCTATCTTATCGCCCCAAGATCCTACTTCCAAGATCCATCGGCAGCTTTCCATTAGCCGTAATGGGTAATATATTATCGTCATTCTGTTTTATACCTTATGGTTATGATAATAGTGGTGTAGTGCCTAAGTCAGGCTTCAATGTTGCTTGTTATGGATCTAGAGGATTGGCGTGTTAGGGGCCACTGCGATATACTCATATGATAGAAGACTTATTTCAATGTTGAAACAAGTCTTCGGTTTTAATTTAATCGGCTTACGTGACTGTCAGTTTCATCTTTTTTTTATGCTAGTGGCGACAAACGAGCAAGTGAGTCACCTGATGGAAACCAATCTTTGCTTTGGTCAAGAGAGGTAAGTACCTAATTGGTTTTATACCACGAAGGTGGCAAACAAGCGTGCGACTCGCCTGATGGTAAGCGACTACCGCAGCCTATGGACGTTACTCCGGAGGACCTGCATACGTGTTGCCGACCCTTTAAAAACCTTACCACTCCTTTTTACCGACTTCAAAAAAGGAAGAGGTTTTACGTTCAATTGTTTTATGTGTGTTCACCGATTACTCCGCCAATTATGGATCGATTTGCAGAAGCTTTTTTAATATTTTTACCACCATGACAGGACCTTGATGATGGGATCTCAGAGAAATCGAGGGCAACCCTCAAATTTTATAGGCACACGCAATGTTTTTGTTTCTTTTTTCAAAGCTGCATCAGTATTTACGCCTGATTGTATTAATTTTGTGGCTGAGTTGATGATGGAAGGTCAACTCCTCAACGGTAAGGAGGTCGCTCAGCGGGCTATGGAACGAGCAATGCTCGGCGTCTCTCTCCGAGATCGAATCCGAAATGAGGTGATCCGGCAGAGAACCAAAGTTATCGACATTGCTCACCGGATTAGCAAGCTAAAGTGGCAGTGGGCTGGCCATATTAGCCGCAGAACCGACAACCGTTGGGGTAAACGAGTTCTGGAGTGGAGACTGCGTCTTGGCAAACGTAATGTAGGGCGCCCTCTGGCTAGGTGGGAAGACGATCTGCGCAGGATGGCTGGCAAGTGCTGGATGCGAGAAGCCATGGATAGATCACAGTGGCGAACAATTGGAGAGGCCTACGTCCAGCAGTGGACTGCGATAGGCTGATGATGATGATGATGATGATGATGAAGGAGTTAAAGGATAATTCTTTTAATACTGTACTGTCAATAAGTTTGTTAGTTATTTGGTACTGTACAGGGGGGTGTGACAGTACACTCGAAAAAAGGTGTCACTGAAGTCATCGCCTAATCCCTGCTGATTATTTAATGTAGTATTACAAGAAAGAATTAAGCGCCGACTTCAGTAACACCTTTTCTCGAGTGTGCTGTAATAAAATGTTATATGAACTGTATGAAGTCTTCAAAATATTATTTTACACTTTTTATGTTCGTGGGTTTTGAAGGCGGTTTTTTTTTCGTAGAATTTTTTTTGAACCTGTAATAATAGTTGTATGATTATCATGTTTTCTTACATAATCCCAGGATTCTCAGGATTGATGACCTGTTTGGATCAGTGGTAGTGAATGCTGCCTTTGGTGCAAGGGTTGCGGGTTTGATCCCCGCTCAGTATAAACATTTGTATGTTTGAACATGTCTGTTTGTATTGGCTTTTTTTGTATTATAAGTTTGTATTTACAAAAGAAAAGTATTATATGTATTTACATGTTTGTAATTCCGCAGTTGGTTCTGATGTTCGTAATACAGGTGCTTAAGATGTTGAGAAATATGAATAATATATAACATGTTTGTTGTTTTGCTTATTCTTCAAATAGAGTAAATCGGATCAATCGAAATACTCTTTATTGCACTAAAAGTTTACGAAATTTAATTTTGCTCTATATTTGTCAGTGCAATTAAAATTTAGTTAGTTCTTATTGTCTTAAAATGTAGGTTACATAACATAGACACCAATTGTACCGATCTTTTTATAATAAGAATGCCCCTCCATCATGGGGAAGGCAGCGCCCCGCTAACTGGCTGCATTTGTCCCAGTCAACCTCCGCCACTGTGGACTTATCTGCACTATTCATCACATTTCCCTTCTACGCTATTTTGCAATGTCCCGAGAATATTGTTCCCTCTAAAGTCATTAAGGAAGTTTTGTGCTGTTTTTGTTGCTGAATTTCAAAGTTTGATTGTGTTTCTATTTTGGAGTGCAAATGAGCACCTTGCTATATAATATTTTTTATATACATATGTAATACTAATTTAATATTCAATTCCAATGAGCGTTTTCAATTATTTTTTTTTTTCATCTCTAAATTATATTTTTAGTAAAAAGTATATTTTAGTTGTGTTTACCCAAAAAGTCAGTTTTTTTAGTCAGGTGGCAAACGGAGCTCTTGATTCATTCACAATTCATGGAGTCATTTCCGAAACTATAAGAAATATACTGTTGAAACTTGGTAAATAGATGTATTGTGTTAACCGCATTACGATTTTTATACAAAAATAGGAAAAAACATGTTGGGGTGTCCGCGTGTGGTGTATCTATACTCGTATATTTTTTCTAAACTTAATACTTTGCGCAAGAGACGCTCCCAAAGTGGTAAAATGTGTGTCCGGGGGGCTTATTATAGAAGTCAGAGTCCCTCCCTCTACATTATAAAACTAAAAAAGAATTAAAAAACTAAAACAAATATTTGATTTACATTATCATGAAAACTAACAACGAAAATTGGTTTCTACTAGATCTAGTAAGTAGTTCTTTTTTTAATACGTTATAAACCGTGAACCTCAATTTACCTTCCATATATCATACTTGCTGCTACGGAACCCAACGCAAAAAAAAGCAAGTGCTAGTCGGACACGCCCATGAAGGGCGAGTCCGACTAGCACTTCCTTTTTTTTGTGATTTGATGGCAAAATTTTGATACGGGACTGGATGTACACAAATATTGTTGCCAAAATTCAATTTCTGATCACTCAACATCGACGTGGATTTAAGCCAAGCTCCCATGAATTAATTGTAGACTATATTGTTATATCGTCAGATGGGTTCAAATCTCTAATGGCCCGCTTAGGTGTGCCAAAGTATCTTCTCTTGGGATAACGACATGTTGAGATAACCGTCGTCATGCTGCGGTAATTCCCTAATTCCGATGGGATCCCAGTTTGATTCCATCGTGATTTATAACCACTTGTTGCACACAACAAATACAAATACAAAATACAAATAACTTTATTGTGCATAAGTAACTACAATTTGTACACACTGTAAATAGTTCAATAACATACTTATTAGATAGGTATATTAAACTAATTAGTTAAATCTTGTCTAAGCCAAAACAATGTTTAATAACACATAATGTAGGTACAGAGACATAATCCTTTACCTTCCGTACTAGTACAAGACTGTGTTACGGCAAGGTAGTCATAATCGTCCTGTGCATAAGGTATATTGTAACTAATGCGTTATTGACCTTAGCAACAACAGTAAGTTCACAACTGTTATTTCTGTAAAATTCATTTCAAATCTATTGCTAAGCTAAATAGCAAGTTTTCTCAACAATAACTTTGTCTTTTACCTCAATTTTCACGTAAATGCGAATAAAAAGTCCATTTTTAATGTGATAGGTAGGTGACGACCAGACGGATCGCCTGATGGTAATCGATTGCCGCCGCCCATAGACAACCCCGACACCAATCATAAGTGCGCTGCCGACCTTTAAATCCCCCCTTTTCCCCGGATTGGGCCTCCGGTACCTTCTCTCCTGCAGCGAAACACAGCACAGTGCTGCTTCACGCCGGTTTTCTGTGAGGTTGTGGTATTACTCTGGTCGAGCCGGCCCATTATTCCTTTTTCGAGCAAAAAGTCGGCAGCGCACTTGTGACTCCTCTGGTGTTGCAGGTGTCCATGGGCGGCAGTAATCGCTTACCATCAGGTGATCCGTCTGCTCGTCTACCCCCTATCCCATAAAAAAAATATCTTTGCATAGATACGTCTTTGACTGCCTCTTTGGCGCAGTGGGTAGTGCGTCGCACTTTAAAGAGACGCCTGCGGTTGGGGTCCCGGGTTCGATCCCCGGGTCGGGCCATAAATTTGTACCTGAATTTTTCTGTTAAGAAATTCTCAGTGTCAGCCCAGAGCCTGGAAGTTGGCGGACTTGTACCCCCGTGCCTCGGAAAGCAGCTTAAGACGTTGGTCCTGCGCCTGATCCCTCTCCGGTCGTGTCACACTGGTGTTCCATCGGAATATGAGGGAAGGGAAAAGAGAGTGCACTTTGTGTTTACGCACACACTTGAGCACTATAATATACGCTGCGAAAGTGGCAGATCGTTGAGATTGGCCGCCTTAGCCGAAATCGGTTGGAAGGATATAATTACATACGTCTTTCACGTTTTCCATGTTCAAAAATGTTACATTAAATCAAATCAAAATTAAAAGACTCGATTAAAAGACTTGTTTGTTTTTAAAAATATGTAACACTACGCTTTTGGGGAGTCTGGTAATTACAATCAATCGACCCTTTAACAGGGGAACCAGACCAACTGAATCATGGTTTCAGAAACTATCCGAAACGTGCCTCGTTCCCCCTTATTACAAATCGCGACCTTAGTTCGCGATTGGTTAATAAGGGGGAACGAGGCATATAGTCCCGAAACAGAACTAGTGTCAGCCCGTTTTAACATTGCGCGTTGGAACGGGATGACGTGAGCTTTAGTGCGGTATTACTTTCGATCGCGATTTGTGATTAGGTGGACGGTGTTTTTCCTCACCGCCGAGCTAATCTAAAATAAGTTGTAAATAATAAATAAATAAATAAATATTTCACAACATCACGTACATTGATCTGACTCCGAGATAGGTAGCTCAAGCACCTGTGTTTACGGATATCAGAATCAACAGTGGGACAAATATATACATATAATACTTTTCTTTTGTAAATACATACTTATAATATATAGATAACGCCCAGACCAATACAAACAGATAAGTTCATGCACACAAATGTTTGTACTGTGCGGGGATCGAACCCGCAACCCTTGCACCAGAGGCAGCGTTCACTACCACTGTTCCAAACGGGTCGTCAAAATTAATTTTTTTAAAATTTTAATTAAATAAATAATAAATTAATTTATTTTTACTTTATCATCTCGTATTTCTAATTAACTAAAGTTATGTATGAATAATGTCTTTGGGATCAAAACTGATACAAGCCTCAAATGGCTGCTTTATTAAAATTTACTTGACACTGCTACGAGTTTAATTATATTCTAAACCTTTTGTGTACTTTCGGTTCAGATTACGCAATAAAGGACTCTGTCAAGCCTTGTTATTTATTACATTCAGTCGAGAGGTTAATAGAGATTTATTGCGAAAATTTCGACCTTTTCTCGCGATATGATTTGACATTTTCGGAAAGTTAGATGTCACACTTTATGTTTTATACTCGTGGTAACTGTAATAAGTTATGTTCACGTCATGATAATATTAAATTCATTATTTTGAAATAATTTGATGAATTTTGAAACGTTTATTATCTTGCTACATAATGTATTGTCACTTTTGGTTTTGGTCATAAAATAAGCCAAAACTCTTGTTATATATATTTATTATTATTTAGTAAATAATCCACTTAAGGCCCTAACTAGCGACCTTTAATTGATAGCAACTAAACCGGATATCTTATTAACAATTTCGAAGTTCGAGCATCTCGGAAAGAATATATACAACCTGTGCGGATAAAGAATGAGATCAGAAATGGCGGCCATTCTATCCACTTCTCGCTCGCACACTATTTACGTCTATACTCGCACACGTGGGGTGCGAGTATAGACGCGAATAGTGTGCGAGCGAGAAATAAATAGATGCGCCGCCATTTCTCATCCCATTCTTTATCCGCACAGCTTGTACTAATTATTTAATACTTATAATTAACTTTTTGATCTGTTTATACACTCGAAATTAGGATTAACGCCATAAGTTTTTGGCGGTAATTCATATTTTGAGCAGACCAAAAAGTTAATTATAAGTATTGAAAAAATAGTATAAGTTCTTTTCGAGATGCTCGAACTTCGAAATTGTTAAAAATATATCCGGTTTAGATGCTAACATTTTAAATCAAATGGCATCGCTAGTGTACCTTACCTGTCACCTTAAAAAAATTGTCGACACAGCATTCGGACAGGACTCGAACACACGACCTCTTCTCAAACCGGCAGAAATGCTCTAAGCCAATTGAAAATTTTATAAAAAATATGGCAATTCCGATAACTGTCAAAGTTAACCCATAATGATATCATGTCATTTATTCTAACGAGCGTAAGTTTCAATTTGATAAGCCATCAGAAAAACTTCATCCATTCGAAACACGTGCGGAGGCATTTTACTTACAAGAAAGCGATCTCTGTGTAATCCTTAAAATTGGTTATGAATATTAAAGACCAGGGCTGGAAGGCCGCTTACGTGTCACTTATTCGAAAGGTAGGTTATAAGATATTTTTTTAAAGTGACACAGTATATTCGGTCGCCTCAGCCTGATGGTAAGCAAAAGGAGAGACCTAGTTTCAATTATAACAGACGCGATGTAAAAGCATCACTTTGACCTGGCCACGGCCATACTGGCCTGCGAGATGCTTGTTCACGCTTCTTTTATTATCATTCCATGCCCACATAAAAGCACTGGCGGAGGAGTCATTCAGACTTCTTGGTTTTGTGCTGAGAATCTCGCGGATTTCCAGAGTGATCACGTGGTTCAGCTAATATTTAATGCCCTGGTAAGATCAAAACTCGAAACTAGTGCTCGTGTATGGAACCCACACGAAAGTACATATGCTCTAATACTTGACAAAGTCCAAAAAGCCTTCTTGAGAGCACTATACAAACGGCGCTTTGGATACTATCCTTACATGTATCCAACAAAATTCTTGCTTGGTTGCCTCGGATACAACACCCTTGAGGTTCGCCGAGCATTTAACCAGATAATAATGGCGTGCAAGATATTTCGAGGCCTTATAGATGTTCAAGATCTGCATAATCTACTTTGTCGCTTCTTTGTGCCGGATAACTATCGACGACTACGCAAGCACAACCTGTTCGTGCCTCGGCTGCCGCACCGTGGCGCGAGCGCGCTCCCCAATTCCTCGCGCACTCACTGCACTCAACGCACTCTTAAATGTAAACCCTCAGTGTGATCAGTTAGCGGATGCTTGGATGAGGGTGGTAGCTGAATGTTTGAGATTTTGTGAGCGAGATGTATGACAGAGCCTGTCTTTGTACAATTATTATCTTTAAGTTATTGTGTTACCTATAATAATTATTATTGTAATGTGTTATAGTTGTAATCTTAAATAATTTAATTCAAATAATGTAATTCGTATTTGCCGATATGAATTCAAATAAATAAAGAAAAATAAAAAAATAAATAAATTATTTTAGAAAAATACATAAATTAAAAATGAAAGACTAACCTATGTAGTACAGACGGATCCAGCAAACCTGAATCTAATATAAAAACTCGTGCCAAAGTGTTATTTTTCCACAAAAAAAAACAATTCTAGCCTTTAATTCTCGTATAAATATTTAGTGCTAGCAGTGTAAGGTCGCTAACATCTCACTTAGGCTCGTTAAGTGTTTTCGAAAGTCGCCATTAGTGTGAAATATGAATTAATGGCTGTAGAACGACGCTGCGGCGTCATCGGTATACGACAAGAAAAGGTGTCGGGATAGAGGACGGGGGTGTGTGTGGAGCAGCTCGAGAAATCAATCTTAATCCCGGATACTCCGTTTACAATGAGCCGCTTAAGAAGGCACTGGAGGGGCTATTATATACCTACTTGCGATGTCCTTGCAGTAGTCACCATGTTGGAGTCCAAAGAATTGCGAATCTCAAAGAATGGCGAAAAAGACTGATGGCTACTGGAGCGGAAAGTCTGCGTACTGGGAATCGCAGCCGCGATAGAACCCTCATAAGGTGGACCGACGACCTGGTGAAGGCCATGGGAATCCATTAGACCCTGTGGTACAGGGCTGATTAGTTCGGTAATTCTAGACTCCCTAAAATCCTCAAAGCCTCCGTCTATGTCCAGCAGGGGGTCTTTCTTTTGTGATTGAAATGATGACAATGACGACCGTATATTGGTCGAGTGCAGTATTTTTACCCGACTACAGCAAAGCAAAAGGAGGGTTATGATTTTGATAGGCTATGTACGTATGTATGTTCATCTGTTTCTGTATGTATGTCACGTAACTTCTAAACTAGTTACCATATTTGAACAAATGAGGTGTCATTAGAAGCGTCTTGGTTGTCTTTTGGTTATAGGCAACATTACGTCACGTTAAATTTATTATAGCGCCCTCTAAGGGACTTACAGTAAGGAACTAAAAACAATTTTTGCTTGACGGTACCGTGTGGGGTATCAAATAAAGAGCTTTTTCAGCACATTTCAAATATGTAATTACATTTACATAACTAAAAATATGTATAATAAAAATAAAGTTTTAAAACTAAAACCCGACTACCAAAAACACGATCTAAAAAGTACAAAACAAGAAAATTGTCTCTGCTGAAATGATTATGCCGTATCGCCGTGGTCGTATGCCACCTACTAATACATACATAATAATAAAATAAAATCAATGTGGTTTTTAAACTTTATTTTTTAAGCAGTACTTGTGGAGTTGCGTGTAGGTGTTTCGCTATAGTACAAAACATGTTTGAGTTTTCATAGTTTTTGTGATACCTTCACAAATACTATGACAACTCAAACATGTTTTGTATTATATTAGTTTCTAGTTTCTATAAAATGGAAAACCTTAGTCAAGACTTCTTTGTTCATGTTGAAAGTCGCACGTGCGTTTTGTGGGAGAACATTTGCGTATAACGTCAAAATGTTTGATATTTTGCAATTGCGCCCGTGAGTATATTCTATAGAGATAAGTTTATCTATCTATTTATTGAACCCCCAGCTAGAAGAATATAATATTCGTAGGTGTGGCCAATGAGTATACGGTAGGTAAATTAATGGACATTAACCCTGCTACGCTAATCTATGCGGGTTGAATGAATGTCTGTTGACATGGATTGAACTATTATTATGGCTCACTGCCATATTGCAACGATTCCTGTAATTTCCACGTATCAGAAGTTTGCTTTTATTTTGAAAAGTAAAGGGTTTCTCCCTGCACTGTTAAGTTAAATAATAAATATGAAATCCGTTAAATAAACTAGTATATTATATAGTATTACTACGAGTAGGCCGTGTGGTCCCGGCAGAGTAGAATAGGCCACCCTCACTCTTACCGAGGTGTCGTAAAAGGCGACTAAGGTAAAGCTGCTGGCATGATCATCAGCGCCTAGAGAAGGAAAACTCTGCATTTATATCAAAACCCTCGCCAACCCGTCTGCCAAGCGTGGTGAGTATGGCAATTACCCCTCATGTGATTGAGGGAGGCCCGTTCCCCAGCAGTGGGGACTTAAATGGGCTGATGATGATGATGACTACGAGTAGGTATTACTTACTGGTACTGTTTAACGTTTCGATTGTTTGTCGCAACTGTCTTGTCCATAAACAATGTTACGAGTATTTCACTTACTTTTAGGTATATATATCTACATCTCTTAAATAAACTGACCACTAAGGATGCACAAGACCGCGCGAAGTGGAGGAGTAGAAGTAGGAAAGCGGACCCCGGGCTCCGAAGCGACAGCTTGGGATGCAACCGGGACAAAACGCTAAGATGATGATGATGATGATCTACATCTCTTAAAACCATTTATATAGGGAAAGTAGGTAGGTAATGTACAAAAAAACAGGAAGATTTCGGATCAACATTTGTCATGTTAAGTTATAATAAAATGACAAATGTTGATCCAAAATCTTCCCGTTTTTTTTATCGTACTCGAATCTGCCAAGCTTATTGAATTGCTTGGATTTATTTGGAGCTTGGATTAGTTATTTGTAATTGTGGCTCTAGGAGGTACCTTCCCTAATTACCCAGCAAGTAGGTTCGCGGGTCTAATTGCTTCCGAGTCCACTTGCCGGAAACCTTGAATAAATGAATGAATGACTGAATGATTTTTTTATGAGATAGACGAGCAAACGGATTGCCTGTTGGTAAGCCATTGTCGCCGCCCTATAGATACCCAGTGACACCAATGGAGCCACAAGTGCGCTGCCAACCTTTAAACCCCATTTCTCCCGGATTGGGCCTCCGGTACCCTCACTCATGCAGCGAAACACAGCACAGTGCTGGTTCACGCCGGTTTTCTCTGAGGCCGTGGTATCACTCTGGTCGAGCCGGCCCATTCATGCCGAAGCGTGGTTCTCTCACGGAGCCCACGAATTTATTTTCTCGCAAAAGTACCTAACAATATGTATACCATATTATCTAAAAAAATATTAAACGCTTCCACTACTTAAAAGTACTCCCTTCCCTACCTTCCTACTACTTTGATGATTATAGTACCTACTTAATACTTTATTCTGGGTGTCCTTTTCATTCTTCATCCGTAAACTAAAACCGTGCCTTTTACGATAAAAATTGCACCAATCAGCTGTTTACAGTTGTATGGGAAGGTTTTTTTCTGAGAAATGTCCCATTGTTCCTTGAGGAATCAATGTTAGTTTTCATCATTATAATGCCAGCATGGCGTAATACTTACACTACAAGTTTTCATAGTCATAAAATAAAAACTATAGCAATGACTCCACAGTATTCTATTGACAAACGCGCATAACCGAGTAAGCCGAGGCGGGTGGGCTATGATTGATTATATCGTATTTTGTTACACCAGCTTTCACAGCTCGCTCTAGGCTCGAGCAACTCCTCACACAATCTATGCGGAAACAATAATTGAAAATGAACAACGAGAACCAAATGTACCGAGTATATAAGACGAATCAGATCAGCAGACCAGTGAAAATGGAAAAAGAGAAAAACGGAGGTAAATTTAGTAAAAAAATGTCAAATGTTCAAATACCTAAAGGATTTTATTTTCGTGCTCATCGTCTTAAAAGTTTCCATAACATTTAAGATTATGGTTGGAAAACTCGTTTTTTTATTGCACAATGTGAAGGAATGCGGAAATGTTTTATTTTACTTTTTCAATTAAAATTTGCATTTAGACAGTAGTCTCTTTAGGGTTTTGCGATTTTATATTGCTTCAACTTTATGCTGTTTTCTTCATTTTTATTAACTCAGACTGCGATTCCTATTTGTGTCCAAGGCTGTCGCTTTGAAGCCCGAGGTACGCTTGGACCATGATACAGAATTCGTTAAACGGGTTGTTAGGTAGGTGTATTATGAAGTGACATCTGTCTGACCTCTGCAATCCTTAGACAGGGTAACCTGATTGGATCATGCTTATCTCAACAAAAGAGAAACTATTCAAAACATGCAGAAATGTATTTATTTATATTTTTCAGAGTATGACGAAAAAGACATCTACGGCCCTGAGATTACAGATAAAGACGGGGCCCTCTTAGATGAGCACGACAGTTTTTATCACACTACTAAGAGTTTGTTAGTGCTGTTTCAAATTATGGGTGTCATGCCTATTATGAGAGTACCTAAAGGTAAGAACTTAGTATGAAAAAAGTCAGTAGGCCGTGTCAACGAGTGCAATTCTATGCTACGAGCCCAGCACGAGCTGAGCGCAAGCTGAGCCGCTCAGCTTGGGTGTCAAGTGAGGATGCACAAAGAGCCTATAACAATAATTCTCTCGCAATCCCTTTGTGTGCGTCAAAAAACTGACATAAGTGGCATAGTCGAGCCCGTCAACCGCCATTGTCACGTATTATTTAAATGATTTTAAATAAAACGACAAAATTTGTTAAGAAATAATTATTACGATTGGTCGTGGTCGTAAACAGGGTCGTGGGTAGGTTTGTGGTTGAACGTTGCGTTGACCGTAGAAAGACACTTCCCTGTACGGCCGTCTCGTTCTTCGCTCCACCGTCTGTTCTGTTATAAAGTCCAGATAAAGAAAATCTTCCACGACGAACACGGTACAGCAAGCCCGACAGGCAGATAGTGTTCCAACCCGTACGGAGTTCCTGAAGAAGCCAAATTCCCGAATTAGTACCAAGACGTTAAAGTGGCAGTACCAGACCCTAACGGTCTGGTACTGCCACTTTAAACACTCTCTTGATTTAAACTAGTAATAAGCTTAGCCAAGGTAGCTAAATAGAGAACAGAATAGAACTAAGATGACTCGTACAAGGGATGATTAGGCATTTTAAATTATACTGGGCAGAAGTGGCGGTACGAAACGAAATTCAGAAACGGTTACAAGTAGGGCATAAATGATGGCAGAATTACTATATAAACAATATTTAAAAATTATCAAACGTTAAACTCAAATTTGATGATTTGTGACCCGTGTCAAACGCCTATAGAACGCCCGTGTGTGACTCGTAAGTCAGGCCACGTAGGTACGACACACATTTTAGCTCAGTTGCTGTGCAGACCCACCTCCAGGCATCGACCAACAGTGCATCAGACATTATTCGCGATCACAGTGAACGCGAGTCTTTTATATAATTTATTATTATTTTTGATGATTGATTAAGAACTATAAAATGAGTAGCGTACCGCCTTATCTCTATCGCAACCTTGATCCTCTGAGTTAATTCCTAACCTAATTTCATTAGGTATATTATTATGTTTTTTTTTATCAATATTATAGTAACATAAAAGATGTAATATTTATAATTTTATGACAAGCAAGCGCTTTTTTATGGTGCTGGCTAATGTACCCACCTAATGATACTCTTTTTAGTTATTGTCGAGTGTGATGTTTTTTTTATTATGGACCATTTATATATTTTGAGTGGATTCAAATAATAAAATATTGTACAAAATGAGACTATATTGAGGAATAAAAAAAGCATTCACATTTTTAATTTACAATATTTACTTTACAATCTGCTCTTTAATGCAAATATGTAATTACTACTAGCCATGCAAAGTGCGATATAAAAACTGCATACTTACTCTTGTTAAGTAATTGCATGGTTAACTTACAGTACAGCTTGGATCCAACTAATACAGTTAATTATCATAGTCTAAGTCAAAGTAACGAAATATTTACTCTCTTGTGTTAACACAACGTTGACGTTGATAAAGAAAATGGTTTCTTCCTTAAAAATAAAACACGATCATGTGGCGTAGCTACGAATCAGACGTTGTCAACAACCTGGTTGACAGCCATCACCATGCAAGGTGTACCGGCAAACATTTACTGTATTCCTTTATAACAATTTCTTCTACCAACTATATTGAACAACAATTTGTTCTATGACTTTTGGATATTAGTTTAAAATTTTTTAGACTTACCATACAAAATGAACAAGTCATGTGACGCTTTTTGATGAAAAGTTGAAGTTTTTTTTTCAAACTTTCAAAAGTCATAGAACAATAAATGTTGTTCATTTACATCACTTTGAGCACCTCTGGTCTATTGTTATACATTTACATCACTTTGAGCACATCTTCTACCAAACATGCTGAACAATATTTATTGTTTTATGACTTTTGATAGTTTGAAAAAAAAACTTCAACTTTTCATACAAAAGTGTCACATATACACTCTGTAGGTATTGATTTCTACTAATATCTGTCAACCCCTTACCTCACAACATTAGGTTGCCTATGCAAACATGTGTCTCAACAACATGTTTTCCCATATTTAGAAATTTTGTAAGCTTTATCGCAAATTGAGTGTGACAGACATATTTTTTAACAGGCAGCAGCAAACATACTAAGGAAATGGGGTAATATTTCATAATACGTGCCTTCGTCTATGATACTTACTACCTATTCTCGTTTTAGCTTGGCAAACTTTTTGCGTTTATTTTACGATGAAAAATTTTACCTTTTTTTTATATTATAATTCTCACAACAACATCTCATAGGTTGACTTGATTCCGTACTAAGTAGCTTAAGCACTTGTGTTACAGATATCAGACAACAGAGGAACACAAATATATACTTAAATTAATTAATACACTTGTGTTTGTTCGGTGTCTGGGTGTAATATATGATTACACCCAGACACCGAACAAACACAAGTGTTCATCGCACGAATGTTTGTCCAGGGTGGGGATCGAACCCACGACCTTTGGCGTAAAAGGCAGGCTCACTACCAATTACGCCATCCGGTCAGTCATTTTAATTTTAAGTAACACATGAGGACATATTTTTTTTACCAGATCTCATACTAACTTTATTCCTATCACAGATGCACAAACGGTAAAGCGAACAACATACAACTGGATATCTAAAGCAACTCTTTGGGCGTATCTTGTGTGGGGACTGGAATCTATAATTGTAGTAAAAGGTATAAATAGAAATTCACTAGATTAAAATAATTATTTACGAAATTTTTATCATCATTATCACTGTTACTATAGCATGGTCACAGAGTAATGATGACCATGATGCTTGCAATAGCGCTGAAAAGCGAAAACTAAAAAAAATCTCGTAAATAACTATTTTAATGTTAGTGACAATGAATGATTAAAATAAAAATTCACTTATAGAATCTGTACCTGTTTTTGGCAAAATAGTGATATTGGGTTACGGGTTGGGAGCGATGGTAGCTCAGTGGATTAGAACGCGCCTTACATGCGGGGGGTCGTAGTTCGGATCCGAGCATGGTGCATGGATTTTAAAAATCTATGTGCCACCATTAGCTCGGCGGTGAGGTAAAACATGGTGAGGAAACCAGCACGTAACGGATTGTGTCTGAGACGTGTAACAATGATTCAGTTGGTCTGGTTCCCCTGTTCTTTAACCCTTTGGTTGCGAAGGTCAGACGCCAATCCAGAATTATGGGCTCCAAACCGACAGCTTTGGACGCCACCGGGAACTACACGCTAAGATGAAGAGAAGAAGAATAATGATGTTGGGTTACAACGGCAAAATGTTTATGGTTCATAACAAAAAAAATTGAAACTGATACTGCCATAAACTGCATAAAAACACCATTTTGATAAACAGACCAGAGATAAAAATGTATAAGGTTATCTTCCACAAGTTATTTAATAAATAGTTGCACATGGAATAGCAATTTTCTCATCAATTTTAAGAAATAAATGTGCCAGAAAGTTAAGTCTGCATTACCTGTATTAATAATATCCTCCAACCGATTACCGGTTCGGCGGTCAATTTTTTTTTTATATATGAAAGGTGGCAGACGAGCAGACGGATCACCTGATGGTAAGCAAATCCACCGCCCATGGACACCCGCAACACCAGTGGAGTCACAAGTGCGCTGCCAACCTTTTCCCCTTCCCCCATTGGGCCTCCGGTAACCTCACTCACACGGCGAAACACAGCGCAGGCGCTGCTGCACGCCGGTCTTCTGTGATAAGCCACGTACGCAGGATATATTATAGTACTCAAGTGTGTACGCAACAACAAGTGCACTCTCTATTTCCTTAATCTCATAATCCGATGGGACACCAGCGTGTCACGAACGGAGAGGGATCCTCGAGGGAACCTCGGAAAGCACGTTTCCGTGCTTTCCGAGGCACGGAGGTAGGTACAAGACCGCCAACTTCCAGACTCCGGACTGGACTCCGGACTTCCAGACTCCTAAAAATTTGTAATTGAGTTTTCGGTAAGAATTACTTAGTGTCAACTAAGTAATTCTTACCGAAAACTCAATTACAAATTTTTAGCGGGACCCAGGGATCGAACCCGAGATCTTTGTTTGCGACCCACTACCCACTGCGCCATCGAGGCAGTACCTACATTACGAGATCATTAAAAGTCGTTATATCACTGTCTTTGTATACAAAAGAATTTCCTAGATTTCTTCAAAACTTTACAAGAACAAGCGAGCAATTAAGTAGAAAGCGAGGCTTCTTAAGTCGCACAATTTATAATGCCAAGTGTACTCTCAAGACAATTATTAATGCTACGCACTAATTCTCGTTTTGTTTAATCTTTATAATTAAATACTATTTTGTCTTTTTATTATAATTACAGTTTTCATTCTTAAAATTACATTATTCATAGTTTTGTGTCAATCTTTAAATTTTATTGCAAAGTTAAAGGTTAAAATCTTTGTGCAATTTAGGCTTTTGTGTTGTCTGAAACTCTGAATTTAAAAACGTTTTTATTTTTAATGAGAATGAATAAAGACAGACACATTTTGCATTTTAAATACTATTGGCCTGCCCTCACTTTGTATTGGGACATTTTTTTTAAACTGGAGAACTTTCTACTCCCAATTTGCTCCCTAAGTTTCTAACCATTCAGCTTTCGCTTTTATTAATCGATTTTAATTTATATCATTTATTTTTTCTTGTTATAAGTTTTTATTTATAAAGAAAACTGACAGTGATTAATAAGTGTCTTCGTATCGTCGATACCACAGTGCCCAAAGACGAAAGTCTTTATTCAGTGCGTCCTACCCGTCATGACATACGGAGCCAAATCGTGGACCTTTACGGTACGGCTGGTCCACAAGTTAATGGTCGCTCAGCGGGCTATGGAACGAGCAATGTTCGGCGTTTCTCTCCCAGATCGAATCCGAAATGAGGTGGTCCGGCGGAGAACCAGAGTCATCGACATTGCTTACCGTATTAGCAAGCTTAAGTGGCAGTAGGCTGGCCGCAAAACCGACAACTTATGGTAAACGAGTTCTAGAGTGGACCGCGTCTTGGCAAACGTAATGTATGGCGCCCTTTGGCTAGGTGGAGGGACGATCTGCGCAAGACGGATCACGGTGGCGAACAATTGGAGAGGCCTACGTCCAGCAGTGGACTGCGATAGGCTGATGATGATGATGATGATTAATAATATAAACTTTCTATAATTCTCAATAACAGGTACTTTTTAACTGGTCACTATCCAGTGCTGTACGAGAATGATGCTGTCAATATACTTATTGTAACGTCTTATTGTACCACTTTTCATGTAAATAAATGATTTGATTTAAATGATGACCAGATGCACAACACATAATATTTTATATATTGTATTTTTTTTAATTATATGTATTTTTAATTGTTATCTGTTTGGTTTTCTGTCTGTGCCAAATTGTGTTTACAACTGCTGTATGCCCTGTGTTGTGATGTCTGTAATAATAAATGTTTTCTTTATTTCTTTCACAATACATGTAGGAATAATAATATAGGATTTATACTTACAATCTTTTCAGTCGGAAAAGAACGTCTAGAAAATTTCCAGCAAAATACCAACAAACGATTCGACGAAGTTATATACAACATTATCTTCTTGAGCATTCTCATCCCGCATTTTCTGCTACCTGTTGCGTCGTGGCGGCACGGGCCCCAAGTGGCGATATTTAAGAACATGTGGACCCATTATCAGGTGGGTATTGCCTTTTTTATTTCGTCTTACTTCTAGAAAGGAAAGCGGAGGATATTTGTGAGAAGGATCATAAGTAGGCAACTTAATGAGTACTTAGACGCAAACCAAATCTTACCAAGGCTGCAGTCTGGGTTTAGGTCATCTCACAGTACTTCTACAGCCCTCCTTCATGTCGTAGATGACATTCTATCGGCACAAGACCAAGGAGAAGGCACCCTGCTGACTCTTCTGGACTTTTCAAGGGCCTTTGACTGCATAAATACTTCCCTACTCATGTCGAAATTGAATTATTACGGTTTTAGCCCGGAATCCATCAGTTGGTTTCTGAGTTACCTTAGCTTTCGGTCCCAGCGTGTACAAGTAATAGACAAGCGTGGTAATCAGTTGACCTCTAATCTCAAAGACGTCAAAAGAGGAGTTCCTCAAGGATCGATATTAGGGCCCATTTTGTTTATTTTATACAGTGCCGATGTTATTACACACATCCGGCACTGCAAATACCACATCTATGCGGATGACATTCAAATATATATATCAAGCAACCCAAAAAACATTAAACTGGCCACAAAACTCCTAAATGAGGACCTAGACCGTGTGGCTTCATGGGCAGAATCAAATGCTTTGCTGCTTAATGGGAGTAAGTCTAAATACCTAACTTTAGGATCCAAAGACCAGGTTGGGAAGATAAAGAATAAAAATATTGATGTGGTGATCAAAGGTGCCAAAGTGCAGAGAGTTCAAGATGCCAAGAATTTAGGGCTCATAATGGATGAGAACCTTCGATTTGAAAAACATATTAACACAATAATCAGCCAAAGTTTTTATCGCTTGAAAGTCCTATATCAAATACGTAAATTCATTGATGTAAATACTAGAATAAAATTGTGCGACTCATTAGTCCTCTCACATTTTAATTATATGGACGCTGTGTATGGACCCAGACTACTGACGCGCACACAACAAGCCATCCAACGTGTGCAAAACGCTTGCGCCAGATTTTGCTTCGATATACCGCCAAGAACCCATGTTACTCCATATTTGAATGATGCCAATATAATGAAGATGAACTCACGGAGGGATCTGCATTATGCTACGTTACTCTTTGGTGCGGTGAGATCCGGACTCCCACCCTATCTTCTTCAGAAGCTGGTATGGACGAGGGATGTACAGTCAAGGACTCGCCGCTCTGCTCATTCTCTTGTCCTGCCCGCGCACCGCACTGTGGCTTTCAGGGGAAGTTTTAAGTTCGCTGCTTCCAAAATATGGAACGACCTTCCTCCACCGTTGCGTAGTCTGGAAACATTAGGCTTGTTTAAAAAAAATATAAAATGTACCTACTTAATAAGCAAAAAGAACTTCCTTAGAATTATAGTATAAAATATTTCTTCTTTACTTTTTGTTACATATTCATTCATCCATTCGTGTCTTGGCACAAAGGCACAGTAGATGGATACGTACAAGCACCCAAACCTGGCACAAGTGTCTGATTAGACAAGTGTCTGACTGGTTAACAAATATTTGTATTTGTGTTGGTGCGGGAATCGAATCCGCGACCCTTGTATCTCAATCAGCGCGTAGATCTTTTCGCTAAACGGGTCGTCAATATCATTGTAAAATGCTCTCATACGGACCTTCTGGGTCATGACGCGCTAGCTGCATAGTAAGGCTGTTCCGGGGTCGCCTGGACGTAGCTCCACCCTTAGTCCAAAACCATCCCGTGGCCGTATTGAAGCATGACAATAATTTCTCACTGACTAGCTGCAATTATATAAACGAATGTATTTAAATCACTATTTTACTTTACGTTACTTTACTACGATTTTATACTACTACTATTTTTACTGCTTCTTACTTCCTGATAAAAATCAAACTGATAAAAAATACCTATAAACACAATAATCACAGTTTAATTAATTTATTTATTCATACCTATAACGAAGTCCCGAGTGGCAATCTCACATAAGCCAGTAAGTACTGAAAGCGTAGAATGTACGATTTTCTTCTTTTTTTTCTCTCGCAAAGAATCTTCAGATTATTTTTTTGGCTCCTTGACGACCACTCCGTCCACATTGTACACCAATTATTTGATTTTATTACATCATGTTATTATCCGTTGACAAGACAATTGAAACGCGTACACGTTAAGCCGGAAACCAAGGTCAAATGCCGCTGCACAGCGAACGGGGTTCACAAACGGGCTCTGCGGGAATCGTCGCCTCGGTCCTTTTCAACCCATGCGAGCATCTCGCTTCACTATACTTGTTTATATCCCACCATAATATTAATTTGTATCTTATTGTATATTTATTTGTACACCTTTATTAGACAGAACATTATCTTTAATTTATTTATAAACTATTTATGTACACATACATATAAACTATTTATGTACCACATATATCGTCCGTGCGTCACATTAGGGCTCACATAAAACCAGCGCCATGGCCTGAAGGTACTCCTACCTAAAGCCATGGCAGAAGCTGAGTGAGCTACTTTTCACTGACTATCGCGACACACCTTACACACACACACACACCTGTAAGCAAATACCTAGTGCCCGGCTTGAGAAGCCATATTATTACTTTGTTTTTTTTTTTTTTCTCTTTAATTTTTTTTTTCTCTGTTTGTCTTCTTTTATATTTGTAATGTTGTGTTTGCTGTATTAGTTTGTGTTTGATTTGATTATACTTGTTGCGTTATTATCTGTAAAATGTGGTGTGTCGTATTATTCAGTGAATAAATGTTTCTATCTAAAAAAAAAAAAAAAAAAAAAAAAAAAAAAAAAGAAGGGTTCTTTAAAGAAGCGCCGTGGTTTCCAGGTTTGAGAATTATGTAGATTGTATTAACTTCGTGTTCGTTCCTGTTCCCGTAGAAATATATTTAGGAACTCGTTTTTTGTTGATTTTTGTTATTTTTTGGGCAGCGATACTGTAGTGTTTTTTTTCAAGTCACATTTGGAACATTCTATACTCAAATTTTCTCAGCAGGCTTTGACTTTGATAAACCATAAGAGCGATTTTCCTTTTATGCGGAGTCTGACCGCGTGCGGACTAGGCAGCTAGGATTTTGAAAAATAGCGGAAAAAACACGCCAAAAATATATTATTATTGGATAAACATTGCCATTGCCACCCAGTCCGCACGTGGACCAAAATCCATATATCAAGAAAAACGCCCTAATAAAAGGTGTCCGACTAGACCTTCAAAACCTGTCAATGCTCTGTGTGGTGATAATATCCTCCAACCGATTACGGCTAGGCGGTCGATCACAACGATCACCCACGTACAGGGGATATATTCTAGTGCTCAAGTGTGTGCGCAAACACAAGTGCACTCTCTTTTTATTCCCTTACACGCATATTCCGGTGGGACACCAGCGTGAAACGACCGGAAAGGGATTGGGCGCAGGACCAACGGCTTAACGTGCTTTCAGATGCACGGGGCTACAAGACCGCCAACAGACTCCGGACTGACACTAAGAATTTCTAACTGAAAATTTAGGTACAAATCTTTGGCCCGACGCCGGGATCGAACCAGGGACCTCTTGTGCAGTCGTGGCTTTAAAGGCCACTGACCACTGCGCCACCGAGGCTATCGTTATAGTAATACCTATGGACGACCTATAGACGACCCGTTTGGATTAGTGGTAGTGAATGCTGCCTTTGGTGCAAGGGTTGCGGGTTCGATCCTCGCACAGTTCAAACATTTGTGTGTATCAATATGTCTGTTTGTATTGGTCTGGGTGTTTTCTATGTATTATAAGTATATATTTACAAAAGAAAATGCTGTTGGTTCTGATATCCTATGCCTATGAGTATACGCGGGCGGCCGCTGAAGTGCTGAATTGCTGACTGATGCGAATGCACCCAATCCCGGCACGGCCATACGTCGACAAATCTATAGGTGCATTTGTTGTGTGCATGGGTTTATATTAGCGACTGCGTGCGCGCTAGCCGAAGCCGGTTGTTCTTTATTCTTATTCTTATATGAAACATTTTTATTTCGTTCATTATTTATTTATTTATTATTTTTTCACAATTACATTAGTACTTTAAAACACATATATATACACACTAGGTACACAAGGCTGACGTCCGTGGCACTCACTCAGCTGGCCCTACTGAAAATCAGCGTCATGACCTTTTTCAGGGGCATGACATAGGCTGAGTGGGGGCCATTTATGTTGGAGGTCACAACACACAATATATTATTTGCACTGCCTGGTTATTAGTACTCATTATTTTGTTTTTCCTTTGTTTTGTTTTGTTTTTATTTTCTGTATCTATTTTGTTTTTCTTTTTGTTTGTTTGTTCTTTTGTAACTAATGTTGTACTCGTATGTAGTGTTGTGATGTCCAAAATAATAAATTTTTCTTTCTTTCTTTCTTTCTTTCTTTCTTTCTATATCCCTAACACAGGTGCTTGAGCCACCTATCTCGGAGTCAGATTAATGTATGTGATGTTGTGAAATATTTTATTTATATATTTATTTATCGATATTGTAATTCATTATGCATTTTTTCCTATACCTACGAGTACATAATAACGGTAATGGTTGTTACTACCTCATTATGATTGTGTTGTACTAGCACAACACAAGATAGCTCAAAGGTTTGCAATGAATACCTATCATCAGAGAATTAAGTTTTAAGGTTTCATCTTTCTCCTTCATCCTTCTCTACTATCAAATGTCCTTTGCCTGAAGGTTTTCTGGTAGAAATCTCTTCCAGCGATAAGACCGCCGAAATTGTACAATTAAGTTTATGTAATACCTAGTTTTTTAAGTTGTGTTTTTTTTGTGCAATAAAATATATTTATCTATCTATCTATCTTTGTTACAGTTAAAGTACCTAAAAATCACAGGAACCCCCATAGTATTCCCAAACCTGTATATGTTAACATGGGGCCTCTGCGTGTTTTCCTGGGGCCTCAGTTTTGCGGTGATCCTGTCCCAGCACTACCTTCAAGATGATTTCGAGTTGTGGCATTCGTTTGCATATTACCACATCATAGCTATGCTGGATGGATTCTGCTCTTTGTGGTCAGTAAAATACAGTTTTTGGTTACCAAACTAGTGTTAAAATAACTTGCGTTGATAAGTAAGATGAATATCGTTGCGTTGATGATGAATATTAAGTAAGGGTAGTTACAGACACAACAGATAGCTTGAATAACACGGGCCAAATGTTAGTCGTACAATATTATAAATATCTAACTTATATTTTCAGTACATACTTCAGTTGACTCTTATATCCATAAATGTAAGTATTTGTTACTTTAGGTCTGCTCGGTCAGCTTTTTGTCTCAGATTATTTAATTAAACAAAATAAATATATGATTATTTATTTATATAGTATTGCCATAGTATAGTTATAGTAATGTAACTATAGATATTAAGTTTACCTTAGTTACCGTATTTTATACTATGTAAGAATTACAATAAGCCTAGAACTATGTAAGATTATGGTGAGAAATAAAGTATTATTATTAATATTTATATTTATGATACTTTTCACAATATAACACTCATTAAGCCTGTATTGTAAATTTGTTATCAAATGAAATATTATCTAGTGCTATGCAGATTGGTTGTCAATCTAGAATTAGCCTACCTAACCTCCATCCGTTTATAACTAACATAATTATGTTTGTCATTTGTTAATATATGGCTTATTAAAGGTAAATTAATTAATTAAAAATTCACGATTACCAACAAATTTTCATACATTGAATGTAGTTTAGAATCATTCCACAAAATCTTTGATACAATCAATAGAACATTGTTCAAACTTACTGCATAAAGAGAGAATATTATTACTTTTAAAAAAGTAGATACGAAACGTTTACCCTCCCTCTCCTCTCCAAGTGCCATTAACAAAATTGTATCGACAGAGCCCAACGGAGTAAACACTTTCATTAATCTTCCACATGGATGTGTGTACTCTACTCGATTTCGCAGGTACATAAATTGTAACGCGTTCGGCACGGCCTCTCGGGGGCTCGCGATGAACCTTCACAAGGCTCTGGAGGCTGATCATCCGGCTCTGAAACTGGCGCAGTACCGCCATCTGTGGGTCGATTTGTCACATATGATGCAGCAGCTGGGTAAGTGTAATGTAATGTAATAGGAAAGGTTCAACAGTCATTTTAAGAAAAAGATATATCTTTGTAGTGTACTCGAGGACAGAATGGAGATATTTTTATAAACAACTATGTTATAGAGTCTTTTTTTTAATGTGATAGGTGGCAGACGAGCAGACGGATCACCTGATGGTAAGCGATTGCTGCCGCCCATAGACACCCGCGACACCAGTGGAGTCACAAGTACTTTCCAGCAGGTGACTCGCTTGCTCGTTTGTCGCCTTTAACATAAAAACAAAAACGAGTGCGCTCGCCAATCTTTAAAACCCCCCTTTCTACCGGATTGGGCCTCCGGTACCATCACTCAGGCAGCGAAATACAGCACAGTGCTGCTTCACGCCGGTTTTCTGTAAGGCCATGGTATCACTCCGGTCGAACCGGCCCGTTCATGCCGAAGGGTCTCCCAGAGTCAAAGTCTAGTCTTTATTAGTACGATCAATGGTAGCTCAGTAGATAAGAACGCACCTTCCATTCGGGGAATCGTGGTTCGAATACGAGCATGCACCACTGGATTTTTTAAATCTATGTGCATATTTCTGGCATTACCTCGGCTGCGAGAAGAAACATCGTAAGGAAACCGTCTCAGATAGTTCCTAAAAATGGTTGATACCTACAATATTTGAGATAATGAGTGTGATTCCGTGGTCTGGTTCCCCTGTCTAGAGGTTGCGAAGGTCAAGCGGCAGACGCTTCATTATAATAACAGGCTTCCCGTATCCTGGATCATGGTCCAAGCGTACCCCAGGCTCTAAAGCGACAGATTTGGACGCAACTGCGTATTACACGCTAAGATGAGGGGAGTTTTGTATTATTACAGTGATAATTGTTAACAAGCCATAGACACCCGCGACACCAGTGGAGTCACAAGTACTTTCCAGCAGGTGACTCGCTTGCTCGTTTGTCGCCTTTAACATAAAAAACAAAAACGAGTGCGCTCGCCAATCTTTAAAACCCCCCTTTCTACCGGATTGGGCCTCCGGTACCATCACTCAGGCAGCGAAATACAGCACAGTGCTGCTTCACGCCGGTTTTCTGTAAGGCCATGGTATCACTCCGGTCGAACCGGCCCGTTCATGCCGAAGGGTCTCCCAGAGTCAAAGTCTAGTCTTTATTAGTACGATCAATGGTAGCTCAGTAGATAAGAACGCACCTTCCATTCGGGGAATCGTGGTTCGAATACGAGCATGCACCACTGGATTTTTTAAATCTATGTGCATATTTCTGGCATTACCTCGGCTGCGAGAAGAAACATCGTAAGGAAACCGTCTCAGATAGTTCCTAAAAATGGTTGATACCTACAATATTTGAGATAATGAGTGTGATTCCGTGGTCTGGTTCCCCTGTCTAGAGGTTGCGAAGGTCAAGCGGCAGACGCTTCATTATAATAACAGGCTTCCCGTATCCTGGATCATGGTCCAAGCGTACCCCAGGCTCTAAAGCGACAGATTTGGACGCAACTGCGTATTACACGCTAAGATGAGGGGAGTTTTGTATTAGTACAGTGATAATTGTTAACAAGTTTTTTTTATGACATAGGTGGCAGATGAGCAGACGGATCACCTGATGGTAAGCGATTGCCGCCGCCCATGGACACTCGCAACACCAGTGGAGTCACAAGTGCGCTGACAACCTTTAAACTCCCCTTCCCCCCCGGATCGGGCCTCCGGTAGGTACCCTCAATCACGCAGCGAAACACAGCACAGTGCTGCTTCGGTTTTCTGTGAGGCCGTGATATCACTCTGGTCGTGCCGGCCCATTCATGCCGAAGCGTGGCTCTCCCACGGTAAAATGATGTACGAGTAAACGATAAGTCTCAAAATTTACGAAATCATTACTGAGGTAGGTACGTAACGAAAAGATTGCTTTATATTCACCCATCACATTTAATTAAAACAAAAGTCATCACTATTCATATAATAACAAGTCACTGTCACTACTGGACAGATCAAACCCACTTAAGGTGACGGGTAGGGCACACTAGCGACGCCAATCGATTTTAATTTTTGGCTGCTAAACCGGATCTGTTTTAAACAATTACGGGGTTACAATCTCTCGGCAAACACTTATACTATTTATTAAATAACCATGCACACATTTTGAGTCCGTTTTTGTACGCGAAAAATTGATGCACGCCAAAAGCGGCCACTTTTAGCGGTAATTCAAAATTCAAGTGCAAAAGCGGACCAAACAGTTAACTTTAAGTATTAAATAAATAGTAAAGGTGTTTGCCGGGAGATTGAAATCCCGAAATTGTTTAACATAGCTAACAATTAAATTGATTGGTGACGCTAGTTAGGTAGGCCTCGCCGTCGCCTTAAGCACAAACGAGTATTTTGGCATACTGCAGGCTCTAAAAATAAATCACGGCTCGTATGAATAGTGAATTTTATTACGACACTGGTTTGGTATCTTGTATAACAGCCCATAAAGTTCGCTGGTGAACACAGCACGGAGTTGGCCGTTTGTCGCACCTGCCATAGAATGTAAAGGTAGCAATTTACACCCACACGTGCGCTATCCTGAATAAGCTTGGAATCATCTTTACCGTCCATGGTACATGTAAGTAATCGGCTGGAGGATATTACTTATCCTCCAGCCGATTTTCGGCTAAAGCGGCCAATCTCAAAGATCAGCTACTTATGTTGGATATATTAAAGCGCTCAAGTGTGTGCGCAAACAGAAGTACACTGTCTATTCTCTTGCCCTCATATTCCGGTGTGACACGATCGGAGAGGGGTCGGGCGCAGGACTAACGGCTTAACGTGCTTTCCGTGGCACGGGGGTATAAGACCGCTAACTTCCAGACTTCGGGCTGACACTGAGAATTTATTAACAGAAATAATCAGGTACAAAGTTTGGACCAACCCGGGAATCGGTCCCGAGACCTCAAACGCAGACGCACTATCCATTGCAACGAGGCAGTCGACATGGTACGAGTACATGATATCTTATCGCTTAGGTATTAGCAAACATTAGGAAAATCTTCTTCTAATTTTTATATGTGGCAATTCACTTCTTAACTGAGAATTACTGATGTCATGATTTAGATTTAAGAGGCTTTTCATAATATAGCTCTATTCGAAGAAATTCTGCCAACGTCAAGTAAATTATTGATTTTTTTTTCTTCTTTATTCATTTTAGAGGCTTTTGTCTCCGTAGACATGTCAGCCCCATCGAACCTTAACCGAAATTATTGAATTAAGTGGGTAGTCAACAGTCAAAGACAGTCTCAGTCACAGTCACTCAATAAAACGCAGGTGTTTTACGTTTTTTCGACCTTCTGATTCTGCCGATACCACTTTAAACACAATCGCGAGTTTTAAAAATATTAGGTCGCTCGACACAATATAACAGAAGTGTTAAAAGCGATACAATTCGAAGATGATGACTCGTTTGGGACAGTGGTAGTGAACGCTGCCTTTGATCCGGGTTGCGGGTTCGATCCCGCACAGCACAAACATTTGTGTGCATGAACATGTCTGTTTATATTGGTCTGGGTGTTCTCTATGTATTATAAGTATGTATTTACAAAAGAAAAGTATTATACGTATATATTTGTAATCCCACTGTTCTGATTCTAATATCCGTAACACAGGTGCTTGAGCTACTCTCGGAGTCAGATCAATGTATGTGATGTTGTGAAATATTTATTATTTATTATACTTATTGTTTACATCACTTTGCAGTACTTCACTGCAAAATAAACACCAAATTTGTTCACTAAAAACGACTAGATACTAATTTAACCTTTGAAGTCCATCAGCCCACGCGGAGTATTTGACACCTACCTACCGCCAGAATCCCCTTTTTCTTAGTTGGTACACTCTTGCCAAAGTGGTCGTTGTCATCATTTTTATGAAAGTTCAAATATAAAGTATTTCCTAGAAACATACCACTGCCAATAAAGCATATAAGTATCTCAAATAGAGTAATGCGATATCACATCAAAATAAATTGTTCAGTCACTGCACCTTTATAAGACTTGCTACATTGTAGAATTTTGTCGACTTGCATTTGCCAATAAATTTTTGATTAAAGCTTTTATCCATACTAAATTTGATTAGAGTGCTCCCATTACGAGCAACTTACATAGTAGAAATTCGCTTGCATGAGGTTTTGTAACTAAAGAAGTATACATTTTTCATCTCTACATATTACAAAGGGAATTAGGTATATTGTTTATTCCTCTCAACTGTTACTGTACGTACAAATACTTCGCTTTCGCTGCCTTCGATATAATAAAATACAATATCTTTAATTGCATGGTCCTGTGCGGCCCGCATCCAATGGATTTCCGCAACCTTCACCAGATCGTCGATCCACCTTGTGAGGGGCCTGCACGGCTGCGACTTCCAGTACGTGGCCGCCACTCGAGGACCTTTCCACCCCAACGGCCGTCTGTTCTCCTCGCTTTGTGCCCTGCCTATAGCCACTTAAGATATGCAATCCTTTGCACTATGTCTGTGACCTTAGTTCTCCTGCAAATTTTATCATTTCTGATACGATCACGCAAAGAAACTCCGAGCCAAAGTAGGTAAAAATATATAATTAAACATATTTTTAGTCGAGTTGAACCTGTATAGATCTAAATGTGATATGTGTAAAATTATCGGGTGTAATAGGGCGTTACCAGAACAATTGGTGACTGAATGATCGATTGATCGTCGGCTATCGAGGGCGTCGGCTGATGGTCTGGTAACACCCATAAGTATTTACTCTGGACAAATATATTCCTCGTCCTCTCCTTAGCGTAGCGTCCAAAGCTATCGTTTCGCTTCGTTAACCCAAGGTACGCTTTGACCATGGTCTAGTATTAGGGAAGTTTGGTAATTACAATGAAGCGGCTACCGTCTGTCTTTTGGAACCCTTAGACAGGGCAACCAGACCTTCTGGATCACGGTTACTTTCAGAATCATTAGCTCAAATATTGTAGGTATCCACAATTTTGACAAATTCATGATGTTTTTCTCACCGCCGAGCAAATAGTATAAATAAATACCTATGCACATTGAAAAATCCAGAGATACATTCTTGGATTCAAACCACGACCCCCTGTATTGATTGCGCGGTCTTATCCACTGATCTACAATGCCCTGGACAAATATATTAAGTATTTTTACAAACCAGAAGTGGGGTTATTTAAAAAAAGCAACGTACAAATGCGAAATTAGTGGTTTATCTCAAAAAATAGCAAATATAACAGATTGAACTAAAAGCTAGAACTACTGATTAACCCTATGACGCCTAGGTCACCTAATACACGCTATTAGCTTCCTGACTGCTCTGCAAAACGATGAGTGCGCGGCCTAGTTGAAATCAAAATAGTCTTCGTTTTTTATTCTTTTTCTCTTCCTTTCCTTTTTCCACACCCTTTGTTAATTCTGACGGCTGAGACGCGCCGTAAGGGCTAGTCTGAAAACCAGCGCTTGGCCATTTAGCCGAGGAAATGCTGAGACTAGTACCTCTTGTCAATAATTGTACTACAGCCATACTTAGTTTGTGGTTTTTGTTTATATTATTTTGTAGCCTTAGATTTTTTGTTAGTTGATTACCTTTTTATTGACAATAAAGATCTTTTAACTTTACTTACTTACAAAATAGCGGAAAATACTGCACGTCCCCACGTCAATTAGACAACTGAAAAAGGACCTATTTGTTTTTACATAGGTATGCTTGAAGGAGTCTTCAAAGTTACTACGCGTATGCTACGTCAGTCTACGTGAAATTAGGCGACGGGGACCTAATTTATGCGGTCCACGCGTTAGAGACGAGTCACCTATCTTCCGCTATTTTGATTTAATCAAAGGTGCGCGGCCGCACAACGTCGCTATTTACGTAGCCTCGCTCGGCCTAGGCTGATGCTAGTGGGCAGGGGGATCCACTAACACTATAATATTCAATTCACAGGTAGAGCTTACTCCAATATGTATGGAATTTACTGCATGGTCATCTTCTTCACCACCACTATATCCCTCTACGGCGCCCTTTCAGAGATCCTGGAACATGGTCTGAGCTACAAGGAGATGGGCTTATTTGTCATCGTCGGGTATTGCATGACTCTATTGTATTTAATATGCAATGAGGCTTATCACGCCACGAGAAAGGTCAGTGGGTACTATAATAGAATCCAGTTAGTTTGTCGATCTCAACGATCAGCCACGCACACTTGATATATTATAGTGCACAAGTGTGTGCGCAAGCACAGGAGCAGTCTTTATTACTTTATCTTCATATTCCGATGGGACAATAGGGAAACCAACAGCCTGAAGTTGTAACATCGTATTGATTATATTTAGTATGCAAATACTATAGTCTGTTTTTTGTGGAATCGATCATACGTTCATGGACGCAATGCTGTTCAATTACGAAGTCCTTTTTGACAGATATCAATGTTTCAGTGCTAGTGAAGTACCTTTGAAAGTCGGTACTCTGCGGCATCGATTATCAATCCTAACCAATTATAACCGAATAAATTTTCAACAGCTCAGATGAGTAAATATTGTCTGAAACACTCCATATTTTACTACGGGAAAAGTCTCTTTCCTACAAGGAAACATCATTCAGTCCACACTGTGGGTGAGATTAGGCCTGAAAGTGTAGTGTAATATAAGTATGACTGACTACTATAAGTAATTTCTTTGGTGTTCGGTGTGTACTTAATTATATCTAATAATTTCCTTCCTATACAAATAACTAAACTCTGTATTTTAGGTTATTTGTAGAATGCCTCGTAATAGTAACAAATCTAACGTTTAAAATTTAATTTGGAAGTCACAGAGAGAATTAGTCCTATGTCACTCTTTAGTTTATTTATTTTCCTTTACCTTTGACAAAGGATTTTAATAGTTTCAATATTCAAAACAGGAGTTGACATTATGAGCTTTAAAGAAAGGAAACTTTATAAGACACTCCCTTTGTATTCTGGAGTTATGGCATACCTGCAGGTCATTGACTATGAATATAAATAAATCAGAATATGAATAAAACTAAGCAGAGTTTTTAGTTTCCAAAACATTACGAAGTAATGTCTTAGGAAAACACAAATGTCGCTAGACGAAAACGCATGAAAACTCGTGAGTAAAGGCTATTGAGATAAATATGCAGTCATGGTATATTGCAGTTAGATAAAGTGAGATGCAGAAGACGTTGGAGTTTAATATTATTTCGCTGTTTTTTTTTCAGGTTGGGTTTGAGTTCCAAGTGCGTTTACTAAACGTAAATCTTGGTGCTATTGACCGTAGTACCCAGCGTGAAGTGGAAATGTTCCTGGTAGCCATTGCCAAAAATCCGCCAATCATGAATCTCGATGGGTTTACTAACATCAACAGGGAATTATTTGCCGCTGTGAGTAAATACCTTGTTATTTTCCATGATTACATGGGCGTGCCAGCGGTAAGAGAACATGGAGCCAAGCCATGACAGAATCCGACTTCATTTGGAATATTTTACTGTGTGCTCTGATTGAATCATTCCTGGCATTTCACTTTCCCCACTTGAAAGCTCTGGCTGGACATTCACTTCTTTGTTATCAATTGGAGTTTACAACCCAAACGGTTACTCCGTTTGGGTTGTAAACTCCAATTGATAACAAAGAAGTGAATGTACGTACGGATACTCCGTACTCTCATTCGCCACAATCTATATAAATCACTTGGCGGCGCTAGTATCGTCACGGTGTCACCTTAAGCACAAGTGTTCAATACTTTTACTAAATTTCTTCAATTTATGTAGAGTAGATCTAATAATCTTTAACTGAAGGTCCTCTGGTAGAAATCGCTTCCAGCGATAAGACCAATTAAATATGTATACATCTACCTAGCATTTAAGTTAGGTGATGACGCACTCTCCGAAGCTGGCCTTCAGAGCCTGGACCACCGTCGACGTGTGGCATGCCTCTCAGTCTTCTACCGGATTCATTTTGGGGAGGTTCTACATAATTTGATCCCCCAGCCCATTCCATCACTGGACAACAGACCGCCGGGGGGTGCTTTCATCCTTATGTGGTAGAACTACCCTTTATCCGCACGAAGTGATTCGTTTCCACATTTATAATGCGGACGGCTAAGGAATGGAACTCCCTGCCGAGGTCTGTTTATCCTGACCACTATAATCTGGACATCTTTAAGGCAAACGCGTATCATCCTCTAGGATGATATATGACGATAGGATGAGGTCTACCTCGTCGCCTTCCATCTGGTACGATTGTAGTCAAGCATTTACCTAATGACCAAAAAAAGTTGGGTGTGCTGTGCAATAAAAAGTATATACGAGTATGTATTGGTACACAAGTACCCCTCTTTTTACAAGAACGATATATCCTTTCTGCCAGAAAATCACCAGACTTCCCGAATCCTGGATCATATTGTCATGTCCAAGTGAATCCTGAGCTCCGAAGCAACAGTTTTGGACGCAACTGGAAATCACACTTTAAGGTGTAGATGTATATTTTCTAAACTAGACTTCTATCCTTTCAGAATATCTCCTTCATGTCCACATATTTGATTGTGCTGATGCAATTCAAGTTGACTCTTCTGCGGCAAGGGGCCAGGAAAGCCATGAGGGCCGTCGTTAGAGCCATATTCAGTAATACTACGGTCAGTCCTGATGATGAAGAGGATGATGAATATGAAGAAGAATAAGTTGCTATCGATGTTTTGTGAAGGAAAAGCATAAAATTAGCGTATACTTTTTGTGAAGGAATAGCTTGTCATATACCTTACTCTATGGGTCTTCTGTGTGTTTTCTATGTATTATAAGTATGTATTTACAAAAGAAAAGTATTATATGTACTCGTATATATTTGATTTCCCACTGTTGATTCTGATATCGATAACACAGGTGCTTGAGCTACTCGGAGTCAGATCAATGTTTGTGATGTTGTACAACAAATTCAACTGATTGTCAAATTGACTGGCTCAACGGGGCATTTATTTATTAATTTATTTAAACTTTTATTGCACAAATTTTGATACAATAAGGCGAACTTAATGCCAAGAAGCATTCTCTACCAGTCAACCTTTGGGTCATGCAGAAAGTGCAGTGGTGCGGCGAAAGGAAAATTTGTATTATTGGTACTTAACCTGCCTCATACGCTAAAGATCGTGGATTTGATCCACCCTGGTCAGACATTCGTGTGATGAACACTTGTGTTTGTACAATTCCTGGATGTAATAGGAACATGCCCACTTATTTAAGTAAAACTTTTGTTTAGCATCTGTTTTAGCACAGGTGCAGCTAGTCAGTACGTAATCAGATGAATGCATAAAAAAAAATACTACACTTGAATGAATTGCACATAACTGTTAACAGTAGCAATTATCACCTTGATGGAAATAGATCGTACTTGAAACGAAGCAATTATAGGTTTCTTTCTCATTTATTCCCGCACGAAAGCATTAAGTTCAAAATGAATTGCGTGCCCTGTATCATTCGATTTTATCATACACTCGAAAGTACACAAAGGTCTACATGTAGTCGCTTTGTAGTTCTATCCTGAAAAGTTATCACCATATTTTGATAAATTGTATCTAAAAATAAATCTTCAAGTTATTAAGTAGATATGTCATGCACACTGGCGTGCCCACTTTGATCTAGGTAAATTTAATTAGCATGAAAGTATTGTATAAAATATGTATAAAATTGCAGTCTTAATTAAAAAAATGTATATCTATAGTTTCGTTTTAAACATTAAATCAAAGTGGGCGCGCTGTAGCCATTGGGAATTATGCTTATTTTACAATTCTTTCATGTTAATCAAAGTGAGCCCGCCAGAAAAATTGTGATTATAAAGTATTCCATAATTACGAGACAGTTTTATTATTTATTACGACATTAGCATTAAGCTTTCTTATCTATTATATAATAAAGCGTATCTAGTGTGTATGTGACTTTGGTGTAACCAATGCAATCCAACGGTAATTATTTTTTTGCAAAACTTCTATCAATCAACAAATATAGCCATACTAGATCTTTATGAAAGCTTAGGAAACAATTTTCAGCAATGAAAAAATTTTTGATCCTTACTGTGGTGTGAACGGAATGGAACAATAACACGGACAAACTACGGAATGAATAGTATTTTAATTGCACACAAAACATAAGGTGTTACATGAGTAATCTACAACGAAGGCGGCCTGATTACTAAGAGCCATTTTTTTCAAGCAACCTTTATTAAGTAAGGACACTTGATGAACGGAGTAAGCAGTTTATAGATAGATTGACAGATAAACTTTATTGCACCAAAAATACAACTCCAGTACTATTACAGAATTTTAATGTACAATTTCGGGAGTCTTTAAAAGTGATAAACTGTGTGTAGTAAAATATCTAAAGCAAGCACTAGCCAATTATTAGAATTAAGTGAGGATTCCTATAGCCAGCTGAACCTACCAGTCTATGGCCGCGAGGTCGTCCACCGCCCGTGGGGACGTCTCCAACATTATCAAGATTGGATTGGGATTGAGTCAACTTGGATTGAACTCAGCTGTCTGAAATCGTAAAAATGCATTCAATTTTTAACAACTAACACCAATAAAAGTTTAGAGTAAGTAGGTAACTCGTTTCTCAACGAATGATCCGATTTTGAATATTTTTTTCTTATGGACGTCTTGTTTTAAAAGGCGTTTGAAGATTTTAGCTCTTTTCTGGTTGCATTTACTTTAAAAATTACCTGCTACTACTCCTAGAATAACCATTGCTTTTAAAGTACTTCGAACTACTGCGCTATCGAGCGAAGAGTATGTACATACTTATAATAACTTCACATAATGACACGGAAAACCAGATTATGAAAGTCCTTAAGCATTTTTTAAACCCCAATGATGACTTTTAAAGAATTCATAAAACAGTTGGCTTTCAAAAGCATTGCTCAGCAAAATTACTAAGGAAATTTATTCCACTACTACAAATGCTTTCTCGTTTTACAGCTTTTCAATTTCTGCTAACCCTTCGAGTAGTAACAGATAGTTAATTTACATTACTCAGTGGGTTTGAAAATTAACCCGCCTATTTTCCACTCCACAGCTTTAGTTGCGAACATTGATTTATGTTAATGAAATAATATAGGTACTCGGTTAGCAATAAGATGGCAGCATCTGGAAGTACAAGTTCATTAAAACGTTTGTTATATAACTGTGATCATTATTCACTGCATAATATTATCTATCTGAATCCCTAAGCCAAGACTTTGTAGCTGAATTGTGCAGTAAAAGATTCTATGAGGATTTCGTATAGGTAACAAATCACATGAAAACAAACACAAATACATAAGTTCACGCAATCTTCTCATGTACGGTTAGTTCATATACCTACTACATACTGTGACTGCCTCGATGCGCAAGAGGTACCGGGTTTCATCCCTAAACGTGTACCTAGGTTTTCGGTAAGAAATTCTTAGTGTCATCCCGGAGTTTGGAAATTGGCGGTATTGTACCCCTGTGCCTCGTAAAGCACGTTAAACAGTTGGTGCTGCGCCCGATCTCTCTTCGGTAGTATCCCATCTATTATGTGGTTAAGGAAATAGAGAGATCACTTGTGTTTGCTCACACACTTAAGCACTATAAATATCTTGCGTACGTGGCCGATCGTTGAGATTGGTCGATTGGAGGCACAGATCTGTAGTTGGATATTATTTATTATTATTACTTACTGCGTATATAAGCAGGCCTGTTCTAATAAAAGCAGAAGTTTAATGAATAAAACATCTTTAATCTAGGTGATATAAACAAAGACTGCCTTGTTGGTGCAGTGGGTAGGGCGACGGCTACACTTGAGGTTCGATCCCCGGGTCGATTCAAAATTTGTACCTGCAATTTTCTTCAAAAAAAAATGTATCTCATCCTGAAGTCTGGAAGTTGGCGGTCCTGTACCCCCGTGCCTCGGAAAGCACGTTAAGTCGTTAGTTCTGCGCCATATCCCTCTTCAGCCGTGTCAAACTGGTTTCCTATAGAAATATGAAGGTGAGGGAATAGAATAGAGTGTAATTAAAAAAAATTTACTTGCGTGCAGACGTGAATCTTTCTCAATAATTCGATATACCATTGGTACTCAATCTTTTTTATATACAAACACGTTTTAGTCATGGTTTCGCTGGCCGCAAGCCAAAATTACCGTGGGAGAGTCACGGTCCAGCATGAATGGGCCCGCCCGACCGGAGTGCTACCACGGCCTCACAGAAAACCGACGTGAAGCAGCACTGCGCCGTAGTATCACTAATAGATGTTGTTTCTAGATGCCATGGATTTTCTACCAATAACAAACATTTTCTTATTTTTCTTAGATCCTGAAACATTTTTTGAAACTCGTTTATGAGTTCAGTGATAAACTCAAAAATAAGGTACGTGAAAGGAAACTCATAAATAAATATTCTAATGTTAGTGACCATGCAAGTTTTAAACAATATAATATTTAAATTGGTTTTAAACTTATATGGTCCCTAAGATTAGAATAATTATTTAAGAGAATTCTACCAGGTACCTTATAGTTACTCCGGGATCATGGCGACGGCAACAGCGCCGAAATATCGGCAACTTAAAAATAAGGTACATGGTAAAAATCTCGTAAATAATTATTATTCTATTTTTGTGGTTCCTGATAAATGTAGATAAGTATCCGTAATATCTAGTAAGAAGTCACAAAAAAATTACAGCAATATTACGAGTCGATAATTTAGATTTTGAATAGATAACACCAAACAGCGATACAGAGAGCGATGGTAGCTCAGAGGTTCAGAACGCGCCTTCCATACGGGGGGACCGGGTTCTAATCTCAGCTTGTACCTCTAGATTTTTGAAATCCATGTGCGTGTTTCTACCATCAGCTCGGCGGTGTGGGAAAACATCGTGAGGGAACCTGCACATTTCGGATAGTTTCTGAAACGTGTAGCCCTGATGCTGTCGATCTGATTGCCTTGTTAAGCCCTTTAACAAGGCAATCAGACCGACTGCGAAGGTCAGACGGCAGTCGCTTCATTGCCATTACCAGACTCCCCAAACAAAGAATCATGATTCAAGCGTACCCCCGGCTCCAGAGCGACAGCTTTGGACGCAACTAGGAATTACACGCTAAGATGAGGAACTATGTACACCAAACATAATATATTTTTTAATTTGTATAAAAATATTTATACTTCACAATATCTGTTATGAGATTTTCGGTATGTAAACGATAAAATAATAATAATAAAAAAATTTAATACAATACTGACCGAAAGTATTAAAATGCATCAAAACACTCAGTTAAAATGAAGCAAAGACTGGTTGTAGTAAAGACTCGTTACATAGCGTAAGAGTTAAGTGTCAAGTAGCTACACTGTTGTAACTCGCTCTGTTTGAACGTCACTTACGGGTTACTCGCACGAGTGACAAAGTAGCTGCATCACATGCCAAATAACTGTCCACTATTTAGGCAGCAGCTCACACTGTGTAAACCAGTCTTTACCACCACACGACAAAAATTCGTTAACAAAAATTAAATTTGCCACTCAATATTTCAAAGTTCGATTGCATGAAAAATTCAGCTGTCCATGAAATATTGAAGGAAGGGTATTAATTGCCTTTCTGGTCGACATTTTCCTGATTTTATCTTTGCTTTTCGACGAATTAATCAAACCTCCTCGTTTCTAAACGGAACGGAGCTACGAGTATGATGGAAACGAAAAATGAGCATGAATAAAATTGTACGGTCACTGGGTATTTGGACTTCTCGGTAGCGTAGTGAACTTCAAAGTGAGGGCTGCACTTGGAATCCCGGGCTTAAGCCAAAGCCTTAGTGAGGTAACAATTTATAAAGGTTGGCAGGGCACTTGGGATTCACTGGTGTTGCGGGTGTCCACGGCGGCGGTAATCAAAGGATCCGTCTGCTCGTCTGCCACCTATCACATAATAAAAACCTGATTTTAGTCATAAATTGGTAGTATTTTCCTCCTGTGCCTCGGAAACCATTGTTTCTGTACTCGATCTCTCACCTGTCGGATCACACAGGGTGTCTATCAAAATAAGACGGTATTGGAGTATGTTATATAAGTTTGTGTCTGCGCAAACACTTATACACGGTAACATTTCCAGCATTTTCGGCTAATATTAAGATTGGCCGCCATAGTCTTAATAATATTGGTAAAAGGACATTAATTAAAAAATTAAATTAAGGAAATAGTAAAGTATTTACAAGCTTAAATAAAAATATTTACCTATTACTAAACTTGGTAGCAGGTAAAATACGAGGGCCAAAGGTTAGCGGGCAATTATTCTACCACTCTCTTCAGGGACTCATAAATATACACAACATCTACATTTCCTTGGAAAAAGCTTATTTGTTGCAGAAAAGTAGCCATTTCCGAGTCAATAAAATGTTCTAGTCACGTCACTAATCCTCGGACCCGCGTTTGCAACTATGTGAAGTGAGTTAAGCGCTACCCCTATTTCTACATTCGACAGCGCTTGCTTTGCAACATTAGACCCTATATCGTAGGTGGTAAGAGGTTTAGTGCCCCCTGTCGTCGAGGCCGTATATCCGCACTGCGGTACCGGAATCTCAAGTTTCGCCGAAGAGTTTGATGTAAAAAAGAACAACATTTTTGTAAACTTTTAGGATGTTTGTAAACAATTGTGGGTTATGGAGAGTGTTTGTGTTAGGAGATTCTAAGAGTTGCTTGAAATTATCTAATGCTTTTATTTCGTTTTTCTATCCCAACTTATTATAAGTTTATGATTCAACCGTGGGAGAGCCACGCTTCAACATGAATGGGCCGGCTCGTCCTCATACAGGCCTCATAATAACAGTGAAGCAGCTCCTATGCTGTGTTTTGCTGCTTTACTGAGGGCACCGGAGGATCAAATCGGGTGAGAGAAATTCCTCGAGGTTGGCAACGCACTTTTGACTCCACTGTTATTGCGGGTGTCCACGGGCAGCTGCAATCACATACCATCAGGTTATCCGTCTGCTCGTCTGCCACCTGTCACAAAAAAAATGATACCAATGCATAGACCTGAGGTGTACCAATGTATGGTTTCCATCTGAACCGATTTTGATTTTGTTTCTTTTTTGTCTGAAAGATGAATAAGGGGGCAGTGTTCTTAGCTATGTTGGATAAAAATCGATCCAAGATGGGCGCCGTCACAAAGATATGGATTGTATGTTTTAACATAACTCCCACAATATGGGTATCATATAAAAGGGCTTGAGTAGCAGAATATTTATTGTTACAAATTTTAAGAATATATTTACTGTGACAAATTTTAAATCCAAGATTTTACTTATTTTTTTAAAGAGGAAACGAGCAAGTGGGTCATCTGATGGTGATGGTGAGTCATGATCACCGCCGCCTATACACATTGGCTGACGGGATTGCACATAAGTTGTCAGTCTTTTAGGAAGAAGTTTCTTATCTTAATGATTTATAACAGGTATTAAAGTATAAAATTGCCGTCTTTTTTCTAGACACAAAAAGCTGTAATAACTACTTTAATATGCTAAAAATCACTAGGTTTGCAACTATATTCTTAAGGTTTAGTGTCCACGTTCGTGTTAATCGACTTTTTAAGTTGGTTTTGTATGCCTAGCTCCTAAGCTGAGGCTGCGCCTTGTTGGCCACAAACAAATGTCATGTCCTATTATATTTTGTTGTTTTCCATGTACTTGTCTACTGCTGTATGTACTGTGTTTTTATGTTCAATAAAATATCTTTATCTTTTATCTTTTTTATCTAAGGTTTATATTTAAATAGTAATCAAATATTTTTGAAAAAAAAAAATGAAAATGACCCTTTTTTACTTGGTAGAGTTTACGTAAACTCTACCAAGTAAAAAGGGTTAACGTTTTCGTACTCCATAAAGTACAGTCAATTATGGAGTAGTAGCTTTACTAGTTACTTAGCAAATAAAAAAATGTTGGTATGGAAAACCTAACTTCTAAGAAAATTGCCATACAAACGGCCGTTTCATACTTCAACCCATAATATTAAGACTTAGATTTATTTATTCACCTCATTACATATGAATATTAATTAAAATTATGAATGAATAAATTTTGTACATACATTAAAACAGAAGAGAAACAAACAGTATTTTGAGCTTAGATGCTCAAATACCTTCAATTAACTTCGTTTTATAGAAGTTTTTTGAATTTTTTGAAGTTGCTCAAAACTTCTGTCTACAAGTTAGGGATTGCGATCTTAAATAGATTAATCGATTTTTGGAGCCAAAAAGATCGATTTTTTAAATCCATATGTTGTATTAATGCGATTTGGTGAATCGATTTTTCACCCTTATAAATGGGCATGACATTTTTTTTGTATTAACCATAAAGATATTTACTAATCGAATGTACCCGTATTGTAAAAAAGCTGCCGGTTAAAGAATTAATTATTTAAAATCTCGCTAGATAGCTGTATGTTTAGATACCTTCGCGCCTCTTGAATAAAAAAAATACGTTTGTGGTCTTTGACTTTTTGTATCTGCGACTGGACTAACATTACCACGTCACGTAAAAATATTTTTTATCATTGAGTTATTTAATTTTACTGATATGATCGTTAAATTATAATACGTATCTTGTTTTTAAGAAAATAGATTTCTTTGACATTATAAATGAAAATTTGAAATAAGATCGATTTTTCGGAAATTGATCTTATAGACCACGATTTATTTGTGAATCGATTCTTTAGATCACTATTCGAATCGATTTAAAAATCGATCTTTTTCGGAAAGAATCGCCATCCCTACTTCAAGTATCTTACAACTTTGTCATAAATTAGACATTCTTTACAGAGTTCCACGTTAAATCTAAAACACCTTCTCAAACTTAATTAAAAATCAGTACCTATTGTACACAATATTAAGTTCTGTGACCTTTTGTGCAGTAAAGGGTATCGAACTATCTATTTATTTGTTCTTGATTGCCTCGGTGGCGCAGTGGTTATTGTAGAAGCGAAAAAAAAATCTGCTGATTTTTTTTCGCTTATTTTGTTGATCTCTCTTTTATTTTGTTATGAGGTTTTCGGGATGTAAGTAAATAACAGCCAGTCCCACTGCAGAGCAAAGGCCTCCATCATAGAATTCAAGTTATCGCTACTATGATGGGATTAGGCTTAATCACCACGCTGGCCAAATGCGGGTTAGTGATCACAAATCCGAGCTATGTCCGAATAATTCGAAACATAGTTTTCCCTCGACCCGGGATTCGAACCCAGGACCCCGTGAACACGGCCCGGTACTTAAACCACTAGACCAACAGGGCGTTTCGGGATGTAAACGACAAAAAAATAACGGAATATACTATATACGTGGCCGGCCGTTGAGATTAGCCGCCGTAGCCGTAATCGGTTGGAATATATTATTATTATTTGTTATACTCGTTTATATAGTGTTATACAAAGATAGTTGCGCAATACGTACCAAGCAATACAGGAATATGAATATTTTTGGATCATCATCATCATCAGCCTTTCGCAGTCCACTGCTGGACGTAGGCCTCTCCAATTGTTCGCCACTGTGATCTATCCATGGCTTCTCGCATCCAGCTCTTGCCAGCCATCCTGCGCAGATCGTCCCCCCACCTAGCCAGAGGGCGCCCTACACTACGTTTGCCAAGACGCGGTCTCCACTCTAGAACTCGTTTACCCCATCGGTTCTCGGTTCTGCGGCTAATATGGCTAGACCACTGCCACTTAAGCTTGCTAATCCGGTGAGCAATGTCGATGGCTTTGGTTCTCCGCCGGATCACCTCATATCGTATTCGATCTCGGAGAGAGACGCCGAGCATTGCTCGTTCCATAGCCCGCTGAGCGACCTTTAACTTGTGGACCAGCCGTACCGTAAGTGTCCACGTTTCGGCTCCGTATGTAATGACGGACGAATATTTTTGGATGTTCGTTTATTACTTTGCAGATAGGTATTTTCAAAAGAAGAACGTAACAAATTTTTGGTGTCCTACATACTATCAATAATACTGCACAGTATTGTATTTAAATGCCATAATAAGGAACACACTTTATACACACACATAATAAGGAACACATAAGAACTAAGGGAAAGGTGTACAAGACAGCAGTAAGACCAGCGATGCTTTACGGGGCTGAATGCTGGACTGTGAAGGAAACACATGCTCAGAAACTACACGTGACCGAAATGAAGATGCTTAGGTGGTCGGGCGGAGTGAATAAATTGGACAAAATTCGAAACGAATACATCCGAGGTAGTTTCAAGGTCACCCCTGTCCAGGAAAAGCTCACCGAAACGCTTCTCAGATGGTACGGCCACGTCATGCGGAGAGACAGCGAGCATGTGGTCCAGAAAGCACTGGCAATCCCAGAAGTACAGCCAACCTAGTCAAGAAGTCCCAACTACCTGACCCGACAACCCAGGACAGATTGTCCTGGCGTAGAAGGATAAGGAGAGCCGACCCCACCTAAAGTGGGAACAGGCAAAGAAGAAGAAGAAGAAGAATAAGGAACGCACTTTGTGCCTTTGTCGTGTCTAAATTTCTGTACTAGCCATAGACGCTCTATGTCGTTGTAACAATCTATATTGCCTCTTACGCCAAAGGTCGTGGGTTCGATCCCCACCCTGGACAAACATTCGTGCGATGAACACTTGTGTTTGTTCGCTGTCTGGGTGTAATATATGTATTTAAGTCTTAATATGTGTATTTAAATATTTGTGTTCCTCTGTTGCCTGATATCTGTAACACAAGTGCTTAAGCTACTTAGTACGGAATCAGGTCAACGTATGAGATGTTGTGAGAATTATTATTATTTTGTTCTTTATATGCTGAGTATTACAGCTATTTGCTGGCTTTCAGAAATGTACGGGCCTAGGCCAAGTACAGTTCCTACACTACGGATCTGATTGTGATGTGGTCGGGGTAATGAGTCTTGATTGTGATGATCTGTGTGGTTGTGTGATTGGGCGTGTTTGTGGGACGTAACTTTGGTTCTCTGCCGGATCACCTCATTTCGGATTCGATCTCTTAGAGAGACCTCTTGCTCACCGGATTAGCAAGCTTAAGTGGCAGTGGGCTGGCCATATTAGCCGCAGAACCGACAACCGATGGGGTAAACGAGTTCTGGAGTGGAGACCGCGTCTTGGCAAACGTAATGTAAGGCGCCCTCTGGCTAGGTGGGAGGACGATCTGCGCAGGATGGCTGGCAAGAGCTGGATGCGAGAAGCCATGGATAGATCACAGTGGCGAACAATTGGAGAGGCCTACGTCCAGCAGTGGACTGCGATAGGCTGATGATGATGATGATGATGATGTGGGACGTAAGGACGTTATTATTATTATATTTAAGACTTCGCATCTTTTTCCAACCTTAAAAAAAGGCGGGTAAAACTACCTATGGCGCGGACCTCAGTCAAGCGTCATAGTGTTAAGGGTTGTGGATCCTGACGATAAAAACTTTCTGGTTATCCTACATGTATTGAGAATGCTGGCTTTTTGTAGTAAATATGTTAATTTGGTTGGGATATTCAGCATTTCCAGGCTTTTCTTTATGCTGTGTGGTATCAATCCAGTTGAAGATATTACTATTGGGATTATGTGTACAGTGTCTGCATGCCATTGTTTCTTTAGTTGGATCGCCAGGTCGTGGTATTTGGTTATTTTTGCAGAGATAGTTGGTTGGAGATTGTGACTATTAGGGATTGCTATGTCTATTAAATATATGGTTTTATTTACTTTGTCTTGTAGAGTGATATCTGGTCTGTTATAGTGAACGGTTCTGTCTGTAATCAAAGTTCTATCCCAATACAATTTATATTGTTGATCCTCATATATGGTAGATGGTGTATATTTATAGTATGGTAGTTTTTCCTGAATGAATTTAAATTTATGGGCAAGGTACTGGTGTATTATAGAGGCGACTTGGTCATGGCGATGCTTGTAATCTGTCTGTACCAAGGATTTACAGCTTCCTGTGATATGCTGGATCGTTTCAGGAGCACTATTGCAATGGCGGCAGTTATCAGATTGAATTCTTTGGTGATGTATCTTCTGTAGTTTCTGGTTGCTATTACCTGGTCTTGAATGGCCATCATGAATGCTTCCGTTTCTGAAAAGAGTTCGCCCCTTGTTAGCCATTCGTTCGACGCATCAATATCGACATGAGGTTGGCTCAAGTCAGCTTTATGTCTTCCGTGGAGGGATTTCTGAGACCATTCAGTAGTTTTCGTCTGGTTGTCCGTTACTCGTTCGTTTTTCTGTATTGTTGTGTCTTTTAGGTTAAGTGGCGTCAGTTTTTTATCTGTTTTGGATGCGGATTTATGTAGTTTTGATATTTCAGATTTGTTATGAAAGTATTGGTCTTAGGGTGGTTATTTGTCTATTGTGCAAGTTTGTGATATCAATGAGGCCCCTGCCTCCCTCCCGTCGGGGTAAGGTAAGGCGCTGGACACAGGATTTCGGATGGTGTTTTCTATGCCTAGTCATGTTTGTGTTTATCATCCGTTGTAGTACCGTCAAGTCAGTCTGTGACTATGTAATAATGCCAAACGAGTAGGTGAGTATAGGGATCGCGTAGGTATTGATAGCTTTGACAAGGTTTTTTGAGTTCAGGTGTGATTTTAAGATCTGGTTGAGTCTATGCTTAAATTTGGATTTTAACTCGGTTTTTGTCTGTTTTTGGTGTATATGTTTAGATTGCTGGAAACCTAGATATTTATATGTGGAGTGCTCATCCATTGGTTCAATTACCTCTCCTGATTCTAATGTGTACCTGTCATTCTGAAATTTACCCTGTTCTATTGAATTGATTTTGCACTTATCAACACCAAATTCCATACATATGTCTCGAGAAAATGTTTGTGTTATGTCCGCTAGTGTGAATAGATCTTTTTTGTTAGATGCATAGAGTTTTATATCATCCATATACATCAAATGTGATAATATATGGTTATTGTGATTATTTGGGTTGATTTCATATCCTGCCTGTGATCTGTTTAGTAATTGAGATAATGGATTGAGAGCTAAGCAAAACCATAATGGGCTTAGCGCGTCGCCCTGAAAAATACCTCGTTTAATATTTATTAGCTCGGTAGTAAGTAACGTTTCTGTATTTTGTTTTATTTTCAGCACTGTTTGCCAACTCTGCATTGTGGTTTTAAGAAATTCTACTAATACAGGATGAATCTTATTTATTTGCAGCACGTGGATAAGCCAGCTATGAGGGACAGAATCGAAGGCCTTCCGGTAATCTATAAACATGGTATGTATGCTCTTCCTCTTTCTTAATGCTTCTTTAATGACTATTTATTTATTTATTTATTCTTTACTAGCTTTTGCCCGCGACTTCGTCTGCGTGTAATTCGAATAAAAGCAAGGTCTTTATGTATCAATAACTGGTGCCCGCGACTTCGTGTGCGCAGTATTAGTATTTCGAGTAGCTTATATTAGCGTGAAAAGAACTAACATTATGACATTAAAATTATAACATACATAATTTTTGGGTCGTATTTGAAAAATATAACAGTCTGACAATATTGAGATTGCCAGATATTCAGCGTTCTGTTGACGTCGAGCTTGGGACTGTTCAGGTGTCTCAGCAGCCCGTTGAGATGCTAGATACTCAGCATGCTGCCGAAGGCGGTTTTGGGACTGTTCTGGTGTCTCGGCAGCCCGTCGAGATGCTAGATACTCAGCGTGCTGTCGACGCCGATCCTGGGACTGCTCTGGTGTCTGAGCAGCTCTGTGAGCTACCTCACGCTCCGCCTGTTCAAGCCTTCGCAGTTCGGCTTGTGGAAACGTCTCGTTAAGTCTAGCTACTTTCATAGATCGAGCTTTATTAGAGCTTTGGGAAAGATTAGACTTACGCTTTCGCGGCATAATTATTTCTTAGGAGGTACTTTTTCTACGATATTTTTATTTTTATACTTGAAAAATGCAAAACCTGCCTATTAAATCAAAATTATAGCTACATACTAACAATAGTATAAAAAATAATTGTAATTTGCTGATTGAAAAACAAAATCATGCTTTCGTTGTATTATTATTATTTATGCCTATATTATTATTACTTATACCTATATACAATATATACTATAAATATTAATGGACGCCAAGAAAAAACAATTACCAACCTATGTACCTAATTAAAATAAAAAAATCTGTGAAAAATGCAATATCTGCTTATTCAATTAAAATTATAGCTACTTAATAATTAATAGACAGGCAAAAAATAATTCTAATATTATTCTATTACTATACACATTATCCTTACTTAATTACTATAAATGCAAATCGCTAGTGCCTTCAAAATTCGCAAAACGAACACAACCGTCAACGACGTCTGCCCTCATGCGTCTGCCCGCATTCGGGTCGCGCACTCAGCGATCAGCGACTTCTCCTCCCACCTCACCGCGACCGACCCCGCTCCATTCGCCCGCCGCGCCGCCCGTCGGACCGTGATATACCATAGTATCGCGCGTTCGGTTTGTCATCGTCGTAACTATTAAAATATTTGTCCAAATGATGTATTGTGAAGGACAAAATTTATCTCCTTTAAATACCAAAAGCGATAAAAGTATTCATTTTGATAAAGATCCATTTATTACTACCAAATGTGCATTAGAAATAAATAATCAATTTTTATTGTATTTATGGTTCACTATTTTGACAATAATGGCTTACTCATTTGGACAATTCACACAATATCTTTATAAATTATAGCCTATGTGTTATTCTGATCTATAAGCTACATTACTGTAAAGTTTCATTAAAATCCGTTTAGTAGTTTTTGCGTGAAAGAGGAACAAACATCCATCCATACATCCATCCAAACAAACTTTCGCCTTTATAATATTAGTAAGGATTGCACAAAGTAAAAAAAAGTACAATTGGCGGACTTAACAGCATTCTCTACCAGTCAACCATTGGGCGAAGCAGAAAATTTGTGGCGGCAAAATATGATATTACATAATACATATTAATAACTACTAATAAATATTTAAAATATGGAATATATATATATACATATATATATATAATATATATGGAAGGTATTATAAGTAATAATCTGAAGACTTTAAACATACATACTTACACATTATCAAATACATAAATATAATTATTAGCATCACGGAAAGCAGATATTTTTTTAATTATTATCAATCAATTTATCAACACTATTTGCACTATTGCATCTATTGTTAATTGCTCTTTGCATCCTTGACTGTATTTTCTGCATCCTTTTTGCTCCTCAGCTAATAAATTGTTTGTACATAGGTGGCTGTATATGGTTTTAGAAATGCATGATGTTAGGATTTTATATATGGTTTGTAGGCATGTTATTGGGCGGTACTTAGCTGGGTTCTTTGTGTCTTGATCTTTGAGTATCATGTATGTGATTCCTTGTGTTACGTATTTTGGTAAAGTGTCTGGCATCTTTATGAAATCATTAATGTGGTTATGTATGTATGGATAAATACAAGTAAGTTTTTTATACCAAAAATTGTGTATATTGTCGGTTCCAGGTGATTTCCAGTTATGTGTCCGTCGGACAACTTCTATGAACGTCTCTGCTGTTATAATCTCAAATTCCATATCTGGGATATCAGGCGTACTGCGGTCTTTTTGTAGCCATTTTGCATTGCTGTTATGTGCTTTAGGATCCTGCCAGATTTTGGCCCAGAAGTTATGTAAACTTTCTGGCGTTGGTGTTTCATTAACTGTTTTATTGGAATTAAAGTCATTTGGCAGGTTTCTATAGAAAATTTTTACATTGCTATTAAAGTTTGAATTTTGTATCTTTCTATTAGTGCATGTGAGATACCGCTTGAGTCGGCTAGACGCTGTGTTTAACTTTTGTTTTAGAGTGTCCAAAAAATGGGTTAATTCTGTATTTTCGGCTTCATGGGTTGCGTGTATCTTGAATTTTGTTTTAATATTTTCGACTGTTTTTATTATTGATTTATTTTTATTTCCTGCAATAAACTGGGTTAAATGTGCTATATAAAGACGAAATGTTTTTATTTTATTCTCTAACCGTATCTGCCACTTTGGTTTTTTGTTCGTATCTTGTTTATATGAAGTGTTGCTATTATTTTCGTAGATTTTTGAGCCGTTGCAGATGGCTGTGGTGTATGCTGCAGAATAAATAATTGTCTGGAGGGTAGCAAAATCTTGGTCAGCTGATAGGTGTTTGGGCAAAACAGTTTTATTTAAGTAATCGATTATAAAAGCTAACTTACGAGAAGATTTCTGTTTAGGTATGTACGGTCTAGTAGTAGGATTAGTGTTCATGAATTTGTCTAGAGTGGTGTTGAAGTTTTCTTCAATAATGTCTGTGTAAATGTATGATTTATGAGGGTGTGATTGTATGTGTGATTTCTGAGTGTATGTTAGTGTTTCATTACTTAACTGGCTTAAATTTTGTACTATTTCATTATCTAAATCTGTAATGCAATCTGTGTTAACCAACGTAATATTATTGATTGAAGCTGGCTCGATTTCTTGTTGTAGCACTAGAGTTACTTCCTGTTGGATTTGTTGGATTCTTGCTTCTAGAATTAGTTTATTTCTGAGTATCACTCTTTTTTGGTCAGATATTCGTTGTTCAGAGAAGTGGGAGAGGTGTGGATAGTGTTCTATAAATTTACTATGTAGTTTCTTCCTCCAGGCTGTCATATCCTGTTCAAGTTGTGTCACTGCGTAATAGCTACTCATTATCATCTCATTCATTACATTTGACCAACTCATTCTTTCATTACTAGTGTTGACTATTGTGTGTTGTGTAGGTATTGTGGCTTGTCCATTTGGTTCTCTTTGTGAAACCTGCTTTTGGCATGTGTCTTGTAGCTCCCTAGCAACTTCAATCCTGATTTCGTCTAATATTTCCTGCGATAGCAGTTTGTTATTAACAATAGCCCTTTTCTGGTCGCCTATGCGTTGCCTTGATGCTTCCATCGATGGAAATGTCTCAGTAAATCTTTGATGTAAAGGGCCCAGATGTCCCCTTTTATTTTCTTGTTCCAGATTTGTTAGGATTAAATATGTGCGCCAGATGAACTTATTCATTTCGTCGCTCCATCTTTTTCGCGCACGTTTAAGGCCAATAGTGGGTACAGAATGAGAAGCAGCTGCTTCCTGTACAACATCTATTGACTGGGGTGATAAGGTGGAAGATCGGGGTTCTATTGCATTTTCAAAGAAACAAGGGGATGCACCTAATGATTCAAATAGGCTATGGGTAGAAGATATTGGTGATGGTGGGTCTATGTTTTCGGCTGTCGTATATTCGGGATCTAGCCCAGCGGGAGCCCGCCTGCTCAACTCCTCGCCACCGACGGCTTGCATGCTGGAACACCCAGCGCCGGCTCCAGGTGTGCCCCGGCGATAGCCCCCGGGAAGCGGCCGTAAATTATAAGTCCTTTTCTGCGTCTCCATCATTTGGGTTGGTTTGGGATCGTTGGTTGGGAAGGGTAGTCGTGTTGGTATTGACGTGTAGTATCTCCTGCATGTGCAAGGTGCAGCCTAGGTATTAGTTAGCTGATATGAAATTGTTCAAGCCTTTCCGTAAGCCCCCCCACCGCGACAAGGTGATCCCCCGGGGGGGTTATTATTATTATTATTATATTATACGATAATATTGAAGATGCGTAGAGCACCTCACTCTCAGGTTATACCGTTTCCCATATTACATCCCAGAGAGTAAATTCATGAGGCATCCTCTTTGAGCAAACTATCCAACCGACTACAGAGTGTGTGCATAATAAAACGATATCCGCAACTCATACCGGTCTTCATTTCCTTTCCAAAGCAGTGCACCTCCGTTGTTTAGCTAGATTTTTAAGTAATCTCGCACTTTATCCAGAATCTTCCATAGTGTGGTCGGGTAACTCGGTTCTGGCGTATGATGTTGGTATAAAAGCGAATGAAGGACGATGTTATCCTCCTTTGAAAGTGACTTATCTTTACGAAAATGTTTCTAAACATTGCACCTCCTTTGGCTATCTCACAGTTACATCATAAATGTTGTTGAAGCTTTGTCAACTAAAACGGTGTTATAAAGCAGTTTATATTATGTATTTAAAAGTTTTGATTTTTTTTGTTTCAATCTTCAAAACTGTTCTTTAACACCATTTTAGCTACCAAAGGATTATTAAACATTTATGAATAAAGCCCTAAATCTTTTCACTCACACAAGCCTGGTACGCATTCACCTGTATAAACCTATAACTGTGTATTATAATAATAGAAAGAACAATAGGATAGACAGAATGAACGGAAACCAAAACACCTATAAATAACCAACGTTCAATTTGTAAGATGCATAACTCTTCAGAAAGGAAAGCATTTATTAAAAACATAAATCGTTTTCACACAGTTGTGAAGCATGACAATGTTCGACGCAATATCTGATCATATCAGCTAAGTGCCAAACGAGAAATGGAACCAAACAAGTATCAAGCGATTTCAAACCTTATCCCTTTCAACTTGGATGCTATATTAAGTGCATTGGAGACTTTGTAAGTCTGTAACCATAGCAACAGGTGGGCCCCTCCAACCTCCGTCGTGAATCAAGCTTGGACTGAGCTACATCCTAGATCGTTTAGTATCTTACTTGATAGTCCTCACTTTGACGGGATGTGAATGTGCACTTTCTTGGAAGATGCAATCTGAAAATTGAAATTGCGCTTTACTCATGGCTGCGACATAATTTAGTAAGTGAGCGTATGTACATACATATTACACATACGCTTTAGTACATTGCCACAGTAATACCGTCCGTATCCGTATAGGAAATAAGAAGTTAGATGATACCTATTATGACAAGGAACTAAAATGTATACATTTCTTTGCAGCTGACCGTACATGGAAATGGACATAACACATTTAGAGAGGTATTGTGAAATATTAAGTCTTCTGTTAGGTATTCATATTTAGCTATGTGTATGCAGATTGAAGAAAAATGCAAACATAGTCTTTTAGATACAAAACAAGTTCGTAAGTAAAAAACGCACTTAAAAACTTCATCTCGAGTTCAGGCGGGAAACGGACCCATATCTTTCACAATCCGGGTGGCTGGTCTACCAATTAGACCGTTGAACGCTTTACTAAGCCGACCAAATTTGTATGTGCTTGATTCGACATGAGCTGTCGATAGTCTCATCAATGTATAATCTACAATATCCAGTGAAATGAGACTGCTAAATCAATAGTTGATATTTTTATAGCAATTTATTCTTGAGTAAATAACGCCACCTAAAACACACCTTTCATCTCGTGTTTAGGCGACAAATAAGTTCTTTCTGTTGAATTGCCTGTTATTGTACAGATACAATGCCTAGAAGACGGAAATTTTGAAAGAAGAAAACCACGACGTCCCTAACATAATTCGAAGTTCGATCGCAGATCCGCATGTCGCATGCTTATGACCTCTAATGCCAAGTCACAATAAAACAGGCCCTCTAAGTCCAGCAGAGAACATATAAAAGTCAGGGATGACGATGATGAATTGAGTTATTTGTTAAAACTATAGGCACCTAAGTATACCTAAATCAAATATGTAACAAACATGCAATGAATGACTAAATAAATAAATACATATTAGGCTGCCATAAAAAAGTCAAAATAGGATCTGATTTAATTGCTAAGTGCTTTAGACTAGTTTTCAGTGATGGGTAATCCTAAAAACAGGGTTGACGTTTGAATCAGCTTTAAAACATATTATTAAAATAATCTAAACATATCGTCAGCTGTAAGCAATCGCCGCCGCCCATGGACATTCGCAATACAAATAGAGTCACAAGTGCACTGCCACCCATATAAAAAGGAATACATTACGTCTTTTCTAGAAGGTCGCATCGGTCTGGAAATACCTATCGAGGCGGGTGATAGTTCATTACACAATTTGTCGTGTGAGGATACGAGCGAGCCGCTCCGGATAAAGGCTGACAGATTACTCACCTGTATACTTGTATTAACACTCTGGCTTCGTATATCCGTGGAAGCTCCTGGCTAATTTGGTAAGTTTTGTTTGGTGTGCTGAGTACCGCATCGCGCATATGAGATAACAAGTCCGGAGCCCTGTGTGATGGTCACATCGAAACAGGATACTGGCGTAAACTTAGCTTAGATCTAACCGTATAATTACTGTTTCAACATGCTGCAAAGCACCTCTAATAAAGATATAATGGGAACCTTACTGGAGCTTTACGATGTCTCTTCACTGTACTCTATTGGCAGAAGGGGCCGTGATTGTCATTTACTCAGGGGCAGTTGTAATGCGCTTCACTAGGTTCCGCCAACGCTGCCTGCTCGATCGTCATCCTGTACTTGTTGACTAAGTCTCCAATGCCAGACTTGATTTGGTCTGTCCAACGTGTGCGTGACCTCCCACGCAGTCTAGTGCCTTCTATCTTCCCTTTGTAGACAAGGCGTTCTATGGATTGCAGAACGATGTGTGGTTATACACATCGTTCTGCAATCCATAGAACGCCTTGTCTATATGGTGACGACGACCACATGTAACGGGATATAGACAAGGGAGGACAAAGAAGAAGTTAAAACAATAACCGTAGTATTGAAATGTTTTATTAACTAGTAGTATTTGTAAAGGTAGTTTATTTCATCAGTCAGAATCATTGTTAATTTAAAATTAACAAAACAAAATAGAAGTGGATCAGGTTTGCCTACTCTTTTACTTTGTACACAGCTACTTTTCTTATGCGACTTCCATACAAAGTAGACAACTGACAGATTACTCATTTGTATAACACCTCATTATCCTGAATATATCCGTGCAAGTTCCCAGCTAATTTGGTAAGTTTTGTTTGGCTTGGCGCGTGCCCCATCGCGCGTGCGAGCCGAGATAACAAGTCCTGGGCCAGAACACAACTCCGGTGCAAACTTAGCTTAGCCTGAGCCGTTAAGTAGTACTGTAAGTAATTACTGTATAGGCATGTTACAGAGTACGTTGAGAATGTAGTTATTGAAAGGATTTTAATTGGCTATCAAACAAATTCCTTATTTAATTATAAAATTGTACATACGTACGTTTGTCAAAAACGTTGGCTTACCACTCGTTAATCAAACGGATTTGGAGTGACCAAAATCCCTATTTTCGGGTTTTTTGATGTGAAAAAAATGATAAATATCGCATTACAACTATTTAAAAAAACTAAGATTTTACGATACTTATTACATCTTTTTTAGGGTTCCGTAGCCAAAATGGCAAAACGGAACCCTTATAGTTTCGTCATGTCCGTCTGTCCGTCTGTCCGTCTGTCCGTCTGTCACAGCCGATTTACTCGGAAACTATAAGTACTACAGTGATGAAATTTGATGGGAATATGTGTTGTATGAACCGCTACAAAAATATGACACTAAATAGTAAAAAAAAGAATTGGGGTGGGGCCCCCCATACATGTAACTGAGGGATGAATTTTTTTTTTTTCGATGTACATACCCGTGTGGGGTATCAATGGAAAGTTCTTTTAAAATGATATAAAGTTTTCTAAAAAACATTTTTCTTAAAGTGAACGGTTTTTTGAGATATCAGCTCTCAAAGTCGTAAAAAGTATGTCCCCCCCCCTCTATTTTTATAACTACGGGGTATAAAATTCTAAAAAAAATAGAGGTGATGCATGCTAATTAACTCTTTCAACGATTTTTGGTTTGATCAAAGTATCTCTTATAGTTTTTGAGATAGGTTGATTTAACTGTAATTTTGGTTAAGTTATTGTGCTTACACTGAAAACGATGGCTGAACCTTATAAGATAGATCAAAAAATATACTACAGTATTGTACACCTTTAAAAATCCGCGATGATATAAAATCTTTATAATGTAGGTACTTTTTACGAGAAATATTAGCTTATTCAAGCAATACGCCATTAATCCTTCTGCTACGGAACCCTTTGTGCGCGAGCCCGACTCGCACTTGGCCGGTTTTTTTTTTATAAATGTCACAAGCGTGAAAATAGGGCTCCTGGAATACACGCTGAGATAAAATAAAATAATGAGTTTTGAGTATTGAGATGATATACGGTATCGACAATACTGTCCCGTTCTTGAGTAGGTTCCCTCACTGCTGAGGTACTCCTTCCTACTTTGTCAAACAAATACTGTCTCCATCGATTGCGTTCAGTTGATTGGTGTACATAAAAGCTTATCCAGATCTCCAATGGACAAAACGACAAAAAAAAATGCATTTTTATACGCTTTTCGAATAAAGAAAGAGAAAAAAGGTGACCCATACTTTTTAGCTATCATTAAATGTGTGTTTTTATTTAAATATTTATTGTTTTAAATTATTGTATTATTAATATGCTGGAAGTGACAAAGTCCTGGATCAATTCTTTTAATTCTTTAATATCAATTCTCGGGCTCGTGATATTTATCATCATACGACATATATCACTAAAACATATATTTTTTGTATGGTTTTCAGGTGATATCTACCATGTTTGTGGCCGTTCATAAATTACGTCATTGATTTTTTCAGATTTTAGAACGCTGTATGTCCCTATGTATGCTTAGATCTTTAAAACTACGCAACGGACTTTGATGCGGTTTTTTTTAATAGATAGAATGATTCTTAAGGAAGGTTTATATGTATAATACATGTAAGTACCACGGGCGAAGCCGGGGCGGGCAGCTAGTATTATATGTAAAATTATTGTAAGAGTATTTTATCTGTAGTTATTACATACTGTATTTGTGTACATCTATGTTGCATTATGTATGTTTATTATGAGTTATTTTAGTATTGTACGCGCCTTAGCCGCCTCTCACATTTGCAGTCTCACTTACTAGGTGTGCTGCAAGAAATTTCTTTTTAGAAATAATCTTTTTGTTCGTGAACAAAAAACTATAAATAAATAAATAAGAATGACGTCAATTTCGAAACCAAACTCCCCCCCCCCCAACAATCTACGTCATCCGCAGACCAAAACCCCCCGCCCCCTAATTTAGAATGACGTAATATATGGACGGCCCTTTTTCAAAATATCACGAGCACGAGAATTGGGTTCCCGATGCTCAACGTATTGTGATGTCGGTGCTTTATGTCCAATAAAAAAAGTTTAGGTGACTTTGAGTTACTTCCTGTCACTGTCACACATTTTGTCTTGTCTTTGTATTATAAAATTTACCTTATTTTTTAATTAACGTGAGCAAACGCGTTATTAATTTGGCATGCCGAATGATGGCGTCACTGGAGGATTTTGACATTTAATTTTTTTCTTCATAAATATTTGTTTAAAAATTCTGAAATTATTTTTCTTAAATTTCTATGACTCTAATGTAGAAATAGTTTTTTTCATCAATGACTCAAATCCATACAATACTTAATATTATTATAAATATGAAAGTTTGTGTGTGTGTGTCTGTCTGTCAATTTGTCCGTTTATGACGGCAAAACGGAGCGACGGATTGACGTGATTTTTTTAGTGGAGATAGTTGCAGAGATGGAAACATTAGGCTACTTTGTTTTAAACCGAATTCCACGCGAGTCAAGCCGCGGGCGATCGCTAGTAGATTTATTATTCAAAACCATTTTAAGGATATTGACCGTTTATAGGGTCCTAGTTGACTATACTTTGTAAAAATGTCAGTCAAATACTTTTTATCACGGTTTATTACTACGAGTAGTCCTGGATAATGTAAATTTAAAACTTAGAAGTTTTTAAGTTATTTGAAGTTGTGACCTAATTATATTAAGAAAAATAAAATTACTAGGACTCAATGGTAAAATAATGAATCGTATTATAAAATTTATTTGGATAACTAATTTTTGTAAGAGTTCAAACGGCCAGTCAGCCATCTTTGATGTCGGTATGACGACGATGCTCTTAAGAATCTGCGTGACCTACATACGAACAATATGTCTGGTTTAAATCGTTGTCTTCTGGAATTGGCCGGTCCTGTCGTCAGGTTGTAAGGCGAGACTATTTTGTTAGCTTAGCCAAGCCAACTAGACAAGAAGGGTGGACAAGAACCCCGATTACACAAGTTTCAAGGATTCCGAAGGGTTATTAAAATAATATGTAAACTATCTACATATGTATATGTAAAATAGGTTACATAATCATTTTACTGTGTGGGTAGACTGTTTAATCACGTGATGTAGGCACGTCATTCGACGTCGCTCGCTCCTACTTATAACACGCGCGTACGGTGAAAGTATCTGTGTGTGCGCTAACTACCCCCATAAAATATGGCAAGTAAATGTGATAACTGCAATAGAAACATTGCAGTTATCACATTTAGTTAGCATATTTGCAGCTCTAAAATGCCACCAGTGTGCATCTTTCAAAAAGAGGTACTAAGGGCACTCCGAGGCTTAGACGTGAATAAGGCTAACGGCCCTGACGGTATATCAGCAGTGGTATTGAAGACCTGTGCTCCCGAGTTGTCTCCTGTTCTTACCCGTTTGTACCGTTTTTCTCTGCAGCATGGAGTGGTTCCGAAGTCCTGGAAGCTTGCTAATGTCCAGCCAGTGCCTAAGAAAGGAAGTCGGGCCGATCCTTCCAACTATCGCCCCATCGCAATCACCTCCATACTTTGTAAAGTTATGGAGCGTGTATTGAACAAGAGAATTCTTAGCTACCTAGAAGACAATGACCTTCTCAACGATCGGCAGTACGGCTTTCGCCAGGGCCGATCTACTGGGGATCTTCTTGTGTATGCTACTCATAATTGGGGTGAGGCAATGGACAGGCACGGTGAGGCTCTTGCAGTCTCGCTGGATATCTCCAAAGCCTTCGATAGGGTCTGGCACGACGGCCTTCTTAGCAAGATTCCAGCTTACGGAATTCCTGCTAATCTTTGCCTATGGATTTCGGACTTTCTGAGGAACAGGTCGATTCGGGTAGTCGAAGACGGTTGCTCGTCCGATCCGTTGGCGATTGACGCTGGAGTCCCTCAAGGGTCTGTTCTCTCTGCAACCCTTTTTTTGTTGCATATCAACGACCTGCTTATGCCCGGTATCTTTGGGTACGCAGATGATAGCACAGTTGCAGAGAGATACATGTCCGACGCAAGGGCTGGTTCGGCTGAGATCCATGCATGCAGAGAAAGAATGGTTGGACGGGTGAACGCGATCCTTGAAGCAGTCTCCGATTGGGGGGAAGCTAACAGAGTCGTGTTCAACGCTTCCAAAACACAGGCTTGTCTCTTCAGCTCTAAGCGGACCGCTTTCACCTTGTCCCCCACTTTTCAAAACGTGTCCTTGCCTGTTGCAGACACTCTAAGTCTACTAGGTATGGACCTAACCTCCAACCTTAACTTCGGTCGCTCTATTGAGACCAAGGCAGCCACTGCTGCTAAAAAACTTGGTATCCTATGCAAGGTTAGGCGATATTTCACGCCGGAACAGGTTCTTAAACTCTATGAAGCTCAAGATCGGTCGTGCATGGAGTATTGCAGTCACCTATGGGATGGCTCTGCCAAGTATCAGCTGGCTGCCCTCGACTCGATTGAGCGTCGAGCCATGTGGTTAGTTGGTGACGCAGAATTAGTGGATGGTAAATCCCAAAGCCTCGCTCACCGACGTAGAGTGGCCAGTCTATCGGTTTTTTATAGGATGCATTTTGGAGAGTGTTCGAATGAGCTTCACGACCTGATACCACCTTCTCCTTTCTACCACCGGACATTGCGGAAGACGACAGGAATCCACCCTTACACTGTGCAAGTTCCACCAGCTCGTACTAAGCGGTTCGCTTCCTCTTTCTTGGTGCGAACTGCTAAGGAATGGAACAACTTGCCGGCTTCTGTATTCCCAGAGAGCTACAATTTGGGTGTCTTTAAGTCGAGAGTGAATAGGCTTCTTCTGGGTAAGCACGCTACATCTTAGACCTTATTATCACTTTCCATCAGGTGAAATGAGGTCAAGTGCAAACCCATTTAATATATAAAAAAAAAAAAAAAAAAAAAAAAAACATCACGAAAGTTAAACCTGGAGTTGAATGTAACCGTTGTGAAAAAATAGTGCATCTGAATAATCAATGTACTAGTCTCACTAATAAACAGCTTAATGCCCTACGAGCTTCGGAAAGCTTGGAATGGACTTGCCAAGAATGTCAAAACAATTCTAAACGAAGATCATTAATTATCCCGAATGATTCTGATGGCGAAGATGACGGTACAGAGCCGCCAACCGTCCAGATCGACATTAAAAAACTTCTTGGAGATATTTCAAAAGAAGTGGAAAGGGCCATTAGCAAAGAGATGAAAGACCTCAATCAAGCGATCCAATACCAATCCGATAAGATGGATGATCTTGTGAATAATCTGGAAGGTCTGCAAAACAACATCTCTAGTCTCCAGAAAAAAAAACGTTGAACTTATGAATCGGAACAATAATCTAGAAACAAGGGTAGGCGCCCTCGAACAACGCATTCAAGATATGGAACAGCAAAAACTACGTAACTACGTTGAAATCCATAACCTCCCGATAAGCGAAGACGAAAATATAAACGAGATCGTAACCAAGGTGGCAAAGAAACTTAACCAAAACACGGATGAGGTAAAGCAGGTAAAACGGATGGCTAGCAGAAACAAACGGCCTGGCCCAGTGCTGGTCCAACTAAGCAGTGAACAAGCCCAAGTCGCATGGATATCGGCACCGAGGTCGATGAATACTAAAATCACTGCTTCCGACGTCATTCCGCAGTGCAATACCCCAACAGCCAACAGTACAATATTCATATGTGAAGCCCTAACACCCTATAATAAGCAGCTTTTGTACCTTGCCAAACAAGACCTAAAGGAATCATACCGCTACATCTGGATAAAAAAAGGAGTTCTTCGCGTACGCAAGGAGGGTGAAAACCAAAAACCGTATGTAATTCGATCGATAGACGATATCAAAAAAATCAAAACAAGTGCCCCCTAAAAACGTTTACGGCTTTTATAATTCCCTATACTTACTATTTTATCTTAAAGTAAAATCTATTCCCCTTTATGGACCTCACACCGGAAGATATATCTCAACTTAATGATTGTGCAAACCTAAATAACTTTCTAGAAAATATCCCTAAAGAATTGTCACTCCTTTGTATTCATATTAACATACGATCAATTATTAAAAATTTTGCTTCCCTGGAACAGATTGTCCACACCTCATCCCGAGAAATAGATGTAATTATGTTATCAGAAGTCAACATCTCTGACCCTCTAAGTAGTTTGTATCAGTTACGAGGGTTTAATATTTACACAGAATTGCGGAAGAATCGAAGAGGCGGCGGCTTAATCATCTATGTAAACAATAAGCACAAGTTCGATATAAAAGGCCACATAACACAACATTGCGAAAGTCTTCTAGGTACTATAACAACGCCATCGAACTATTCCGCTGTCCTGTGTTGCATATACCGCCCACCTATTAATAGTAAGCATCTGTTTGTTAAAGAACTAGACAAGTTATTGTGTAAAATTGATCAACATTACGATCTGTACGTCCTAGGAGACATCAATATCGATCTTCGATCGAACTACCCTGTAAAGCATTTATACAACACCACTATGTACAACCACGGTCTAGCCTGCGGGATCACTGAGTACACACGCATTGAACTACAAAAAAAACAGACTTAGTAAATCATGTATAGATCACATATACGGACGATCCCGCTCACTAAACCTGTACACGGCGGCGCTTGGAACTGCACTGGCCGATCACCGCGTCATCGCACTTGCAATAGCTAATAGTTTGTGTCGAGACACACGGGTGGAATCCAAATACAGAACGCGATATGACCAACACAAACTACAAGATAGCCTTAATAAAATTGATTGGGATTCCGTCAAGCAAATTTTATGTCCGGACAAAATATATGATATTATTGTAAGAAGTATTCGTAGTTGTCATGACAAATCTGTTATTAAGGTAAAAACTAAAACAAATGATAAGCGGATCAATAACAAATGGATTAACAACAAAATATTAAAAGCTTGTGAACACAGGGACAAACTGTTTAAAAGCTGGATCAATGACCCAACAAATAAAATTTTGAAAATAAAGTACAACTCATCTAGGAATTATGCAAATAAAATAATAAATCAAAGTAAAAACTTAAAAATACAACAAGACATTATTAACCACAAAAATAACCCAAGAAGACTTTGGCAAATACTTAATGAAATCACCGGCAGAACCAAATCCTTGGCCGATACAATTATAATTAACGCGTTTCTAAATAATAATACTACAATATCCAACATAACCAACAATTTTGCCCAATGTTTCTCTAACAGCGTTAAAAATATCGTACCCAAATGCAACGTAAAATTACTTGACCGCAAATACTATGAAATAAGTCCAAAAATATCATGTCGATTCGTGAAAGTCACACCCAATGCAATTCTTAAAGAGATTAGACATTTAAGTAATAACAAAGCACCAGGAGTTGACAATATTAGCACAAAAGACCTTAAATTCATAGATGTCAAGATAGCTGAAGTGATATCCCACTTCATCAATGAATCGGTTAGACAGGGAACGTATCCAACAAAACTCAAAACTGGAATAGTCAGGCCTATACATAAAAAAGGAAATCAAAGTAATTATGATAACTATCGCCCTATAACAATTCTCCCTACAATAGATAAAATCGTAGAAAAAGCTATTGCCAAGCAAATACATGACTTCTATAAAGATAATAATATAATAACAGACAAACAATTCGAATTCCAACCTAAGAAAAGTTCAACTCAACTGCTTTCGCAATTCACTGATAGTATATATAAGCATCTTAATGATAGAAAACACGTCCTAATAGTGTTTATTGATTATAGTAAGGCGTTTGATACGCTGCGTCATGAAACTCTAATCGAAAAGCTAAAAAACTGCGGCATCCAGGGTCCACTAAACAACTGGTGTCGCAACTATCTCATGGACAGGTCATATGTAGTCAAAATAGGAGATACTACGAGTGGAAACGTCAATGTGTCTGACGGAACAGCTCAAGGATCAGTCTTAGGGCCTCTTCACTACATCACGTACGTAAACGACGCTGTAAATACAGTTAAAAAATGCGAGACATTCCAATTTGCTGATGACACGTGCCTTATAGCAGCTAATAGGGATCTTGACCAGGCTCTCAAAGAACTGCAAGATGATTTTACTAAACTTTCTAAATGGTCACACGATGCAGGCCTCGTTCTCAACTCTGAAAAGACCAAACTTATGTATATCAGCTCTGGACAGAATAGAAAAACTAGAAATCTCTCCCTCATTGCTCATAATCACAGCTGCCTACATGGAACCTATCCTACATGCTCTTGTACTCCTGTCGAGGTTGTTAGAAAGCAAAAATATCTAGGTTTGATCATTGACGATAAGCTCAAATGGACAGAACACATTAACCATGTAAGCGATAAGTTAAGAGCAATGCTGGCCAAGTTCAAACTTATTAAATTTAAAATACCGTTTGTAACACTTCTACAACTGTATAAAGCCCTAGCCGAAACCACTATTCAATATGGCTTAACCAGTTATGGCAGAACATTTAAATCACATCTCGATCAAATTTATGCATTACAGATAAGATTATTTAAAACCATTGTGCCAAATAAAATCAAACTACAGTTTCAAAACAATCCGCACGAGCTCTTTCATTATTGCAATGTAATACCTGTTCACGACCAAATAAAATATATGCTCTTAGGTCAACATTATTTTACCGAAACATATAAAAAATATGTCTTTCGTAGTAACAGAACACGAAGCGCACCTAACACCACTCTTATTGTACCGGGTTACAATAATACATACGGTAAACAATTGTTACAATACCAGATCCCCAAACTAATTAACGAACTACCATTTTCAGTTATACGTGAAATTACTGATATAAACATGAAAATCAAACTTAAACAATATTACTTATCACAGATACAATCTAATTAATAAATGACAGTAAAATCACCCCGTGTGACCCACACATTTTAATACAATTTACTCGTACCCTCAAAATTTCATGTTTTCTATGATCGGCCCGAGCGGGTCCTGCTCGCGCGCGGGCGATGTTTACATTTGTTGCATTCCAAGTTACCTATTATATTCGCGACCGATTGTCGAATCTGCGGTGCACGGTAAAACCGACGATGGTTTTTGTTGTACCGTCATTGAATTATTTACCTTGTATTTGTCCTATGTAACTCGTTCTAAATAAATAAATAAAATAAAATAAACCAGTGTTCTATCTTTTTTGTTTTAAAGAATAAATCGTAATTTGGAACGCTAGTTCTAGTTGGGAGGGCTATTGTAATGCGGACGTCCCTGTCCAATGTGACAAAGTTTACCTCAAAGAGGAGGGTAGATTCATATTTGGAGATAATTAACGGTTTGATTTGGAGGATCAAATACCCAATACCTTGGTGCCTCGTTTTTGCATTTGTTTTTTCTTCAAATATTTTTATTTTTTTTGTTTGGAAGAACTGACTACATTACTGCTTATTCTATTCCTTGTCTTCCTTTTTCAATTGGGTACGTCAAAGACAAAAAGGTCAATGCTTTCAGTCGAAACCATATCCAGCCTTTCACCTTAAAATGCCCTAAGAAATAATTTGTAAATAGCTCAGTGTCTACTCAAGCCGACAAACAAATAGCTCTTGCTTGCTACGGCGCTAGGGTTAGCTATGAAAACGATATAATTTCGAAAACTTGCTGGTTTTACAGTGGTAATTATTCAGTTGAATTAAAATAAACTCAGAAATGGTTATTTCAGCGTATCAATCATCAGCAACGAAACCAATTTTGTTCCAAAAATATAATTCCCAAATAATATTTCTTGTTTAGGTGTGATACTACGGGCTCATAGAAGCGGCAAAAAGCAGCGTTGGCACAGTATTTTACTAATTGAGTGAGGTTAAAAAATTTAAAGCGCCCTTGTGAATTTACTGATATTTAAGGTGTAGTAATAAGCGGCGGCAATTGCTTATCACCAGGTGGTCACCTATCACAAAAAGAAACTGTCCATCAGAGCCCGGAATACGTTTGGACCATCCAGGATCTAGTAAGTCTGGCAATAACAATGAAAATACTATCCGAAATGTGCAAATTATATTTTCCGCCGAGCCAGTAGTAAAAATAGAAAATTCTACCCCCTTAATACAAATCTCGAACTAAGCATAGTCCCAGAATAAAACTCGTGCCATCCCCTTTAATATTGCGTGTTCGAACGGGATGACATACGCTTTAGTACGGTAACAACTTTAGATCGCGATTTATAATAAGGTGGCTAGTGGTGCGATTCGGATTCAAATCTACTTTTCCTTTATATTGGTGGTCTTATTGCTTTCAACCATAAGACCACTAAGTTGTTTTTTTTTAGGTGATAAGTGGCACGCACTAGGTTCAACTGATTGTAAGCGGTATGTTTCTATCTATCTACAATCACCCGTTCGAAAGGTGCACGTCCTTCATTATCCACAGACCTACGCTTTCTTCCATAATTTGCTGGTAGAACCTACTTGAAATACATTTTATCAAGCGTTCATTTAAACAAGAGACCATATGGTCACACGTATATACCTACGTATGAACATATTTTCTTTGCAAGTCTCACCCCTATTTGTAATTCACTTTCTGCAGACAGTAGTTTGATGCATTCTATTCCAGTAAGCAATCGTGTAAATTAAATTGACTCAAGACACTCGAGTTCAGGTTTCTAAGTAAAGGGCTATCAAGGCCGGCGCTGCACTAAATTCCACAGACTGAACTCTGCTATTGACATAGCTGGAATACTATGTAATAGTTGGAATTGTAGCAGAGACTAGGATGAGCGAGGTTATCTTTGACTTTCAAAAGACTACGAAAAAGAAGTTCTCACTGATAAAATTGCCTAGTAATTTATTTGTGCCACAGAGTTTATTAAATGTTATTCAGACTGCAGACCTCCGTGAGGGCGACTACAATATTAACAAATGTAAAACGGCGAGAAATTACCCTGTATAGGACTTTGAGGGTTAGGGGACAATGCGTCCTATTAAAACTGTTATAACTGCCTGGGTTTTTATAGACAAAATCGACACCTCTGTATTTAAGAAAAAATACCTGTATCAGTATGTCGTGTCTTACCAAGAAAATTAATATATTATGTCGTGTGTCAACACTAATTTGCCTGTTTAATTTTCTCCTATAACTTAAATAAATGGTTATGGCCAACGCGCGTCGAATTGTCCCAGAATTTCGGATTGTTTGCTGTTTACTATTCTAACCTAATCTTAACAATATTTTTTATTTGGTAGAGTTTCATCATCAACATCATCAGCCTATCGCAGTCCACTGCTGGACGTAGGCCTTTCCAATTGTTCGGCGCTGTGTTCTATCCAATGGCTTCTAGCATCCAGCTCTTGCCAGCCATCCTGCGCAGATCGTCCCCCCACCTAGCCAGAGGGCGCCCTACATTACGTTTGCCAAGACGCGGTCTCCACTCTAGAACTCGTTTACCCCATCGGTACTACACTAATATGGCCAGCCCAATGCCACTTAAGCTTGCTAATCCGGTGAACAATGTCGATGACTTTGGTTCTCTGCCGGGTCACCTCATTTCGGATTCGATCTCGGAGAGAGACGCCGAGCATTGCTCGTTCCATAGCCCGCTGAGCGACCTTTAACTTGTGGACCAGCCGTACCGTAAGTGTCCACGTTGTAGAGTTTATTAACTATTATCATCAAAAAATGTTGGTTAGGTTTAGAGCAGTAACCATAAAAAAATCTCGAAATTATGGAACGAGTGATGGGATGGACGGGTTGTCCCCTACCTACTTTGTAAAAGGAAACTAACACATTTGTTTATATAGGAAGAGTGCAAACTACTCTATTTGCTCATACCGTATTCTATAAATTATACCTTTAAAGCTCTTAGCTGTTCCATCGAGAGCTCGATATGTATTTAATATCTTATTGAAACATTTTCCACTGTACCTCATAAATCGACAAGGTAGCAATAAAATGGCTAGAACGATAAAACTTGCTCAGGTACCCTCACCTATTTGTTCAGGACGATTAACTTCTATTTTATCTGTTTACATCTCAGTTGTTTTCTGAGGTCCTACTACTTGGAGTAACATAACTTTGGACAGTTATGGCAAGGCAGTAAAGGTCAAAATAGGAAAACGTTGAGGGAACCATCAAGTAGGATAGAGAAATGGAATGAACTTTACTTTGGGATATTTTAAGACCGATGTTGCAGATGTTGTTTTTTTTTATACACTTCTGGACACATCTATTGGCCTACCTTGCATTTTCAGTTTCGTTTGGTCCTAGCTAAAATTTCATATTAGGACGAGCAAAAATTTTTATGCAGTTTTGGACCAGGTACATTCATAATTTGTACATTTTACTAAAAAAATCCTTCATTTTAATAAAAACTCTTCTAAAAACTCGTCAGTTCGACGTAATAAAAAAATCTCGAAATTATGGAACGAGTGATGGGATGGATGGGTTGTCCCCTACCTACTTTGTAAAAGGAAACTAAAACATTTATTGGGAACCCAAGTTGATACTTATATCGTAGCTAAAGGTTTTATTAAGATAACTACTGATATAGAGCTGGAAACCATGCTGATGCGCAAAGCTCCTTTGAGTCGAGTTCGAAAAGTTAGATGTTGAGAATTTGTAAATGTACTAGGAATATCAAGCTGTGAAAGCTCATTTAATTAATGGGGACGGCTAACTAAGGAATAGAACTCCCTGCCGAGGTCTGTTTTTCTTGACCACTATAATCAGGACATCTTTAAGGCAAGAGTGAAAGGCATCTTTTAGGCAAACTCGTATCATCCTAGACCTCATCGTCGTTTTCCATCAGGTGCGATGGTGGTCTTGACCACGGAACGCTTGCGTTAGCGTATATTGAAAAAAAAAGATAATAGCGCATCATGTTACGGAATGTTCTTGAAATACTCAAGAATTAAGGAAAGTAATGTAACTATGGATGAACGATCTCCAGCGGTATATACTTCTGACCGGATAAACCAATAAAGATTGTATTTAATTTTAAAAGACCGGCGGCACATTTGAGTCTCCTCTGGTATTGCAGGTATCTAATCATTTACCATCAGGTTTGGCCCGTATCTCATAAAAAATGCTGGTGATATGAGACTTAAGGATTTTGTCATCTGAGGTGATATTGTTTAAACAAATTCTTAAATAGAACTACTAGAACCAGAGCATTCACTACCCCATTGCGTACCTACAGTAATTAGAGAATGCAAACCCAGTAAGCAGCTTGAACATTGCTGTACTTTTACGGTATGGTTGTCTGAAAGAGATAGCTATTAGCGATAAGACCGCCGAGATTGTATTTACCAGTGACCATAGTATTTAGTTCTGTAAAATTTTGTTTATATGAAGAGTATATTTTGTTAAACGCCAATGTATTTGGATACGGAAGGAATGAAGTAGAAGCACTTTTGTTGCATAACACGCAAACAAGCTAAAAAGAATTAAAAGTTCATTGGTCAAGGATAGATTCTGCGATTGTCGACTACAAAGATTTGTACATTTTTTTTTTATTGGAATAGCCAGACATTTGGCCACAATCTCACCTGGAGGTAAGTGATGTTGCGGCCGAAGATGGATCATGCCTGTCCAGTAACAGCTTATTTACTCTTTTCTTGAATAAATATTTTTGTTTAAATAATCATTTTTATCTTTACCTCCTAAAAGTCTGTGTGCAGTCTTGTGACCAAGTGTGGAAGGTGTCGGATTTGATTCCTAATCCCATTCATTTAAAGAAATTCTGGTGCTTGAAACAGTCCGATACAGATAGGTACGCTGGTGAGGGGATGCCAAAAAAAAACCACGGATAATGGCAAATACTATATTTCTACGATGACGGTCCAAAAAGGACCTTCATCAAGAAAAAGGTCCAAACAAAACAATACTATATCAAAATCAGTAAAAAGTATAAAAACGTAAATAATATAAAAGAGGCTGGTCCAGCCGTCGATCCTCAACAGAAATGTTTTTTTCTAAATTGATTTGAGTCTGGGTGTACTGGGAGATGCTTCCAGCTATCCTCAACTAGAACTCATAGCACAAATAATATAATATAATAAAAATAATAAAGAATATAAGATAGACATCCGTCTATCAAGAACAAAAGTAGGTCGGGTCGAAGTTTTCCAGCCAATATTTTATCACATATTATTATATAATAGTGGGTAATTACATAAATAATGCTAGGTATGCGTATTTACGGTAGAAGCAAAGACTCGCGGCAGGCAGTTAAGTATTTAGTCTTTGATTATGACTGAAATTCATATTTCATTTGGTGTCATCACAGATTGCCACGAGTATTTGACTCAAGTATAACAGTTACATGTTTCCCTTAACCTACTTGACCATTTTGAACATACATACATAATTCTCATTTAAAAGTAATTGTTAGTGATATTATACCATCTGCCGCGAGTTTTTGCGTGTAGTATAATGCAAGCCAATGTTACTACGAAAATATCCGAAACCGTAACAGATATACAGTATGCCGATGGCAGTCGCATAAATTTGAAACATGACGCGTGTATTCTGAACTGACACGTATTTTGCCCAGCACCAGAAGGAATGCCGTCCACGCTTCAAATTGCTTTCTCATTTGATGTCGATACAGTGTCAATAGTTAGATCTGAGGATAAAATTGGTATTAACTTTGTACATTCATCAATGTTATATATAAAGAGGTAAATCCGGAACAAATTTCGCGCCAGCCCCTTTTAATATTGCGTGTTGGAACGGGATGACATGAGCTTTAGTACGGTAATAACTATAGATCGCGATATGCAATAAGGTGGTAAGGTAAGGAAGGTAGGTAAGGAAAGTGTTTTTTGTATTTGTATAACCGTATGGACAATAGCGTAAATGAAGCACAGTCCAGACGATTAAACATGTAAAGAAAAAATCAATATAAAGATTGTTAACTCTAGAGAAGCTAGGCTGCGTCTGGGTAAGCTCGCACAGAGCATTATCGTAGACTTCTTCTCAAATCTAACGTTCAGAGTGGAGCCTAGAGAAAGACCATGATTAATTAAAAAAATGCTAAATCAAAACGAAATCATGCAAATCGAATCCAGAACACAACGTACCTACCGTTCATCTTCATCTGAGTTCATGTCAAATCATGTCGTTTAATGATAGCCTACTACATATACTATAGCCTCGTGTATCGGAAAGCCCATTTATCTTATCAATGTCATACTGGTATCCACCAAAAAGTGCGGAAAAGGAAACGAAGAATGTCGTTCTATTTACGCATATACTTCTTGTACACTACCTTTGGTATGTATACTTGATACCTGAATAGGTTTAGAAATTGGCATCCGAGAAATCGGTTGGAGGAAATTATTTTATTTTTGGAAATTCCATCTCAGCCGGGGTGAAATGAGAGGGGATAACCGGGCCCGGTGGTTCTGTTTATACAGTCATACAAATAATAAATACAAACATACAGGTTTACTTACCACCTTTATTGTTCTATTTTGTACAAAAATCGCAATGAATGCGAGTTTTTTCCTACGTAACAAAGAAACGTTAATAAATATTCTTACATGTAACATCCCTACGTGGAGGCACTTTTTGATACTGTTGACGCTTTCGAGTTTTCGGCGCTTGTTAGAGGTTTTTACGAACAGTATATTCGTGATTTGGAATGCATTTGGTCTGTGATAGATAACTAGCTAGATATATTTGGGAATACAAATTTGGTAGACACTGCTGTGCGAAACCTTCATCGGGATACAGTTTTGATATGAAACTTGGCTTGTTATTGTGTTGCATGTACTTTAAATTTTATTCAGTAATTGTGCCTATTAAAAAAATAATAAAGAAATACTAGGTATCAAATAGTGAATGCATTATGCATAGGTGTTACAAATCAGTCGGTAGAAGTACATTTTTTGTTTCCATACTTTTTACCATACAGTGTTCAATGCAAGCATATGTAAAGTTTGGTTTGGCTTTTTATCCGTACCCTCAGGTATATTATTTTGTAGCACATAACTTGCATGAAGGAAAAACTCCAAAGTTTTTAGTATCTTTTTTAAGAAAATTTTAAAAATGCAACCAGTTTTTTTTTAATTCTCCATATAAACAGTATGTAATTGACATGCCTACTTTTTTTTCATGTAATAGATGGCAGAAGTGCAGATGGATCACCCGTTTGTAAGCAATTGCCGCCGCCAATACCAGTGGAGTCACAAGTGTGCTGCCAACCGTTTCCACGGATTGGGCCTCCGGTACTTTCACTCACGCAACGAAATACAGCAGAGACGGTGCCGGTTTTCTGTGAGGCCGTGTTACCACTCCGGTTCTCCCACGGGTAAAAAAAAGATATTAATAAGAAACAAATTCCACTGTCTTAACATCTCAGTCTTGTAGACGTCGTAATTTTTCACGATCCCAGTATTAACACTGCCTCCACCGGCAGTCGGCTGCAGCTAATTAGATCTCGGGCAGGCAATTTGCAGCCAAAGTAAACAGCCCGGCCACCAGCTCATCCCGCCCCGAGAATCCAATTAGCCCAGGTAACTTCGTTGTATGTCCCTCCTTCATAGTTTGCGACAGGTCACCACGTGACAGATTTACCTGTACGAAGTTTTGGCTGAGTATAAGATTTGAGGTTAGTAATAAACTTCGATAGGAGTATCATTTTTTTGCTTTCAAGTGTTAAATTTATCTACTATACTGGTCATTAAATCAAATGTGTTCAAATAATTAAGGTTTTGATAAAGTTTCACACATTTCACCTAACCCACCGTGTAATTATCTGTATATAACCTCACAGAAAACCGGAGTGAAGCACTGTGCTGTATTTACTGCGTGAGTGAGGGTACTGGAGGCCCAATCCACGGAAAAAGGGGGGCTTAAAGGTTGGCGGGTGTACATAGGCCGCCGCCCACCTGATGGTAAGCGATTGCCGCCGCAATCGCTTACCATCAGGTGATCCGTCTGCTAAAATTAAGAACAAATAACCTTATTTCATAATTATTAGAAAGATTTGCAAAAAAGGAATTTCTTGTACCAGAGAATTAACAAAACAAAGATATTTGTTCAATATCAACAAAAACGTTTCTCAGTTGTTGAGTAAAAAATTGAGAAAAGTTTTTATTGCTATGAGAGCAGGATTGAAGAGGTCTATAAAATTGAATCACAATATTAGCAAGTGATTCTTTAAAACGACTGAGCAAAGTTAGTTAACATGTTAGTGGAAATTATGCGTATCACGCACAACAAAACCTGGTAAAATCTCGCATTTTGTGCTAGAAAGTTGAAAAAGAAACAAAATACGGGACGAAAATATGGCTGCCATATTTTAACACAATACCCTCGGCTCATAACGCATTACATGCATTTGTCTATTTCTAGTCTGTTTTGGTTTTCCTTAACCATTAAATAAAGATGAGAAGAAACATGCCAAAAATATGAAGCCTCGTGTTGATATTCCTCAAATATATTGCATCAGCATATTTCATCGCTTCACTCACATTTATCAATCTTTCCAGAAATTTCGGTGAAACGATTTTTATTTCGCTACCGGGATATCCGCTTTGTTACGGACTCGATATTTCAGACATGGAACCACGGAGGAAGTATTTTCCACTGCATTTCTCAAAGTTTGATACAAAGTTTTCTTTGTGATTCAGTTTTCGAATTGAAAGTGACACTTTTCAATCTACTCCTCAGATTGAATCATATATGGCCTCCTGATATAAAAACAATGTAAGCAAAACTTTAGGTATTCCAAACTGAACAGTAAAAAAAAATCAAAACTTTAAAAACCTCGACCAAAATTTTAAAAGTCCAAATATAAATTGATACTGCTAGTTGACTGTAGTAGTCTAAACATTTTTGAATAAATGTTGTCGCGTGGGGGGTCGCTTTACATATGACATATTAGGATACCGTTTTGTTAATACACATATTTTATAAGTTGTTAAGGAGCGGTCCTACGACGCGACTATATTTAAGCAAAATTTTCATATGTAGACAGTCAACAGCAGGGCAATTTATTTTAATTTTTGGACTTTTTAAATTTTTGTTAGGGGTTTTTAAAATTTTAATTTATTTTTATTTTGCGCTTTTTAAGACACTCTCATTTTTATTTTATTTAAGTGCAAATCAGTTCAATAGGCACCTCACTTTTATGGGAGCGGCCATCTTGGATTTGAATTTTTTCATAGTGTATATTGTATTCAACTTTTATTTGATACCTATATCGAGGTGAGTTATCATAAAATATGTTAATCTTACATTTTGTGGCGGCAGCCATCTTGGATCAATTTCCATCTAGCAAACACTCCCAATCAATTCACCTTTCAAAGAAAAAAAAATCTGTTCATCCGTTCATGAGCTACCATTCCACCGACAGACACACACACACATACACACACACACACACACACACACACACACACACACACATCAAACTTATAACAGCCTGTCGATTTCTCGTCCGGGGATAAAAAACAGGTACACTTCCAAACACGTCACAATCGATAATTGTGACATATGTATATATGTGACCTATATATGTGATTTAATCTGTGGATTCACCATTTATACTATTCGAATCACGTACAAAGGACCAAAAGACAGTCTCAATGTAGAAAAACGGGGCTACCTTTCATACATGAACCAAACATATTTCACTGAGGTAAACTAAACATCAAAACACATCCTAATGAAATCTAGAAAATTATCTTTTATACTATTAATAAAGAGGTAACGCCTCGGCGTGTGACTGACTGACTGACCGACTGATCTACAAACGCACAGAAGAAACTTCTGAACCGAAAATCATTAAAATTGGAACATGGATAGTTTTTAAAATGTTTAAAAATATAATTTTAAAAATATAATACAATCTATCGCCCTCCACTTAGCTATAATATTTAACGAATGTGTATGACGAGGGTCAATTTCCAAATAAGATGAAAATTTGTAAAAATCATAACTTTATTCAAATCTGGAGAAAGGAGTGACCCGTCTAACTTTAGGCCAATATCTTATATTGCCAGCAGTCAGTAAAATATTCGAAAAAATTATATTTACTCAACTTTTGTCTCATTTTAATATTAATAAATTACTGCATGGAAAACAGTTTAGATATACTAAAGGAAAATCCACTACTGATGCAGGAGTGGCTCTTATCAAACATGTTTTTGATGCGTGGGAGAAAAAGCAGGATGCACTAGGTGTTTTCTGTGATTTGTCGAACGCATTTGATTGCGTTAATCATGAAACACTATTGATGAAGTTACAACATTACGGTGTATTGAATAACGCACTTGATATGATTCAATCTTATTTGTCTGCTAGAATTCAAAGGGTTAATGTTAATGGAATCGACTCTTCTGGCGCTCCTCTATTGATGGGAGTGCCCCAAGGCTCAATATTGGGGCCTTTGTTGTTCTAAATATACGTAAATGACCTTCCATACTTTAAGAAAGATCTATGTGAGATAGTGTTATTTACTGACAACACTTCCTTGATTTTTAAGGTTGATAGATATAAAGAATCAATTGACGACGTAAATGATGCTCTCTCACAGGTATTGCACTGGTTTACGACTAACAATTTACTTCTTAACTCAAAGAAAACTAAATGTGTAAAATTCACCATGCCAAATGTAAGGCAGGTCAATACTAGTATTAAGATGAACAATGAATCTCATTTCATCCTCGACTGCATTATGTATGTACGTAAGAACTTGCACACTTTTCCAAAAAAGTCCGATAGTCATAGTATTAACACCAGAAATAAACATAGGCTTGCCGTCCCGGTCCTCAGACTTCATAAAATCGGTAATTCATTTGTTCGCTTAAGTATTAAGATATTTAATAAGCTACCACAAAATGTCATTAACCTATCACTGGATAAGTTTAAGTCTCATATTAAAACCTGCCTAATGAAGAAAGGTTACTATAGTGTAATTGACTATTTAAATGATAAGGATTCTTGGTCATGTTAATTGATTAATCTTTTGAGTTGTTATTCATAGTAGTCTATTAACTTCCATAATTGTATTTTTCTCTTCTCAATTGAAACTCTGTAACATCATCAATATTTGAAAAGAGTAACTACTGAGTTTCTTGCTGGTGTCTTCTCAGTAGAAATCGACATTCCGAACCAGCGGTAGATATTATGTACCTATTTTGACATTCATAAGTGTTCTGTGTGGACCTAAATTGAATAAAGATTTTTTTATCTTTATCTTATCTTATCTTATCTTAATGTAAGCGCGCACTCAGAAGGGGTTTTTAAAAATTAAGCTCCTAAAGGGGTGAAATAGGGGTTAACGTTAGTATGAAAGTCTGTCATTTTGATGTAAGGGTTTTGAAAATTCTGATTGTTTATTATTAAAAAAAATTACGTGTTTCAGTTTATTTTAATTTAACCCCTAAGGCTAAAATGGGGTTAGAAACATTGTAAGTATATGTTATTTTTAAAGTTGGACCCAAGAAAATTGATATTTGGGCTTGCTATATAAATTAAAATATTTAGCATTTTTTCCTGAACCCCTAAAGGACTGAAATGGGGCTAAAACATCTTATGGCAGATTCGCCATATTTGATGCTGAAGTTTATGAAAATTTAAATTTGGATACTCATACATTTTTTTTTATTCAACCCCTAAAAGGGTGAACGGAGGTTAAAACGCCATATAGAAGTGTTGTTATTTTAAAAACTACAGTCATGTAAAATTATATTGGTCTTGTTATATAAATTATTTAGCATTCTTTTTTCATAGTTTTTTAGATTTTCGCGTTGCATTATAATTATAACTATAATGTATCAAAACGGGAATTAACACCGTGGTCGTGCTCCGCCAGTCCGCTCGTGACCACGGCTGCTGTAACGTAGCCGAAACGTCGAGCCAAATATGTGAGTACACAATGTTGTTTCACATAATAAATATCGTGTTAATTCCCGTTTTGATACATTATAGTTATAATTATAATGCAACGAAACTAAGACGTGATATGTAGCAAAATTAAAGGCGATGGATAACGAGGGACGCGACGTGTTTCAATGAGATTTTGATTGATCACCCACCACGCGCGGGCTTATCCGCGGCTTACTGAGTTACTGCCGATGCGTAAGGAAATGAATTCAAACGTCAGTAACATTTCTAATTTATTAGGAACTAGGTTCCGGCAGGACGCACGTTCATCTTTTTTGTACATCTTTTTTACATAGCGAGCAGACGAGCAGGATCACTTATTGGTAAGAGATTGCTGCCACCCATGAATACACGCAATACCAATGTTGATCATTAGTGCGTTGCTAACATTCAAACCTCCTTTTCCCCGGATTGGACCTCCGGTACTCTCACTCTCGCAGCGACAGCATAGCAGAGACGCTGCCTCACGCGTGTTTTTTGTGAGGCCGTGGTATCTGGAGGCCGCCTTTAAACCATGGTGAGTGTTCCAAGGAGTTTTTTGAGTTAATACCCGCTGCTGAATTTCACTACCGTACTAACACGCTGTAAACTAGGATTCCATCCATACCATCTGGATGGGTGGAGGTCCACCCCCGTGCGCTTTACACGCCATTTTTTGGCACGCGCCTCTTCATTCAATTCAAGCTTCCATCAGCGATATTTCCGAACTGGTACTAATTTGAGATCTTCAAGAAACGAGCCAATACCTTCCTAAAAGGCCGGCAACGTATCTCCACTTCTTCTGGCGTGGCTGATGTGCATGGGCTGCGGTGATCACTTACCATCATGTGACTCGCTTCCTCATTTGCCTCTCTTTCTCATAAAAAAATCACTCCGTCGAGTCGGCCTATTCATGCCGAAGCGTGGCTCTCCCACAAACATCTGCTTTTGCTGAATGCCAATAATAAAAGTACCTCAGATTAAACAAAAGTTGGGATTTAAAATCGAACTTTTGTAACTCGGACTAAACAATGAATAAAACTATTTGTCTACAGGGTTAACAAACAAACAAACATTTTATTTACACAAATACATTTGTCCTCGTAGTTGTATTCAGCCTGCTACCAAACGTGCAAATATTACTTCAAGTTCTAATGTTGCTACTAGATGGAGATTTTAAGCTAAAGGCTTTTTTACACGACTATTATAGAGAGGGTTTCATGTAGGGTGTCAAGAGGAAGGCCATGGATAGAGCTTCCCTTGGGGTACCCGAAACACTCCCATATATATTCTACGATTTTTTGTAGTTCAGGAGTTGTCAACATTTTTCCGAATTTTGGAGAATTCCCTACCTCAACAGCTTAAAATTATCTAGAAAAAAACGAAAAGATTTTTTCAACTTTTCTTTTATGTAAATAAATCTTCATTGATGTACCTTTTATGTATAAAATAATCAAGTTAGTTGCTTTAATAGCAATTATGAAAATATTAGTCTAAAGTAAACAACTAACGTTGTGAAACTTACGACTTCAATTTTCAACTCGCAGTTCTAAATTTAAAAAAGGTGATTACATAATTTCTAACTAACTTTAAAATCTTTTCCATACGAGTGCTATCAGCTTTCATAAGCTATTTTGGCTGCAATCGCCCTTTAAAGACAAGAAGGTGAAAAGTTTTCTAAGGGAACGAAGAAAAGAATTCTCCCAAATTCGAAAGAATGTTGACAACTCCTGAACTATAAAAATCGTAGAACATACATGGGGTGTTTCGGGTACCCCAAGGGGTGTTCTATACATGGCTTTCCGCTTGACACCCTACATGAAACCTCCTGTATATAAAAATAGAGCTAAATATAAGTAAACATATTAATTAAGTGACAGACACCACTATTTTCTTAAAATAAACAAACCTTAAATTGAATACCTCCATTAATCAATCAATAGCACATTATGTCCATTACACAGCACACGCCTCTATCCTAGGCTTTCTTCATCCAATTACTGACAAAAGTTCACTTGAGGTCAACACTAGGTTCTATACACTAGAGCTATTGGGTCAAAATTCTTCAATTATTATTGAACCGAAACGAGTTTTACATTAAGCTGAAAATCGACTGTAAAAATTTGAGTTTTGTATACTTTGATGTGTGGCTGTACGACGTTACGTATCACTCGTCCTCCAAGAGTCGGCGCATATCCTTTTCGAACATCTCTCAACGGTAGGTACTTACATTTCATAATTATAAAACAAAACCGCTTTCGTTGTCTATCCCTATGTATTCTTTGCTCATTGAAACCACGCAACGGATTTTTATGCGGTTTTGTTAATAGATTGATTCAAAAGGAAGGTTTATCAGCATGTCCTGTTCCTAGATTATCTGGGTTCAGCTCAGTATGTCTTCCTGTTTCATCCTAATCATTCGTCGTCGAATCATACACCCCCTTTTCCATCATCTCATTCAAGAGAAAAGAGGAAGATTTGCGAAGCTGGGTCAGATCGCTAGCACAATAAAAAACATTGCTGGCATTCTGAAACCAGTATATTTAGATCATAATATTTTCTTCCGCTATAAAAATAAAGCTGAAAAAAAAACATATCCCTTTGATAAACCCATGTATATGTAGGCAAGGACTTCAATTAATATTATTCAGCGCGACCCAGAAACGGTCGACTAAAAATAGGGAGATCAATGAGCGTATAGATGAAATTAGATGACATCAAAAATATACAGGTGTTACTTGTAAAATTTAATACAGTTTTATTATTTATTTATTTATTTATTAAGGACAGCCAACAAAACATCACTTAAGTAACTTGACTCATACTCTAGTACTATGTAGGTGCTAAAGTGACGCCTTAATTACAGGCTGCCACGACATGCATAATATGAAAGAAAAAAAAATCAACATGTTATGTAATATGTAATACTATATAAAATAAATTATAAAAACTATTGATTGAGCTTATTCAATGTGCTACCCCACGTTGGGCGCCATGAAATAAATATAATCAGTGTATTTTGGAATACTCGTAGAAAATGTTATTTGGCAAAACTTTTATAGGTAAGAATAAAAAAAAACACGAAATTAAATATTTATTATTAAATAGTTAACGCATAATTGTCTTGTCAATCTACCGTACAATCTAAACGAAATAAGTGGCGCCCGAATACCATATCGCCGGCGTTTTATCAGGAAATTGCAAAAGAGCTATTACGCAGACAGTAGACAGTTGCGCCTATACGTAAACTGGGTTGCGATTCCACTCTTCTAGGGCGGCGGCCCATCTAAGGGGGTGGAATCGGGTGCCGTATCGTAGCAACCAACCAGCATCCCTGCCAGTATGGTGTTCGGTCTCGCCCTGAGCGCTCGCGCGTCGGTGCCTCCCGAACGCTACGAACACTTCTAACATTCCAATACAAAAAGTTGTGACACGATTTCAATATGTTCATTCTCTTCATACTACTCACAGTGTATCTAATAACTCTCTGCCACGGTTAATAAGTGCGTGAAAGTAATTGCAATGACGGATTAGAGTTATCAGAGTGAGATAAGGAGCTATTGTTGCTTCGACGTAGATGCGACAGTTGGTAAGTTACTTTATTGTTATTCGCTTTAATATTGCACTGCTCTGCTAGAATGAGAGGAGACAGTTAGTCCGGCTCGTATTTATAAGGCAATGAATAACATCATTGGTTATAACTGTCGGCACATGAAGAACGGGCGGCATATCAGTTTCTTCCATCCTAGGCTGTTTATTACTCGTATATTCAATAGGCTTGTATACAATACTAAGTCTAGCGCCCGTTTGTCATAATGTAATTGGTTTTGTTTCGTAGCTTGTTCTTCTTTTATTACAAACACTCACGCTAATTAAAGTTTTAAATTGTTTAAATTGAATTAACTGTGAAAAGTTGTTCTTAACATTACGTTAACACGCTTTATTCATTTGGAGCCATAATAGCTACGCATATGTTGACATAAATAATATATTCAAATACGATACGGTAATGAAGATATACGGTATTTTTTAGATTTGTCAGTAGAAAATCAATACAGAAAGAAGAGTTATCAAAAAATGTTTTTTCTATTCTTCCCAAACGAAGTTATCTCGTCACGACCAATGCATACATCATAATACAATAGTTTGTTTCAATCATCATCATCATCATCATCAGCCCATTTAGTTCCCACTGCTGGGGCACGGGCCTCCCTCAATCACATGAGGGGTAATTGCCATACTCACCACGCTTGGCAGACGGGTTGGCGAGGGTTTTGATGTAAATGCAGAGTTTTCCTTCTCTGGGTGCTGATGATCATGCCAGCAGCTTTACCTTAGTCGCCTTTTACGACACCTCGGTAAGAGTGAGGGTGGCCTATTCTACTCTGCCGGGACCACACGGCGTTTGTTTCAATATATAGAATGAAACGACTTGTTTCTACGCATCAATGAGTTGACGCAGTTAATATTTTTTCTTTAATCTTTCCCCATAGCGAGGAGTGGTTCACGAATCTGATAATGTGAATAAACCGAAGATACAACTTTCTTGGCAGTTTATAATGGAGTAGTTTGCTTTGCTTCTTCTTTTTGCTAAGTGCTAACCACTTTGGTAAACGTATTGAAAATATTTTTGTAGATTCGGATAGCCCTTTAATAATTCCCATCACTTTCCATCAGGTGTGCCGTCTGCACGTTTGTCCGCTATAATCTAAAAAAAAATACGCTCTCAAGGATTAATAATAACCTAATTAATACAAATTATACAGTGTTAGAAATAGTGACAACTGTTCTGCATCCTTTATATTGGACTGACCAGGCATTTAAACTTAAATATATATTTGGAATGGAAACTACTCATACTATAAATATCTCAGGTATGTTTTAGTTTTCATGACCAATTTAGTTAAAATGTCAGTAGTTTGTACCATGGTTTAAGCAATCAAGTTTTTCGAAAAGTAGGTACTTAAAATGGATGAGATGATTCATCGTCATCGTCAGCCCATTTAAGTCCCCACTGCTGGGGCACGGGCCTCCCTCAATCACATGAGGGGTAATTGCCATACTCACCACGCTTGGCAGACGGGTTGGCGAGGGTTTAGATATAAATGCAGAGTTTTCCTTCTCTGGGTGCTGATGATCATGCCAGCAGCTTTACCTTAGTCGCCTTTTACGACACCTCGGTAAGAGTGAGGGTGGCCTATTCTACTCTGCCGGAGACCACACAGCGCCACAGCAGATGAGATGATTAATGAATTAAAAAAAGCAAGTATGATTCCCGGTTAAATGTAGTACATAGTAACAATACGAATACAAAACAGAAAGTGACAATAATATTCGTACTTAAATTGTGCAAAACAATTGTACAAATTGTAACAAAAAGATTTTACCTTAAATTGCGTCCAAAATTTCCTTGATAATATCAATCGATCTTCGTTTTGTTAAGTTCAAAACTTGGAGTATTAGTTTATTTGATAAATTACTTCTCAAAGAATCACATCGGCAGCCAATAAAGGGGTCTCATTTGCCCATAGAAAAGTTTCACTGTGATTACCAACTTTTGCATTGTCCTCCGGGTTCTGGGATCACTTTGTACTTTCGCTCCTAACTTTGTCAAAAAAGCTGCTTATTTTCTTCGATACCGATCGTTTTGTTTGTTTGAAGTACCTACTTTTGTAAAATTGCGCTTGCCGTTGGGAGGAAAAGTAAAATTACGCTTGCCGTTGGGAGCAAAATGCTATTGCTTTTCTGAAAAGCCGTGGCTTCGCTGCGTGTCCTTTATTACGGACACCGGTCTTGACCCTCGGTTGGTCTAAGTGTGGAAAGGATGGGCTCGGGTGAAGGGTCAATTGTGATGAGAGCTTTAGCTATTCCTAATGAACTGCGGCACTGAGGGTCATAATTTACTATTGGAGTATAAGGTGATAAACTAGAGATATCCTAATGATTAAGAAGTGTATTTTGTAAATAATTGGTGTTTTTATGGTGCCCTACCTATTTGATTTCCAAAAGGGAAAAACTTAAAAAATCTCATTTTACGAGTAAATACAGAACGGTCTTCACAACGTAATTATTTCTTATGAATCAAAAATGCGTCGGTTTTTATTCGGTTTTGTGACTTTACGTTAGAATTAATTTATTGTGATCCTTTGTTGTTTCTCATGTTGCGCTTATCTTTTTTGGGATTTTAACGAGGCTCGTGGCATTAAAATATTACCTACTTACTGAACAAATCTCTCGTGATTATTCTCCCTCAAGTTAAGGAAACACAAAGTAGAGACTACATAGATGTCACACGTTGTACCCATAAAATTAATACCATGACTAATATAAGGACATGGCTATAATTATAGTGTCAATAAAACTAATGGCTCGATAAACTGTTATGAATATTTTTGTATGATGTACTGTTGGTGAACCTAAATAAATAAATAAACAGGGTGACCTAGAGAAGTCTACGCCAATCCGAAGTCTGGTAACAGGTTAAAGCATAATAATTTTCAGAAAAATATAAATTGAAACCTAAGTCAAGTAAAAAATAATACGATTCGAAAAATAAATAACTTAGATTTTTTTTTCTTCAAACTATTTAAAGACACCTCTATGCATTAAAATCGATGCAAAAGACGTACGTAGCAGGGAGGGGTCACAACGTGGACGCTCGTGTTCACTGTGTCGGCACTCATCGCTCAAACACGATGAGACTGACATGTCAAACTATGACATAAGATAAAGAAACTGTTCCACGCACGGTTTCGGGAACATTAAGGTGCCTACAGGCCTAAGACCTGCCTAAGGCCGTGTGGTGCCCGGCAGAGTAGAATAGGCCACCCTCACTCTTACCGAGGTGTCGTAAAAGGCGACTAAGGTAAAGCTGCTGGCATGATCATCAGCACCCAGAGAAGGAAAACTCTGCATTTATATCAAAACCCCCGCCAACCCGTCTGCCAAGCGTGGTGAGTATGGCAATTACCCCTCATGTGATTGAGGGAGGCCCGTGCCCCAGCAGTGAGGACTTAAATGGGCTGACGATGATGAAGGTGCCTACAGAAGATGAGATGAGCACGAGTGGATCTTGAGCCGAGCCGAGATATATATTTATGTGGTGTGGACCATGAGCGTTTGGCTCGTACTCTACAGTACTACGCATATTGTTTTTTTAATTAACACAAAAAGATTAGAGGATAATATTTGTCGAAAACTCGTTGTATGTCCACACTTGATACCCGAACAGAGCAGCTTGGTTTGCGCTTAGCTCGTACTCAGCTCGCTTTTAAATTACAGATCACAACCTCGTCAAAACATCCTATTTCTCATTACACGCTATCTTTTACTACGCTATAACTCTTAATGTTGCCTACATTACCTATCGAAGCACTGTCTTTAATGCCAACCGCTAAGATGAAAGGTCACACATTGACATTTGGCTGTAACGATAAATCTGCCCACGCAATCTTTCATATATTTCACATTGATATCTCTCGTATCTTTACTCGTATAGTTGGCTATTTTATTTCATTTTATATAGGTGTTTGTTATAACTTATAAGGACGATTTTGTTACTTAGTTGTCCAAGCACTGTCAAAATTCTTTTATTCCATCCTCGGCCACATCATCACTTACCATCAAGTGAGATTTTGGCCAAATTTTTCGCTATTCTAATAAAAAAGACGATATAATTACAAACAGTTTCATCTTTTGAAATAAAAGAATTTTGACAGCAACTTGAAAATCAGCGAAAATTCATAACCACAGTATAACAAGAAGCTCTTTTATACTGTGGTTTAATTATCAGCACAGAGTTTAAAAAATCCATAAAGGGTGAAAGCAATTTGCAAACGTATTGCAACACCAGCCATGCTGCCCCATCCATCATTGCAGGAAATATTGCGCCGTGTACACGAGAAAATGTTAAGGAAATCTGCATAATCTTTGAGCCGCGTTTATTTAATATTATCAAGACATTGACGCATGACGTGATGAAAATCACTGTTCTACTCGCTTTGGCAAGGTTTCGTTTCTTTTATGAGATAGATGGCAGGTAAGTAGACGGATCACCTGATGGTAGGTGATTGATGCCGCCTATGGCCAACCGTAACACCAGTAGAGTCACAAGTGCGCTGCCAAACTTTAAACTCTCTTTCCCCCGGATTGGACCTCCGGTATTCATATACTCGGCGAAACACTGCGAAGGTGCCGCTTCACGCCGATTTTCTGTGAGACCGTGGTATCACTCCGGTTGAGCCGGCCCTTCCTGGCTTCCCCACGGGCAACTCACACTGGAATTCCTTCATCATCTTCAATGCCTTGGTAACTTGAACCATGATCTCTTTAAACTCAGCTTTATACCTTATTTTTCTAGATGAAATACTTTTAAACAAGTAACATAAATTTCAAATTGATAGACGACTGCCCAAAATAAAAAAAAGTTTCCGTGTTACCGTTTTATACCGTATAAAATATAATTAAGATTTACGTTTTAGATTGCAATAAATCCAGCTTCACTATACACGAAAAGGAGTTTTACGACAGAAAAATATTTAAAATATCTCAGAGTTTGTATCCAAATGAAAGATTTTTAGATTACTCACGCTTTAACGGTGCGTATTTTGTTTACTAACATTTTTATTTGGAAAAGGGCTGCAAATAAATTTTGCCACTGCTTATATATTGAGTTGTGTAGACAAAAACTCATCACCGTAATTAAAGTGTTACTTAAGACTGACAATCTTACGGAGTAAACTAACATGGCACGGTGCAGCAGTGCCAAATCTTATACAAGTTAATTTGATTAGATTGCGATCAGGCTTCGCTACTCTTTCTGTACGGTACCTAGTAATTAACAATTCAAGTCATTAGAAACGTACCTACCTTAAAATGGACTCTCGACTTCACAATATAATAATATTTTAGATTGTAACTACAAGTTTTTTTTACCCAACATCTCATGATGTTTTTGCCAAAACTATGAAAACAGAGGTATTTGGGAAAAATATTTGTGCATAATCCCAATACTTTTGAAATAAAATTTCATAGATACCACTTACGAAGGAGCGTTTCTATTGAATACCACATTTTTATAAGTATTTTTGCTAACATTATCCGTTTTAGAGATCATTAGCACCGTAAAGTTTTTGAATAAAATTTGCATTACCTATACACGATTATTTTTTATTGTTTACATCATTGGGTGGATATTCTATTTTGTATGGAACAGCTGATTTTATTTTCATTTATTTTGTTGATCTAACATGCTAAATGTCCATTCACTATACCTATTATGAGGTTTTTGGGATGTAAACGATAAAAAAATAACGGTGTATTGGCCAAATAATAAATTCCTAAATAAACCTAATTTTCTGTAAATAAAGACTTGATATTATTTAAATTCATTTTTATTATGAAATGTTAAATTCCTGAGGCACATACGGCCACAGATTAATTAACTACAATCTGTCAAATTTCCTCAAGTGATTTGAAACAAATGTGTTTGACGTTAAGTTGACTATAAATTGAAGGAATTTTACAGATTTATTACGCATTGTTGTATGGTCTATATCTACTTCAAACAGAAACAATCACAAATCGGCTTTAAATTTTCAAATGTCTAGTTAAACACGTCTTATTTATTTACTCTCTTATTCTATGTTTCAATTTAGTGAGGCTATTATTTTCCTTTTGTTAGGTACTTTTGACATTCAAACCACTTAAACTTCCATCATCGCCCTACGTCTAGGCCCCAACCCGACCTCGTATAATAAAGTCATCCCAAACTGAACAAAAGCTTCATTTATTCCACCCAAATATGAGTTACGCACTTGTTTTGGATTATACCCATCTAGGCGTGAAAGATTGGAATAGGTTGGCAAAAGCCTGGCCAAAGAAAATATTCCTTAGGTAGAAATAATAATAAATCTTGGGAACAGAACACGATTAAGGGCGTATGGCGTATAATTCGCGGGTCGTACGTCAACACTCTACGTGCTAACGGCGGTAGGGCTCATTCTCACGTGCGTTATCTCATCGTTGGAGAGGCTCACGGCTGGTTGTGAGGAAGAATATGTCGGAACAAAGTGAGATGCAATAGACACAAGTTTAAGAAAGCCTTCACGGCTAACAAAACGACTTCTAACCCTCAGTAGGAAAAACCTCAGAATAATGATGGGGACAATCACGGGCCACTGTCCTCTAAATAAACACCTTTACACCCTAGGCGCTACCGATAGCCCCCTATGCAGGGGATGCTTCAGCGCCGAAGAAACAGTCACACACGTGGTCCTGGAATGCGATGCGGTGACCAGACAACGCGAAGAAATCCTCGGATCGGCGGGGTCACTCCGCGAAGCCTGTGAAGCTCCCAGGAAGCTTCTGCGCTTCTGGGCGGAGTTAGGCTGGCTAGAATAGCCAGGACCCAACACGCACAATGGACCGAATGAGAGTCTAGGTGCGGAAAATGGAGTCCACTTTACATTACATTACATTACATTACAAGCCTTCACGGCAACTATAGCTTGACTAAAGCAATGGCTGGTTTATAGGAATCATCTTTATTTTCTGTGAGAAAGGATATGTTGGGGTAAAGTAAGTTGCAATACCAGCGCCAAAATACCAGCGCCATGGCCTACAGGAAGGTACATAACCCTTCCTTAAGTCGTGGCTTTAGCTGAGTGAGCACCTTTTTGTTTGCACCACGACACACCTGGACACAGTGTAGGTATAATAAATGTATATTGCTCGCCTGAATTATTTCAACTTGTAGGATTTTTTTGTGTTTATTTTTCCTTTGTTTTCATGTGTTGTTTTTACTTGTCTAAATATCACAAGTTTGTTTTTTTTGTTCTTTATTTGTAATGTCGTGTGTCGTGTGTGTTTAAGAAATATATATTTTTTTTTTACTTTTATCAATAGACACGAGTATAAGTAGCCTTCACAGCAACTATGGCTATTTTTAAGCGATGGCAGCTTCTTAGATATCATCTTTATTGTCTGTGAGAAAGGATATGTTAGGGTAATGTGAGATGCAATAGACACGAGTTTAAGAAAGCCTTCACGGCTGCAATAGCTATGCTAACACGAAGCTATACTTAAAGGAATCAATTATGTTTCTACATTGATACCATTTTGTAACAGATATTTGTGTTGGGCCTGGGTGATAGTGGTACCTTCGTTGTTCCTGGTTTTCATAGTACAAGGGAAAACCTTAGTTTGGGATCAGGACAATGTATGTGATGTTGTCTCAATTTATTTATTATTATTTTGTCTGTAAGGAGGAATATGATGAAACAAAGACAGATGCAAAGAACGAGTGTAAGTCTTTACGGGCTTCTTTTTTATGTGATAGGTGGCAGACGAGCAGACTGATCAACCGGTAAGCGATTGCCGCTGAACATGGACACCCGCGATACCAGTGGAGTCACAAGTGCGGTGTCAACCTTTAACCCCCCTTGGATGAAAACGCTTGTCTCTACAATATATATTTACTGCATGTTTTACAAGAATCATAAATGTGAAACCACATCCAAGTACTATCAATAAAATTAGCCAGTAGATGTCCACACAAGTACAAACACTTATTTTCTTTACGACGTTGATATTTTTAAAAGCACTTTAGCGCACTCTTATGTCTAACACATTGTATTCATTGCCGTTTGAATATATTCATAGACTGTCCTCGGTGGCGCAGTGAGTAGTGCGTCGCACTTTAAAGCGACGGCTGCGCTTGGGATCCCGGGTTCGATCCCCGGTTGGGCCAAAATTTGTACCTGAGTTTTTCTGATAAGAAATTCTTAGTGTCAGCCCGGAGTCTTGAAGTTGGCATTCTTGTACCCCCGTGCCACGGAAAGCACGTTAAGCCGTTGGTCCTGCCCCCGATTCCTCCCCGGTCGTTCCATCGGAATATGAAGGCAAGGGAATAGAGAGTGCACTTGTGTTTGCGCACATACTTGAGCACTATAAAATATCCTGCGTAAGTGGCTAATCGTTGAGATTGGTCGCTTTAGCTAAAATCTGTTGGAATTTTAGCCGAAATTTCCTCGAGCGTGGTTCATACATTTGAAGCCGTCGTGGACCAGCTGAAGACATCGGATGACCAGAAGTTCCGCTATCTCCTGCAGCAGCTACAAGCAACGGACCTGCGGCATCTCACCAACATCGTGTACAATCCGTTTCTTACAAAAAAGTACAGTTCGTCAAAAACACAACTCCCTACAATATTATTATTATTTTTTCAAAAGTTTTTACTTTCTCCCTCCTGCTAAAAGGAGTTGTTAATATCTTGATACGCGGACCTCCTATTATTATTATAATTGTTATTTTATTCACCTAATCCAGCCGGTTTTTATTATTTTAGGCGAGATCGACCTTCATATAGCCATTGGTTGCATGTGATTCTCAATTGGGGATGTTTTTTCTACTAACTAAGACATGGCCTTTTTTGATAGCTAATATTGAAATTTCACGTCAGCAAATGAGTTAATGAATTAGAATTAGAAGAGCTAGACTTTAATAAAATTGTGATTGTGATTGACTGACCGTATGGCGCAATTGGTAGTGAACCTGCCTCTTACGCCAAAGGTCGTGGGTTCGATCCCCACCCTGGACAAACATTCGCGCCATGAACACTGGTGTTTGTTATACACATAATGCAGTCGAGAATAAATTGGGAAGACATGGTTAGAATATTTATTTCTTTAAATATTTCCCGAAGTGAGTCACGTGATCTAAGGCTTACGGAGATACCTAAATGTTTAGGTTTCTCCGTAAAAGTCTCAACTTTAGTTGTTAAAATATATACCTTAGTTATTGTTATTGTAAAGTACCTGTAAACACAATGCCACAATGTCAGTTCGTCTTCAGGAATCAAAACCCATACCTCTCCAGCGAGGTGTGAGACAGGGTGACGTTATATCGCCGAAACTGTTCACCACTCTGTTGGAGAACGTGTTTAAACTTCTGACACATGACGCACCTTCAATTCGCTGATTATATCGTAGTCATGGCTGTGACCCTGGAAGACTCAGGCACAATGCTTGACGACCTCAGTAGAGTCTCCCAACAAGTGGGTCTGGAAATGAACATGGACAAGACGAAAATCATGTCAAATTCCCATGTCATACCCACTCTTGTAAAGGTTGGAAGCTCTACACTGGAAGTTGTAGACGAGACATCTACCTCGTACAAAAAGTCCAGCTTGGTAAGTCCAACTTCCAGAAAGAGGTCGATCGAGGAATCCAACTCGGATGGGCAGCGTTCGGGAAGCTACGCAGCATATTTTCGGCCCATCTACCGCAGTGTCTCAAGACGAAAGTCATCAATGCGTGTGTGTGTTCCGAAACGTGGCCGCTTATAATTGTGCCGATTAAGGAGGCTCGAAGTCACCCAGAGAGCAATGAAGAGGGCTATGCTCGGAGTCTCCCTGCGTGATGGTATCAGAAATGATGAGATCTGCAGGAGAACTAAGGTTACGGACATAGCCCAATGGATTGCATGCCTCAAGTGGCAATGGGCAGGGCACATAGCAAGAAGAACAGACGGCCGTTGGGGCGGAAAGGTCCTCGAGTGGAGGCCACGTACAGAAAGTCGCAGCCGTGGCAGGCCCCCCGGGATAAGGTGGACCGACGAACTAGTGAAGATCGCGGAAATCCATTGGATGCGGGCGGCACAGGACCGATCTGTGTGGAGAACATTGGGGGAGGCCTATGTCCAGCAGTGGACGTCTACTGGCTGAAATGATGATGACCTGTAAACAAATCCGGTTCATGAACCTTTCATGTCTATTTATAACTTCTTAAAGTACACGAATATTGATGACGTCGCGCCTCGTCAAGATAAGAGTAGTACGACGTTGATGAATGTTGTATTAGTATGATTTATTAATATTTTACCGTTGAGGTTCAGAGACTACCGTGATATTTACCTGACAATAGACGGAAAACGTTCAACTTTTCCGGGCTTGGATCATTGAACTTTATTCTTTACACAATGGAAAATGGACTTAAAAGCTTTGGAGAGAAAATACTAGGTAGGTACCTTACCTAGTATTTTCTGTTTAAACTCACTTCACTCCTTTTTTTTAGAACTTGCTTTTCTTTCGATAACTGTTAGGAAAACAATTAAATACACTATACTTAAGGAGAAAGTTTGTGGGTGAATGTGGATGAGTGAACTGTACTGTGTATGCACGAAACTTCTTCAGGCGGATCTGGATCAATTTTGATAAAATTTGAAATGCAGGAAGTTGCCTCTTTGGAATAATACATAGGCTATTTTAAAACCACTAAACCGCGAGTAACATATCTAGTTGTAAAAATAAAATTGTACTAAAAAGAATAAACACATACAATATGCTAAATAAACTATATGCAATTAAATTAAATTTGGTTTCGATTTTAACCGACTTCAAAAAAGGAGGAGATTTTCAATTCATCGGGATCTTTTAAAGTATGTTCCTCAGCTATTCGAAGACGCCTGCACCGAATTAGAGAATTATTCTTTTATTCAAAAGCGTATGGTTCCCAAGTGGTCCCATTGTCAGCATACCGTGATCTGATGATCGGACCCCAAGGAAATCGAGTCCACCCCTCAAATTTTATAGGCATGTGTAATGTTTTTTTTTCAAAACTAAGATCTTTCGCATCGATCGTAGAAGAGAGCGAATAAATTTACTTATCGTCTTCGTTACCTCCATACCAAGAAAATAAGCTATAACTTAACTTTACATAATTCAAATTAAAATGAGCACACCAAAAAACGGACTAATATACTCGCACTTGTAGATGCAAACGGTTGGGAGCAAATATATGAAAAGGTTTGGTATTTAAAGGATTTATTTGAGCAAAAGGGTCAGCAAGGACCGGGCCGCTGGAATGTATTAATCTTGGCGAAAATGAGAGCTCTATGGAAAATTTGTGAGTTCAATTTGGCAAGGTAACATTATATTATTCTTGAAACAGATGGAATTGACATGAATAAATAATCTTTGAATAATTCACAACACACATTCGAATTCTTCCATCAATTCTCAAATTTAAGTCAAATTAGTTTAGTTCATTATCAATATAGGCAATCAACTGATAGGTGGCTGTTTGTACATTCAATATTTCGTTTAGGGCAATGAAAAAAATAGTATTTAATGTGGCCCGCCCCCACTTCGTTTTTGGACATTAGTTCCGTCCCGTACCAATAGATGGCGCTAGGTGTCGATTATATTGCACATTTGCGCTAGTGTTTCGCCTTTTCGGTTAAGTTATTAAGGCTATATATAATTTGCCTCTTTATAAATAATATAGATATAGATTATAAAGATATTTAGCCTGTGAAGCATAAAATATTTGCTATTATCATCATCCTGGACCTCATCGACTCATTTTGTCATGTTTGAAGGAAGAAGGCTCAAACTAAAAAAAAAAATACTCAGATTGACATAAAATTAATTTCCGAGTAAATTAGATCGAATTTTGTTGTTTTTTTGTCAGGGCAAAAAATAATAAGATACGATGTTAGAAATACAACTCAAGTCACGTTTCGCCCTCAAAATATTGAATTTACCACAAAAGCATTTAAACATTTGCAAAGGGTTTTTCTGTTCTTTGTAGTTTGGGCTATTTTAGATTAGGCAATATTACGATATGCTTCTAAGAAACTAGAAGCAGAGGCGTTTTTATAACATAAATAGACTTGTATTTTTAACGCGTAGAATATTTCTCTTGAATGAATAAATGAATGAATGAATGATAACTTTATTTTGCACAATACAAAACAAGGAGACTTAATAAGAAACATAACCTAGACATAAATAATGACGAAAAGTAGGACAACATTATTCCTGTATGTGCCAAACAGTCGCTTGCTCTCTCTCTCTAGTATTAAGGTGACGGGTAGGGCACACTAGCGATGCCAATGGATTTTAATTTTTAGCTACTTAACCGTATCTATTCTAAACAATTTCGGGATTAAAACCTCTTGGCAAACACTTATACTATATATATATATATATATATATATATATATATATATATATGGTGGTTAATAAATAGTATTAGTGTTTGCCCAGAGGTTGTAATCCTGAAATTGTTTAAAATTGATCCGGTTTAGTAGCTAAAAATTAAAATCGATTGGCGTCGCTAGTGTGCCCTACCCGTCACCTTATTGTATTAATTTAGTGTTTAAACAAAATTGTTTTATAGCACAGGCTCAGCAATATTATTTAATGGAAATAATTTTACATGTCAGCTAAAGATACTTATTAAATAAAAAAAATATCATGAAGACAGCAAACAAACAAAATAATGACTTTGTTTTTTGACAAAAATATTTCAGCCTTTACCGCACCTCAAGCACAGTAGATATTTAGCGTATTTATAAATAGATTTACTTTATTTGGACAAAAAAACACAACTTAAAAAAACTAGCTATTTATCTATTGTGCCTCAAGTAATTCATATCAGAAAATCGACGTCGGGTCGAGTGATCTCCACCGAAGCATTTATATTGAGTCGTAGCTCCTCTAAGGGCCCCATTTGATGTGACCACGGAACTAGCAACTTAGTTTATGGATGCTTCAAGGGATTCCAATGCTATAAATTGGTGCTAGTATAATAAAAGACGCCGTGTGGTCCCCGGAAGAGTAGAATAGGCCACCCTCACTCTTACCGAGGTGTCGTAAAAGGCGACTAAGGTAAAGCTGCTGGCATGATCATCAGCACCCAGAGAAGGAAAACTCTGCATTTATATCAACCCTCGCCAACCCGTCTGCCAAGTGGTGAGTATGAGTGCACCAGCAGTGGGGACTTAAATGGGCTGACGATGATGATAGTAAAAGTGTTAAATTTATTGATATTAGACGAAATGTCAATTTTTCAAATAAACAAGACTATCTAAAGACAATACAAGTCTCTCTGGCACAAGCGGAGCGACGACGCAACGAACAAGTCGTGGCTGCGCAACGTTCACGCCCTGGATAAGTGCTGTTTCGCCGCAGAGATAAGTCTCAATGCCATTGTATTTTTGTGGCGGCCACGCAGAAAAACGCCGGCGATTCCATTGCGCATCCGCGGCGTGGTTTCTGCCGCGGACGCTCGCAATCCGCAAGTGTGGCAACTCCCTTTTAAGTTACTTGGAGTATGCTTTCTCGGGCTCGAGTAAATTGGTTTTGTGTAACTTTTACGCGTTAAATGAAAGTCATAAATTTTGATAATCGTTGGTCTTCCTGTTTGGTTTTTCTTTTAATTTTCATTCGACGAAACTTTGTGTATTTTGATTTTCCAAATCTGGTACGGTCATCAGCACATCAAGGTATACACTTGCAGTATGATAATGACTCTTATGCCCTCGACCTGTCCAAAGGTCAAAGTGTTTAGTATGATGTGCTTTTGACTGTACATCACTGGTTTACTTGACCAACATAATCTGGACATATTTAAGGAAATAGTGAATAGGCATATTTTAGGTAAACGCGTATCATCTGAGACTTCATTGTCGCTTTTCATAAGGCGTCATTGTAGTCAAGCATTAAGTCTACAGTGTAATAAGGAGGTTTCTTTAAATTTATTCACAAATGCATATACTTGTGGCGGATAAAAAACGTTATATGTCTACCAAGAGCACAGATTACTACGAACGAATCTTTCAGCTTAGTTGCAATACTACCATTCGAGGCTTCAGTTCATCCACATACAAGCAAAATAGAGTGCCCACTCAGTGAAGGGTAACACATATCTTGTTGGTGAATGCCCTGCCGAGTAGTCATCTAGCTTCACTACTCGGTCGAGTAGCATAGAGGAAGACTGAGCATTGAGAGGATGGATATCGGAAATAGCAAGGCTGCTGATGAACTGGTTCTATATGTTGCTGTTGAAAGACTTCCGAGCGCGTTTTATGATTTAGTACTTGGTTTAAACTAGTTTTACTGACATCTCATTTTAGAGTGTAATTCCCTGTTGCGTTTAAAGCTGTTCCATTGGGTGTTAGACCATGATTCAGGATTTGGGGGTCTGTAATTACAATGAAGCGGCAATGGCGACTGCCGTCTGACCTTCGCAACTTTTTTTAGGGGACGGGTAGGGCACACTAGCGACGCCATTCGATTTAAATTTTTAGGTACTAAACCGGGTTTATTTTAAACAATTTCGGGGTTACAGCCTCTCGACAAACACTTATACTATTTATTACATAACTATGTACAAATGTTGGGTCCGTTTTTGTTGGACTCAACATTTGTGCATGTTTATTTAATAAATAGTATAAGTGTTTGCCGAGAGGTTATAACCCCGGAATTGTTTAAAATAGATCCAGTTAATTAGCTAATAATTAAAATCCATTGGCGTCGCTAGTGTGCCCTACCGGTCACCTTAACAGGGGAACTAGGTCGACATTTATTTATTTAAAATGTTATTGCACAAAACGATACAATAGGTGAACTTAATACCCAGAGAATTCTCTACCAGTCAAGTATACCAGTAATAGAAGAAATTAAAGTTATTATTGTACTTTACAAATTCTATCAAAAATGTGACATTTTTTTTAGACCCGAATGTTAACATAATAAACCGTAATGCCTTCTAGTCACGGCAGCGGTTTACCATGTATAATTTGACAATGAAATATCTACCTACAGATTGAATAGTAAATTTTCCAATTAGTTAATATCAAACCCTTGTCAAAAACAAGGGGTTTGTTGATAATTAATTACACACTGAAAACTGTACTTGGTATATTTTATCGAATGAGAAATTCCGGAGTATTGTTTTCCGTTTCTTTCTAAAAAGCCGGAAGTGCTCATCATCATGACTCTACTGGTATTATAGGTATGTATATTTATATAACAATTGCTTACCATCTTTCTGTTTCCTTATTTTAATTAAACTGCCGAAATAACTTGAAAAGGTAAAAACATTAAACAAAGGATATCCTCTTTTTTGATCCAAGGAACATTTTTTGCTGTATTCTGTAGGACTTTTCCCACTGAGTATTCATTACTAGTGCACCAAAGCTGTAGGGTCATTTATTCTTTTGGCTGGCATTCTATATTGGGACCAAAAACGTATGAAAGTTAGAGGATATACTTCGTAAAGGATAAATTAAAAACTTAAATTTTACAGTAAGTAATAATGTGACGCCGACTCAAAATTAATTAATTAAGTATAGGTAACTAAATTAGTTTAGGACATCACAAATTTACCACCCTTAAAACTATAATGTCAGTTCCCGTTTTTCTTATTTATTTTGTATTAACATTATTTACATGTGAATATAGTAAAAGTTGTCTTGCGATGTGCGTTAAAATATATACCAAGATCCCAAATGAATTTAAGGTGCTAAATAGTTATTTATTGAACAAAAGATTGACTAAATGGCTTAATGAGAAAAAAATTTACAGTGTTAAGGAATTTTATGACAATTAGAATTAGACTTTTTTTTTTGGTATTTTTCCACAGTTGACTATTTAATAATTTTGTAAATCCATGTAATTTTGAATCTATGTAATGTAATTTAATTTATTATTGACATTCTAAATATTTGCATGCTATTTTTTTTATATTAGCGAAACATGAGGACTTTTTACTCTTTTTATGTCATTCTTGTATACCATGTTTTGTGCAAATAAATAAATGATTTAATGATTTTGTTTTTTTTTCTACTGGTATAAAGTATGACACTTGACATTTAATAAATTATGGCACATTTTATTGAATTCAATTGAATGCTGAAATGTTAATGATATAAATGAATAAATAGGATTAAACCAGGAACTGGAAATTATCTAAGAAATAAAATAAGTACTAAAACTACATCCGTTTTTATATTCCAATTTCAGAAGCTCATCTTTATGTCGTGTCTTAAAGCGGACTGGCTTTTATTCTTGCACGTGAAGTATTTTCGAATCAAGAACTCGAATACTATACTATAATTTGAGCTGTATTTTTGATTTCCCGTTGGTTTTTTTAAGACTTTGTGATATGACATGTTTGCATTCTCGCTGATGTTTTTTAATGAATATTGGTAATGCCTTTTGCCGGGTCGAGCGAAAAGTATGTTTCGATTTTTTCGAACATAGCTCGGGTTTGTGATCACCAATCCGCATTAAGCAAGCGTGGTGATTAGGATCCCATCATAGTAGCGATGACTTGATTTATGTGATGGAGGCCTTAGCCCTGCGTGGGAACTGTCCCACCACCATATAGGCTGATACAGAATGCTTTTTACTGAGATAGGGATCGCGCTGGGAGACGCAACGATGATCTGTACATTGACTGCACGCGCCGGTCAAATAAAATATTCGGCACACCAATTGTAGAGAGACAGGGATGGTTGACTATAGGGGTAGGTTAACTATAGTCAACGCAAAGACTTGCGGCAGATGACAAAGTATATCATTCATTAATTATGAATGAAATATGACACCGATTGCCACGAGTCTTTGGCTCGAGTATAACAGTTACTTGCCTTTAAACCTATTGACCGTTTTGAACATTTTTTTGCAATTTATTCTTAAGTTAATCAATTATTAATTGTCAATTTATTTCTAAGTGTATTATTAATATAACTTTCATATATCATTCATTACCAATGAATGTAATATTCTACTGTCTGCCACGAGTCTTTGCATTTTGACTATAACTAACAAAAACTCACATCACGCACGCATTTGCATACATTATTATGAATAAATATTCAATCATGAATTCTATGTTATTATTAGGTAGGTAAACAAACCATAATAAATGACAAGTAGGTACACAAGTTAGGTTAGACCTTTAATTGGCGAAGCTGGTACGGTAATAAATAAATTCAAACTCAATTAATTTAATATTTAGTTTCATTTGTCCTGACAACTGTCGAAGGGTATAACAAGTTAAATGTTTGAACATACAATTGTTTCATGTTTCGTCGGCAGATGGTCAGCGGGTGGACAGTGGTTTCAGGAAAAACAAATATTGTTGTTTTACTGAAAAGCTAAACCCTTGTGGTTGTTAATATCAAACGGAGAGCGAGAGGAGAAACAAGGGGACAATTCCAGTTTCGAAAATCCCACCATGGGCAAAGGTAGAATGAATGAATGATTTATACTTTTATTGCACTCAAAACAGTATGAACACTTAAAACTAGGTAAAACTAGGTACTGGAGATCTACAACAAGGACGGCCTTATCACTATGAGCAATATCTTCCAGGCAAACTTTGGGTAAAGGACGCTATGAAGATGCAATTGTAATACTTATATATTCTTACACATCGAGTTAAAAATATTATTATATGATATGTAAATACTATGATATGTAAAGTATCTTTAACTGACCGGATGGCGCAATTGGTAGTGACCCTGCCTCTTCCGCCAAAGGTCGTGGGTTCGATCCCCAACCTGGTCAAACATTCGTGCGATGAAGACTTGTGTTTGTTCAGTGTCTGGGTGTAATATATGTGTTTAAGTATATATTTGTGTTCCTCTGTTGTCTGATATCTGTAACACAAGTGCTTAAGCTACTTAGTACGGAATCAGGTCAACGTATGAGATGTTGTTAGAATTGTTATTATTATTATAACTATTAAAGGAGATCCTCGAACTTTCATATTACATTTTTAGATAGATAAAGGTAGATTCTATATACTTAGAACTGATAAAGTCTCTATAAATTTAAAGTAACAACACCACTAAACTAGGACCTGTGGGGTCATTGTTTTCTAGATTTTAGTGGTTTCAAGTCTACCACTCTGTGTCAGAGAATGACGTAGGGTTTTCCCGTGACTACCCAAAAAGGTGAATAAATTAGTTAATTACCTACCTACTTAGGAAAAAAACAACAGGCATTCCAAAATGAATTTCCAATCCTGAGGAACCTTCTTGACACTTGATTACAATTCCTCAAACTTAGATTAGGTAGTATCCTGTTTATATTTAGAACATTTCTATACAAATAATAGAATGAAAGCATGACAAATTATCCACGTCAAATGACGCCGCAGCGATAAATCAGTATATCCAAGTGAACGCATCCACAACAAATGGAATTAAACAATTATTCAAATGATGCCTGCTGAAATGAGGATGATATGCAAATCCGTGAAAGTGTTCGCCTTAGTGGTGCGACTTGAGTTATTTTTTTTCACTTAAGTTATATTTGAGCTATTCTAAAATTTATATTTTATGCGAATGAGCGGTATTCGAGTTAAAAGTAAGTACCTTAGTTCTGTGGAACGGTTTGGCTGCAGGTGTATTTTCCGACGGCTACGACTTGGGGACCTTCAAGAGAAGAGCGTACTCCTTTTTAAAAAGGTCGGCATCACATTAGCGATCTCTTTCATTTCACGGATGTTCATGGGCGGCGTTGATACTTTCCATCAGGTGACTCTCTTGCTCGTTTTTCGCCACTAGCATAAAAAAACCGTGGCTCTACATAAAGACTTTTCCGCCTAGTAGTAGGCAAGGTAAGTCCCATTAAAAGTGGTTTGTACCGATAAGTTTAGAGATCCTTTGGGGAATCTTATGACTAGCAGTAAACATCTCTATACTGAATATGCTGATAATAATCCAAAAGAGAAGAATGGCCGCTCATAAACATTATGAAGCCCTTCTACATCATAATATGGTTTACCTGATGGCTGCGCTTAGGGTCCTGGTTTTAGTCCCCAGGTCAAAGTTTGTATCTAATTATTTCTGTTAAGAAAATCTGAGCGTTGGCCCATAATCAGGATGTTGGTGCTATTCTACTGTACTCCTGTGCCTCGGAAAGCACGTTGAGTCTTTACTGCTGATCCGTTTTTGGGCGTATCACACTGGTATTCCATCACGGTAAAGGAACAGAAAGTGCACTTGTGTCTGCGTACCCACTTGTTAAATATATCCTGCATCTATAGCCAATTTTTAGATTGGCTGCCATAGCCGAATTATTGGTTAGAAGGACATTAAATATAGCAATTACCAATGTGTTGAGAGTATTTACTTTCAACAATGTCTTAAGTGAAAAATAACGACTTATTTATCACTTTCGACGTTATTTAAAGTTGCGAATTTCCACTTAAGGCATTATTAATTACGAACTATTATCTAAGGCAAACGAGCAAGCGAGGTATGTAAGGACATCGGTCACAGCAGGAAGGAGTGAAGTTGCGTTGTTGGCCTTTTACGAAGGTATAGGCTCGTTTCTTGAAGATCTCAATGTCGTACCCGTTCTGTTCCACCTTAATTTATTAAATGTTTAAGATGAGACTGAGAAAAGTACCTAATCAAGTATCTAATTATATTTTACTTTTTTCGTTTTCACTCGAGTTAAAATGAGCCAGTGTCGCATCACTATCTTGCCTATTCCTCTCTTGCCGTACGTATTTAATTGTTTCGCTTTTACAAAATGAGGAGGCGGTTGTTATAAATGGTGTTCAACAATGTAATAATGATTGCTTTAATTAGAGGCTTTCTGTTATTTTTGATCAGACAGACAAGACTAAAAGAAATATAGAAATATAATATATCAGCTTACTCGCATAATATCTGGAGTCGTTCTGAACACTCGACAATAAAGTCGAATCGAAAAAACAAGAAAGAGATTTCAAAACATTCGTCCTTTTAAATTTTGAATTCGAGATCAATGTCTATCGTCCGATAATAGGCACAATGATTTGAAAAAAAGTTAATTCAGCCATAATAAGTCTCACCACTATTGCTGGTTCAGAAAATATAATTGACACGCTCTAGACATACGATGCTTTGATTGAACAATTTGGAATCACTTTTTGCAAACTTTTTTTGAATTTTTTCTCTTTAATAAACTAATCGCTGATTCCATAAACATATATGCCTTATAAGCATTGATATATTAATTATAGCGATGTTCAAAAGGGAATTTTTTCATGCGGATAAAGTACTATGTGTCTATTGATTTAAGTACCGGGCCGTGATCTCGGGATCCTGAGTTCGATTCCCGGGTCGAGCAAAAAGTACGTTTCGGATTTTATCGAACATTGCTCGGATTTGTGATTACCAATACGCATTAGGGAAGCGATGGTGATTAATCCTAATCCCATCATCGTAGCGATAATTTGATTCCTAGAATGGAGGCCTTTGCCTTGCACAGTATATAGGCTGATACTTTACTTTACAAAGTACTGATTAGTTAATACGATTTTATAATTAGTGACATTCTTATATAATGCCATCCCAGGCTTGTCATGGTGATGATGATGATGATTAGTGACATTCATCGTCAACTTTCATCGTTACGACATTATAATAAATATCAGGAATAATCAGGTTTTAGATTAGTTGGGTGTAATAACTTCACGGTTAACTTTCCGTACGAACATTTACTAATAGAAAAACTAGCTAAATAAATGAACAGGAAACTACGCATTCGTGAAATGATCAATCATGTCGACCCAGCTTGAGGGTCGGAGATACATCTTCTCCCTTACTACATGAGGCATGCTTCAGTTGCTTTTACTTTCAAATGCAGGATTTTCCGGACGTTGCCTTAGGAAAAACATTGGTTTAAAAAATTACCAAATAGTTTGCGCTCCCTATGCTTCGAATTTCCGTACCTGTTTGTCAGTTAATCTAGAAGCATACGGTAGTTTTTGTGCTAATTGGCCCTAAAAAAACTTTATTTTAAAGATTATTCTGTTTAGGTTTATTTATTAATGTCCTCCAAACCGATATTTGGAGCCAATCGGTTATGGCGGCCAATCTCAGCGATCAGCCATCGACCCAGGACATATTATAGTGCACATGTATTTGCGCAGACACAAGTGCACTCTCTATTCCTGTACCCTCTTATTTCGATGGGGCACTAGTGTGACACGACTGAAGAGGGATTAGGCGCAGGACCAACAACGGCTTAACGTGCTTTCCGAGGCACGGGGGTACAAGACCGCCAGGTTAGGTTTGTTAATAAGTATTTGATAGCCCTCTACTAACAGTGCTATCTGCGTGGACTATGATGACTTTTTTCCGTACAAAATGATAATTTTATTATCATAATTTGACGACCCGATTGGAACAGTGGTAGTGAACGCTGCCTCTGATACAAGGGTTGCGGGTTCGATCCCCGCACAGTACAAACATTTGTGTGCATGAACATATTTGTTTGTATTGGTCTGGGTGTTTGCTATGTATTATAAGTATGTATTTACGAAAGAAAAATATTATATGTATATATTTGTAATCCCACTGTTGATTCTGATATCCGTAACAGGTGCTTGAGCTACCTATCTCGGAGTCAGATCAATGTATGTGATGTTGTGAAATATTTATTTATTTATTTATAATTATATCAGAAATGACCATGGTTCAGGATTTGGAAAGTCATAAATAAGTAATTAATTAAAATAATATTACTTTTAGTCGCACATATTTCTTGCTAAAACTTGCACGCTATAATGTTAAAAACATAATTTACTCGTATTAACTGATTATAAATTTACAGATTTTATCCCAAACTTGTTATATAAACCTATTCTAAAATTGGCAAAAAAAAAATCACAATCTCAGATAAAATTGAAAGGTCAAAAGGGCGAACACGACAGATTTTGAAGTCCATATCATTAGCCTTAGGGACTTCGAAATTAAAACGTAGGCTCCCAAACAACATCAATTTTATCAATCGCAAAAAGGTTGCCCGAAATCTCGTTTTCAGACGGAATTTTACATCGTTATGTAAATATTTTTGTAGATTCCACATGTTTGCTCAAACTCTCACATTAGTTTGCTTAGGATCTGCAAATGAATTTTACGTTTCATTACGAAGCTATCGTTTAATTTTGACGATGTTTTGATAGCAATTATGGCAATGGCTTTATTAACGTTGTTTTATCACGATATTCCATGTGAAGTTATTACACAAGGGTTATTACACATACTAAAATATACATACTATAAAGGTAAACAGTTTTTAATACTACCCGAAGAATCAGCTATCAGCTATTAGCGATAAGACCACCGAGTTTTCATTTATTTAATATCTACGCAACATTAAGTTCTGTAACCTTTTATGCAATAAAGAGTAGAGGAGCATGCTGTCCTGAATAGGTAATACTGGTGCGAGTAGGTACATATACTTATAATGATTCAATGAAGATGAGCGTTGTGTCCAATGAATAGGCACCCAACATCTATCTTTCTATTAGGAAAAGCACTTCAACGCATCTATGCTGCCCGGGTGTTGGGGTTTGTCTGCTATAATATTTAAAAAAGTAGGCCGAACTGTCACCAGGTTCTCCACTCGTCATCGCGTCTGCCATACGCTGTTAACCTTAAAGTACTCATCATCATCATCATTTCAGCCAATAGACGTCCACTGCTGGACATAGGTGCCCCCAATGTTCTCCACACAGATCAGTCCTGTGCCGCCCGCATCCAATGGATTCCCGCGATCTTCACCAGGGGCCTGCCACGGCTGCGACTTCCTGAACGTGTGGGTTAAAGTACTACTGGTAGTGATAGAAACCGATTACTGTATCTAGCCTATACAATGTATCTTTTAACTATTTATTACAACGATTCTACTGAGCTCTTTTATTTGCCTAGGCGGACATGCTGATATATACTAAAAGATATACGATAAACTTAAAACTGCTTTCTATTATAGTTTTGTGTTGGGGGCATAAATACGAAGATGAATAAATTAAATAATAAAAGAAAATAGCTCTAAAGAAAAACATATCCAAATGTTTTTAAAAAGCTTAATAACAGATAAAGTTTATACGGTATATGCCTACAAAATGTCAACTTTTTCATAAATATTAATAACTTTCTGATAGTTCGTTAACGGAAGTTCATGAACATGTCACTCAGTTGATATAAAAGCAGGATTTAAAAAGGCGACTGGAATTATAAATGTTCCGCGCGACGTTAATGAAAACTTTTGATAACTCGGATATTTCAACATCATTCCATGCTATATTAAAATTAAGCGAAGAACTATTCGTGTTAACATAAATTGTGTTCCAAACGGGTCGTTATAATTATACTTTTAGCAGTTAAATTTCATTCATAAATAATTGATTAAGGTGACGTGTAGGGCACACTAGCGACGACAATCGTTTTTAATTTTTAGCTACTAAACCGGATCTATTTTAAACAATTTCGGGGTTACAACTTCTCGGCAAACACTTATACTTTTTATTAAATAACCATGCTGGAGCATGTTGGGTCCAACGCGTATGCGAAGAATTGTTTCACGCCAAAGGCGGCAACTTTTGGCGTGAATCAATTTTACGCGTACAAAAACTGACTCAACATTTGTGTTTGGTTATTTAAAAAATAGTATAAGTGTTCACCGAGAAATTGTAATCCCGAAATTGTTAAAATAGATCCGGTTTAGTAGCTAAAAATTAAAATCGATTGGCGTCGCTAGTGTGCCCTACCCGTCCCCTTAATGAAATACGCTACTGTCTTCCGCGAGTCTGCGTTTAGTATAGTAAAATAGTTCGGTACAAGATTAGCGAAATCTTTAAGTATTAAGAAATATCCTTCCTTACTACCTATGTCGTAACCTGTGTTCAAACCGTATAAATGAACGAAACGACGCATAATAAATTTTTGTGCTGACGCTTAAGATAATAATATCCTCCAACCGATTACGGCTACGGCGGCCAATCTCAACGATCAGCCACGTAGGCAGGATATATTATAGTGCTCAAGTGTGTCCGCAAACACAAGTGTAGGTACTCTCTATTCCCTTACCCTCATATTTCGATGGGACACTAGCGCGACACGAGCGGAGAGGGATTGGTCGCAGGACCATAAATCGATATTAAAGTTGATACAATTACCTTAGATTCTTAAAATCACGGCAGACTTGTTAGTATTTAGCATCAACGACTAGTAATTTTGTGACTGTATCAATGTAGCATCGCGATTTCTCGACTTCACGCGTACGAACGCGGTATCGAAATTTCCTACTACGCTGTGTCGAGCTTCCTAAATGCGACACCGATGTCGCAGCGTAATGGACCTACTTATCAACAAGTCTAAAACGATTAACCAGTTGAGCCAGGAAATCGTGGAGGATTTTACATATCTTGGTTTCGTTATCAACAACAAAGGATCTTGTGAGAAGGACACCAGAAAACGGATTGGAATGGTGAAGACTGCAAAGTCGCAGCTAGACCGTGTATGGGCTGACAGGAACATCATGAGGAGGACTAAGAAGAATGTTGTTGCCATTCTTTTCTTTTCAATCTTTGGTGTAGAGACTTGGACCCTTAAGAAAACTGACGGTCAACGAATCGACGCGTTCGAAATGTGGTGCTGAAAGAGGATGCTCGGAATCCATTAGTCTGAGCATCGGACTAATGAATCCCTACGAACCAAGCTCAAGATTTCAGTAAGACTCAGCACCACATGCTTACGGAGGAGCTTTGATTTCTTTGGTCATATCATACTTATGACGGGAAAGCTGAGCGGAAGAAGGCCTAGAGGCAGAGGCCCCCTGCGCTGATCAAATCAGCTCAACCCTAAATACCACAGTCTGTGATGCGATCTACGCGGCCGAGAATAGAATGAGCGTGCGGAAGATATTCCGGGAAAAAAATACTCATCGAGACCACGACCTTCAGCACTAAAGACAAACGTCGCAAGTAGGAGAAGGTCGCGTTAATTAGATATTTTTAACTATGTGGTGTCGAATGTGTGATCACTGCATTCAGTTTTAATAAAACGCCTAAACCGCTGATCGCTGGTGTTAAAAGTAGCTTGTCTGCTGTAGCACTTACAAATTGTAGGAATCACAATCAGGTAATCACAATCCCTTCCTATATTCATGTCCCGTGTCAAAACTCACTTCCTATCTCTATAAATAGGTACACTGTTTTTTCCTTGTCTCTTCTTCCTTTTTTATGTGGTCTGCTCTCTGGTCATTTATACCTATCTATAATAAATATTTTTATTGAATTTTTGTTATAAATTGTCTATGTATATATTATTGGGTATGTATGTAGGTATTGTTTATTATTATTTATGTTATGTAATATTATTAATATATAAAATATGTATATTTCTGCCATTCTCAATTTCATTTGTTAAACTACTTTGCACTGCCTTCCCTTATTACGAATATGATATTTCTTTCCCCTACCCAAAGGTTGTCTGGAAGAAATCGCTACAAGCGATAAGACCGCCTTATTGTACTGTCTGTTGCTGTTGTTGTATCATGCTTGTATTTTATTTTTGTGCAATAAAGAATATCTATCTATCTATCTATTGTTTTTTTTTCAACATCGTAGAAAAAAATACCTCAGTTGGGCCTTAAAAAATCCAGGAACAATGCCATTGAAAAAGGTTTTTGAAATTAAAATAATGAATCGTAAATTAAAAGCTGAAGGCATACTCAAACATTAATTAACTGAGTGCAGAGATCCGCAGGCAATGGCACAGCCCCCGAGGACCGCGGTGCACTTAGCAATGGGCTAGTAAAGATTTTTAAATATAACCCGCCGCCGCAGGGAAAAGTATTTTTTTAATGAGTGGCTTTAACATTTTAAACTTTCTTCCGATTGCAGTTTTGTGCATATGCAAATGGTCTAGTCATGATTGTTAAATATAAACGAAGGCGACTAATGACAGTTGTTATTAGGGACACATTACAGCTGTAACTGCAATGTTATTTATTATTATTTAGGCCACCCTCAGTCTTACCGAGGTGTGGTAAAAGGCGACTAAGGTAATCTGCTGGCATGATCATCAGCACCCAGAGAAGAAAAACTCTGCATTTGTATCAAAACCCTCGCCAACCCGTCTGCCAAGCGTGTTGAGTATGGCAATTACCCCTCATGTGATTGTGGGAGGCCCGTGCCCCAGCAGTGGGGACTTAAATGGGCTGAAGATGAAGATGATGATGATTTATCAAACAAACAACATTTACATTAAGTACGGGTCCCACAAACCTATTTGCATAGCTTGTCTGCGGGATCACGAGTCTCTAACTTAGAAAAAAAATAAAAATACTTAAGTATATGCTACTCTAAATTGGCTAAAAAATATGTGTTAAGTTTTATTTTAAAATTACTTTTGTCTTGTTCCCGGTGTAAATCCTCGGGCAAACTATTCAATAGGTATGGTAACCGTTTCTTTAATGTTCTGTCACCAAAGTAGTTATTTCCTTTAGATACCTCGAATTTGCCCGCAGACATTGACCGGGTGCAATGACTATGTACCCGGTATGTATGTATGTGTTGTGAAGGTTGTGTTGTGTTTGTCAAGACAAAAGATATCATAGCTAGTAGCAGCTATGATATCTTTTGTCTTGTAATTAAAGATTGTCCACTATTTGCCTGATTTTGTCATAAATTCCGTTAATCCACTATCTCGCTGGTGACACAATGCCTTTAAATAGGTACTTAAATACGTACTAACTGAGGTAGTGTATTATCACCTATTGCCAAAAGGTAATTTTCCATTTCAAGTGAGTGACATTGTAATCTTTTTTTCGCTTGATGTTTTGTGCATATAGAATTTGAACAAGCTTTTTCATTTCATTTATAATATGGTACAATTTTTTTTTGTGATAGGTGACAAATGAGCAGACGGATCGCCTGATGGTAAGCGATTGCCGCCGCCCATAGACACCCACGACATCAGTGGAATCACAAGTGCGCTGCAACCTATGAACCCCCCTTATCCCCGGTTTGAGCCTCTGAGGTACGCTCACTTTGGTTTTCTGTGAGCCCGTGGTATCACTCCGGTCAAGCCGGCCCATTCATGCCGAAGCGTGGCTCTCCCATGGTCTAAGTTAATTAATATATGGCACCCATTCAAAATAATATTCCATTTTACGTTACTTTTACAAATATTATGAAAAGTGTTGTTAATGTGAAATGTCTTGTAAAATATCTTTGTACAGAAAGCCACACGTTCGGTTACTACAGTATGTCTTTCCTCAATTGTAGTAGTAGTAGTATCAGCCTATAAACTGTCCCACTACAGGGCAAAGGTCTCCATCATAGAAATCTAGTTATCGCTACAATGATGGGAGTAGGCTTAATCACCACGCTTCCTCAATTGATATTGAGCTAAATGTGTTTGATATAAAGATGAGAGTCGATTGTAGAGACATATTTCTATACATTAACGTGTGAGATCGCTATCAGCGAAAAAAATGCCCACATTTTATTACCAGTAGCATATGATTATAGCATTAAGATCGTAACCTTTTGTGCAATAAAGAGTATCTATCTATCCTTCCATTCCTCTTTCATCCTATTTTTTTTTTATAAATGTTCTCGTCTCTTCAGTTGGAAACTAGAATCACAAACTTAGATGGACTTGCCCTTAGTTCTCTTTGTCTAGAACTCTAGTTAATCTTAGAAATAGGAAGACGAATTTAGGTTTCTCTGAAATTAGGTTTCTTGAGGTTGAGGCTACATTTTGCGCCACTTGTCCCGACTACTTCATTACCAAAAGTAAGGGTAATAACTGTAGACTATGTAAAGCATCGCCGGAGTGGAAAAGTTGGGCTTATTTAACTTTGTAGAGAGTATCCGATTACAATAGCTTATTTCGGCCAATTCAGAGACGTGGAGCTCTCGTCCAAATTAACTAAGTTACAATCGAATTATATACAAATCTTGGCATTATATGTCTGTCACGTCTGCCTTTGAAGATACTGTAATGATAAATTTATTAAAGAGAAACGAAACATGGATACACTTTGCTTTGATAAGTAGAAAATAAATCTGCGGGCATTTTAAAAAAGCTTTTAAAATACGACACTATTAATTGTTAGTATTTTATTTTCCAAATTCGAATACTAATGGTTAAACTATTAAAATGCCGCGTGGTTTTAAATACACTTTAAAACAAGTTTTTTTAAATTTAAATGTAATATGAAACAAATGAAGCTTTTTAGGCGGAATATTGAAAGTTACAGTTACCCTATTATTCGATGAGTTTGACATCCAGTCCAGCAAAGTTATCATAAAATAAGAAAATACAGAAGGTTCACTCTTCAAAGTAAAATAACCCTAATAATTCAGATATGTACTAGAAACATGTACTAACATGGTTTGTAAGGTAATATTGTTACTAACACCTATGGACTTTATTTAATTGTATTAGTTTAGATATTTGTAATTTAATTTGTAATCGAATATGTAAATGAGATAAAAATAATAATTATTTGTTATGTACTATTTATAATAATGTAGATAATTTGTATGTAATAATAAGTATTTGTGAGCTGACTTATGTTTCAAAAATGACATAAGGACTATGTTTGTCTGTAATAAAAGTAAATAAGACTTTCTTGAAAATTCAGATATTTAATCAAATCATTTTATCTCAAGTCCGCTTGTGACCACGACCGTTGTAATGCGGTCGAAACGCCAAGCAGTAAGTACTACAATCTTCATCTTAGCGTATAATTCCCGGTTCCGTCCAAAGCTGTCGCTTAGGAGCCCAGGGTACGCTTAGACTATGATTCAGAATTGGGGGGGTCTGGTAATTACAATGGATCGACTGCCGTCTGACCTTCGCAACCCTTTAACAGGGGAACCAGACCAACTGAATCATGATTACACGTTTCAGAAGCTTTTTCCGAAACGTGCTAAGTTTCCTCACGATGTTTTCCCTCACCGCCCAGCAGATGGTAATGGTAGAAATATGCACATAGATTTGAAAAAACCATTGGTGCATGCTCGGATTCGAACCTCGACCACCTGCGTGGAAGGCGCGATCGTATCCATTGAGCTACCATCGCTCAGTAAGTACTACAATATGCTTGGTTGTTTCCGTCAAGTTTAGCCCCGATACTGCCACCCTGTTGGTCTAGTGGTTTAAGTACCGGGCCGTGATCTCGGGGTCCTGGGTTCGATTCCTGGGTCGTGTGTTTCGAATTTTTCGAACATAGCTCGGGTTTGTAATCACCAATCCGCATTTGGCAAGCGTGGTGATGACGCCTAATCCCATCATAGTAGGGATGACTTGATTTCCATGATGGATGCCTTTACCCTGCAGTGGGACAGTTATAGGCTGATACTTTACTTTACTTTACTTTACTTAGCCCCGATGTATGAATTTTACTATGTTGTAAAATTCAATTAAAAATTCACATCAATTCGTCGATCCATTTTGCCGTGAAAGGCGGACAAACAGCCCGACAGAAAGATACACACACACACACACGCATACTTTCACATTTATAGTATAAGTATAGATGATGAGGCGTTCGTTTGTATTATTAGTTTGTATATTAGTGTCTTGTTTGACACTGCGTAGAGTAAACCATTCTGTCATGATAACAGTATCATCTTGACAGAACGGTACACTGTAACATAACAATATGAAGGGTACATCGATCGTGTCGTATTCTATGATACTGTGGCGTCGGTATCGATTTCATCACTGATGTCTGGCGTCCGCCGGCGAAGTTGTTTGACAATATGCCGCCATCTGCCACGCCACATCGGACCCTGCATTCAATTTAATAGCCTCTAATTTCAAGTTTAGGTTTCGCTTCGGTTCTGTTAAACGATGTTGTTTGTTGCCTAGGGGTACTGGGTACACAAATCTATTGTCAAAGTTAATTTTGGATAACTTATAACGCTGTCTGGTCATCATCATCATCATCAGCCCATTTAAGTCCCCACTGCTGGGGCACGGGCCTCCCTCAATCACATGAGGGGTAATTGCCATACTCACCACGCTTGGCAGACGGGTTGGCGAGGCTGCTGTCTGGTAATTACAATAAATAAAGCGACTGCCATCTGACTTCACAACCCTTTGACAGAGGAACCAGACCAACTGGATCATGATTACATATTTCAGAAACTCGGCAGACGGTAAGTATTTAAAATTAAATATGACACCGACTGCTACAAGTCTTTAACACAAATATGACAATTAATTCCCTTTAAAACTAATTATCATTTTAACCCACTTAAAGTGCCGTGTGGTCCCGGCAGAGTAGAATAGGCCACCCTTACTCTTACCGAGGTGTCGTAAAAGGCGACTAAGGTAAAGCTGCTGGCATGATCATCAGCACCCAGAGAAGGAAAACTCTGCATTTATATCAAAACCCTCGCCAACCCGTCTGCCAAGCGTGGTGAGTTGGCTATTACCCCTCATGTGATTGAGGGAGGCCCGTGCCCCAGCAGTGGGGACTTAAATGGGCTGATCACGATGATGATGAATTAACAGCGGGATTACAGATATATACATATAATACTTTTCTTTTGTAAATACATACTTATAATACATAGAAACACCCAGACCAATACAAATAAACATGTTCATGCACACAAATATTTGTACTGTGCGGGGATCGAACCCGCAACCCTTGGACCAAAGGCAGCGTTCACTACCACTGTTCCAAACGGGTCGTCTAATTCGGAGGATGAATGCTCGGATTCGAATCACGACCCTCCGTAAGGAAGGCGCGTTCTTATTCATTGAGCTCGACCACTGAACTCGCTCTAATTGACCTATGCCACTATGCATTTGTACATAGTAAATTATCTCTCTCAAGTATTTTTTTTCTATGATATAGGTGGCAGACGAGATCACCTGATGATAAGCGATTACCGCCGCCCATGGACACCTGCAACACCAGTGGTGTCACAAGTGCGCTGCTTATCTTTTAATCCTCCTCCCCTGGATTGGACCTCCTCACGCAGCGAAACACAGCGCATGCACTGCTTCACGCCGGTTTTCCGTGAGGACGTGGTATTACTCCGGTCGAGCCGGCCCATTCATGCCGAATGGCTCTCCCACTGTTAAATTTGGACTGTGAAGAAATTAGGTAGGTGTTAGTCAAGCAGTCTATTGGCTGAAATGAGGATGCTTATGTAGATGATATTCGTCTGGCTAAACACAGTGCCTGCACAAGCCATATAAATTCAAAGCCTGGTCAGTGACTATTGCTTTATTTGGTATCTATCTATAGAAAAGTACTTATCAACTGTGTAGTCAATATGACTATACCGGTAGATGTATCAATGTAAACACCGCACTAATTGCTAGTGATAGCACATCAGATATGTAAATTTGTATGCAGATAATGCACTGCAGAAACGCAATCTTATGAATATGCATAACCGATATTCTACCAACCTATTACTCAAATACACGTGTACTCTATAATTATTATAGATCCATCGTACGTGCGGAACTGGCTTGTTCCCCTAGAGTCTCTGGAATTGAAACAAATTGGTTATTACATTACGCCGCCGCTAATATTCAGGGTAAATAGGAAGGAGAAGTATTAATATCATATTGGAATAACCTCCTTGATATTTAAAGCCTTTGTTGGGTATTATGTTTCTTGTTGGCTTAGATTTGTCGTATCCTGAATTTTGAAACAAATTAACTAAAATCAGAATAAATTATACTTTATAAATAAATAATAAAATAAATATTTCACAACATTACATACATTGATCTGGCTCCGAGATAGGTAGCTCAAGCACCTGTGTTACAGATATCAGAATCAACAGTGGAATTACAAATATATACGTATAATAATTTTCTTTTGTAGGTACATACTTATAATACATAGGGAACACCCAGACCAATACAAACAGACATGTTCATGCACACAAATGTTTGTATTGTGCGGGGATCGAACCCGCAACCCTTGGACCAAAGGCAGCGTTCGCTACCACTGTTCCAAGCGGGTCGTCAAATATTATAATTAGTAAGAGTAAGTGTAACTTTTGAGCTATGGTAGCTTTCTGCGTAGGTATTTCTAATACTAGTTCGGTGATTACAGCTTGTGCAATTAAATGGTCTACATAAGAGCTACAAAAAACCTGCAAAATGATATCTTAGAATATATTATAAAAATCATGAAATTTTAATATTTACTCTGAATGTGACGAATGTATGAGGTCAAATTCCTTTTGACTAACTAACACGAGTAGGAGTGAGTAGTCATTTGAATGTATCTTTGACCTACTCTACCTATTCGATTGGGTACCCATCTTATCGATAATACATAATTTATGTTGGCTCCTTACTTTGAAGAGGGTAGATATCAATAAAAAGAGTCTTGTGGATAATTCACTGAATAATTGAATATAGTGTTTCTTTCAACTGAGCTCATACTAGGTAAACAAAGTGGCTTGTCCTATAAAACGTATAGGTAGTATAGGTAGGTACGCCTCTGGACGGTATTTTTAGTAAGATAGTAGATATGGACTTCTGGTCTTGAAATAAAAGATTTTTATTTTATTTTTATTTAGTTGGTATGCTTCTGAACGGTCTCTAACTAGCAGAGACCAATCCCAGAGGAGAGCCCCACACTACCCGTCGGTTTCCCAGCCGACGGGTGTGCATAAGGCGGCGCCGACCACCGGCACATCGGGCAGGCGGCATTTCCTCTTCGTCAACAAAAAAAAGAAAAATGTACCCTAGGGCAGGGATGCCCAAACTGGTTCCTTAGAATAGTTTTCAACAAGAAGACGAAGAATTTAGTGTTCCGTTAAAATTTAAGTTTAGGAACCCCGGCCCTAGTGCCCACTCTAACTAGACTACACTATACTGTCTAATTACTCTGTCACTTGCGTTGTGTAAATGCACCCGGGGGTGTACGATGCATCACAATGAGACGCGATCCTGCAATGTTGGAGAGTACTTTTGTGTATTAAACTAACAACCCCTTAGCACGCATAGTGATGGAAATGTCGCCGTTGTAAAAATTGTGTAATGGATCTTGTAAAATGTTTACAAGATCCATCACACAATTTTTACACACATATTATAAAAAAAAGTTTTCCCGTGATTAAGACACTAAATTCTATTTGCATTCTAAATTTGAAGCTGCTATGTCTGCTAGAAGTGTCTTGGACTTACGATGATCAGGTGAGTCAGTCAGTCAGTGACAAAATTCAGAAACGTCAACAAGTTGTCATTCTTAAATTTTAAATATACCGTGTTTATGCAATGCCTGGTTAGTTACTGAAAATTCAGGCTGCTTGTTTTATCCACAACGAAATAGCCTGAATTGCTTCTTTTTTTGCTCGACTTGGCGGGGCAATTGCCGTGCCCCCAGATTTTTCTCTAGTAATTATTGATTCATTAAATATACACGAACAGGGTCGGCCATGCGTATTAAGGAGTTACACGCCTTTATAGACGGCGGTAATCGCTTATTATCAGAATCATTAATATGTAAACAAAACTGTTTTTTTTTATCTGGGTATATAATGCCAAACTCCACGACCTTTGGTTTCTTCCATCACGAGGGAAAATTTTAATTTGGAAGTAATAATGATAATAATCATCATCATCATCGTCAGCCCATTTAAGTCCCCACTGCTGGGGCACGGGCCTCCCTCAATCACATGAGGGGTAATTTCCATACTCACCACGCTTGGCAGACGGGTTGGCGAAGGTTTTGGTATAAATGCAGAGTTTTCCTTCTCTGGGTGCGGTTGATCATGCCAGCAACTTTACCTTAGTCGCCTTTTACGACACCTCGGTAAGAGTGAGGGTGGCCTATTCTACTCTGCCGGGGACCACACGGCCAATGATAATAATAGTGGTGATTATTTTGTCATTACCTCCCATATACACGTTAATATTCACAGAAATTTAATTGTTTGTACAATCTACATAAAGGTCATACTCTTTAAAATGCACTTTGCATAAATTGGATCGCTAATAGTCGCGTTGCGGGCATTTTTTCAAGAAGTAAGTAGTTCTGTTTGTTTAATCTACATCATCATACTGCCCCTGATTGCTTCCACTGAAAAATGTGAAACATTTTTTTTGTATGTAGCTTCTTTGTACAACGTTGATTTCTACATTTATTTATTTGGACATCCAACAAGATCAAATTTTAACGCAGTTCCAATAAAATTAACACATTTAGCATGACCTTTATCTTAATTATAGGATACCTAGGTACCACAGCATCAATTTCATGAATAAAATCTCTCAAGGAGACGGGTAGGGCAGACTAGCGACGCTAATCGATTTTAATTTTAAGCTACTAAGCCGGATCTATTTTAAACAATTTCGGGCGTACACTCTCTCGGCAATCACTTATACTATTTATTAAATAACCATGCACAAATGTTGGGTCCAACGCGTACGCGAGAACCTTATTCTTCACTTCTGGCGGGAATCAATTTTTCGTATACAAAAACGGACCCAACATTTGTGCATGGTTATTTAATAAATATTATAAGTGTTTGCCGGGAGGTTGTAACCCCGAAATTGTTTAAAATAGATCCGGTTTAGTAGCCAAAAATTTAAATCGATTAGCGTCGTTTTATGCCCTACCCGTCACCTTAAGCGTGTAATATCAGTAATAACAGCGAAAAAGTTTTCGGTTCTATAGATTGAGTCGACTGTTTTTTTTTTATGATATAGTAAGCGATTGCCGCCGTCCATGTTGTTTATTTAAGGTTACGGACTTTATTCATAAATAAGTACTTGATAAAATTAGCACTAAAACAAAACGTACACTCGTGCACACCATTTCTCCAATGGTGAAGGTTTAAGTCTATCAGAATTCCACACCTATTTTAGGAAACATCTACATAAAATCCCAATATAAGCCCCCATAAGTCATCCTCACCTGTACCCTGGGGGGTAGTTTAGAAGTTAACTGGGAGCATTTCTCAGCCTGTAATGGGGTGCATTTGACCTCATAATGGAATTTCGCCGTCCCCACTAACTATTCTCATTACACGGACAAGTCAGACAACCTACTATGATTATGTCCTTTTCTTAATGAAGCCGCCATGCTATGAATATTATAAGGATCATGTGCTGTTTTGGAAATAATAATAGTTTTGTTTATCTTATACGAACACACACACAGGCTGATGATGATGATGAACACAATATTACCATAGTGCTAGTTATAGGTACTCGTACCTATACCTCGTCCTTTCACTCAAAGCTCAACGGTGTGATGTAAATATCGGAGCGTTTTTTGAACGACGGCATCAAATTAGATGCCTATGTGAGAGCTAAAACCATTCAACGTTTAATAGTTTGGCTTATTGAAATTCCATTCGAAATGACTGATCAAGACACAGCTAAGTAATTCAAATGTAGTTCCGCTTTTCTCCACTGCAGCGCTAGTTATCATCAAAACAAATATACCTAGAGTAAGCAGAGAAAGAAGAGAAGAGTAACAGCATTGAATGTTGTTCCATTATCTCGTTTTTGTGTGCAATTATTTGTAATATTATCAAAATAAAACCAACAAAATCGCGCTATTTTGGGAATTCTAAGTTTCCGTTTACAAGATCACTGGAGCGACACTCGACAAACCATCGCAAAATAAGTAAATTCCTATAGTTGATTTATAGAGAGGACTTACTTATCTGTGAACGTAGTTTTGTATTCAATCTTACAGATATAAGTGTAATATAGTCAGTTTCTCAATGGTCAACGTATAAGAATAATGAGGAATTTCTGACACAGGCAATATTTGCACTCAATTTAATATTATTTATTCTACCTTCTAAAATCCATAAGCAGTTGATCACTGGGTTATGGGATTCCATAAGCGTATGCATAAAAAAGGATTGATTTTACGAATTATAATTTAGGGGCATATTAACATGGTGGTACTTGTTCACTGCCCATTCGACGTTGAAACAGATTATGGAATGGTGGTTAGCATTTGATAAATGAATAGCGTATTAGCTGAGTGTTTTTAATTCCACTGACCACAAATAGAAATAAAACATTGAGTTTGTAGCCAGAATCAAATGTTTATAAAAGCAACTCAAAGGCAGGATTAGAAATATGGTTTGCTTTCAGGAAATGGGCCACAAATTACAAATGGCGTACATTCATTTGGTTTAGTCGTCATTAGCTTGTATCCTTATTGCATTTTATCATTTTAAATTATTTTTAAATACACTTCTTTCTATGTGTATTGGTTCAGTGGATAAGAATAAGCCCCTTCTAAACGGGAGGTCCTAGGTTCCAGTTAACGCGCAACCTATTTATTTTTCAAGTTTATCGGTGGAAGTACACAAGATATTCTCAAGTGTGTGTGATGTCTTTCAATTCGCTGTGAGCTATCTTGGTAAGACTGAGTCGCCTGAAGGCAGGCCTTTACCACAGTAGTAAAGATTTATAGGCTGATGGTGACTTCTTTCTTTCCTATTCCCAGCTGGGTGCTATGCTGCTAATGTTATAAATTAATGATTAGTATCCAGTGTGACCACACTCTCCTTGGACCTTCTGCTGACCACCAAGTGTCTGTCGACTTAGCTCTGACTACTGCCTTTTTCGGAGCACTCACAGAAAACCGTACCGTACCGGCGTAAAGCAGCACTGTGTTGTGTTTCGCTTCGTGAGCTCAATCCGAAGGTAAGGCGGGTTCAAAGGTAGGCATTGTACTTGTGACTCCACTGTGTGGCGATTGTCTATTGGCGGTTGCAATCGCTCACCATCAAGCTATCCGTCTTCTCGTCTGCCACTTATCACATATAAAAACTGTGCCTCTCAACAGCACTTAGCGGTCGAAACTGGGTATCCCCCGTATATACGGCACTCCCAGTGTGATATTGCCATATAGCAATATCAGTCAGCAGACTAGGAATGCAAAGATTCTTTGCATCCCACCCGTGAAAGCAGATTTACTTTACACAGCAGGATTTCGTTTCTGCTATGCTTAGGAACTTTTGTTGTACGTATTATTTTAATATTCTATGTTTAGGCCACGGTTTAGGCATAATTTTAGCTACTTATTATAATGATTGATCATTATATCCCTCACCACGCGGTACCTAACTCAAATATTTTTTTCAATCCAGCATTTTTTGTGGGTTCCTCAAAAATCGTAATGTTTCATAATTCAATAAAGGTAATTGCTTCATTTCACTCAGTGAAAGTTTGAATAATGGCTATTGGCTCGATAGGAGTTAATCCATTTACTAAATTAACTTTATGAAACCGAGGCTGACATTGTTTATCATGGTTGTTTTGAAATTATTTCCATGTTTTAATACTGTTTAAGGAACCTTAAAGAAATCCAGTTCTAAAAAATAATGCTGTATAGTCTCACTGAAGGGCACAGACCTCTATTATAGAAATCAAATGATCGCTACTATGACGGGATTAGGCTTAATTACCATGCTTGCCTAAATAAGAATTGGTGAACACAAACCAGAGCAATGTATCGAAAAATACGAAATATACAGGACCCTGAGATCACGGCCTGGTACTTAAACAAGGCATCTGTCAAGGGAAGGTATTAAATACTTGAGCCAAAGAACACGCCCACGAGGTCAAAGTGGTGGCCCTAGTCGGTGTCAAATTTACTCACAATTAGGTACGTAATAAAATAATCTACCGTCAGCCACGAGTCTTTGCGCTTAGTATAGACTAATAGGATCAGTTCTATATTGTTGATCAAAGCATAATTGCTTTGATCAACAATATACAACTGGCCCTATTAGTATTTACGTTTAGACGTATAACCTTTCAAAGGTGTTGAATAACCACCATCAGAATTTAAGAACTTAAACACAAAGCACTTCGATTGTAAAGAATATACCTACTCATTGTAACCGTTATACCCGCACTGTAAAATGTTATATCCCTGAAACGTTCGCCATTATAGAACTGTAAAGTACTCGTTACTGCTTTGTTCTTTTAAAGGCAAATCGTAAAAGCAGACCACGTCCAGAACAAATAAGTGAAACAGACCGTGTTGCGATTGCAATCACAGCGTGGCAGTGAGCCAAGACAATATTGTCGAACGCGTTGTCAACCCGCGCCGGTCAAACTGGATTGTATAAAGAAGCAATAATTGCTTTGACCAACAATATAGAACTGACCCTATTGGTCCATTCTAAACGCAGACAACTCGTGGCAGACGGTAGACTATTTAATTCATTAATTTGTGAATGCAATATGATAACGACTACCACGAGTCTTTTCTCTCTTTAACTCGGGTAGCTATGTATATCAGCTACTTCCCTTGTTTTTCTATTTGCCTGCAACATTATCTGAGTCTATATTCACAGTTTTATTATATTCTCTTTCATACTAGTTATCGCTTTTGTGCCTCTCAACTTTTTTTTATTCCGCATACAGTTCTTTCTTTCACCCATCATCTTTTGCTCTTTCCTACTAGCTACTTCCCTTGAAACCTACTAACCATATAATATGATGTTCACATCATATTAATGAATTAAATATTCTATCGTCTTTTAAATATACGATATGTAATATTATAGTCCAACAGGAGCAGTTTTATATTGTTGGTCAAAGCAACTATTGCTTCATTATACAATCCAGTTTGACCGGCGCGGGTTGACAACGCGTTCGACAATATTGTCTTGGCTCACTGCCACGCTGTGATTGCAATCGCAACAGGGTCTGTTTCACTTATTTGTTCTGGACGTGGTCTGCTTTTATGATTTGCCTTTATAAGAACAAAGCACTAACGAGTACTTTATAGATCTATGATGGCGAACGTTCCAAGAATATAACCTTTTATAGTGCTGGTATAACAGTTACAGTGAGTATACTTCTTTACAATCGTAGTGATTTATGTTTAAGTTATAAAGTTTTTGCGGTGGTTAATGAACGCCTAAATAAATAAAAAAAATCAGAGACGTTTTCGATTTAGAATGTTTTTTTTCAAGTCCTCCACCGCGCTTCTTGGGCTAAATAGGAACAACATACGCATTCAAGTAAGAGCTCTAACCGGCCTTAAAAAGCACATGACCACTATGGGACTGAGCGACACTAAAATCTGCAGAATCTGTGACGAGGCAGATGAAATCCTCATACATATAGTTACCGAATGCGGACCGCTGATGCGCAAACGTAGCATACATCTAGAAAAGCACATTTTGAGGCCCAATGAAGCTAGAGATCTCAGTCCCAAACAAATACATAATACACTTTCTGAAAAATGCAGCATAGTGGCAATCACAATAGATCAAACTAATCGCAGTGATCTTGGTCTGAATAGGACCTGCATAGCCGCCCGATAAAAAAAAAAAGTCCAATAGTTGGTAAATTTGGTTCGTCGGTACGGTCATGTCGTGTAAAAACCTGACAGCTACGTTGGAAACCAATGTCTGACCATTCCACCACCTCCCGGTCCCGAGAGAAGGGGTAGTACTAAAAAGATGTGGCTTGACGTCGTAAAGGATGACATGCGTGCTAATAAATTGACCACCAGGGATGCGCAAGACCGTGCAAAGTGGAGGAGTCGAAGTAGGGAAAAGCGGACCCCGGGCTTCGAAGCGACAGCTTGGGACTCAATCGGACAAAGCGCTAAGATGATGATGATGATCGCTTCCAGCGATAAGACCGCCGAAATTGTACAATTAAGTTTACTTGTAATGCCTTGTTTTTTTAAGTTGTGTTTTTTTTGTGCAATAAAGTATATCTATCTATCTATGAGTTGGCAAATTTGATCTAGTTCATATTTCATCAAAAAACATGACGCTTTCATAGTGTCAAACGTTGATATAAGTATGTATTTAATAAAGAAATATTTTACTTTTAATTTTGCTAAGGAAAACTGATGGATCTTTCTTTGATTCTCGTGGCTACCATTACTCAAATGTATGTGGTGTTGTCTCATATTTTTAGTTACTAATAAGTTTAATTACTTTTCTTGTTACAGGTATGGATGCTAGTGTGTAAATCCTGAATTGTTCATCTGGTAAGTACTTTCTACCAATTTTCAATTTTGTTAAAGAATATCTATCTACAAATAATTCTTGGTATTGCAAGCTTATTTAACATTATTGTTACATAATATAGAAATATTGAACCACCGAAAGTGCTAGGTAAAATGTATAACAGTAACGGCTGCAAAAATAAGTACTAAATTTTAGTACCTTGTCATTATACTATCTGACTTCTTAAGTCTGAATTAATATACCTATCTGTGGTATAGTTTTGTGACAAGGTATGAAGGTAAGTGTACATAATTGAGTCACCTGTATCTTTGTCACAAAAATTGACGCTACATTTGAACGAGTTTACCGTAAAATGTTTTTTTTTTTTTCGGTCAATTAGCTAACGCTTGACCACAATCGCACCTGATGGAAAGCGACGATGAGGTCTAGGATGATACGCGTTTGCCTAAAAGATGCCTGTTCACTCTTGCCTTAAGATGCCCAGATTATAGTGGTCAGGAAAAACAGATCTCGGCAGAGAGTTCCATTCCTTGGCCGTCCGCATTATAAATGTGGAAGTAAATCGCTTCGTGCGGATAAGGGATATTTCTACCACATAAGGATGAAAAGACTCGCCGCGCCTTGTCGTCCGATGATGGAATGGGCTGGGGGGGATCAAGTTATGTAGAACCTCCGCACACTCCCCGAAATGAATCCGGTAGAAGACCGAGAGGTGTTTGTTGATTTAATGCTGAATGAAATTACGTCTACTAGTCTATCTATAAATTCTGCTATTAAAACCACAATATTAGAGTGGGCGACTCGGCAATAATGAATACAAGGTATAATTTTATATTGGTTATACTGTTTCTTTCAGTTCCAAAGAGCACTTTATTCATAATACCTATTAAGAGGACCTCCACATAAATTTTCACGGTGTACCTACTCATTCATGTAGGCTACGTTTCTAAGCCCGAAATGTTTTATTTATAAGCAACCGAAATATTTTCTACTTATTACCACAGTACTTTCTCGGAGACAATTTTTTATGATCTAGGTCTAAGTTATTCTAGCTTCGTTTCATCCTAGGTCTAGTAGCTCACGTCTGGATATAAATCGACCTTAATAATAAGACCTTAGATATATAGATATAATACTTCGGGGCAAGGCAATCTTCCTCTGGTACTTTTTATGTTCCCCTCTTTCTGTATACATGCTTTGGCCGAGATCAGTTCTGTTTGGAAATTGGAGCTGTCAATAGCAGACGTCAATGATTGCAGAGGAGGGAGGGGGGTTTGGCGGTTTATGAACAATATTTTCATATATATTATATTATACTTATTTAGGAGTGAGATGTGGGTAAAATTAGATATGATTGTGTGTGAAAGTCGTTTGTCTGGTTTGCTTTATTGACTTTTCTTTGTTTTCACTTATTAAAAAATTATTCGTTCATAGTAAATTAACTAGGCATTTGCTAATAATACACAACTTTTCTTGTGTAAAACTCTCAGTCGCCTGTCCATTAATTAGCTTTTCACCTCTGGTAGTCTCGGTCTCATCAAATCTCTAATTGACACTTTTACTTAAAGAAGTGAGAAACCTATTCAGTTGTGCAAAACCTTATTTCCTAATTCCTTTGATAATATTGCGTTTCTCAAAAGTTCCACTAAAACTACTGTTGATCGCAGCTTCAACTAAAAAACAAACCCCCATCTCAGCGGGGTTATCAAGGTCACCCGTCTGACGCTGACCCGGCCTAATCTGCTATGACAACTTAACAAAATTGCGTTTTTCGAAAGATTCGATCAAAGCTTCTGTTTATCGCACCTTTTACAAAAACTAACCCCCGTCGATATATTTTAGCGAGGTTATCAAGGTCACCCGTCTAACGCCGACCCGGTCTTATCTGATATGAGAAATTAATTAATAAAAGCTACTGTTTATCGCACCTTCAACTAAAAACCAACCCCTGTTGATGTATCTCAGTGAGGTTATAAAGGTCACTCGTCTAACGCCGATCGGGTCTTATCTGCTATAAGAAATTAATTAATAAAAGCTACTGTTTATTGCACCTTGCACTAAAAACCAACCACTGTTGATGTATCTCAGTGAGGTTATAAATGTCACCCATCTAACGCCGACCCGGTCTTATCTGCTATGGGAAATTAATTAATAAAAGCTACTGTTTATTGCACCTTCAACTAAAAACCAACCCCTGTTGATGTATCTCAGTGAGGTTACAAAGGTCACTCGTCTAACGCCGATCGGGTCTTATCTGCTATGGGAAATTAATTAATAAAAGCTACTGTTTATTGCACCTTCAACTAAAAACCAACCCCTGTTGATGTATCTCAGTGAGGTTATAAAGGTCACTCGTCTAACGCCAATCGGGTCTTATCTGCTATGAGAAATTAATTAATAAAAGCTACTGTTTATCGCACTTTCAACTAGAAACCAACCCCTGTTCATGTATCTCAGTGAGGTTATAAATGTCACCCGTCTAACGCCGATCGGGTCTTATCTGCTATAAGAAATTTATTAATAAAAGCTACTGTTTATCGCACCTTCAACTAAAAACCAACCCCTGTTGATGTATCTCAGTGAGGTTATAAAGGTCACCCGTCTAACGCTGACCTGGTCTCATCTGCTAAAAGAAATTAACTAAATTGCGTTTTTCGAAAGCTTTGATCAGAGCTTCTGTTTATCGCACCTTCAACTAAAACAAACCCCCGTTGATATATCTCAGCGAGGTTATCAAGGTCACCCGTCTACCGCTGACCCGTTCTCGTCTGCTTGGCATTTGCTAATGTAATTTATTGGGGATCCAATAAAACTGTCGCGATCACGATTTATAACCGTTGTCTTCAGCCGAGTTGTGATACGATTACTTACTAAAGGTAATAGTTACTGTTTGCGTTTTTTTTTCGTTTTGTTTTTCGTTTTATAGTTAGCATGAAAAAAAAATTAAAAACACTTCCAAACATCCTAATACAAACAGTATGGCAATTACCCCTCATGTGATTGAGGGAGGCCCGTGCCCCAGCAGTGGGGACTTATATGGGCTGACGATGATGAAAGCGACCGGTAGGGCACACTAGCGACGCCAATTGATTTTAATTGTTAACTACCAAAACAAATATATTTCAAATAATTACGGGGCTTCAGTCTTTTGGCAAATACTTATACTATTTATTTCATAACCATGCTCAAATGTTGGGTCTGTTTTTGTAGTAAAAAAATGATTCACACCAAAAGCGGCCACTTTTTATGATAATTCAAAATTCGAGTGCAAAACCAGATCAAATAGCTAATTTTACCTATTAAATAAATAGTATAGGTGTTTATCGAGAGACTGAAGTCCCGAAGTTATTTAAAATAGATTTGGTTTAGTAGCTAACAATTAAAATCAATTAGCATCGCTAGTAGGGATACCCTAGCCTTCACCTATTATAAAACATGCATTTTTTTTATAGGTAAACGTTTAACGATATTTCACCTGATGGTAAGTGATAATAATTATGATCTAAAGATGTAGCACGATTTCCTAGAAGATACCTATTCACTCGCGCTTTGAAAACCCCCAAATTGTAGCCTCTAGGGAACACCTACTCAGGCAGCTGATTCCACTGTTTCGCAGTACGAATAAGGAAACAGGTTTCAAACCTCTTTGTGCGGACTTTTGGTATTTCTACGTACCGGTGTCGATTGAGGGTCTGTCTGATGGAGTAGTGGAAGAACGGAGATGCTCCAATGGTATTGTAAATTCCAAATCGTTTAACTCTCAGTTTAAAAAATCAACACATTTAAATGGAATTTCATTTGCATACCTACAACTAAATTATTTTCTTTCTCTACTTACAAACTTCGCATTTTCAGTTAGCATTTTATATGATGACGAAAAACAACCATTAGAATTATTACGGCAAAATGATGCTATATGCTCGTTTCAAATACTGCCACGTTTTATTAATTTATCCTTTTTCGAGTTCTTATTTGCTTTGCAGGAAAAATGTTTTCAAAGTTATTCAAGAGAGAGCTAAAAGAGATTCTAAAAACAAGTGTGGGCGATGTAGGTACTCGTATTTCTTGGTTTAAAAGCATTTTACATAAATTCAGACAATTTTTTTTTTTTTTTATATATATTAAATGGGTTTGCACTTGACCTCATTTCACCCGATGGAAAGTGATAATAAGGTCTAAGATGTAGCGTGCTTACCCAGAAGATTTGTTTGAAATTGTTTGATTTTCTATTTTAACTTCTCATTGTGTTAGTTAAGTAGGTATTAACTAATTTTTTCTGAATACTCTGATTGCTCAGCGACTCAAAAAGGATGTCATATCCCACTAACGCAGGCTATTGCCAATGTACTTAGCTTTTTATAAACAACAAAGATCTTCTGGTTAGTTTTTCTTAGATTGCTTTATATCGTTCCTCTAACGGACCATGGCCTCCCTAATTTACATCTAGCACTCTCTCACCGGCCATTGACACGGCTGATCAAATTGATCCACCTTTTCTTGAGTTGACAAGCGACTATTAGTGCTATTAGTCAAGCATTGAATGTGGACCGATAAAGGTACGCTGTTTTAGTTACGTCGTAACATATGTGCTGCTAAAGAGAAGGCTATCCCTTTTTCTTTATTCCCTACTAGTGGCCAGCCCTCACTTCGTTTCGGGACAATAGTTCCACTTTATACCTATAGATGACGCTAGGTGTTGATTACATCGCGTGAGCGTTTCGTGTTTGCGGATTGTCTGTAAGCGTTGCCACTGTCTGTCTGATTTAACTCTTTATACGAGTAAATAGTATAAATAGATAAGTACACAGATGATTTTTTTACAATTTGTTATACCCCGTGCTTTTTTAACCGTCGTGTACCCTTATCGAGGGCATTATACAAATGACAACAAACATGTTCCCCCAAGGAACATAGGCCTAATCACAAAAAAAATCACGAGCACGCGAGCCAAATATCATCTGCGAAACTAAAGCACATCGACTTCGTTGGCTCGGCCACCTCAGAATGGGAGAGAATCGTGCAGTAAAGAGAGCGTACCTGGGACGGCCACATGGTCAAAGGCCAGTTGACCGTCCAAGGTAACGATGGAGAGACGAGGTCGAAAAGGATTTGCGTACACTTCTGGCGGATGACTGGCAGGAGGTGGCGCAGGACCGGCCTAGAATGGAGACTCTTATTATCGGAGGCCAAGGCTCACTTTGGGTCGCTGCGCCAACCTAGTTAGTTTGTTAGTTCTTTCTCCAATATACGAGTACAGTGTTAAAGTAAATCCTTGCTCCAGCAATAAAGAGACATCCATCATCGTAATAGACTACGATCTACCATATCGTAGGTCGTTGGTTCATAGAACTCGGGTCTGTGACCCGACACTGTGGTGTAGATTTTCTAAATCTAGATTGATGAGATTCGAATCCTAAAAGTTATAAAACTTACAATGATTTGTACATCATGACAAGCGAAGCTATTAATATTGGCGAATATTTTTTCAAATTCTTTCGTGTTACTTACGCAAATTTTCTAAAGGGCATTGAAAAAACGAATTGAATTAATTTGGTCTTACATAATGTAGCGGATATTATGGTCTTCCCAGATAATTGTCGAATAACGAGAACATGAGAAAGTTGGCGGCGAGCCAGCCACAGAGTTTTCGGGGCCAGGGGAGCAAACAATAATGTAAAGATAGCTAAAAATTAAATATTCCTATGCAGACCTTTTTTTGAAACAGGTACGTAGGGTAGAATAAAAAATAAAATACATGACCAGTGAAAAAATTGCCAAAATGGTTTTTCTAAAATATCAGCTCCCGCTTACACCTCCGACTTTGTTTATTTTGGCCTCACTCCATATTATCATTTTACTGTTACACAGTTACTTATATTCATAAAAAATAACCTTTTCATAATATTTACTTATTGTTAACCTATACTACCCCACTGTAGGGCAAGGGCCTCCCTACCCGCCTTCCATCTTTTTCATATACTAAGACAATTTTTCATGTTGGAAAAATTGCTGCCATAAATTCATCAAAATTGTTCCTATCTTAATCCAGTGCTATAGCTTCGATCAACACTGACAGAACTGACAAAGAAACGTTACGTCATCTTATAACCACAAACCAATAAGTAACAAGTTCTTATTATTAAATACTTATACAGGTCTATTTGGAAAACATCAAGAGCCTCCTAGATATTGATTATACTGATAATTTTTTTGTATGTATAAAATATTGAAATTACAAAAAGAAATGAATTTCAATCCAATATCTAACAGTTGATTCCTTATTAAGGTAGTCGGGTAGGGCACTAGCGACGCCAATCGAATTTTAATTTTTAGCTACTAAACCGGATCTATTTTAAACAATTTCGGAATTACAACCGCTCGGTAATAACTTCTACTATTTATTAAATAACCATGAAAAATGTTGGGTCCAACACATACGCGAAAAATCAATTCACGCCAAAAGCAGGCACTTTTGGCGTGAATCAATTTTTTGCGTACAAAAACGGACCCAACATTTGTGCATGGTTATTAAGTAAATAGTATAAGTTATTGCCGAGCGGTTGTAACCCCGAAATTGTTTAAAATAGATCCAGTTTAGTAGCTGAAAATTAAAATTTATTGGCGGCGCTAGTGTGCCCTACCCGTCACCTTAAGCATTGGCAAGGTTTTTTTTGTGATTTCAATATTGCCCCTTTACAAGAAGTTGTTAAATCTGAGCACTAAAATCACAATTCAAGGGTTCTTAGTGTTTTCTAATTGATCCTGTATATAAACACCAACTTGTTTGTTTTCTTTGACCTTAAAAACAACTAATAAAGTACAGTTTTAGTTTCTTCCCGAAGTTCTGAGTGAAAGTAATTTAACTTTCTAACAAATAAAGCCTGAAAGGGGCCTAATGAAGCTTGTCTCTAAATAAGGTGGGTAGTAGATTTATTCTAATAATTAAGGACCTAAAACGGTAAGACGCTGTTGGTCTAGTGGTTTAAGTACTGGGCCATGATCTTGGGGTCCTAGGTTCGACTCCCTTGAGCAAAAAGTATGGTTCGAATGTTTCGCCAACATAGCTCGGGTTTGTGATCACTAATCCGCATTTGGTAAGCATGGTGAATAAGTCTAATCCTATCCCAGTAGCGATGACTTGATTTCTATAATGGAGGCTTTTGCCCTGCAGTGGGACAGTATATAGGCTGATACTTTAAACAGCAAGAGAGGTGGTAGCTCAGTGAATTAAAAATCTGTGACTTCTTGATGGCGAACTCGGATTCGACCCGCACTTCTGGAGTTTTCAAATCCTTTGCGTAATTAAAACTACTAGCTCGAAATTGATGGAAATATTTTCAGGAGGGCACATGTTGCATTGCTTCTCAAATTTGTATGTACAAATTTGACGTGTATCAAATTTGTATGTACAAATTTGACGTGTTTGAAGTGTATGAAATCTTCAATATATTATTTTTCCACTTTTTAGTTCGTGGTTTTTGAAGGCGGTTTTTTTTTGTAGATTTTTTATTTATTATATAGTGTCTTATTTTTTGGCAAGAATTCTGCAAATCGGTCCATGATTGACGGAGTGATCGGTGAACATAAATAAAAATTAAAAAACAAATCGTCAGTTAAGTTCTAACAGTGCGAAAGTCATTTTTTGGCCGTTTTGACATTTTAATGCCATTGGATGAAGAAGAGTGGCGTGCTTCTTTCCGACCAATCAGAACACAGATACCTCCTCCTTTTTTGAAGTCGGTAAAAAACCGAACCGGACCATCACTTGTGACTCCCAAACATTCGCCTAAGACAATATTTGATTTTGTCGGTTACCCGTTTCTTAGCCTTATGTCTTTAATATCATACCTACTTTTGTATTAATCACCCCACTGCACATGATTAGAAGATAATGACATTGTAGTTAACGTAAGCCACTGAGAATTGTCTACGTCACGACCGCAAGCATACAATATGAATGCATATGACGTTGTCACGGGCGTTTGTAGTACGCAATCATGAAATAGAATAGGCTTGTACTTGTTTGTTATCTACTAATTGCCCCAGGGATTGTTATAAACTAAACTAAGCGATATAAATTGTGCAATACGTCATATTATTTTTTGTAAGTACTGCTGCGTTGAACTTTTTCTTTTTCGCCAGAAAGCTGGTGTAAGTTCGATGACAGAATGCGTAAGACCGGGGTGGTTGGCTCTCATTGAATTTGGGCGGAGATTCGCTTTTTGTTAGATTATTTCTTACGACTTTTCTTTTTCTGTGATAAGTGACACACGAGCAGACGTATGGTAAGCGATTGCCGCCGCCCATAGACACCTGCGACACCAGTGGAGTCACAACTTCTTCTAATGGTGTTTAATCCCGTGTAATACTGGGTATCTTTGGACCATGAAATAACCGTGAGGAAACCTGCAAGTTTCGGATAGTTTCCGAAACGTGTAACCATGATTCAGTTTGGTCTGGTTCCCCTTATAAAAGGTTGGGAAGGTCAGGCGGCCGGCGGGCAATTCTTTTTAATTGTCAGACTCCCAAGAGCCTGAATCATGTTCTAAGCGCATCTCGGGTTCCAAAACGACAGCACTGGACGCAATCGGAGTCGCTGAGACGAGATTTGTTTATTGAAAACTCGTAATTTAATCATTTTTTTATTTGATAGGTTAAGTAGTAGGAAGCGTGGCTCTCCCACGGTAAAAAAAATTTAGTGACGTACTCAAAAAATATACTACTTCATGTATATAAATGAATACCTCAGGGCCCGACTGGGTGTAGTGTTGGGTATCGCGATAAGGGCCGAGTGTCGATTGGAAATCCTACATAAATCACAAACTCCCCAGGGCAGGAGACTGCCAATGAACTGCGTTATAAGTTCCCTGCTTTCAATAACCTGGGAAATGTTGAGCGGAAATGCAAGGCCATATTCATATTTTGCATGTTGGTCGACTCATTCGGTTTCTTATATCCTCTTTTGTTTAACTAGTGCTATTTGGTTGGTGTTGTTGTTGTTACTTCTATTGATAGTAATGATCAGGCCAGTTGGTGAGACTGGGAAGAAATTGATATCATGGTTTATTGAATTCATAGTAAGATCTTTATTTATAACAAATGAGAAATTGAGACAGTATAAGGGATTTACACACTTAATCTATTGAGTTGATAACTCGTCCCTTATACAAAAAAAATATAGTTCACATGAACGCTTATGAAGATACGAAATGTTTATTAATACTTTGAAACATTTTATAGGCTGGTATTATATTCTTCATACGTGTATTTTTTAATTTGTATCGATAGGTTAGCGTTATTGGTCATATTATCATGAGAACATTTTGACTTCCTGTCTTATGAGTTTATTTAGGTACGGTACAGAGAATAAAAAGGTTCGTCACCTTAAGGTAAATTTTTGCTTGCACGGTAAGAATCAATTATACCAACAAACCGTTTTAAAAAGATCTGCCAACCTTCTTTAATTTGTCTTTATTTAAAAAGAAATCCATGTTGCTACAAGCAAATCTGAACTTTCTGATCTAATAGTTAAGCATAATTTTCTGTGCAACAGGTATTACTCAGACAAATTTACGAAATGTAATAAGTGCTCATAGCATATCAAACGAATGAATTTGACCTGACGAACCTTTTCGTTCTTTGACTGTACGTACATACTATTCAACAAACAGGTACTTTGTATCCTCACGCCTTATTAAATCACACTCGAAATTCTAAGCATAACCTACGAACACACTTGAATAGTTTTCAACTGTTAAGCGCCATGGGCGACCGAAAGCTAACCTAATGTATTGCGTGATTAGATACTATCCATTCGCATTAATTATACTTGCCGCTATAGTGGCCTTGGAGAGAGCATAGTTACGATAATGGATCAGTTTAAGCCGTGTGATTACCTAGGTGCACTTATAGTTATATAGGTACTCGAAGTATCTTATATAATACTTATATGCCTTTCAACTGCCGCTATTTGCTGTCTTTGACTGTAAATGGACGAAAATGAGATGAATAAATGGTCTAGTAAAGAGAAACAGAATGTAAGACTTTAGACTTACTTTATTATTATATAGTCTTTTAAATAAATAAATGAGAAAATGCAACAACATCACGTGTATACTGCTGGGCCCAATCTAAGGTTTCCCTTGAACTATGGAAACCATAAACAAAGAAGGTACCATAAACACCAGACACATTGCACATTATCAACAAACAAACATTTGTGTTCGTGCGGGAATCGAACCCATGAATTCCTTGTTCAACTGGCGCTCAAATCATTGCACATTATATCAGTTTAATCAACAAACAAACATGTGTGTTCGTGCGGGAATAGAACCCGCGAACTCCTTGTATCTCAACTGGCGCTCAAATCATTGCACATTATATCAGTTTAATCAACAAAAAACACGACGTTTTACTTTCTTCTCTTTCTATCATTCTGCGTAACACCTCGCTCATCTCTAGTGAAAACGCAATTACCGTTAGGTAACGACACATTTTCGATAAAATGTAATAGGAGCACCCACTTAAGTCCAAATTCTATTCTAATTAAAACACTAGGCATAAGAATTATTTTACCAACTCAATTCTATGCTGTTTAATTACGAGTAAGAGGGCAGTCCAATTTATCTTTTGCTATTTAAAAATGGCTTTTCTATAACTAGAATATTGGAAATCCCTAACCCATCTACACATTTTCACTCGATATGAGGACGCAAAGCCGATATTATATTCGTAATACTGTTCCGAGTGTCGGACGCTAGCCTCAAGGTAAATAGACAGAGCAAATATCAGTATAGCCGGCTGCAATACTCTTACTTTGTGGCTAGTTTATAGTGCATTCAAGTTTATGATACAACGTTAAACGACGTCAAAACAATGTAGTGAAGTTTTTGGGAAGGGATGCCATGCTTAGTAATCACTGCAATACATTGTCCGGCAAACGGGGAGTGTACTTAGGAACAGTTGATCTACTCCTTGCAACTGAATTCTTACATCAAACCACACGCAAGCGATTGATCCCTTCTCATCATCTCGATGGATGGCGGTCTAATGCTGTGCGTTTCTCTCGGAACTTTCTACCACGTACCTCAGTTCTGTAGAAGGGTTTGGCTGCAGGAATATTTCCCGACGGCTACGAATTAGTGACCTTCAAAAGAAGAGCGTTCTCTTTTTCAAAAAGACCGGCAACAAATTAGCGATCTCTACTTTCAATCAGGTGACCCGCTTGCTCCTTTGTCGCCTCTAATATACAAATGATTAACAAAAAGTCATAAGCACATTTAGATTGTTCCACGATCATTAGTGTACTCGAAACTTTGGTTAACGCCAAAAGCGGCCTCTATTAGCGTGAATCAAAGTTTCGTGTACAAAAACAGACCAAAAATTTGTAAATGATTATTAAATAAATAGCATATTTGCCGAGTCTTCCACAATTATTATAAAAAATAGATCAAATTTAGCAGTTAATGTTACTAGAATATCCAGATACTGAACAAACACAAAGATTGATCAATTGAGTGTTTTTCCAGAGTGAGAATCGAGTCAATGAGCATTAATGAATGAATGAAGCAGGATTTCTCAGACCTAATGCAACGAGCGCGTCATAAGCAGATAAGCAAAACGAATTTATAAATTTAAAGCAGATCCAAAAATGTTAACTAACCTATAACACACTAGTTATAATTTGGATCATCGTATTCTTAAAATCACTGATATTATAATAGCTAAAACTAAAAGTTGAATTAGTTTTTACTCTAGTAATGAGCAGCTGAATCCCCAACTCTTCCCGTGTGCATTTCCTCACTCTAAGCGTAGTGAGCACTAGCCGTTATTATATTCGTATTACGCTCCGTGAGTCCGGCAGCCATAAGTTAAATAGACGGAGCAAACGTAGGCGGCTTGCTGCAATGTTGAGCTACTTTGTAAAATACTTTGCAATAGTAAGTTCAAGCGGTACATTCTTTTTACCTCTACGATTATAGGAAAAATTGGTACATCGTGCGCGCGAGTAGGTTATTATAATAAGGTCTGCAAAAGGCTCTACTTGGGTATTTTTGAAACAAATGTAAATTCTGCAAAAAAGTATTTAGAATTAGAGTTCTTTAAAACGTAGAGCACTTATTATTCTACAATTTTCACGTTTGCAGCATCTTGGTCTAGATCGATTTACTAGGCATAGTGTACTCAATTAGTCCACAGTACTTATATAGCTCTAAACGTGAAGAACTGTAACTGGCTGTAAGTAAACTATACTATAATTTATTAACGATGTAATTAACCGTAAGTCTACTTTAATAAATAAAAAATAGAGATGTGTTCTTGAGCGCGATAATAAAAAAATATTTAAACAGAACTCTAGAGTTTAATAGTTCCCTATACTCATAGACTCTTCAACACGAATTCAACTAACAGTTTGATCACACACTCTTCTGTACAACAACCCAATATTACTTGTAAGTTACACTGCATGAGCCAAGTTAGACAGAGCACGAGCACCCGGGTACAGTCAGAGTCAAAATGCTATTTAGTGATATTTTAGGCGAGTATCGCATTCTGATAGTTGGCAATATACAATTAGCTATCAAACATTCATACATGATAAAATCTTAGAATAAATTTTCGTTGTTAGTTTTCATGGTAATGTATATCATGATTTTTTTTTAGTTTTATGATTATTTAATTACAGAAGTTAGACACATTTTACCACTCTTGCGCAAATAATTAATTATAATAATTTTTTTAAAGACCTGTCCATAGATACCCCATACGTATGGTTTTGATGAAAAAAATACTTCAGATTGACTCAGTTCTAAGTATAAGGCGACCCCCTAAATTTTTATTCCTATTTTTGAGTAAAAGTCGTAATGCGCTTAACAAAATACATCTTTTACCAAGTTTCAATAGTATAGTTCTTTTAGTTTCTGAAAAAAGTGGCTGTGACATACGGACGGACGAACAGACGGACAGACGGGCAAACGGACAGACAAACATGACGAATCTATAAGGGTTCCGTTTTTTGCCATATGGCTACGGCTACTCTAAAAATAGGTTTCTCTCTGTCTTCCAATATCGTACAACTTTAACCAAATGTTTGATACAGCTGTAAGTATATGTGCATGTACAACAAAAACAAACATAAAATAACAAATATTAACAAAAAATAACAAAAAATAACAAAAAAATAACAAAAAATAACAAAAAATAACATAAAATAACAGAAAATAACAAAAACAAACAAAAAATAACAATAAATAGCGGAACAACTAGCGGAATCCAAGATGTTCCGCTATTTTTTGTTATTTTAAGTACCAAATACACCGTTCATCTGTACGACGTTGAAGCTAATTAGAAATAAGCCATTGAACAGTTCCTGACGTGACAGTACAAGCATAGCCGGCTTACCCCACTGCACGTCTACCCTGATTGTGCCTGCATTAGTTCCCGTTGCATTCAATAATGCAGGATCAGAATGTAGGAGCCGTGGCGGAAAATTCATTTAGAATATTGTAGGAAGCCTTGTAGGAATTCTCTATCCCATATTTTTAAGATATTACTGCATCTGTGGTAACAATTGTTTTCTAAAAAGTTTTAAGGTAATAGGGGTAAATTAGGGTAATATGAAATTGCCCTTTTTTTCTAAACACAACAAGACTAATAATTCCTATTAAATCACAAAAACTTACTGTGGTATATTTTTATATTGATTAAAGACCATTTTATAAGGCGTGTAAAGTGCAGATCAGATAAAATTGTATTCATGATGCAAAAAATCTTGAACGTGACATTTTTTTTGCTAAGCAGAATTGAGGCTTTTGGCATTCTGAACTTTTTAAATAAAAGATTGCTTTTTTCTGAAAACCTATTTGAAATGTATCCTAAACTGTTGTCCATTAAAGTACAGTTAAATATACTTCATCATCATCTTCAGCCTATCGCAGTCCAATGCTGGACGTAGGCCTCTTCAATTGTTCGCCACCGTGATCTATCCATGGCTTCTTGCATCCAGCTCTTGCCAGCCTATCCTGCGCAGATCGTCCCTCCAGCCTAGCCAGAGGGCGCCCTACGTTACGTTTGCCAAGATGCGTCCGGCGTCTCTCTCCGAGATCGAATCCGAAATAAGGCGATCCGGCAGAGAACCAAAGTCATCGACATTGCAGCGACATTGGATTAGCAAGCTTAAGTGGCAGTGGGCTGGCTATATTAGCCGCAGAATCCAACAATCGAATGAGGTAAACGAGCTCTAGAGTAGAAATGTACTTAATTAGTATTTACTTTGAAAATTAAACAAAATTAGTATGGAAAACTCAACTTTTCAAAAAACCTCCATACAAATCGGCCTTTTATACTTTAACCCCTTATATTATGTAAGCCACAGATTGCGCGCTGAGATTTTGGCTCTCTTTGCCTCTTCTATAGGCTCTTCCATGAAGAGTGCTCCGTGGAGCTGTTTAATATAATACCATGGTTACCATTCTACAATCGCACGACTAGACGCCGCGGCAAACTTCACCAATACTACAATACTACCTGGAACCAATCCCTTCCGCTTCGTTTCCAGCCCTCTTTTTTCCCACGCTCGTGCAAACTCTGGAATGAGCTTCCAGCCGCGGTGATCCCTGATCGCTATGACATATCCTTTTTTAAACAAGGTTTGAAAAGAGTTCTTCTTTCACGGTAGGCAGCTGCTCCGGCATTGTTGATGTCTATAAGCGACGGGTACCGTTTACCATCAGATGGGCCGCAAGCTCGTCTGCCTATTATAAGCAATAAAAAAAAAAAAACCATTAACGGAATTGAAATGCACTATTGATCCGTCGTTTTGAGCGGTCTGAAAGTAACAGATCGCCAATGAAGAATCGTACCACATTGGGCACTTTTTATTGCTATCACATTTAACAAGGTTTAACCCTTAACCAGGTAACTAGACATCGTTTACTTCATTGGTTTTCAACCTTATCCCATCTGCACAAAGTTAAAAATCTGGTGGTACCATATGGTTAACTGCCAGGTTAAACGTTAACTAATTGATTGATACTGAACAAACACGAGTATTCATAATATGAATATTTGTTTATCAAATTCATAAAACCAACTCTTGAAGCGTAATGAACTTCTCCTCTGAATGCGCCATTTGACCAGTCTACGTCTTAAAGAATTTTGCAACTGGTCCAAAATATGATTATTTGACGCAAAAAGGCTTGAGAAGATAATATTATTGAATGTATCTAATGTTAAAGAAGATAGATGTATAAAAACACGCTCAAAAATAAACAAGTAATTCTAAACAAAAACAAAAATAATAACTTAATGACACACACGTTTTTACAGTTTTTCATAAGCATAATGTCCTTTACCTGAAGGTGGTCTGGTAGAGATCTGGATCTGGTAGAGTCGCTCCCAGCGATAAGACCACCTAAATTGCACATTGTATCTCTGTATACCTAGCTTTTAAGTTTTGTATGTTGTGCAATAAAAAGTATATATCTATCTATCTATCTATAAGCACGGAATACTTATGATTCTGAAAGAAGTTATAGCAGCCGTTAACTCGATGACCATTTTTGAAGGTACTATGCATTTTTAATATTGTTATGGCTTATGGGTACTTTCTTAGTTTTTTTGTGCCTGTCAACCTCATATTTGGATTTCACGGCCGCGCAACAGGCAGAGTGAGGTCATCCTGATTGGCCTTTCTATAAAAAAAAGAAGAAAAAAAAGCAATATACACTTCGACTTTGAACGTTTACAAATCTGACTGTTCAGAATATCATAATTCTTATAATTTTAATGATGTACATTTTTATTAACCAACTTGTTATCTAGAATTCTGAGATATTACTAAGTAAGATATTATAAAGTATAAATGAAAAGAGGATGTATTCAACGAAAGCATAAAAGCACTTTTATCCTATTTCATAAAACAATGGAAAGTTGAGTTTTCTGTCACTTTTCAGTATTTTACGAAACTGCATAAGTTGTAAAACATTTTTTTAATTTCTATGAATGAAACTGCGCTTTGTGCTATAAAAGTGTTCAAATACCTAATTGGATTTAGGTACTTCTGAGTACCTTACCTACCTCCTTGTTCGATCTTTTTCAGAATTACCTTGTCCAATGGTATTTGCTTTATCAACGTCCTATAAATTAATTCTGCTTTTTTAAATTAATTCATGAGTCCAAATCCGCCCATTTCTGGCCCTCTTTATTTCCCCATACATAACCCTTACTCTCCCACCCTTTTCTAAGGAAGTCCAAATAGCTGCTTTTATTCATATTTAAATTATTTTCAACCTATTTTTTACTGATAAATTACCCTGTTAATGTATGCAGGTACTTGTTGCTTTTAATATTTTGTTACAGTTTCCTCTTAATTATAATATCCGTTTTTCATTACCAACTCTCATTTTCCGAGCGATATGATCAAAACCTTTAGCTGTTTATGGAAAGAAACATACAAAACACACTACCGATCAAGTGTTATTAGATGCAAAATATTTTTAACGCATAAGATTTAAAAAACTAACGCTGAGGTCTGGGCTTTGTTGACGTCGGCATTTTTTTTTTGAGCTGTTTCTTTAAGGCGACGGGTAGCCCTAACTAGCGACACCAATCGATATCCGGTTTCGTTGCTAACAATTTAAATCGATTGGCGTCTTTAGTGTGCCCTACCCGTCACTCGTCGTCGTTGTGCTTTGTAATGATTACTTTGACGAATGATTTAAACTATTTGTATACATCCTCGTACATAACATGATTTATCTACGATGAGACAAATTGCCTTTTTTTATGATATAGGTGCCAGAACAGCCGACGGATCACCTGATGGTAAGCGATTAACGCCGCCCATGGACATCTGCAACACTAGTGGTGTCACAAGTGCGCTGTTTAAAATTTAACCCCCTTCCCCTGGATTGGGCCTCCGGTAAGGGTACCGGTATGCGCTGTTTCGCTGCGTGAGTGTCCTCACTCAAAGAAACACAGCGCATGCACTGCTTCACGCTGGTTTTCTGTGCTTTGTAGTCAATAAGATTTCTCTTCTATGTATAAAATACACAAGTACCTATATTTATCCACACATGCATACGATCCAGTATTTTTTGTAATTACTGGAAGCTTTATGGCTGTTTTTTGGCGACCTCATTAGCACAGTGCTCTTAAAATGTTTACGACTTTTTAACTCATGTACTAGGATTAGTATTAGCTTACTGCGCAAAAATTACAAGCTTAAGTGGATAGGGTTAAACCTCTTAACATAGCACCCAATCAGGAAAAATAAATGCTTGGTCAGGCGGTGTGTACTTTGGCTCAACGGTTTTTTTCACTTGTTTGTTAACGTAACAAAAATCCTTTAAATAACCATATTGTCACAAAACCGTGTGGCCGTGTGGTCCCCGGCAGAGTAGAATAGGCCACCCTCACTCTTACCGAGGTGTCGTAAAAGGCGACTAAGGTAAAGCTGCTGGCATGATCATCAGCACCCAGAGAAGGAAAACTCTGCATTTATATCAAAACCCTCGCCAACCCGTCTGCCAAGGGTGGTGAGTATGGCAATTACCCCTCATGTGATTGAGGGAGGCCCGTGCCCCAGCAGTGGGGACTTAAATGGGCTGATGATGATTGTCACAAAACCAAGTGTTGCAACTCATTTGTTCTACTGTAAAAAACTTGTGAGGTCCATGTAATATCCTGTCCGTTATTACGAGTAACATTCAGCCCCTACTTAAGGTGACGGGTAGGGCATACTAGTGATGCCACTCTATTTTAAATTTTAGCTATTATTATCCTGATCTATTTTAAACATTTTCGGGGTTACAACCTCTGATAACCATGCACAAATGCTGGGTGAAAAAATTGATTCATGCCAATTAACTTTTGGCGTGAATCAATTTTTCGCGTAGAAAAACGGACCCAACATTTGTGCATGGTTATTTAATAAATAGTATAAGTGTTTGCCTAGAGGTTGTATCCCCAAAATTGTTTAAAATTGATCCGGTTTAGTAGCTAAAAATTCAAATCGATTGTCGTCGCTAGTGTGCCCTACCCGTCGCCTTAAGGGGCCTTCTGTCTTAAGTTGTTACGTCATTATCTAACTTTATAATAACTTATAGTGATTATTATCAATATTAAACATCTTTATCGTTTTGAATATACAAATATTGACTCGGCCACCTCATGAAACACAATACTAATATTATAAATGTAAAAGTGTGTGTGTATGTCCGTCCGTTTGTTTATTTTTATGTTATAGGTGGCATACGAGCAGACAGATAACCTGGTGGTAAGCGAATGCCGCCACCCACGGACACCCGTGACACCAGTGCGCAAAGTGCGCTGCCAACCTTTGAACCCCCTTTTCCTCCAGATTGGGTACCGGAAGCCTAATCTGGAACTCCTGTGCACTTTCGCTGCGTGAACCCTCACTCACGCAGCGAAACAGCACAGTGCTGTGTCATGCCGGTTTTCTATGAGGTCGTGGTATCACTCCGGTCGAGCCAACCGTTTATGCCGAAGCGTAGCTCTCCCACGGTCCCCATGGTTATAGGGATATAAGACACAGTCCCTCCACCAGCCCATGGTCCTTCCTACTGTCTCGGCATACGGACCGAATCTTGGGAGACGCTCACCAGGTACTTGCTAATACTTGGTTATAGGGATATAGATAAAAGAATGGAGAGCGACATAGGCTACTTTTTGTCAGTTACAAACGCGAGCGTACACGCGGACAAAAGCTAGTCTCAAAAAAGCCAAGTACATACTACAAGTGACTACGTAGTCACAAAGACAAAATCTTATAAAACGGACACAAAAGTTAAGTCCGCTCCATTTATGGGTCTTCTTAATCGAATTGAAATGGGTATACGTTAAGAACCTTCCTATAGCATTGTTAATAAGCGGTTCAAAGGAATATTTTAATGCAAATTGCGAACATTAGTGAGGACGCCAGTAGGGAATGTTTAATGCATATTGATTTTGATTGCGTAAATTTGTCTGGCATATATTACCCGTCTATCTTAGTCTTGGGGAGCTGTTATCAATTAATTACTTGAATGTGATAAATAATTATGCTCCTACGTAACACAAAAGCTGTGTATTTATGTAAGTACTAGATTTAAGATCCTGTAAAAATAAGTTTACGAAATGCAGGAGTATTTCCCGACGGCTACGTCTTAGGGACCTTCAAAAGAAGAGCGTACTCTTTTTTACAAAGGCCGGCTACACATTGCGATCTCTCTGATTTCGCGGTTGTTCATAGGCGGCGTTGATTACTTTCCATCAGGTGACGCGGTTGCTCGTTTGTCCGCCTCTAGCATAATAATAAAAGAAAAATTGTAAGATAGGTACACTATTTGTGTTCCTAAATAAATAAATAAACACAAAATATATTCAAACTTAAAATATTTATTTCTGAGTACAATTCGTAATATCAAAAATAAATAAATATTTCACAACAGCACTAATATTGATTTGACTGAAGAGATAGGTAGCTCAAGCACTTGTGTTATGGATATCAGAATCTGCAGTGGGAGTACAAATATATACATACCTTTACTTGAAAGTTGGCAGCGCACTTAATAATTCCTTTGGTGTTATGAGCGCCACTGGGCGTCGGCAATCGCTAAGGATCAGGCCACATATCAAATGAAAAAGATCTTAGTACTTCAATATCACGATTCACCCATAAGAAATGAGTAACGCATACCCGTCCGCCGGGGGGCAGACGTGTTATGTCGGACTCCCCCTTGCGGCGGCGGGAGTCTACCGACTAAGACTACCCCTCTCAGTCCATAGTAGGGGGGGGGCATGTTGACGGGCACAAAGCCTGGTGCACGATCCCCCCGACTGAGCTCGCATACACTGCGGGCAGGACTCTGCCCTCTCCCTCCCGGTAGGGCTAGGGGGAGCTAAGGGTGAGCAGCAGTCCCTAAGTCCCTAACAGGCAGTGGAGATGGCCGGTGCTATGCAATTCCACCTCCACAGAGAGGAAAAATACGCAAATATTGTCGGCGTCTCCTCCCCTCTCCTCGCGCGCGCGCTCATCCACTTCCTTCTCTGGTCACAATTCACCTTTTTTAAGTACATAGAACATAATAATTTCAGAGATTCCTTCCTCTTATTGTTGGTATCATGTAACTCGAGTACCAAGTGTCCTGTACTTTATTTTTATTTCATTGCCCCTCGGGAATCAATGTTACAGTGGCGGCTAAAACTGAGTGAAAGTGAGCATCAAATAAATGGAAAAGTGTCAATAAAGAATTCCCTTTCACTTGGAGTTTTTTCAGTATCCCCTTTTGCTCAGTCAAATGTAAATTTGGTAAAAGCATGATCCGTTGCGCTTGTGGCGAATTCAAGTACAGTCCCACTCGCGAAGACAACGATACGAGATCGTTAACGCAAACGAATAAGGTAGATAATGTGCACGTTTTGAGGTGGACTGTTAAACACGCAATGGAAATGTTCCTGAGTAACCCTTTTTGGTTTTGCTTCTTTGAATTTAAGTCTAGACATTGCAGAATATGTTAATGGGGTTAGTATGTTGTTTTAGGAAAAAGGAATGCTTGATTTTGGTTTATAAAAGATGTGTTCTACGAGAAATAAATGTTAAGGTAAAACCGTCCTTAATAGCAATGTTTATATCTTTATCCTACGCAGTAGGTACCTATACAAAGTGTTTGTATCATGTTTCTGTTCAAGTAGCTAGAATTTAAATTATCTACAAAAAATAGGCATATTATTTAATGGCGCCCTAGCGCAGCGAAATAGTAGTTATGTGTTACAAAATCCAGCAAACAAGAAGACAAAAAAGACAATTTCAAAAAAGATTTGGAGCCCAATTCTCGTGCTCGTGACATTTATTTTCATACGACATATCACTAAAACATAGTTTTTTTGTATGGTTTTCGGGTGATATCCGCCATGTTTTCAAAATATCACAAGCCCGAGAATTGGGGCATTGATATCCGAAAATTTTTCATTAAAACTGAGAATTAAGTAGCGACATTAATGAAATTTCGGAATTAGATGTTTTAAGTGAAAAATCCCTTAAACCACCACACATAATTCTATGACACTATACATGACATTCATAAATGTTCTCTATGGACTTCAATTGAATAAAGATATTTTTGATTTGATTATGTCGCAGACGTAATAAAATCAAATTTGTCCATTTTAATTATTAACTTTATAATTTTTAGAGCCTTAAACTAAGACTATTTAAGTGATCCTGCAGACAAACTGTATAAACAGTTTTACAGGACAAGTGTAATTTGTGAACTAAAATAAGTTTATATAAATAGGTACATAAAGAAAAATTACTTAGATTATATTTTATACTCTATCAAAACTATCAAAACCAACCAGCCAATACCAACTAACCAGCTTGCCAACTGCCTAGCAACCCTTCTCATATTTTATTATGATCGCATACGATTCCGTAAAATCTGATTGTCTAATATTAAATTATTCCCCTTTTTCAGCATACCGGGGACCAGATGGGTTCCAAATTAGGGTCCGGAGGAATAAAACTGTCCACTGATTAGTCCTTTGCTGATCCACATCTGACCGTAATGAACTTAGTAATAAAACCGATTTAATTGGAAGGTTTTATTAATGCTTTTAACCTCTTTTAATGATAAAATCGGAGAGCAATGAGATCTGTCCCTGTGTGCTATCTGAGTTTCATTGTATCGGATGAGTAATTACTTACCTTTCAAGTTGATGAAAATTCCTGGTAAATAGTTCAATATTTTTTACTGCCAACGTGATTTACTTACCAGTATTAGGTCCTCCGCGTTTTAGATTAAACCTTTGGACATCTAAAGTCATGATATAAATTAATATTTTATACACAAAAAAATTACATAAAAATACATTACGGAAGACGACAGGAATCCACCCTTACACTGTGCAAGTTCCACCAGCTCGTACTAAGCGTTTCGCTGGCTATTCCTAGTCAGCCCCCTATAGCAAGATAAAGCGTTTCGCTTCCTCTTTCTTGGTACGAACTGCTAAGGAATGAAACAACTTGCCGGCTTCTGTATTCCCAGAGAGCTACAATTTGGGTGTCTTTAAGTCGAGAGTGAATAGGCTTCTTCTGGGTAAGCACGCTACATCTTAGACCTTATTGTCACTTTCCATCAGGTGAAATGAAGTCAAGTGCAAACCCATTTAATATATAAAAAAAAAATCATCGAGCGTTCTGCCCCTCCACGCATTTGCTGCTACAAGTCTTACATATATTTTTAAGTATCTATTGCTTAAATTAAGTTTGAGTCGCATAAAGCGCGATGCGTTACGGTCTTTATTAGTGCCGACTCAGAGTTAATTAAGTAACTGTTATGTATTTAAATAAGTTAAAGAATTTTGTTGTGTAGGTTTTTTTTTGCTTTTCAGTTTTTTTTCGGTGGTTAACTTTTTTTGTAAAAGCTTTTATAGTTTTCAAATTGTTTGTCAAATTGATGAAAGATACATATTTGATTATTTGTCAAAGGTCAAAAACGTTTGGTGTTCGGTAAAAATTATGGTTTACCATAATTTTTCATTACGACCCTGTCCCGTGTAGGTGCTAATCGATGACCAACATAAAAATATATGAGGGGCTGAATATGTTAAGCTTTAAATTAAAATTCCGCATGGTGGTTATGCCAGAAGAGATAACGCCCATTAGTTCCTGCTCGTTATAATTACCTTTAAAATCTAGCCTCCTAATGTTGGTCCTAACATAAAATTAGAATTATAAATTCAAAACGCTCTTTTGGTCCTAATTGCAAGTATGAGCTGTTATTAAGTAAGCTCACATTTACGCCGTAGATCTGTGTCGAAGTGTGTGTATGTCGAAATTACCTCGACTAGAACAGTCTAAGGCGTTGATACAGGCGTTCGATCAGAGACGAGCTGTAGAGATAACAAAACTGAGTAGAGGACATGTTAGGGCACTCACTCGGACCCTCACAGGGCACTGCAAATTAAACAAGCACCTGCACCACATGGGCCTTACAGATACCAAAATCTGCAGGTTTATCGCGAGGACGAGGAAACGATTATCCACGTCCTCGGCGAGTGCATGGCGCTGCACCGCTGCAGAAGCCGGCACCTGGGAGCACACATGATCTCAGCTGACGAGATCAAGAGCTCCCCCATCAGCTCCATTCTCGGGTTTATCCTGGAACTGGAGCTGCATGAGGTGCTGTAATAGGTTACGGGGCTGCCACAATAGATCATCTACTGGTCGCAGTGGCTATGAGACGCAGGGCTCACCCCATTTCTATCAAATAATAAAAAAAAATGTCGAAATTACAAATTACAAAAGTAAGCTGGTAAATAAATATTGTATATAATGATGGTATTTCAATCGTATTAACTGTACTTGTGGCAGTAGACACACTGTGTCGAGACAAATAATTATAATAATATGTAAGAAAAAAGTTACCGAAGTCGGCGCACAATACTATCTTGTAATTTAATACAACATTCAATTATTCAACAGGGATAAGGACGCCGACTTCGGTAAAACCTTTTCTCGAATGTACTGTTATAAAATGTTATCTGAGGTGTAAAAAGGGTTAAAAAATATTATTTTACACTTTTTAGTTAGTGGTTTTTGAAGGCGGTTTTTTTTTGCAGAGTTTTTTTTAGTGTATCATTTTTTGACTTCAGTTTTTTTGAAGTCGCTTAATAAAAATATAGTGTAGGTGAATAGTTTAATATTTCCACAGGATTCTTGTCATTGAAATACTCTTAGAATGTATAATTGGCTTCTGCAAATGTGTTTTATACAATACTAGTGGCCCGCCCTCACTTCGTTTCGGGAAATTAGTTCTACTTCATATCAAAAGATGGCGCTAGGTGCCGATTACATCGCGCAAGCATGTCATGTTATTGGATTACGTTTATGCGTTGCACCTGTCTGTAGGATTTACCTTTTTCTAAATAGTTCAGATACTAGGTATAGGTGTATCAGTACATTATATTATACCCATGCACGGTTAAGGAAAAAATTCGCCTAAAAATATATTGTGAGAAAAATCGTCAACTCATTGTTCGTAATCAGCTTATGGACACAAAAGGTGATGTACGCAATATTGAACGTCGATTATACGGCATCAGATAAGAGCGATCAGCTGAGAGTGACGGATGATGACTCCTTAATATTTAGTTGCTGAGCTTATCCTAAGTGGTATCCTAGTGGCTGATCATTGGTGCCGGGAAAAAATTAAATTATGTGTCTTATATACAACCCTAGCTAGCTAGATGGTGTTCCCACACAGCGGTTACATAACGTTATTAAACATTCGTGGGATAACTTGTGTGTGAAACATAGATTACTATTAAGAGAGCTTTAACAGTCCAGAGGCGCAGCCTTTAGATTTTTATGGATTGTAATGAATTTGAGACATTAAATGAAAAATTGTACAAGACACTTTACATCTCGGCAGTCGGAGTCATATTTCATTCATAATTAACGAATGAAATACGCTACCGTCTGCCGCGAGTCTTTACATTGACGATGATGGTTGCCCGTTTAGAATATTTTCAACAATGGTGGATATCTACATTAATGTTATTCAAAACATGCAGGTTTCATCATTAAAACTACGAGTACATAGAAATGCGCCTATCACATTCGTGAAATCACTATAGAATAATGGAATAGAAAATTAGAACGTGTAACAATCATGAGGCGGTGTGTGACCCTAATTCCCTGCAGGCTTGTTACGCTTATACAACTAAAGTGGTTCAGTTGATGATCAGAAAACATTGTCCTCATATTAACTACAAAAGCTATTTACGCTTTATCGATTTAGGTGTTGATACAGGCACGTATAAGGAGGTATAAATACAACCTCATTCAATTATGAATCTTATTATTCCGCTTTAAAAGTTAAGACGTTTACATTTCATTGCAGATGTCTGTATCGCATTATGTTTATTTACTTTTTTTAGTAAATTTTATAAATAATTATTTGAGTTTGAGTTGAGTTTGTATTAGTAACATGTGAAAACAACTATGGTCAGTAAATCGGGTGATACCTCCATGAGAGGCGATGATCATCACTTACTAAACGCTTCCTCATTAAAATGAATATATATTCTAAAAAAAAAGACTACGATCCGTATACATACATATTGTACTCATCGCACAATGCTTTAGTCTAGTTATTTTTACTATTACTCCCTTAAAATATCAAACAAGTAGATGTCTCTTTAAGGCGACGGGAAGCCCTAACTAGCGACACCATTCGTTTTTAATTGTTAACTACTAAACCGGATCTATTTTAAACAATTTCGGGATTACAACCTCTCGGCAAACACTTATACGATTTATTAAATAACCATGCACAAATGTTGGGTCCGTTTTTGTTCGCGAAAAATTGATTACCGCCAAAAGCGGCCACTTTTAGCGTGAATCAGTTTTTCGCGTACAAATGTTGGGTCCGCATTTGTGCATGTTTATTACATAAATAGTATAAGTGTTTGCCGAGAGGTTCTTACCCCAAAATTGTTTTAAGTAGATCCGGTTTAGTAGCTAAAAATTAAAATCGATTGGCGTTGCCTAATGTGCCCTACCCGTCACCTTATTCTTCGTGAGCGATTAAAAAATTGATAATTTTTTGAAATGTGATGAAGGAGTATTCGAAATGGTTATAGGTATTAGGGCCATTATTATTTTATTTTAATATGTTTACTATTATTCAGACTTGTTTACTCATTCATTACTGCTATTTAAAAAACTCACATATTTTATAGAAGATAAAATGAACAGGAAACCCCTTCTTAAAAAAACATATTTCAACTCGAAATTCGCTTACCTACTGGGTACTGAATTTCCATTATATATACGAGTTAAAACAAAAGACGGTGAAATGGGAAGTGCCAATCGTCGTCCGAATTGAATTTTTAATGAGCTTAGTTTTAGCCGGCTTCAAGTTGGCGAGATAAAATTTACGGGCCGATCAATGCCTTGATTGCCCAATATTTAACTGTCACTATAGCGCTGGCAGAGATGAAGTTGTGTTAATTGGAATTTAACAGCCAAAAATCTACAACATTTACCACGAACTGTCTAGATATCGAATGGATTAGCTACGTTTATTTATTTATTTAGAAGTAAGAACCGCGCCCAATAATTTTCGAGGAAAAGTCAGTGGTAACTATAAGTTTGAAAGCAAATCTGATGACCATTATAAGTTTGAAGAAAATAAGAACCTGTATATTATTTGAGGAAGGATGACATCAAATATTTAAGCTTTTTGTTTACTTCCACAGCAAAAAAAAACTCCTGCACCGTTTACTATCATCTGATATTTAAGGTAGGGTAGGGCACACTAGCGACGCCAATCGATTTTAATTTTTAGCTACTAAACCGGATCTATTTTAAACAATTTCGGGGTTACAGCTTCTAGGCAACACTTACACTATTTATTAAATAACCATGCACATATATTGGGTCCAACGCGTACACGAAAAATTGATTCATGCCAAAACCGGCCACTTTTGGCGTAAAAACGGACCCAACATGTGGCTTGTACTTTTAAAATCTATGTGAATTGAATTTGTATTAAGAATACCCTTACCCTTACCTACCCGAGTCTCGTTTTTAATATGAAACAATTCTAATTAAATGTTAAACTCATAGTACCTATGTACCTATGGTATATACGTACCTAATTACCGATAGCAGGGCGCCGGTGATGGCGATGTCTGTCACTAAGTATATTTACCACACAGTGATGTCACAAGGTGGCCTGAAAGATCGGCACTGCCTAGTTATTTCTTTGTTACCTAATGGACGTAATTACTTTACTACCTAATGGACTTGTAAAACGCGTGGGAATAGCCTTTTAACTATTTGTTTGAGTAAAATGAGTTACCTCTTTAAACTTTTATCCCTCTTTAATCTTTGTTATATTATTTATTTATTCTTTATTGCACAAAGTAAAAAAAAGTACAATTGGCGGACTTAATGCCTTACAGCATTCTCTACCAGTCAACCATTGGGCGAAGCAGAAAATTTGTGGCGGCAAAATATGATATTATATAATAAATATTAATAACTACTAATACATATTTAAAATATGGAATATATATATATATATATATATATATATATATATATATATATATAATATATATATGGAAGGTATTATAAGTAATAATCTGAAGACTTTAAACATACATACTTACACATTATCAAATACATAAATATAATTATTAGCATCACGGAAAGCAGATTCTTTTTTTTTATTATTATCAATCAATTTATCAACATTATAAGCCGACTTTAAAAAATAAAAAAGGAAAAGTTCTCAATTCTAAAAAATTCTCAGTTATAGTTGTGGAAGAAAGTAAATTGCTTTTAGTTTTTTTATTATGACAAAGGGAAGAACCTGATGGTAAGTGATCACCGCCGCCCACTCTCAAAAACATTACCTACCACTAGTTAAAAAAATACTTGACAAACTTTAATATCAACGAAGTACCAGCTTAATAACAAAAACTTACATATTAATTTTTTTATTTATGATTTGCAACTTACAAATTCATTTAATTTTATTTGAATCACTATTAATAAATAAATTACACCCATTAATGACATTTCCAATTACTTTACATATTTTTAAATTGTTTGTATCACACTGCGGTTTTCTTTTTTACACCTTTTGTCACACCATCACAATGCAAAAATTAACAATTAATTTTTATCGAAATTTGTAGTACCTCGCCTGGCGTGGACAAACTCTGAGGCCGCCGTCTGAAAATCAGTGTCATGGCTTTGCTGTGGCATAGGCTGAGACGGGGACCATTCTTCAGAATCAGAAATCAGAAATCATTTATTGCGTTAAATGTAACAGTAAGTTACATAATTATCGTTTAGATTCTCACATTTAACCGAATAATATCGGCATGCAATAACAGAGAGTTAGCGTTGTCTTGAGTTATAATAAAATAATACATAGTCAAAATAAAATCAAAACAAAGAAATAGTCACTCAAAAAATAATTAATATAATGTCAACTAAAAAAATAATTAAATCTTACATTCCATAAATTCTTTAATACTGTAGAAACATCTATCACACAACCATTTATATAAACTTTTTTGAATTTTTTTATGGGTAAATTGCTGCAACATTGTTCACTAATTATTATTCTTATATTTTGTATTTCATTAAGTGCTTCTACCTATCAGATTCTATGACTAATTATTAGTGTTTACAACTTGATTATGTAACTGTATAATTTGCGCAGCAGAATAAACGTATTATCTATCTATCTAAAAACCAGGACTAACGTTTTTTTGCACAACCAGTATCTGTCTACAATATTTCTGTTCGCATTCTGTTCTTTACTTCATCCTGGCTGAATTTTGACATGACGTTTCCGTATCGTTCCGGTGAGGAAGCTGGTCCGTTACGAACCGTCATTCCAAATAATCCAAAAAAGTGGCATGAAGCATGAGACCGTGTATATTTTATGTTTAAAATCACCGTTAAGTATTCCTACCACATTACTGCGTTGTCTGTGTTACATACGAGCTTGTTTGTACATTCGTGAACATTTCTGAATTGAAATGAACTATTTGTTAATGTGACGGGTAGGGCACACTATCGACGCCAGTCGATTTTAATTGTTAGCTACTAAAGCGGATCTATTTTGAACAATTTCGGGGTTACAACCCTTTCGGCAAACACGAATACTATTTATTAAATAACCATGCACAAATGTTGGGTCCGTTTTTGTACGTGGTTGACAAAAGTGGCCGCTTTTGGCGTGAATAAATTTTTCACGTACGCGTTGGACCCAACATTTGATCATGGTTTATCTAAAAATAATATTCGTGTCTGCCGAAAGGTTGTAACCCCGTAATTGTTTAAAATAGATCCGCTTAAGTAGCTAAAAATTAAAATCGTTTGGCGTCGCTAGTGTGCCCTACTTGTCACCTTAACAAAAGAATATCAGAGGTGAGGTTTACAAGCCTTTTAAGTGTTTTGTTGTCTTCTTTGGTCATGCTCACTTCGTTTCGGAAAATATATTAGTTCCATACTGTATTAATAGATGGCGTTTGGTTGGGTGTCGGTTGCATCGCGCTAGTGTTTTGATTTACGGTTTACCTTTCGGTTTACCAGTAAGCCGTGTCGTTGTTTTTTTTTCGAAATGTTATACTAAACGGGGCTATAGTAAACACTAGCCAAGATTTTGCCAGCTTTGCTGACAGTACTGAAACAACTTAAAAGTACTTCTTTTGATACGAAAGTGCTTAGCCTCCAAATTGGTTATCATCTAGAAAGTAGAGCCTGTTGCCAAAATTAAGCCAGAGTTTTCATAATAACCTTGCTCGAATATTGTGTGGAAATTACTAAAAATGGTATCGTAGAATTTAGGTTTTGGTACGCACGAGATTTAATCTTTGTTATATTTGAAGATTACTAACAGACCTAAAAGCATTTAGCAAGGAAAGTATTTACTTCTGTGCGAAGTACCTACTATAGCTATATAGAATGACGTATCCTAAGTGTGTTTTATATTTGTAGGTACGTGTCATTGTGTTATTTTACAAATTTAATAATTTATTCAAACATCAATCGATCGATTTTTTTATTCTCTCATCGGTACCTACTTGTAGTAAGTTCGTAACATACTACAGGAAAACGGTTCAATTCCATCGGGAAAATATTTTAGACCACGCTGGCAACATTTAGTCCTAGTAATATCACAACAGGTCCTCCCAGAATACCAGCACTGCCGCGGCATTTCTGTCGGTGTCGTGGCAGCACCATTTTTTTTTATGTAATAGGTAGGCAGACGAACAGACGGATCACCTGATGGTAAGCAATTGCCGCCGCCCATGGACACCCGCGACACCAGTGGAGTCACAAGTGCGCTGCCAACCTTGAAACCCCCCCTATCCCCCGGATTGGGCCTCCGGTACCCTCACTCACGCAGCGAAACACAGCACAGTGCTGATTCACGCCGGTTTTCTGTGTGGCCGTGGTATCACTCCGGTCGAGCCGGCCCATTCATGCCGAAGCTTGGCTCTCCCACGGTAAAACCATGCTGAGGCCAGGACCTGATTGACCTCACACTTCACACACGCCTATTTATTTAGAATATTTTCATTATATAACTGTGTATTTACCTACCTATCGTCTGTTCTCGTACTCCCCTTTGTCTGTAGTTTTAATGTGTCAATGTTACTTAGCCTATGCTTTCTAATGAGTGTTCATTGTTAAATTATTTATTGTGATGCTCAATAAAATGTTTCTTTCTTTCTTTCTGTACTCAAATAAGAAACCTATTTATAACGACAAAACCGAAAAACACAACGACAAAACACTTGCGCGATAGAATTTACACCCAGCGTCATCTAACGGTATATTTCCAACTAATACTTACAATCCGCAATGAGCACCAAGCAAGAATAACTTCCGAATTGAAGCGGCTCTCTAGTAGAGAAATAAAGAAAAAATGCCAGCCGTTTTATATATTTTATGGAAACGTTGACTCTTTTATACTGACATGACATTATTTCATAAATAATATATTTTTGTCAAATCATGCATGCCTTCCTTTTATGTGTTACACGACGCTATAATTTCACTGTCATCCATTCACCGCTAGTCGAACAGTAAGACCACACCTCGTCACGTAGCCAAAGGGCGCCAGAGGCGCGGTCGCTAAAGGGAAACTTCCATCACCTTCCCTCGCTATTGAATTTCTAAGAGCATAAAAGACGAATTAGGATGACCGACTGTTACATGGCGGAAGGTTTTAGTGAAATGTCTATATTAAATGCGATGTCTTTTTTTGTCTCAAGTCAAAGAGTGTCATGACATTATCATATTACTGCTAATGTAAAGCTACATTTTTAAATTATGTTCAGTGCCTACTAATTTTATTTTATTAGGTAATCAATGACTTTGTAAGGTGTTTCGTAGTATTGCTAGATAAACGTTTTTAAGTGTGAAGGTATATGTGTCATGTAAATTTCAGAGTCATCAAATTGTTAACTAGGTTATTCATGAATCATTGTCAGGTTTATTTATTTTTAAATTTGGATTAAGTGTTAGTATAATTTAATGTTTTATTGTTAAAATTGATAAGCTCCTTTTGTCCTTTTCTTTCTTTCGTTTTTGCCTGAGATACAGGATATTCCTAGTTCAAGCAACAAACTTAAAATTAGTTCCCTTAGTATAAATAGATTATAAGTATTTACTATTAATATTACTGTTACTATTACTATTTACTGTAATACTTCTGACCTTTCATATCTTTTGAGCATAGCAAGCGGTAAAATAGACTGTCCAGAGCTTCTTGAACTTATAGGGCTGCGCACTAACTCGAAGTCTTTCAGAAACCCCAGCTTGCTCTTTTTACTGCACGCAAAGACTAATTATAGGCGGAACGCATTTTCCATTAGAACATGTCAACTATTTAATAATTTGGCACAAGTAAATGTCGACATTGACTTGTTCAACACTTCAGTTTCGAAATTGAAACGTGTACTGAATGATAACTTTTTCTCAAATGTTATTTAATTTCTTTTTTTCCTGATAATGTCAGATGACTTGATCAATTTCAATGTTTCTTCTTCTGGGAATGGCAAATACGTTGTTCATTTTGTTTGTAATTTAGTAACTTTTTGTTTTTTACTTTCTTAACATTAGGTACCCACTTGCATTTTCTGTTAAACAACCTAGTGATTATCAGTGGAAACTTGTAATTGGCTGTATCCCTAAATCTAGCTGTAAGTTTTCCAAAAACTTGTAAAATAAAATAAAATAAAATAAATTATATTAGTTCTCGTGGTTTTTCAATAAAAACTTACTTACTTACTTACATTTGTCACAATTCTGGTGGTAGTAGTTAAAGCTTCCGCGTGGGTTGATGCAATTCAAAGGTTTTCAAAATAGTATCTAGAGGTTTTTGGTGAACGAATTTGGCGTTTATTTGTGCAGTGGAGTATCGCGAAGTGATCCTGATAATAAGAATCGTTGAATTGTATTAATATTCATTTTAACGCTACTATGGTGTGTCGAGTGAGTTGTCACGGACATCTTGCTTAGACCTAATACTTGACATTGGCAAGATATCTTCGGGTAGAGCCGTAATATAAAAAAATACATTCGTCTGCATAAGTGATCTGTTTGCTCAAAGCGATGATAGCTCAGTGAATAGAAGGTCGACGGTTGAAATCCGAGTATGTACCTTTGGATTATTCAAATCTATGTGCATATTTCTGCCTTTATCTCTACCGTGAGAGAACACATTATTTTTTTACATTAAAGTGGACAAACTAGCAGACGACACACCTGATGGTGAATGATCACCGCCACCCATGGACATTTGCAACACCCAAGATATAACATTTGCGTTGCCGGCTTTTAAGGAGGAATAAGCCCTTTTCGTGAAAGGTTACCATGTCAAATCTGTTCGGAAATACCATCGATGATAGCTGCACACAGAGAAAATCTGCATGTTTCCAAAAGCTTCTCAAACTGTGCATATAATTAAAACAATAATGAAATTCCAAACGTGTAACCATGATCCAGCCGGTCTGGTTCCCCTGCCTAAGGGTTGCGCCTTCGCAACCTTAGGCAGAGGAACCAGTCAAATGGCAGTCGTTTCATTGTAATCAAATCCTAGATCATTGTCCAAGCGTTGGTAACCTGGGCTCCGAAGCAATGGTTTTAGACAATCATTAATGACACGCTGGGATGAGGATGAATTTTATCGATCAATGGCAAACATTCACACCCAAGCGCAGAAGGTTTTGGATTTACATCCCGAACATGTTTAGGAAACAAGCATTTCTAAATTATCTCTGATTGAGTTGAGCTCGGAGTTCAGTTCAAACCAACTTCAGCTTACCTAACTAGATTATTATCACGATATATATAATTTGGCGAATTTTTTAAAATATTGTTATACATATTTTACAACTGTCTAATGTAAGATAGCAAGGCGGAGGCACATTTACTTAATGTTATGGAAATACCGGTTGAACTGATTCAGTTACTGCACATAGGTACATAAGAACCGTTAAAAATTGGAATAGTTAAAAATTGGCCTAAATCTTACATAAGTAAAATAATATCAGTATGTTTGTTATCATTCTGTACCCTTTTATGACTCGTGTGCGTATTATTATTTAAAATTGAAATTTCCCACTACCCGCATACATTTATTCTTATAAGCAGAAATTAATCTAAACCCACACGTATTTGAAATTCATCTCTAACGTATGAGACAGACGGGGCTGACCGAGTGAACCTAGGTTCAGATTCAAAGCCATTCATTCATTCGTTTGCGAGAATGTGGCCTCACAAATTACGCGAATGCGGCAAACTTAGTCTGCCGGCTGAAACAGTTCAGGTTCACTAATCAAGTTATGGGTGGTATAGTCGTGCGGAGTATATTTATGAGTACAGACCGGCCGCTCTAAATATATTTGCATGAAGACAACCTGAAATTAGCTAGAAACTAAATTATTGTTTGGTCATTCCTAACTCTTAGAGAATTACTGGATTAATAAGTAGGTTAAGCTGAGATCAAACTCAGAGTTTGACAAAAAATCACAAGACTGTTTCAGTTCACCTCATATTTTAGGTTTTTATATCCTTTACATCTTCATTATGGGATTGTATCACCGTGATAATTATGGTATAGGCGTGAAGAGATTTGTGGAAATATTTAGCTATAAAAGAATAACAGCCGAATCTCTTGCCCAATCATCCCGTTACAAAAATCTTTCCGACCGGATATACCTAATATTGATAATTTTATGATTATTAATATACAGATACTTATCTACCCATCACCTTAGATCTCACATCTTCACTTAACATCAGGTGTTATTGAGGTCAAATGCCTTTATGTAGTGTCGTAAAAAAAAACAAATACCATTTTTTTATGTTCAACCATTTGTAACTTTGCACATCTAATAACTAAAAATTCAATTAAATTTAGCAAAGGTAAAATGTAAACTAATATTATGACGAAGAGTATCGTTGCTTATTGTTGCTAATCTGAATGTGGAAGACACTTATAATCAGGGATCTAGTTTTCAGTACTTAACGCAAAATAATTGCACCACAGTTGTTTAATGGACTGCTGTGGTTTCCCAATGCCCAATTAAATTAAACCGACTCATTTATCTTCACTTTAGGCTCCGGTTATGGTGAACATGTTATTTTAATTGCCGACAATTTATTTTCAGTATTTCTCATAATTAAAATAATCCAAGCGTCCATCTTGTCCCTTTGTTCTGGCATTTTACAAAAGTATAATAATATTATGGAATTATTTTATGAAACGGGATAAAAATCAAGAAATGGAACTCGTTACCGGCGCATGTATTTCCTTCTACCTACAATATGAATTCCTTCAAACCAAGCGTGAAGAAGCATCTCGCGGGCCAGTATGGCGGTCCCAACGGAGGTGATGCCTGACATCGCTTTCGTTGTAATTGCAACGTGGGTTCTTCTCTTGCTTACCATTGGGCTGAGGAAAGCCAATATACTGTGTCACTATAAAAAAATATAATTAGATATATATATATACTCAAAGAGGATAGAAATGTATTAAAAAAAAGATTGAAGAAACTTTTATGTTACGTGGTTGTATAAAACAACTTAAACTTAACATAAAGTAACCACTCCTCCTCATCTTAACGTGTAATTCCCGGTTGCGTCCTAAGCTGTCGCTCTGGAGCCCGGGGTACGCTTATACTATGATTCAGAATTTGGGGAGTGTGGTAATTACAATGAAGCGACGGCCATCTGACCTTCGCGACCCTTTACAAGGGAATAAGACCAACTGAATCGTGGTTACATATTTCAGAAAACTATCCGAAACGTGCAGGTTTCCTCACGATGATTTCCCTCACCGCCGAGCTAGTGGTAGAAATACGCACATAGATTTGAAAAATCCAGAGGTGCATGCTCGGATTCGAACCACGACGTATGGAAGGCGAGTTTTGAATCACTGAGCTACCATTGCTCTTCTCAGGGGCTAGAGTAACAACTATTTAAAGGAATCTACCCGTCGTACATTCTCTCTCTCTCTCTCTCATTTAAGAGCAACGCTCTTGTCGGTGGAGTAGTCTCCATTCCTCTCTCGACTCTTCCAGCAGCTTCAATTCCTTGTAAACCCACTACATTCGCCTTTTCCTTAAGTTGTTAAAGATAATATGATGGGACACCTGGTGCGGCATGACATGTTCATCCAAATATTAATGGTAGGAAAAGTGGAAGGAAAGAGAGGAAGAGGAAGACCAAGAAGAAATTACGTCCATCGTACATTATATAGATGAATTTACCAATTTATGTATCATTTTATTCGAACGATCTACTTTTAAAACGTTTCATTCTTTGCCGCCATTTTGAAAAGAACATCAAAATGGTGGATCACACAATGAGCCAAATGTAATTTTGACTAAAATTGTTCCACAAATTGGTCATTGGGCTCAAAATTACTGGAATGGACTCTTTTGTGCTTTCAATTGTGCGATTGTTACATAGCTCGACAATGGAACTGCTCGACTCATCCACGGGGATAGTGTAAATAATGATCACAGATAAAACGGCCGGTGCCATTAATTTTCTTTCCAATAATCATTTCTAGAGGGCTGAATTCATGACCTATCATACCTTTTTATGAACAAGAAGGTAACCAAAATCCCGATTAGAACCAGGAACCCTTCGCGTTGCGACACCTAAGCCACTCTGTACCACACCAAATTGGCAACGTAACTCCATAGTAACACATAATTCATAGAGTTGCCAATACTCCTAAAGGAAAGCCTTTTTGTTCTGAATGGATTTCTTATATGTTAAAGAGATGACTATCCGATGAAGCAACTAAAATTGATTTAAATTAAATTATATAATTACGTGCCAGCGCCGGCGATAAATACAATGTTGTGTAGTAAAAATAGGTATATTTCCATTTGTTTCATATAAAAATACTTATGACCACATCGGGCTTTAAATTTTTTAAGAGTCTGTTAAAGCGGTGACGTCGGTCCATTGCACTCCGGGCCAGGCGGCGGCATTCCCAAGCGGCAAAAAAGGGAAGTCTGCTGTAGATGCACTTATGATGATATTTCAAGAATAAATTTCAGGTATCGGAGAAAAGTATTTATATTTTTCAAGACTTATTCATATTTAGTATACGTTGTATTGGTGGCTATTTTTAATAATACAACTCATGTGCGTCACTGACATAGCTACTATCTACACAAGATTGATCTTAAACATATTCAATGATCGAATTTCCACACTCGTGGACTCAATGAGTGCTCTTAAAACGGTCCTCTATTAATAATTCCACTTCATATTCCTTGACATGTGGCGTTATTATACACTATTAAATAATACACCGTCCAAGCACGTTTGCTGATAGAGTTAACATAGATCTTGAGGGTCGCACGCGACGCGAAGCCTTAGTAGTTAAGCCCGTTACATACGTGGGTCGAGGACAAGAATACAAATAGATCTGATTTTACGGCTAATTTGGTACGATTATCCTATTTAGCACTGGCTGCCCCAGTCAGTAAAGCTGTTGCTGCCCTTGGAATGCCGGGTTAGATTCGCGAGTCGGGCCAAAATGTGTATCCTGAGTGTTTCGGTTAAAAAAAACGGCCTTCAAAAACCATGAACTAAAAAGTGTAAAATAATATTTCGAAGACTTCATTCACTTCACATAGCATTTTATAACAGTACACTCGAGAAAAGGTGTTACTGAAGTCGGCGCCTAATCCCTGTCGTTTAATTGAATGTTGAATTATAAGAAAGTACCTATAAAATTTGAGAGTTGCCCTCGATTTCTCAGAGATCCCATCATCAAATCCTGCAAATCGGTCCATAATTGGCGGAGTATTCGGTGAACATACATACATAAAAAAACAGTCGAACATAGAACCTCCTCCTTTCTCGAAGTCAGCAAAAAGGCCTGTTTTACGGTTCAGTGGTGCCACCAACAGATTTTTACTGATTGTTATGAAATCAAGACAAAAAATGAAAAATTGGTCAATACATTTAAAGTGAAAAAGGATGTTTGATTTTCCAAGCTGATTTGGCATACTCCATTGATGTCACAATCATCTCTAGCAAGATTTAGTTTTTTTGTAGCCACTTTTTTTAATATCTGTTGGTGATGCCACTGAACCGTAAATGGGCTCTTAAGAAATTCTTAGCGTCAATGTCATCATCATCATCATATCAGCCCACATCCACCCACTGCTGAATATAGGCCTCTTCTTTATGACGCCACTCCCTTCTGTCCCTTGCCAGCCTTATCCATTGTTTCCCCACTACCGTTACAATATCGTCAGACCATCGGGCAGGTGGTCTACCCATAGGAAGTGGCCCTATTCTTGGCTGCCATTCTGTAAGTTTTATAGTCCACTTATCATCTTTATGCCTTGCCAGGTGTCCTGCCCATCTCCACTTTAGCCCACACACTCGCGTCCCAACGTCTACTACCCTACTTCTCTTTCGGATTTCATCATTGGGTACGCGATCTCGCCACCTTTAACTTGTGCATAGTCTCTTTAGTCAACGTCCATGTCTCGACCCCGTATGTAAGCGTTGGGAGGACACAATGGTTAAATACCTTTGTCTTAAGGCACTGCGGATTTTTGATTTAAAAATGTGTCAATGTGTTTAATTTAATATTTTTCTAAATGTTGAAAATCTTAGATTATTATTAGCTCAAATACCTACATGTCTACAATTTCCCTGAACATGTAACCATGACCTTTTGTCTAAAGATTGCGATCGTTCGACTTACAAAATCCTACATCATGGTCCATTTTTTGTTGTCACTGTTGAATTGCGATCCTTACGACTTCGCACTGCACTTTGCATTGCACTTGCAATGCAGGGACATCTTTGGCCATACCCGGCTGACGGAATTCAGCACGAGTTATGTTGGGCTCTCCTCTGTTTAGATAACCCAGAGGTACACCATCTAAAACCACAGCGACGCACCCTCATTGCCATATTAAGGCAGGTCGTGGGAGTCCTGCGTAGCTTTGGCTCCATAATCTCCTCGTAACCCATATTATGGAAGCGCTACAAGTTATAAACTAATGAATTAACAAACTCACACTGAAACTACATAGCTTGAGATTTTAGCATAGACATAAAATTATCGCCCAATTAAGTGAATAATATTATTCAAACCCAGAATCTCTGATTAATTCTGAGGGTTCCCTGAATTTGCATTCTGTTTGTTTTATATTTGACTTAGAAGTTACTTGCCTTTTATTAATATTAGTTTGACCAGAGATTTACGGTTGACCGGTTTTAGGTGAATTGATTCAGACCCATAAGAAGGTTACTTCGATCTTAAATATTTCTTGTCTTTATTCCAGTTGTAAGTTCCCTGGAAGACAAATAATACCTGTGGAACGATCGCGCATGAGATATTTCAGTTTTTTAATGTAAGAGTATATAAAAATATGTCTGAATAAAGTTTTTTATTCAATCCTTATCCACTTTAACACTCCAGCTCCTCTTGCGTGAAATTCGGTTTGCCATCAAAGGATTTTTTTTAATAAATTATACCTCAAAATTATGTTGCCTTTATTAATCCGACTGCTCGTCTGCCACCTATCCCATACAAAAAAATAGGAATACAAATAAAATGTTACATTTGAATCCGTAAAGTAGTTTCCGAGATTAGCGGGAACAAACAGACAATGTATGGAATTTTAGATCCAAATTTAAACAAAACTGATTGAATAACGCTTCGAATCGCATGGTATGAAAGCGTTATACCATAAATTAATTTATTCTTGGATAAAGACTTAATTCTCGAGTCGGGTCTAGTATGTATTCTTTAGAATAATTAATAAAAATCTAATATTATACTGAGAAGGAATTGAATAATTCGCTTTCATTGTCAGAACTAAATGAACTTGTCTAATTTATTAATGAATCAAATAAATTTAACTTGCAAAAACCCACTCTGAAAAAAAGAGTAGGTAGATCATCGCAATAAAAATGATTAATTTGCCCAAAAAAATTAGCACCCCGATAACGTTAAGATAACGTTTGCTTTTTTATTACTTCCTCTTTTTTGGTAAATTTATATTTTCCAATGTAAATTAGGTTAATTACAGGCTGGGTTAAATGATAAATGTTGGCCCTTTAGAATTTACGTCGTGCGAAAGGAGTTAGGGCCGTTAGTGTCAGACAGGATGGAAAAAACGTCGTGTTTCAATAGACTTGCTAATTGTGCAGAATTACTCAAGATTTTTGTAAAAGCGCTTTTTCTATGATCTGAACACTTGTTATTGAAAAACCATGCCCACAAGCAAATCAAAATTCGCATCTTACTCGTGTATTATTATATTATCTCATAATAAACGCTGACGGAAGATCATAAGAAAATACATTCTCTGGTAAGTATGGCGCTTTAAATGTGAATGAAGTTAAAATGCTAATTACTATTTTAAACATTTTGTAAGTTACTAATTTTCTTAGGGCTGATTCGACCAATCTTATTTCGATACTAACAGCCGCACTCAGAGACGTCATTTAAGCTAATGTTCATTAAATTTAGTGTCGGTAGTCTTTATACGTTTTCAAAATAACTTTAAAAAATAAAACTGACTTCAAATGCGTGAACACAAAAAAAACTAAAAAATAAGAAATAGTCCTTAAATTCACATGGGACCACCCTTGTGATTATTTACGCAACAAAAAAAGAATCGTTCAAATCGGTTCATGATCGGCGAAGATTTCGCAGAGAAAAGGGTACACCCCTAAAGTTCTACCCTTGGGGGTGAAATATTTTCTTCAAATTCGCATGAAACCCTTTTGATAATACCAATTCAACAAAAAAAAATTCGTTCAAATAACATCATCGGCGGAGATATTGCGTATAAAAAAGTTCATCCCCAATTATCCACCCTTGGAGGTAAAGTATTTTCTTCAAAATCGCTTGAAACCACTCTTTTGATAATACGTATTCAACAAAAAAATAATTGTTCAAATTGGTTTATAATCGGCGGAGATATTGCGTATAAAAAAGTTCATCCCCAATTTTCCACCCTTGGGGGTTGTTTTTTTATTATTAAATTGGGACCACCCTTGAGGTATTACCTATACGCCGAAAAAAGATCTGTTCAAATCGGTTCATAATTGGCGGAGTTATCGCGTAACAAACATTGAAAAAAAAACATACGGGTCGAATTGAGAACCTCCTCCTTTTTTTGAAGTCGGTTGATAAGTATCAATATTTTTTCTTAAGTAGCCAACTAAGTTAATCAACGACTGTGAGTGTGGCAGTATATCTATGGTATATCACTGTAATTACAAATCTACGTCATACTGATTTATCCACGGATGTATATTTTATTTATTTTTATTTTCAAAGAAAACATACAGCCTGATTCACAAAATAGTCAACGTAATAGGTTCTGCAATTTAAATGTTTTCGCATATAAAATACTGAATGCTTGTTCTTAAGTTAAACACCACTATAATTAGGTACTAGACTACACTTGAGATCAGATTTAGTTTACTTTGATAAAGATTGGTTAAATCGAGCCTTAAAACTTTTAAGTTTATTATTCTCAGTATGTGCCGAACATAGCCAGACATGTTCAAAAAAATTAAAAAGTACAGATTATATTTGGTAATGTAACATAAATTATTATTTTGTCTTCTTTCATACCAGAGCAAGTTTTTGTACAATACGCGCATTAGATTAAGCTAATAGCTAAAGGAAAACCCTATCATTATTCTCTTACTGAACCGTTAATTCCTTGCAAAAAAGCTACCTTTTTTATATATAGCTGTAGCAATCAAACACTATTTTCTAATCATAAAATTGCCTTGCTTTGCTTTGTTGGAATCGATCCTGGTCCAACTAACACTATTTTCTTATGATAACACAACTTATTGAGTTTTTGTTTGTTGGTCCCATTAATGATGTATATTGTACCATCGCCGTGTGGTCCCCGGCAGAGTAGAATAGGCCATTCTCACTCTTAATGAGGTGTCGTAAAACGCGACTAAGGTAAAGCTGCTGGCATGATCATCAGCACCCAGAGAAGGAAAACTCTGCATTTATATCAAAACCCTCGCCAACCCGTCTGGCAAGCGTGGTGAGTATGGCAATTACCCCTCATGTGATTGAGGGAGGCCCGTGCCCCAGCAGTGGGGACTTAAATGGGCTGATGATGATTGTACCATCCTAGTTTTTTATTTTGAAAGTTGTAAAATTACCATTATGTACGCCTGTGTCGATTGGGTTCCTCGCGACGGTTTTTGTAAATGTGTTTGGGTACACAGAATGTGGTAAGTATCAACTATCAGAATGTAATATTGTATACCTAGCGGGGAGTAAGTTTGACTTCTTTCCCTCTTTTTTCTTACTAAGCATAAAACTTTTAAATATTATTTACCTACGATCAAAGCAAAGCGAGATGTAGTTACTAGTATTTGCCGCCCGTAAATTCATGTTTCAATTGAGTTGATAAATATTCGATTGCTATGTTTTCAAAGTGCTGGGCCCGACAAGAATCAAATATTAATACGAACGATGTCGCAGAATAATTTGATGTTGTAACTAAACAGCAAGCAATTTTCATGGATTTTTTTTATTCCGTAATCTTCTTGATTCATACATAATATTTGAGAAATTTATTCAAATTGTAACTTAAACCTGCGATTTACCTGCCTATCTTTAGTTCATTACAATGAAAATTACTATGTTGGATAAAAGGGTAAAAAATATGGGATCTTGCAAATTATACGCCACCATTGGTAAATTGGTATTTTGGCTTCTTTATTACCTTCATAATGTTGTATAAACAATAAAAAAAACTTATGACGAAAATGTTTTTAAACACGCTCGAAAATTATAAACAGTACTTAACTGATTACTCCTTGGAGTTTCTTTTTGCTAACTCATCATTAATATCAAACCGTCTCCGTTTTACATCGGACTTGGCATTTTTTATTTCTGCCGCACCATCAAGAAATTTTTCAAATGTGGGAGAGCCACGCTTAGGCATGAATGGGCCGGCTCGACCGGAGTGATACCACTGCCTCACAGAAGACCGGCGTGAAGCAGCGCCTGCGCTGTGTGCCCTCACACGGCGAAGTGAGTAAGGTTACCGGAGGCCCAATAGGGTGGGAAGGGGAAAAGGTTGGCAGCGCAATTATGACTCCACTGGTGTTGCCGGTGTTCATGGGCGGCGGAATTGCTTACCATCAGGTGATCCGTCTGCTCGTCTGCCACCTCTCATATATATATAAAAAAAAAAAGAAATGGAACTCGTTGCCAGCTCATGTATTTCCCCCTTCGCGGACCAGTATGGCGGTGCGAACGGAGGCGATGCCTTGACATCGCTTCCGTTGTAATTGCAACTTGGGCTCTTCTCTTGCTTACCATCAGGCTGAGGAGAGCCAATATACTGTGCCTCTATAATAATAAAAAAAAAAAACTTCTAGCACCGGTTTTCATTCCGATGGTAATTTTCTTAATATTATTCAGTTTTTATAGCCTATATGTTCTGTAATATATATCTAGTATTTATATGCATCTATCTATTTATAAGTATCTATCTATCTATCTGTTATAATATATTATTTTATATACATTATCACTTTAGTTTGCAAATCATAATCTTTTTATTCTATTTAATATTTTTATAATCTAAATATTCTTTTAGTTTTCATCTAAATATTATGATAACCCCTAATTTTATATTTCCAATAAACCACGTTTCAATTGATTAAAATTCACCAACATTTAGTAGATTTAAAAATCTTTGATTCAGTCTTTAAAATTTGAAGCTTGGCAAAATGTTTGCAAAGTCACCTTCGATATCGCATAATCTCGGCAACCGTAATAGAAATCAAATCTATAAACCGCACTCATCTCTTGGTAATTAAATTACATGCCACCTTCTAATTTATTCAAAATTCAATTTGATATCATTAATACTCAGTGCCAGATCTGTTCGTTGGGAAAGTCCTTAACCATTGCAGCTTGAAATTATTTTTACAAAGTCTTCATAATTCTTAAATGCCATATTCCAACTTATTGGACTTCAATTCAATGTCATTATTATTTAGTAATACAGATGCATGATGCTTCTCGCCGCGCTCAAATTTACATTTACGCTTGAATACAGTAAAATACCTTTAACAGTAGGAATTATTATAACCGCGGGTAGATTAACATCCAAATATACGTTATAAGTTTTACTTAACTCTACAATATACGTTTATTTACTCTTTCAAATTTACTTTCGGTGACTACTTACACCAATCAACTTCTACTTCGGGTACACTACTTCTACTCACCACTGCACAGTCTGTCACGCATAACAACATGCTGTACAATGTCACTCGAGACGAACAGCAGTCCTTATTTCTTTTAGTACAAAATTATTTTTGCAAAATCACTTACGTTATCTCATAATCTCAGCTACGCAACCGCACGCATGTTGAAATTCCTACACGCCACGTAGTAACTTATTGAAAATTCAATTTAATGTCATTAATCTTTAGTGCCGGGTCTATTCATTGCGTAGTCTACAGGCCGGGATGAAATATTGACGCGCGCGATGTCGTCGAATATTTCATTAAAGCTCGTTACAGCCTGAAGTACTCCTTCTCGTTATAGCTATTACAACTGCTAATGCCTAGCGTTAAATAATGAGCTTGACAGATATAGTGGATTAAGTTGAGTCCTAATAAATGGTACTGAAATAAACTTTTTCATTTCGCAAATGCGCGGTAATCGTAATCGCGGTGATTTTGTGAAACTCATTTCAAGGAATAAACTTGAGCGGTCAATATTTTTTGTTAGTAAGATTTATTATGGAATGCATTGATAGGGCACCATTGTTTATATAAATAAACTGACGGATATTAACTCCCCAACTGTCCTTATCATAGCGTGTAGTTGCCGGTTTCGTCCAATGGTATAGCTTTGGAGCCCTGAGTACGCTTGAAACCTAATTTTGGGATTTGGGGAGTCTGGTAATTACAATGAAGTGACGGCCCGACCTTCGTAAGCATTTAAATAAATAAATATTTCACAACATCACATACATTAATCTGACTCCCAGATAGGTAACGCTCAAGCACCTGTGTTACGGATATCAGAATCAACAGTGGGATTACAAATAGATACACATAACAGTTTTCTTTTGTAAATACATACTTATTATACATAGAAAACACCCATACCAATACAAACTATTATGTAATAGGGAAATTAGACCAACTGGATAATGTTTACATGTTTCTGGCCTACTGTATTAATCTGCAAGTCTACTACTGTCCTAGAACTGAAATAATTGACCAGTGATAGTCTGGCTATACTCGTATAAATACACATCTCGTACACAGGTGCTTGAGCTACCTATCTCGGAGTTAGATCAATGTATGTGATGTTGTGAAATATTTATTTAAATTGCGAAGGTCTTGCGAAGGTCGGGCCGTCACTTCATTGTAATTACCAGACTCCCCAAATCCCAGAATTAGGTTACTACATGTAGGGTACTACTATGTCTACATGTTAGGTTATTACATGTATGGTAAACATACATATAATATGCTGATACAGCTTTAAACACATAAACCCGCCTGTTCTCACAATCACCAAATCTATATTAAGACTGCAGTAAAGGCGACGACTTCACATTTCAATTTTAAGCCACACGACATCCACCAAAAAACAACAATAAAATGTCCCTTAACACGATCCTTCAAAGAGAACCGTAAATTTTAAGGCGGCACTAAAAACGCAAGTAAAACGCTTACCTACGATCGCCTCAAGTTTCTATCAAAACAAATTGCGAGGAAACCAATAAAACTAATAAAAACCGATAAAAGGGTACTAACGAATATATTGAAAAAGTTACTTCAGAACTTTCGATACTCATTCCTGTCACGTCTACTGCCAAGATTCACTTGGGTGTATATTTTTCCAATTTATTCTCAGATACTTAATGTTATCCTTTTTGTAAATCAGTTAGCAATGTCTAGTTTGAAACTTTAGAATGTTTAGAGATCACAGATAATTGCAAATAAAATAAAAAGGTAGACTGTAGTTGGATTTCGTTTTGTTCCGCTACAACTGGTTCATTGTTTCCGGTCAGCCAGTCGTTTTCCAAGTAAACGATTTGGCAGCGAAACAGTATTATTTCTTTATTGTCAGATATACCTAACATAAGACGCTATAAAATTTATAGAAATAAGATAGAAAATAGCTTTTTTTATTATATATCGATATCTTAGGGTTCATAAAAAAACGCGATGACCGTGATCTTACCATAGATGGGATTTCAATTCAACCAACCTATCGCCGTCCACTGATGAACTTAGGCGTAGGCCACATAAAGAGGTCCAAGTAACCTGGTCCTTTTTTGATGAAGTGGAAATGCCAGCATCCCGATGTGCAATAAAACGACGTCGGTGCTGCCTAACCCACCCGTCCGTTAGGAGGCTGTGCGACACATAAGTTCAATGCAACATTGTAATTAATGTAAGCTCAGCGTTTTGTGTTTTCCTTTGTATGTGTAACAGGGAGAGACGCCAGTCTTCCCAGGTCCTTAGCAGGCGAACCTCGCGCCCAATAAACGGTTCACTTAGTACTTCTGAACTTCATTTATTACCTACCCTTGGAGTCAGATCAGCCAGCTTAATGGACAGTTAGTCAATTTAATTAGAACTCCTAGCTAAAAGTCTGACGAGAAGTGCAGGGCTCTCCTCTGGGTTGGGTATCTGTCCATCATAGATCGTCCAAAGGCACACCCACTAAAACCACCCGGACAGGACACGGAGACAGGATCCATCTAGCCAATGGCGCCCCACACTACGTCACCCAACGTGACACCACTCCTCTCTCTATACGCAAACAGTAGAGTATTTTATTCATTACTCATTAGTAATATGATTGTTAAGTGGTTCAAAATGGATACCCGAGCCAAAGACTCGTGGCAGTCGGTGTCATATTTCATCCATAATTAATGAATGAAATACTCTACCGTCTGTTGCGTGTCTGTTTAATTAGTGCACTAACCATTTCTTCTTCAAAATCAAACGGTTTTTCACACCCTTAGTACTAACGCTTAATTAAGCTGATATACCTCTGTTACATATTCAGAAAAATCTTAAAAATAATTGCTTAATACTGCTGGCGCATTAATTTCTTACCGAAATTTCGGTCATCAATTTTTCAACTATCCAGCTTGCACCAAAAAGCTGCTAAAGTGGCAACATGAGAGGCCTCAAAAGACTTTCGGTCAGCTTTGACTGCGCTTTTAAAACATTTTGAATCGTACGAGCACATAATTGCAGCGCTTCGAAGCGAAGCGCACTGAATGAGGAGTTAATGACAAAGTGGCGGATTGCCCACGTTTTTGCCATGCGAATTTGCGAACGTGTAGTGTTTTATTTTAAAATATCTGATGCTTGCGGAGGGATGTAACTATTACTCGCAACTTTGTCGCCTTTGGTATTGGTGTTCGCAGTTTATTATTTCCTTGCGATGGTCAGTGGATATGAACGCGCCTTCCATGGTTCCCTCATCATCGAACTAATAGTGATCCTTGTACTATTAGTTCGGTAATGAGGGAAAATATCGTGAGGAAACCTGCCCGCGACGTGCAGGTTTCCTCACGATAGTTTCTACAACTCAAATATTGTAGGTATTTACAATTCTGAGAAACTCTCTATAGGTATATAATAAAGGTGCTGTGTTTCGCTGCATGAGTGAGGGTACCGGAGGCCTAATCCAGGGGAAAGGGGGGTTCAAACACCTTTTGAACCCCCCTTTCCCCCGGGCGGGCTTTCAAGTGCGTTGCCCACCGGCAGCGCACTTGTGACTCCACTGGTGTCATGGGTGTCCATGGGCGGCGGCAATCGCTTACCATCAGGTGATCCGTCTGATCATCTGATGTCAGGTCTGGTTCCCCTGTCTAACGGGTGCGAAGATCAGGCGGCAGTCGCTTAAGTGTAACCAGACTTCCTATATCTTGGATCATGGTCCAAACGTACCCCGGGTTCCAAAACGACAGCTTTGGACACGCAAAGATGGGGAGGAGTCCAATATTATGTTCTTACTAAAAAAAATCTGATGTTTCAGAGTGAAAAATATTCAGAAATACTCTCGCACGGTATACATAAATGTATGAATTAGACGATTAGAGTGAAAAGCCTTAAAAATAATAAATCGCCACTACAGACTTAAAATACGTAGACTAATTATGGATAAATAAATAAATAGACGATCTCAGCATCCTTCTTTGAAAACCATTAGTTCGTTTCTGGTGGTACAAAAATGAGAGCCACTTCTAATCGATTCAAATTTTATATCAGATTCCTAACATTTTTTTTTTCTTTTCGCTGGGGAATGCCGCCGGCCCGTAGTGCAATGGCCGACGTCGCCGCCAAGTGGCGGCGCCTTATGCATACCCTCCTGCTGGGGAGCAGGAGGGTTATGTCGGGCTCTCCTCTGTCGGGGGCTTCTCCTAACGAGAAGCCGGCCAGAGGCATACCGACTAAACCCCAGCGGTTTTCCATCATCGCCCTTAAATGGGAAGGCGTCGTGGGCTGTAGGACGAACCTATTACCCATACGGGCGCCACGACCCTCCCCAGGCGGTGCCCGCCTACACGGTGGGCCAGGCGGTTCCTCCCCCGGCTTGCTGGCCGGGAGAGGGGGTAGGGACGGCCGGGAAAACTGAGCCGTCCCTACCGGGCTACTGAGGGAGCCCGTGCAATGCCGGCGCTGGTGACCCCCCACCATGCGCCAGCGGGCTCCCTCTGCGGAGAGGAGCGAGACGCGCATCTGTTCGGCGTCTCCTACCCCTCCTTGCCCTTCGGAGCGCGGGAGCGAGAGGATTTGCTTCGCGCTCGCGCTCCGCCGCCTCCTTCGCTGCCATTACGTGCTCGCAATAGTCAGCGAAGGCCTTCCAGGCCACCTCGCTCACTAGCATAGCTCTCACTATGCTAGGGAGCGAGAGGTCCTGGTAAGTTATACTAGAGTATCTTCACCAACCTACTGCAGTGGTATTGTGTTAACTTAAGCTCATTAGAATGATTTCAATAAATTGTTTAATTCATAGATATTAGATAGGCACATGTAAAATAGGCATCTGAGGTTGATATAAATGGTTAATTTTAACATAAACTGTTTTTTATGCAATCTCTTTTTAGAACCACTGCTTTTCCAACTTATTTTTTTCATGCTAGAAACGAGCAAGCGGTTCATTTGGTGGTAAGCGATAATAGAAATTATGCTTCTGGTATTTTCACACTTACATTGTAGCTGAGAAATCGTCACATCACACGCAGGATCAGAAAATGTAAATTTGATATTAGTAAAGATAACTTTTCCATATTCTTTAAAACGTCATTCAACACATCTAATTGACCATCAGAGTTTTCCAGTTCTTAACAGCCCTGTTTATCCGAGCGAATATTTTCTCACGTTACCTCGAGTCAGTTGCTCCTCGTATTTAAAAAGTTGCAGAGTCGAGCGGTGATGGTATAAAAACAAAATTATAAATTCAAAAGCTAACCAACTTTGTATTTTATTTCTGTCTTTTACCAAAACGTGAGATAAAAAGGCTTCTTTCATATGCAACACGCAAAGTAGGGATGGCTATCTGAAATCGATTAATCGAATAATCAATTTTGGAGCCAAAAAGATCGATTTTTTAAATCGATATGTAGTATTAAGTCAATTCGATTAATCGATTTTTCACCCTTGAAAATCGAAGTTCGATTCTTTATTTGTATTAACCTTATGGTTATAATTTACAAAACCATAAGGTTAATACAAATTATGGTTTTTTATTACAATTAATTGAGTTATAAAGGTGCTGCCAGTTAAAGAATTTATCATTCAAAAACTCGCGAGATGGTTGTATGCTTAGATTCCTTCGCGTCTCTTGAATTAAAAAGTTACTTTTGTAATCTTTGATTTTTTGTATCTGCGACTGGACTAACATTACTCACGTCACGTAAAAATATTTTTTATTATGGAATTATTTGACTTCACTGATAAGAGATCGTTAAACTATAATACTTATCTTGTTTTTAAGAAAATAGATTTATATGTCTGTTTGTATTGGTCTGGGTGTTTGTATGTATTATAAGTATGTATTTACAAAAGAAAAGTATTATATGTATATATTTGTAATTCCGCTGTTGATTCTGATATCCGTAACACAGGTGCTTGAGCTACCTATCTCGGAGTCAGATCAATGTATGTGATGTTGTGAAATATTTATTATTTATTTATTTATATTACATTATAAACGAAAATGTGAAAAAAGATAGATTTTTCGGAAATCGATCTTATAGACCACGATTTTTTTGTGAATTGATATATTAGATCACGATTCGAATCGATTTTAAATCGATCTGTCTCGGAAAGAATCGCCATCCCTAACGCGAAGTTTTAACGATACGGTTGCCATCGCTTCAAAACCTGGAACGCACGTGGACTTGGAACCTCGTTTTAGAAAATCAAACCAATTTGATCATGTCTACACGTTAGATTCATTATCTGAACAGTTACTTTAATTATATATCTATAGTTTTGAGAAACTATCCAATAGGTATGTGAAGGTTTCCTCGATGTTGTCTGTCCATTATCGCTTATCTAGTCGTAAAGTGTAAAAAGGCATCTTTTAGACAAACGCGTATCATACAAGACCTCGTCGTCACTTTCCATAAGGTACGGTTCTGGTTCAGCGTCAGCCTATAGCCTATAAAAAAACGAAGTTGCGAAATGTAGAGGTGTAGGTTCGAATTCGAACTAACAACTTCTCGTACGCTAGGCGCGTTTTTATCAACTGAACTAAAGAAACCTTAATTGCTAGAAAGTTACTAAACAATAGAAGTCTTAACGTAATCGGCTGTATCACATTATAATCATATGTATAGTTAATGTTAACCAGGACGAATTTCCCATATCTCCCAGTAAGGCGCATTCCGCAAGCAAGAATTTTTCACGAGTTTTAAGGGTAATAGTATAAATGGCACCTCTGAATCCTCTGAAACACATCTCAATGTCTATATAATATGAGCATCATAATTAAGGCAACTCTCACAACTAGGGTTGGCAGGTGTGCTTTTTACACTTTTATTGTGCGCGGATGCGTCGAAAAATATTTAAAAAATTAAATATTTTCGACGCATCCGCGCAATAAAAGTGTCCGTCACCGTATAGAGGCTTTTTTGTAAAAGTAAAATGATTATAAAATAAGTATAAACAATTGATCCGCGGCCGTCAGCAAATTTATAATGTAGAGCGTGTTCGTACAGAGGCGGTTTTTTGTTAATGTTACACGTGACGCAATGAAAACATAGTAAACACAGATGATGAATTTTCATTTTCAATATTTTGTGTGAACATTGTTGGAGTATTCCTAGACTTTTTTGATTAGATATAAAATGATAAGGATAATTTGTTTAACATTACATAATAAACATAAAGAAATACTGATACTCATGCATCGAAAAAAAACCATGATTTATTGCCTAGGTATTTATGATGGTGTATTGAAAATCTTTTTAGGGTAGGCTCGCGTTAAATCGTCCTTAATTAACTGTGGAGGCTTTAAACGTGAGAAAGAGAATTCTTTGGAATCTCTTATATTCCGCGACACTGCCCTATGCGCACAATGAGATTTTTTCAGCGTGACTGTTTCGGCACTATCACCGCAAGGTGCTTTACAAATTCAAACACATACGGTGGTTGCATCACAGACTTGGCGCCGGCCCCCGAGACCAAAAATTTGCCTGCGAGTCTCGTAACAGAGTGCACGTTGATAGAGAGTGCATGCGTTGAGAGTGGCGAAAGAGTGACCCTGACAAAAATCACATCACCAGTTCTCGCACACCCTTACGTCCTCTTGTGCTATCAAGTTACAATCCCGTCTTGTATTTTGTCAGTCTTGTAAGAAGTTGTTAGTGCAAAAGGATATATAGTTGTCACATGCAGTTGAAAGTACTTCAAGCTACCTTATTAGTACCCGTTTTAAAGAATCGTATCATGTTATTTCCTTTGAGGAAACAAAGGCAAGCAACGCATTCCACGTTCTTTATAAAACAAAGCCGGCAATCGAGCTTACGGTCGAGACAGTTACTGCAACTTAGACAAAAGAAATGTTGCAACACTTTTGAGCTCAAACATCGGGGATAAAAGCATTAACGCTTTATGACATACTTCATTACAAAATTACGACTAGCTCAATAGCACCTTTCGAGTGTTCTTTCGCGACATAATGTATAAAACAAATAGTCCGGTCATTTTAGAAAGGTATTAAAATAACCAAAATTCCGACAGTGCCAAATTTGTACGGAGGGCTAAGAGTCCATCTAAATGTAAGGTGTAAGTAACACTTGAGATTTTTGTAACCGTGTCTGCTGCATACAGACACGGTGTCTGTTGCATCACAGTCACCGTACGCATGTAGCGCGCAGGCCAATTCAAATTTTGAAATTATAACTTTATTCTGCCTATTCAAAACGGCTTCAGTTGTTTCAATACGGACTTTTCGCTCTACGCCGCGGAAAAAAGTGACCCACAAGTCACGTATCCGAGTGCGTGCAGCATGCATGCTGTAACAGTCACGCTGACAATAGTCACTACTCATTGTCATCATCGTCAGCCCATTTAAGTCCCTACTGCTGGGGCACGGGTCTACATGATGGGTAATTGCCATAATCACCACGCTTGGCAGACGGGTTGGCGAGGGTTTTGATATAAATGCAGAGTTTTCCTTCTCTGGGTGCTGATGATCATGCCAGCAGCTTTACCTTAGTCGCCTTTTACGACACCTCGGTAAGATTGAGGGTGGCCTATTCTACTCTGCCGGGGACCACACGGCCTAGTCACTACTATTGACAGCAAAAAAAAAACCAGCGCGCACTAGTGACTCACTAGCGCGGGTTTTTTTTTTCAAAAAATGACCTCAGACCAAAGTTGTAGGTCTGAAAATTCTTGACAAACTTGATTTACAAAGAATGGGTTTTAAAAAATGAAAAGAGAAATGAAAGGCAACGAAAAGAAATGCTTATTTTAAAAGTTTAAATAGCAAAGTTAAAGGCTTCGTAAAGAAAACAAAATAGACGCTGTTCCGTTGCAGCGCGTCAAGCAATCTCGACTTGTAACTCAGGATTTAATATTAAAATTTTCTTTTGAAAACTCCTTTTCAATGTAAGGCCTTAATGCATAGTTTCCTAGAAAATCTATCTATTTACTCTAGAGTATTCTTTTCTCGTTAAATAATGATCAATTTCTTTTAAAAACCATTTGAAACGGGACTTAGATATTTCAAGATAAAGGCAATTAACGTAGCCCAAGATATTGTAGGTACATTATTGTCTTAGTATGTATATAAAAACAGAAATATAATATTATATAGTTGAAAAATATAACCGATTTACCAGCAATCTTTTTGACGGTGTCAACCTTAGGCAAATTTAATTATATAATCAATACTGTAATATAAAAATGAGTGACCGGATGGCGCAATTGGTGCCTCTTACGCCAAAAGTCGTGGATTCGATCCCCACCCTGGACAAACATTCGTGCGATGATCTGGGTGTAATATATGTATTTAAGTATATATTTGTGTTCCTCTGTTGTCTGATATCTGTAACACAAGTGCTTAAGCTACTCAGTACAAAATCAGGTCAACGTATGAGATGTTGTGAAAATTATTATTAATAAACAGGAGTCGAACAAACAATATTCCAATCGCAAAAAAACGCAAACAAAATAATAAAAGTTTCAAAAGTATAACTGAGAGCCGTTCTTAACCGTGTTTATTCTTGGCCAGAAGATAGCAACGCGTTTTATTATCAAGTAAATAACAATTTATGTGTGCGTGTGCCGTGGAAGTAATAGGAAAACTTTAGGTATGTACAGTCAACTCCAAAAATATGTATACACTTTAGGACCTTGTCACAATATTTACCTATAAGAAAGTAGAGGTCTACTTTCTTATATTACATATTGTGACAACGTCCTAAAGTGTATACATATTTTTGGAGTTGACTGTACCAAAGGTAGTCTTGAAATTAATACGCTTTTTGCTATAGTTAACAAATGTGTTGAGACTGGTTTTTTAAACGACTTCAAAAAAAGGAGGAGATTCTCAATTCGACATGTATTTTTTATGAATGTTCACCGATTACTTTGCCATTTATGGACCGATTAAGATTATTCTTTTTTATTTATTTTTTTATGCTCGACGCGGACAAACGAGCAAGCGAGTCACCTGATGGAAAGTAAACATCCGCGAAATCAGAGAGATCGCTAATGTGTTGCCGGCCTTTTATTTATTTATTCTTTGGGAACCAAACAATTACATAAAACTTAAAATAATTAGAAATTAATAAAAACATAAATCAGTGAAGTTACCACGTAAAAAAAATATAACACAAACGTACATCGCACCTGATGGAAAGCGACGATGAGATTTTTTTTAGTAACGAAGAGGCTAACGCTAGACCACAATCGCACCTGATGGAAAGCGGCGATGAGATTACAATAATATACAAAAATATAACACAAACGTACATGCCAAAAAAAATATTCTTTTTTTTTGACTAACGAAGAGGCTAATGCTTGGCCACAATCGCACCTGATGGAAAGCAACGATGAGATTACAATACTTAATATGTGTCAAAAATATTTTTTGTTGGAAAGTAGACGGTACCATGATAACTTCATCAGGATCCGATATTGGGATCTTGGAAAAATTTACATTTACATTAATGTGTTTGTATCTTTTTTCAAAACTGCAACAGTATTTACGCCTGATTGTATTAATTTTTTAGCTCATCTGATGATGGATGGTCACCTCCTCAACGGTAAGCTGTTAAAGGAGTACATTCGAGAAAGCGGTTTTCGAAGAAGTTCGTTGAGGTTTTGGTTTTTGAAGATAGTTTTTTTCGCAGAAAATTTTGTTTGCCCTATTTTGTGGAATTCTTAAGTTAATTATTTCAAGTACCTATGAAGTTACTCGTACGTACAATATTTACAACTCCGGTATTTTAGTAGAAAGGTTTTATTACCGGCTTTTAGCATCAAATGATTTGACTACCTCTATACGTCGTAAAATAGGTATGTACCAAAAACATTACAGTCGGCGCCACTGTTATTGTACAGGGAACGGCCCTTAAGGGATGTGTTTGCTTCCCTTTAGAGGAAACGTCACGTATGAAATAAAAGCATTCGCGTGGATTAGTGTTTTCTGATGGCTTACGAATTTTGTTTTTTATTTTAATAAAAAAAGAATGTCTTAGTCTAAATGAAAATCTGAAAGTCTGATTAATTACACCACTTCTTACATTTAAAATAAAACAAAATATTTAAAGACAATTCATAGTTCACCAGGGCCCCCTTAAATCCCATTTATTTTGTTGTAAATGACCCAGGATTATTCCTTATGTTTTTGGAAATGTTTGTGAAAATATAACTATACAAAAGCCCTATTGTATAGTTAAAAATGGAAATCCAAGGCAAAAGTATCCTATCCTTAAGTATCAACTTTAAAAATAAGTAAATAAGTTAATAATAATTAAGAATAAATTGCAAAAGATTGCTATATTTTTTTTAAATAACTATAAAATGTTTTATGTTTCCACCTAACTCGCCATTATTAAATATCATGGTCGCTTTTAAATGTGTGGATGACTTAAGCTACCAAATTTTCTCCAAAGTTACAGCTCCAAAGTAGATTTGTTTACTTCAAAGTGTGGTTTTTGTTTTACTATAGGGTTTTCTACCACACACATGAGCACGCATCGACAAACATTTCCAAAAACACAAAGAATAATCCTGGGTCGTTTACAACAAAATAAATGGGACTTAAAGACTTTAAGATCTCAGGAAAAACTTAAAACATACGCCTTAGTGCCGTCATAAAAGTATAAATTATCGCAAACATTAGACAATAGTTGGCCATTAATCAAAAGTCACGTACCCGAGTGCGTGCAACGTGTATGCTGTATCAGTCACGCTGATAATAGTCACCAGTGCGTGTTGGATTTTTTTTTTAAATGACCTCAGACCAAAGTTGTAGGTCTGACAAACTTGATTTACGAAAGAATGGGATGTAAAAAATGAACAGAGAAATGAAAGGCAACGAAAAGAATTCCTAATTTGTAAGTTTAAACAGCACAAGAGCCTGCATCGTACAAACATTTCCAAAAAGACAAGGAATAATCCTGGGTCGTTTACAACAAAATAAATGGGACTTCAAAATCTTAGGAAAATCTTAAAAGTAAGCGTCAGTGCCGTCATAAAAGTATAAGTTATTTCAAACCTTAGACAATAGTTGGACATTAATCGTTAGAACTTGAACAAATCCTTTAATTCTTTAGATTAGTTGGAGCGAAGGACGACCGTGCGACGATAAATCCGGATTAGACTATCTATGCCGCAGAATGAAGTTGATATCTGTTCTTAATTTATTACCCTGCCTACCTGGATCCTATTGTAGAAAAAAGATTTATCCTTTTTACGTCATTACGGAAGATTTGACTTGGAATCACAGCCTTGGTCGATGGGACTCCTGAGGATTACTACCGTTCCTGAGGTTGACACACTCTTTAGATAAATCTTTCCTTTGGCATTTTGGGAAATAGGAAGGATTTAGCACAGACACCTTTTCCGGCCAATTAGTAACCCTTAAAAATTTCTGTTTTTCCTTTTTAACCGACTTCAAAAAAAAGAAGTTCTCAATTCGACATGTATATATTATATATATTTTTACCGACTTCGGTAAAACCTTTTCTCGAGTGTACTGGTATAAAATGTTATTTGAAGTGTATAAAGTGATAAAAATATTATTTTTCATTTTTAGTTCGTGGTTTTTAAAGGCGGTTTTTTTTTCGCAGATTTTTTTTTATAAAAGTAGAGTCGAATACCTACTGCAATTTAAATGTATGTGTAAATGAATCATTTTTAACCAACTTTAAAACAAAAGAGAAGGAAAGGAAGTTCTCAATTTATGCGTAGGTATACCTATTACCTATACGGCTTCTCAATCAAAAATTAACTGGATTTAAAAATGTTATTAAATTTGTTCTCCTATAAGGTTTGATTATGAAATACTTATTACGAACATCTCACTCGTATCTTAACTCTTTTTGTATTTAGGTAGGTATTTTATAGTTCTCCTTATCTTAGTGTGTAATTCCAGGTTGCATCCAAAGCTGTCACTTTGGAACCAAGATACGCCTAGACCATGATTATAAATTTAGGGAGTCTTGTAATAATATTGAACCGACTGCCGTCTGACCTTCCGAACCTGTTAAAAGAGCAACCAGACCAATTAAATCATGGTTATACGTCTCAAAAACTATCCGAAAAGTGCAGGTTTGCTCAAGATGTTTTCCCTCACAGCCGAGCTAATGGTAGAAAAACGCGCATAGATTGAATATTCCACAGGTTCACGCTAAGTTTTGAACCACGATGCCCTTATGGTAGGCGCATTCTTATCCACTGAGCTCGCGCTGTATATACGTTGAAAATGACAATAGCCGGGGATTGCTTGCCAGCACACTCAGACTTGAAATAATTTAAGTAAAAAAAATATTTTCTAAATTGACCCAACGAGAATTTAAGCCTAGTACATTCTGTATTTACGCTATCAAAGTTGTCAACTACGAAGAAAATCTAATCTTGTACACAATGTCACGTCGTTCCTCCAAAAATCCAATCCCACAAATCTAAACGTGGAAATCAGAATCGGATACATTCGTCCGTTGCTCACAACAACGGTGTTTGTGTTTGCGAAGCAGTATTTCCGCCAAGCCTAATAAACACATTGTTCCAAACGATACATCGCGATTTTATTTCGATTCTTCGCTCGAGCATTCGTCAGTTCGATCGGAATCGATCCCAGATTTAGTCGATTCGGGTCAACAGAGTTGTTTTATTCACTGGTTTGTGAGTGAACTGCATTATTTTAGGAAGCAGCGGTAAGTAACATTATATAATAATCTCGCTCGTAATATTAAGCGGTATGTGTGTTTGTTTGTTCGCTTTGTGGTTTTATTTTAGATGGTGTAAAACTTAATTATAAAATAAAATCCAGAAGAGTAGACAGCCTTGTAACCAGGTAAAAAAGATGCAACTATAAATATTTCACAACATCACATTCATTGATTTGACTCCGAAATAGGTAGCTCAAGCAGGTGCTTGTAATTCCGCTGTTGGTATCCGTAACACACCTGTGTTATGGATATCCGACCGTAACACATGTGTGTTACGGATATCGGAACCAACAGCGGAATTACAAATGTATACATATAATACTTTTCTTTTGTAAATACATACTTGTATTATACATAGAAAACAATATTAAAATATTATGATTGTTTTTTTTATCGATACAGTAATAAAAGTATTACTTTTTGTTTTATTTATCCTTTAATTATTATTTTCGTCAAGATAAAAGTCTTATAAATTATAAAAACCTTCATGGCAACTTTTACACTGTCTGAAACAAGCCAAAAAGATCCACAAATGTCTGTTAGTACCTATGTATTACCTAAAGCTTTATTTTTTTTAAATAAGTTGACCAACTATTCAATTGTTATAATGCAAATTTTATTAGAAATACATACTGTAAATAAATATAAACTTATTCAATGAGAGCTAAATAAGTTAATAAAACTTTTAATTAAATAGCCTTGAGAGAAGATAAGAGGGAAGCTATCTCATTCAAAGCTATAATAGTTAAAGCTCTATCTCTCTATGTTTGATGTAGCTCATGTAAGCCTCGAGAAAAATAAAATCCAATATTTACCGGAGAAAATTTATATACGGTACTAAAGAACGCATAAACTTACAATAGATTTCCATAGCTGAACGGTGCCCTCGTAAAAATAGTTCCATGCACAATGTTACTGGCATATTGTTACGTACAAAGGGCGTTAAAATCACATTATCCATACAAAACTTCCTCGTCATAAACTGTAGGACGAAACCTTAACAGATTCACGAGGGGCGATTCTTGTGCATTGAAAATGAAATCCAAATTGAGATACCCTTCTCAAAAATATAAATATCTTACACATTGATCCGATGTCGTATTGGGTAGCATAAGAACTTGTATTACGAATATTTGACCAAAGAAGTATTCAAAATACTTAATAAATATAAATATTTCACAACATCACATACATTGATCTAACTCCGAGATAGGTAGCTCAAGCACCTGTGTTACGGATATTAGAATCAACAGTGGGATTACAAATATATAAATATAATACATATAATTATACATTTTCTTAAATAAATAAATGACAAAAACCTATGAAAGAGTCTCTTTGTCATAAATAATGTAAATGAATAATATTGCTGGTAAAAACATACAGCGGGAACGGGTTCAGTTCTTTTATTCATTTTAAATTATTTCATCACACGTGTTTCGCCTTTTATACCTATAAGCTTTAAAGATGTTTACTCAAATTATCTCTTTGTAAGTAGTTTAGATCATATGATCTACGATATGAATATCGATATGATCTTAACTCGATATGAATATCGATATGATCTAAACTATTTACAAACAACATTACACAAGATTAGTGAATACAGCAACATTTACGCAATATGAAATTACGAACCTATCATTCGATTTATTTTTGATTAGGTCGAATTTACTTTGATGTCGAAGGCATGGGAATCCATCCCCTGGGTGTTTATTCTCGCAATCGGCATTGATCTTGAATGACCTTTGTATGGACGAATTATTGAAATCTCTAAGTCGACTTCATTTTACAGTCTCTCATCTTAGCGTGTAATTCTCAGTTGCGTCAAAAGTTGTCGCTCTGGAGCCCGGGGTACGCTTAGGCTATGATTCAGGATTTAGGGAGTCTGTCAATTACAATGAAGTGACTCCCGTCTGCTGACCTTCGCAACCCTTCAATAGTGGAATACAACATACATACAGAATAAAATATATTTTCCTTCAAACGAAGCGTGAAGAAGCATCTCGCGGGCCTGTATGGCGGTGCCATCGGAGGTGATGCCTTGACATCGCTTCCGTTGTAATTGAAACTTGGGCTCTTCTCTTGCTTACCATCAGGCTGAGGTGCCAATATACTGAGCCTCTTTAAAAAAGTGGAATAACTGAATAATGGCTACAGGTTTCAAAAACTGTCCGAAACGTGGAGGTATCCTCAAAATGTTTTCCAATGGTAGAAAATAGATTTGAAAAATCCATTGGATCCCGGTCCCTCGTATTGAGGACTCTTTCTGAACCACTGAGCAACCATCGATCATCGACTTCATTGTACAGTTACTGAGAATAATATGCCACCCAAATACACATTAAATTGTCACTAACGCATTACTTGCGTAGGTGGAATGCATAAAGGGAGTTACATAATAGCCTTTTGTTACCTTTACCGATTAGACTCGACCATCAACCCATTTTACCGTAAGCAGTCTTTGTGAAAATGTCAGAAAATGATAGGTGCGATATTGTATCGAGAACAAAAGATACACAAGCCTACGATATCATTATCATACCTCCATAATCCCATAAATTGTGTACAAAAATGCCATCATTTTCAATTTTGAGCAAAGTCGAGACAATGTTAGCTTTGAAATTGACTAATAAATTATCATCTAGGTAAACAAAATAATGTCGTAAAAATACTTTCACTTTACTCTTTGTTGTACATTGAACAATTACAAGAATGGATATTTTAGACCAATGGACATTCCAAAATATGTATGAAATTCAAAACCACAAACTTAATAGTGCTTAGTGCTATATTTGCCAATAGCATCATACCAACAATGACACTGTGGTTTCAACCAAGTGTCTGTATCCGAATACTGTCATTCGAATATGCGGATGGTCTTCCATTCTGTGGTTGCCTGAATAACAGACTGGCTAAATTCCCAACGCCTTAGATGCCGTATTTGGTGCAGTTATGAAGAAATTTTGTATAGTCTTTTACTTTTCAATTTTCTGATACGTAGATCTGAAATTGTATAATGTTTTATACTATTGGAAAACAGAAACGCCGTAAATCGTAATAAGTTGACACATTATGAGAGACGCATAAACCGACAAAAATACAACATTCGTCGTCCTATTTCACCCTCAATCACAATGTCAAAGAGTGAACGACTAATAAAACGATAAATAGTTTTGGCATATATAATACTTTTACTCAAGTTTAAGACTGAATAGTAACAATTGAATTAAGGTTCACTTAAATCTTTCTTTCAGGGTTCCTAAATTCAATATTTTTTAGGACACAAGTCTTTTCTTAAAAGGAAAGCTGCTAAAAAAATATATAAATAATTACGCAACTTTCTCTTAAATTATAACAATTTGACCAATCTTTATAGAAAAATAAGCCTGACGAGTCTTATGGCAGTATAACGCCTTATAAATATATTTATTTTCTGATAAAGATTGGTCGAAACGGGCGTTACTAATTTTAACTTACGCAAAGGTGCCTTCAAAGTAACTTTAATTAAAGATCGTATCTGATGTCGGTGCAGCCGCATCTGTTTAGTCCGGGCGAGTGGTCAGACACAATGGCCAGCGTTGGGTCTGAAAGCTATCTATTCGGGCCGAGTGATCGCTACGCAAATGAGCGGTGAGCTCCGTCATCTCTATGCTGTCGTGGTTGGCTCTGTGGTGCCGGGTGTTTAAGCTTCACAGGTACAGTTAAATCGCTTTTAGTCACCTAATGTTTCAAGTTAAGGTGATTAAGAATGGCTTCATAGCCTACCTTTGAAAATAAACTACTTTTCATGGACTTAAAACCACCTTCTCCTTTCTACCACCGGACATTGCGGAAGACGACAGGAATCCACCCTTACACTGTGGAAGTTTCACCAGCTCGTACTAAGCGTTTCGCTACTTCTTTCTTAATACTTCAAGTTGCTCCATTCCTTAGCAGTCTAAGGAATGGAGCAACTTGCCGGCTTCTGTATTCGTATTCGTAGAGTGAATAGGCTTCTTCTGGGTAAGCACGCTACATCTTAGACCTTATTGTCACTTTCCATCAGGCTGAGATGAGGTCAAGTGCAAACCCATTTAATATATTTAAAAATTGGACGATTTGTAATTTTTGGGTCTTCAAAATTAGATAATTTTATTGCACTTGCATTACTTTGTGAAATATCTAGTCTTCTCTTAGGTGCTTATTTTTGTTTAAATAATGAATTCATCTATCATGGGGAGTGCTCTTAGGAACTGTTTGATTTACTCCCTGCAGCTTAATTCTTACACCGAACCACACGCAAGCGATTGTCATTCCATCCCCATCATCTCGATTGATGGCGGTCTAATACTGTGCGTTTTTCGCGGAACTTTCTACCACGTACCTTAGTTCTGTGGAACAGTTTACCTAAGGGAGTATTTCCCGACGGGTAAGACTTAGGGACCTTCAAGAGAAGAGCGTACTCCTTTTTAAAAAGACCGGCAACGCGTTAGCGATCTCTCTGATTTCGCGGATGTTAATGGGCGGCGATGATTGCTTTCCATCAGGTGACTCGCTTGCTCGTTAGTCGCCTCTAGCAAAAAAAAAAAATATTTTTCTGATTCCGTATTAAGTATTTTAAGCACTAACATCTTCGAACAGATTATATGATCGAAGACTAAAATGTACAATCCTACTTTGGCGTATGAGGCTACGGAGGTTACGGCATAGGTAGTAAGGAAGGAATACTTCTTAATACTTAAAGATTTCGCTATTCTTGTACCGAACTATTTTACTATACTAAGCGCAAAGACTCGCGGAAGGCGGTAGAGTATTTCATTAAGGGGACGGGTAGGGCACACTAGCGACGCCAATCGATTTTAATTTTTACCTAGTAAACCGGATCTATTTCAAACAATTTCGGGGTTACAACGAAAAATTTTTTCGTTCATGTGTTGTATTGAATATTTTTGTATGGTTATTTAATAAATTGTATAAGTGTTTGCCAAGAGGTTGTAACCCGCAATTGTTTATAATAGATCCGGTTTAGTAGCTAAAAATTAAAATCGATTGGCGTCGCTAGTGTGCCCTACCCGTCACCTTAACGATTGTGGATATCGAACAATTTGACAAATTATCCGAAATCCGTGTAGATTTCCTGAAACTTTTGTAATGTTCAAGATAATAGGTACTGATTATTTTAGGTATTATTAATGCGATAGGCGATAGCTTGCCAAACCGATTTACAAAAATATACTGCGACATCATGAAAACACTTCACTCCCTTAAAGGGAATTAGTTTGGTATTAATCTAAGCTCTCTTACAGATAACGCAATAATTACAATCGCTTAAAACCCTCCTAAGTCCAGAATTAATTACTCAACTGCGATAAGCCCCGGTCAGAATATCTTTTTGAATTTTTAATGCATATTTACTTTGACTTTGAGCTAATACAAACCATAAATATTCATAGTAAGTAATTAAGAGCCCCTTATTGTTGAATATTTTGCAGCGCTCCTGGAGTTATAGTTTGTTCCTTTTCATGTGCTCAGTAGCTTATAAATGATGAGTAAATATTGCTCTTGAAAATTCATCGACGGACTACGGGTGGGACTTAAGTTTGATCGCACTAACTTCTCAGACTAACTAACTGAGCTATTGACGCCCTTAGTCAGTCGATAAATTTTGAAAGACTGTCGAGAAATTTTTAAGAATATGATTTACTCTAGATGAAATTGCAAAAAATACTTAACTGAAAATCTAATACTGAAAATTTAGGTAAGGTTGTCGAAACAACATATCAAAAACGAGCGTGCTCATATTAGCGGCAGTGAACACACATGGGTATCCGTGCTACGACAACCTTCTCGACTAGAAAACCCTGCTCTTCATCATGGCATATAATTCCCGATTGCGACTTAAGATGTCGCTCTGAAGAATCATGCTTCACGATTCCGGACCTTTGCAACCTTTTAACATGGAAACCATACCAACTGAATCATGGTTATACGTTTCAGAAACTATCCGAAACGTTTCCTAACGATGTTTTCCTTCATCGCCGAGGTAATGGTAGAAATACACGTTAGGTACACAAAATACACTAGACAAGCGTCCGTGGCACTCGTTCAGCTGATCTCACTGAAAACCAGCGCAGAAAACTGAAAGGCCATGCCTTTGTCTGGGCTGTGACATAAGCTGAGTGAGGGCCATTTATAGGTACTAGACGTCATAACACATCATAATGTTCATTTGGCACTCTCTGGACATGATTGAATATAGTTTTGTTTTTTGTTTTTTCCTTTTGTATTATTTATATGTAATTTTAATTGTTTTATGTTTTTTTTTCTGTTTGTGCCAAATTGTGTTCTGTTTACAACTGCTGTAAGTTCTGTGTTGTGATGTCTATAATAATAAATATTTTCTTTCTTTCTTTAAATAAGCACATATTTTTAAAAACTCAAGAGGGTAGGCGCGTTCTGATCCTGATCTACCATCGCTCTTTCTCGATTAGAATACGTCATGTCGAATGGTTTTGTACAGGTATTTCGCCCCTAACCCTACGAACTTTTACTAAATAATCAAACGTAACCTTTTAACATGGAAACCATACCAACTGAATCATGGTTACACGTTTCAGAAACTATCCGAAACGTTTCCTCACGATGTTTTCCTTCATCGCCGAGCTAATGGTAGAAATAAGCACATAAATTTAAAAAATCTAGAGGGAAGGCGCGTTCTGATCCTGATCTGCCATTGCTCTTTCTCTATTAGAATACGTCATATCGAATGGTTCTGTACAGATTTTTAGCCCCAAACCCTACGAACTTTTACTAAATAATCAAACGTAATGTCAAAACAAAACACACGTTTTTATTATTTCGCATTTTAGCAACGAGTCACAGAGGGAATATTTTTAAAACGTACCCGTTTTTAATTTATGACGGAAAATTCTGCTTAGGGTCGTGAAATAAAAGCTAACGCGGGTGACAAATTCGTTTGCTCATGTTGTGTAATTTGTGAATTCAAGTATGATATAGAACATAATGGCGTCAATATATCATCTAATTTTAAGTCAAAATGTAGTCAAAATATTATTTTTGTGTGAAGAGGCAACAACGCGAGAAGATCGCGCACCTAGTTAAGGCGACGGGTAGCCCTAACTAGCGACACCATTCGTTTTTAATTGTTAGCTATTAAACCGGATTTTCAACAATTTCGGGGTTACAGCCTCTCTGCAAACACTTATACTATTTATTTAATACTTATAGTTAAGCATTTGGTCTGCTTTTGCACTCGAATATTGGATTACATTGGATAAAAATGACGTTGAAGTTTATAACATCATATTTTTCTAAACACAATACTTTGCGCAAGAGACGCTCCCCAAGTAGTAAATTGTGTGTCCCCCTCCCACTCTAACTTCTATAATAAATTAATTATATAACTAAAAGAAATGTATGATGTACATAATCATGAAAACTATCAACGAAAATTGTTTTGAACTAGATATAGTGAGTAGTTTTATTTTTATACGTTATAAATCGTAAACCGAAATTTACTTTCCATATATCTTACTTGCTGCTACGGAACCCTTCATGGGCGAGTCTGACTCGCACTTGGCCTTTCTCTTTTTTATGCTAGAGGTGACAAACGAGCATGCGGGTCACCTGATGGAAAATAATCAACGCCACCCATTAACCTGGTCTGGTTTTTCGAAGGTTAGACGGCGGACATTTCATTGTTATTACCAAACTCCCTAAATCCTGGATTATGGTCCAAGTGTACCCTGGGTAATGTGGCGGCTGTTGCTGCTATAAACACCACCGAACTCGAAAAGCACGTTAAGCCGTTGGTCCTGCGCCCAACCCCTCCCCGGTCGTGTCACGCCGGTGTCCATTAGAATATGAGGGTTAATGAATATATAGAGCCCTTCCTCTGTTTCAAGGGTTGCGGGTTCGATCCCCGCACAGTACAAACATTTGTGTGCATGAACATGTCTGTTTGTATTAATCTGTGTGTTTACTATGTATTGTAAGTATGCATTGACAAAAGAAAAGTATTATATGTATATTATTGTAATCCCACTGTTGATTTTGATATCTGTAGCACTTGAGCTACCTATCTCGGAGTCAGATCAATGTATGTGATATTGTGAAATATTAATTTATTTAATTGTGCATTTTAATATATCCTGCGTACGTGGCTGATCGTTGAGATTAGTGGGACGATAAAAATATCCTCTTCCAACCGATTACCGTTAAATCGGTTGGAGGATATTATTATTATACACCACTGGAAAAAAAACAAATCGTTGGTGAAGTTCTAACACTACGTAAGTCATTTTTAGCAGTTTTGACATTTCGATGCCAATCGCTAGAGAATCCATAAACACGTTATTTCGCTCAATCCGAATCAAGATACAATCAATAAAAACCTTTAAAATTACGAAAATGTAACAGCACGGAAGTTATAAAATGACCTACGCTTTGAAATAACCACGTAAGTCACGTTTTTTTTCTTTCTTTTAATAATTTACTGGTGGCGGTTATGACATTTTGGTACCATTCCTCAGAGACTTGGAAAGGCGGATCGTTTTTTTTTCAATCAAAATTCAGTTATGGCCACCCAAAACCTTTTGAATGTTGAATAGGTAACAGAACGGAAGTCAACAATTGAATACTAATGGAAATAGCACGTAAGTCTCGGATTAGTTTTTTGACTTTCCTGAAAGGTTGCGTGAAAATGAGTTACGTGGTGTTAGAACTTCGCCAACGAAAATGATGATGATCTTGACTAAATTCGCGTTAGCATATTTCGCTACAAAAAAGCGCCTCAAATATTAAACCTCTCTTGCGAATTTCACACTGTATAGCTCGCTCATTTGTGGCGTTACCCCGGGTCCGCTGCAGCCATTATGTGGATCGCCATTGTCATCCGGCGGCTGCGTGCATCGTATTCAATAGACTCCAACAAGTGCCAGCCTCTTTCCAAACCACTGTCAGAACCAGTGGGAGATAATGATTGCAACTTTACTTGCAACTATGCTGCATAATAGTGCCTATAGAATTTGGCCTTGGTATTATATTTTGCATATAATTATTATAAGTGTGGGTTCTCCTTTTGCTTAGCTATCAAGCTGAGGAGAGCCAGTATACTGTGTCACTATATTTTTTAAAGTAAATGCACCGTTTTTACAGTACGGCCTTTTTATGTGATAGTTGGTAGATGTGCAGACTGATCGCCTGATGGTAAGCATTTTTCACAAGTGAGGTGCTAACCTTTAAACCCCCCTTTCTCCCGGATTGGGCCTCCGGTACCCTCACTCTTTTTCAAATATGCAACGTTACTTGTATCAACTTTTACTTCCAGTAAAAAAATGTCACAGTTCACTATCATATAACAAATACACTCAGATGGCCGGCTGTAGCTGACATTCATACCGAAAAGTTCATTGACATATGCGCAAGGAAGTTTATTATACATGTCCTAAAGCACGCGTTTACATCTCTCTCACGCCAAACCACTCTACGAGTGCATGTTTGTTTTTTTTTTATATGATAGGTGGCAGACGAGCAGACGGATCATGTGATGGTAAGCGGTTGCCGCCGCTCATGGATACTCGCGACACCAGGGGAGTCACAAGTGCGCGCAGCCAACCTTTAAATCCCCCTTTCCCCCGGATTGGGCCTCCGATACCCTCATTCACGCAGCGAAACACAGCACAGTGCTGCTTTAAGCTGGTTTTCTATGATGTGATGGCATGTTTGTGTGCGTCTAAACAGACTAGGCTACACAAACGAGCAGTGATCACAAACATCACGCGATGTAAGCCAATGTTCTGTGTGTACCTATTTTGTGTTACTATTAAAGAAGGAAAAACAAACAAGTGAATACCAAAAAACCAACACACTATTTCCTCAACACGGAAAACAAAAGAGGCACTAAAATGGAACCGAATAAAATCAATGAGGTGCAGATTGCGATCGACCGCCATCCAGTCTTATTGGCGGTGTTATTTGTGACCGAGAGAAACTCCGAGCCCGGCTAATGAGCTAACAAACTGACCCCACGCATTTTATCGGAGACTGTAAATCGCTGACCGAAACCCGAACCGAGCGACACACTCGGGCGACCAAGTGGAGGGGAAATTGGGGAAAGTATACTGACATCAGCTTCATTACTACGGATATGAATAAAAGCTACCCATTTCAAAGGGATGCAGTATACCTACTTTTGAAATAAGTTGTTTGAAAGTAACTACAAACATAAGACAATCCTCAGGTTGAAGATATTTTCTCCATCATCAACGTCATCCTAGCTTTAAGTCCCGGTCGCGTCCTAAACTGGCTCTTTAGAGCCAGGACACCTTCCCATTTCTCCATTATACAAGTATAATAATGTAACGTCGTCGTCCTGTCCAAACGTCCTTTTTAGAGCAAAAAACAATTGATTTTCTATTGTGTCTGCTAACTATGCTGGGTGACGATAAATAAACAAATCAAACATATGTCGCACAACACCATCATTATGATTTTGTGACCAGTATGTTTAAATTTTATTATGTGTACCTACATAAACCTGACCCCAAAGTAAGCTTTACTACAAATACAAAGTGAAATAAAAACAAAAAGAAATATAAAGGTATACTTTCTTAAATAAACAAACACATTTATGCCATATAATAAATAAAGTACTACAATTAACATATTTTCTGTTTAGAAGTCCAACATTCTTGTTCTGAACTTCTTCCAAAGGCTCTATCCCACTACGCCGCCGGTGTGTCTTATATGCATAATGTGTAGCGGCAAAGGATAACAAAAAATAAAAAAATATATGCGATATTAAACTTTTGCGTTGCGTAAAATAAACAAGTACATTGTAGTACTTACTAGGAGTCCGATTGTGACCAAGGCCGTTGTAACGCGGTCGAAACATCAAGCAGTAAGTATTACAATGTACTTGGTTATTTTTGTCACGTTTAGCCCTGATGCATTAATTTTAAAATAAGAATAAAACCAGCCGGTTCTCTGCTCTCGTTCAATATACTTCTTTAGAACTAAAAACTCAGCAAAAAGTCCGACATCAAGAATCCGATTTTATCCTTCATAATTAGAACGAACTGGCCGCCCCATAGCCACCATTGTGTTTAACATCCATTCGGTCTCCGTTCCATTCAACACTGCAAATCCAGTGGCAGGACTACACAGGCCGCTTTTCATCCCATATTGCACAGCTCGCTTGATAAATCATTTGTAATTGTGTACCCAACGGTTTCACTGGCTCGCTGAGATAGCCGGAGTCAACTATTTTCAACATTCCTGAGAATTATGATGCAAGAATTCGTTTTTTGAGTGTTCTATGTTTCGCTGCGTGAGTGAGGGTACCGAAGGCCCAATCCGCGGGAAAGGGGGATTTAAAGGTTGGCAGGGCACCTGTGACTCCACTAGTGTTGCGTGTGTTTTGATATTTTCGCATGGCTCCGTCAATTGAATTAATGTACTTTGAAGTGTAATAGAAGAATGTTTTATTTTTAATTTATATAATTAGATCTATATACTAGTATGAAAACAGAAGTAGGCTAGAAGTGGCGTAGCCGCCGTTGTACGCAAGCATCTGCGTAATGTGCAGATTATGTAACGCCGCTGACTCCATAAAAAAAAATAGAAAAATAAGAAATAAATTCACAGTAAAGTAATAAACTGCGCATAAGCAGTAGCGCAGAGACCAGCGGCGGGCCCCAGAGCAGGGTAGGCTAAGGTCAACGCCCTGTGATGACGGGTGCACCTACTTTTAAAAAAGAAAAAAAAAAGACATTTTCGCATGGAAAACTCTTTGAATTGATTTGTTTAGATCTTATTGCCTAGGTTATGTGGTCATATTATACAGTATGTAATTGTGTACTGGTATACTTGTTGTTGTCTGAACAAACAGCACTTGTGAATTCAATTCACATTTTTCTTGGTTCACTCCTAATCTTTGCTCCAAAGGAACCGTAGTCAAACTAACTTTCTTTGGCACTTCTAAGCTTTAGTCTCCCATCTAACCATCTTTCACAGTTAACGAGAGGCCAAAATCTTATATTAAATCCGTGTATTTCTCAAGCTACACATTCGACCTTTCCTCACTTTAAGCATCGAAGTGACCGTAAGAGGGACTCCAGACGCGAGTTCGGGTGTGAAATGGCGGATATTTTATTCATGAACACCTGACATTCTTCAAACAACTCCCGGGATAAGGGCCGGAATTCCCTTCGCTTAGTAGATTTATATGACAACATTAATTATAAGCCCGCTGCCGTTATAATTTTATAAAATACTTACATAAAATTAAAATGTTCAGTCGTAATATTTTCTCAATTAGATGTTCAACATTGCTCTGTTTATTACAGTTTAACGCCTGTGTCGATTTTAATGAAACTTAACCGTTTGTAAAAAAACTATTAAAATGTTGAAGTAAAAGTTAGTAGGACAAAGTTTGCTAGAAGCCACGCATTCTACAACTTGGCGCTTCTGATATTAAAGAAAAAAACTATGTAACCAAAGAAGTTAGGTAAATATATAATAACTTTTTGATGAATAGGTAGGTAGGTAGTATACCTACATAAAGTATTGGAATTTATAAAACGTAATAACAAAAAGTGCGAATAATGCAAGCATGGTATTATTCTCCTTTATAAAATGATTTCTACCTAGAAGATCCAACTTAAAACTTGGTAATGAAACTTTCGAGGAGTAACATTTTATAATAATCATATTGAAAGTTTCTTCTCCTCAAAGTTGCTATGTACAATTATATAATGAAGTATATACGTATATTTATTAGTTACATGGTGTATCGGTAAACATTTGACTCATTTTAAACACGTGCTCTACCAATCATTTTAAACAATATATATTTTTTCCGTGACTTGAAAATTCGTATAAAATATATTTTAACTATTCAACAAATTTGGTCACGTGCCTTGTTCATTTTGTAAGAAGAGTAAAAATAAATTCGACAAATTTCCAAAAGTCACAAAAATTATTTTCAGATGGTTGGTAGAAGATGTAGAAAGTTAACGGTGCGAAAATTTTTATCTATACATCCTGAATATTACATTGCGTCGCTTATACAATAATGGGCATAATATTATTATGCAACTGTAACAAACCTTTATTCTTGAAAACATAATATATTTTGTTGTAGTATTAGTAATATAGTTTGTAAGTATGATATTGCTGTGCCCTTGCAGGGTAATGTGAGATCCTTGTATACTTGTAATACCTTTTGTCAACCACATTATGCAATAAATGATTATGATTCGCTGTCCCGAATCTAAGAAAATTTCTTAAAATTGGAAATTCAAATATTCTTGTAGGATTGAGCATTAGAATGTTTAATAAGTTACCTCAAAACATATTGATTTACCGGTACATAAGTTTAAGTTGCACGTAAAAAACTGCCTAATGCAGAAAGGCTACTATGAAGTAGATGACTATTTAAATGATAAGGATTCCTGGACATGTTGATCTCTTCGCCTGTCGTCTAATGTATAATTTCATTTCATAATTTTACTTTGACGATTTATTTAAATGATATTGATTATAAGCATTGTATGTCATACTGCCACTGTAATCATAATTTGAAGAAGAATGAAAATTGTAAGAACCATATTATGTAAAAAGAGTAACTACTGAGTTTCTTGCTGATTCTTCACGGTAGAAAATGACATTCCTAATCAGCGGTAGATTATAATATTTGACATTCATAAATGTTCTGTATGGACTTAAATTGAATAAAGAGATTTTTGATTTTGATTTGATTGATTAACCGCTTAAGTCGAAATATCGCCATGTAAGACTTTGTAGACTTATATTATTGTGTTTGGTATAGCAATTCTTTGCAATTTATTCTTAAGTAAATAATACACTTAAAAAATTCACCATAGGGCTCAGGTGGGACTCGAACCCACAACCTTCCACAGTCCGGGTGGCTGCACTGACCATTTATGCTATCCGAACCCCTTGCTAAGACGACGAATTTTGTAAGTGCTTGAATCGTCATGAGCCGACGATAGTCTCATCAATATTGTAGGTATACTTTACAATATCCAGTGGAAACATTGTTACAAATATTTGACCACCAGTTAAGATGAAACTGCTAAACGAATATTATTGTGTTTGGTATAGCAATTCTTTGCAATTTATTCTTAAGTAAATAATACACTTTAAAAATTCACCATAGGGCTCAGGTGGGACTCGAACCCACAACCTTCCACAGTCCGGGTGGCTGCACTAACCATTTATGCTATCCGAACCCCTTGCTAAGACGACGAATTTTGTAAGTGCTTGAATCGTCATGAGCCGACGATAGTCTCATCAATATTGTAGGTATACTTTACAATATCCAGTGGAAACATTGTTACAAATATTTGACCACCAGTTAAGATGAAACTGCTAAACAAATATTATTGTGTTTGGTATAGCAATTCTTTGCAATTTATTCTTAAGTAAATAATACACTTAAAAAAATCACCATAGGGCTCAGGTGGGACTCGAACCCACAACCTTCCACAGTCCGGGTGGCATAAATGCATAGGTGGATAGCATAAATAGTTAGTGCAGCCACTCGGACTGTGGAAGGTTGTGGGTTCTAGTCCCACCTGAGCCCTATGGTGAATTTTTTAAGTGTATTATTTACTTAAGAATAAATTGCAAAGAATTCCTATACCAAACACAATAATATTCGTTTAGCAGTTTCATCTTAACTGGTGGTCAAATATTTGTAACAATGTTTCCACTGGATATTGTAAAGTATACCTACAATATTGATGAGACTATCGTCGGCTCATGACGATTCAAGCACTTACAAAATTCGTCGTCTTAGCAAGGGGTTCGGATAGCATAAATGGTTAGTGCAGCCACCCGGACTGTGGAAGGTTGTGGGTTCGAGTCCCACCTGAGCCCTATGGTGAATTTTTTAAGTGTATTATTTGTAGACTTATTACCTCATTGGAATACACTGAGGAAAAAATTGTTGTACTTATGGTCATTTTTCAGCCCATTATTATGTATAATGTAGCGACTATTAAGGGAAAATACAGTGCATTATTGCAATGGTTACATATTGCCTTTGGCATTTATGTAAACTTATCAAGGCTTAAAAGTAATACACACTTAGAGGCTAACCTACGAACCATTTTTTCTCCTTTTCTTCATATTCCATCACAAAATGACAAACAAACAATGTTTTCCAAGCACTTTGCAAGAACGTAACAAACAAATATTTTGCTTTCAAGCAGAATGATAAATTCGAATAATTCATTATAGAACCTACAAAGCCTTGTGCTCCTCAAAACATGAAGTAAGATTTTTGTCGTGACATTATGCTAATGTCATGTCGGCAAGCCCGATGTCACGAGGGCCTTTTTAGGTTTTTTTTAAATTAGATGTGCTAAAACTCATTCTTATACCTACCACGTGTACGAACTTCATTTGATGACATCATAAGTGTATTCAGGTGATGTTTTACGGCAGTTTTTATACCACATTTGCTGTTTCTCAGTATCAATAAAAACTTAAGAAACCGAAGATAAAAATTATGGTGCTAGGTAGCTTCGCTTTCAATACCTACGAAGTTTTACTTGGTGTGGGTGGGGTGTGGGTTTAGGTGCTATCATCTTTACTGAATTTTCTAATATGTCATACATACATCACCTAGAGAGAGCACTGTTTGTTATACGATATAATATCCTCTAACCGATTACGGCTACTGCGGCCAATCACAAAGATATGCCACGTATACAGGATATACTATAGTGCTCAAGTGTGTGCGCAAACACAAGTGCACTCTCTATTCCCTTACCCTCATATTCCAATGGGACACTTCTGTGACACGACCGGAGAGGGATCGGGCGCAGGACCAACGGCTTATCTTGCTTGCCGAGGCACAGGGGTAGAAGACCGCCAACTTCCAGACTCCGGGCTGACACTAAGAATTTCTTACCAAAAACTTAGGTAAGTACAATTTTTTGGCCCGATTCGGGGATCGAACACGGGACCTCTTGCGCAGCCGTCGCCTTAAAGTGCGAACCACTAACCACTACGCGACTGAGGCAGTCAATACAATATAGCAAAGTATCGAATAGCATGTAGTTATCCTGCTTGTAGGTGTTATATTTTAACAGTTATTTTACATATTAGTTAATGAGTGCTTCTACCTGGCTCACGACTTCAGATGAAGGTCAAACGGCCTGTAAAATAGAAAAAAACCTTCCAATCGCTCCCACACAAAAGGCTACGTGAATACGAGCTATGTAATTACCAAGTGCACACAGGTTCGTTATTTCTGTCCGGAAAACTGGAAACATGGGCTCGATAATGAATCGTGAGCATGTGAATGCGGACCGAGTGATGCGACTTGAGTTAACTCAATATGAACTCTTTTATTAGATTCATTCGAATGAATTTACAATTTCGTTCGAATACCACTAGTAATCGAATCGGGATCCTCTTTTCGGCATGAATCGCTCGCTCGACTGGAGTGATACCACGGCCTCACAGAAAACCAGCGTGCAGAAGCGTCTATGCTGTGTTTTGTTGAGTAAGTGAGGGTACATGGAGGGCCGATGCGGGCGAAATGGGGGTTCTAAGATTGGCAGCGCACTTATGACTGGTGTTGTGTTTCCATGGGCGGTGGCAGCGGCTCACCATCAGGTAGGTCCGTATGCTCGTCCTAGATATCACATAGAAAAACGACTGTTTTTTTTATGTGATATCACTTGACTAAGTGATCAAGTTACCAAAGTTTTTCTTAGTCACTCGCTTCATCTCTAAATCTCCTGTCAAAATTATTGAAACTGGCGATAGGCTTTAGAAAATTTGGGAATGTCGAGGGATCTTTACATCCCTCCCATTCACACCCACTGTGCGTCTCTTTTGTTTTTTTTTATGATAGTAAGTAGCAGACGAGACGATCACCTGATGGTAAGCGATTACCGCCGCCCATGGACACCTGCAACACCAGTGGTGTCACAAGTGCGCTGCTTACCTTTTGATCCCCCTTCCCCTGGATTCGGCCTCCGGTACCCTCACTCACGCAGCGAAACTCAGCGCATGCACTGCTACACGCGGGTTTTCTGTGAGGACGTGGTATACTCTGGTCGAGCCGGCCCATTCATGCCAAAGCGTGGCTCTCCCACTGTTCAATTTGTATGAATGCTACGCGTAAATTCTCGGAGCCAACTTGGATAAGTAGGCTGTTTTCCTTCTTTTAAATTGGGTGAAATCATGAGATCGAACATGTTAGTACGAGTGAACTTCAATCAACATTTTATTTCACTCGATGACACTTTAATGCGAGTTCAGAGCTATTCGCGTCCACTTGACATTAAAGTCGAATTTAGAGATTTCATACATATTCCCCTACAAATCTGTACTGTATTGAACTGTCTATTAAAGATTGAACACGGTTATTTGGCACGTTGGCCGTGTGGTCCCCGGCAGAGTAGAATAGGCCACCCTCACTCTTACCGAGGTGTCGTAAAAGGCGACTAAGGTAAAGCTGCTAGCATGATCATCAGCACCCAGAGAAGGAAAACTCTGCATTTATATCAAAACCCTCGCCAACCCGTCTGCCAAGCGTGGTGAGTATGGCAATTACCCCTCATGTGATTGAGGGAGGCCCGTGCCCCAGCAGTGGGGACTTAAATGGGCTGATGATGATTTGGCACGTGGCATAAGTCGGAAGTAATGCTGTTTAGACATTTTCTCATAGAAAATACGCTTTACAACGCCCTCTTGTCAATGTCACTGAAGTGCCTTCTGATCTAGCGATCTAGATCAGAAGACCGAAGTCTTTATGTATTCGATAATTTTGTGTCTGTTTTGTTACCTTCTGTATTGCATGTCAATATTTATATTTCTTCTAATGTAAAGGCGTCACCCAAGGTCCAGCCTGAAAACCAGCGCTGTAGCTGTGGCTTGTGGCAGTTGCAGCATATGCTGAGGCTGAGCCTTGTTGGCCGCATCTCGTATACTCTGTACCGTTTTTTTATTATTTATTTTATGTATTATGTGTTGTGGTCGATAAACAATTTTTCTTTGTTTCAAAATCTTAAATTCGACTTCAGCGTCGAGTGCTCGAGAATAGGCCTTCAGGACTCACTTATGTGCTGCGCTTTCTCTATTTATATCTTACCACCTATTTAATAAGAGAAAGTGGTTTATTAAAAATGTAACTAAAGTCACTTTAGTCAAATAAAATCTAACTTCAACCCTACATATGTGGATCGAGGGCTACCAACGTAGTATTGGTTTTGAGGTAGATTGAATGTTTTCCTGAGGCGTGCCGTCAGATTGAATTTAGATTCCGCTTAGTATTAGCGGCAATATTGCTTTTCTTTACTTTGGCAAGACGTTTTCATTGAAGTCAGGTAACTGTTCAAACTGAAAAAACTGAATGTTGATAATGGCATGCAATAAAAAACTTGCTTTTGTTTTCTTGTTTAGGAATAGGTAGATTAACTTTTTGTACAAGTGTCTTCAGTATGAAGATTGTTTTAACTTGACAAAATTTCCTGATTACATTTTTAAAAGGAAATATGTACCTAAATCGTTATACTTTAGCTATTGTACTTTAGCTCCTTAGAATGAACTACATAGCCAGGGGAAATACTTACTACTGATTACTTTTTTGGTTACAAAAGTCAGACGTAGTCGCTTCAATGTAGTCATAGAGTAATTTTTATGCCGTAATTTTGGAGCCGTAAAGTCCTTGAGTGGAGGCCGCGACTCGGTGAGCGTAGTGTAGGACGCCCTGCGACAAGATGAGATGATGACATTCGAAGGCTGGCTGGTGTGGGCTGGATGAGAGTGGCCGAAAATCGGGAGCAGTGGCGTGCATTAGGGGAGACCTATGTCCAGCAGTGGACGAGTGTGGGTTGCTGATGATGATAATGATGACTTTTGTAATTACCAGACTTACCAAATCCTGGATCATGGTTGTACCCCGGACTCCTAAGCCATCAAACACAACTGAGAATAATACGCTGAAATAATGAAGACATTTTTACAATTAGTAAGTATGTAGTTTCAGTTTGGCAAAAAAAAGCAAATGTCATTTATGAGTTAGTTAATAAAAGTTGTATGTCCAACAGCACATGTTTAGCTATCATTCAATGTAGCAGTAATCTTACGTCAACAAGTCCGGGGCTGTTAAAGTTCAAAATCTCTTATATCTCTGCTAACAACCCACGGAAGACCAGCATAATGGGCAGGGATTGGCCTAATCACCTCGTTAAATCAACGAGGCGTAAGAATAAACGTAATCTCATGAATTTTCACTCTTCGTTTACTCATTCGTTAGAGAACGCGCCGCGAGTGTGTCAATGGCTGATAATTTTATGCAGATTTGCCATTTTTTTTAATCCTTTTTTTTGACGCTGGGGAATGCCTCCTTATGCATAACATTTTGTCGGGCTCGCCTTTGGAGGGGGCCACAATCTCACCTGATTGAAAGTCACGTGAGGTCTAGAATGTAACGGTTTCGCCTAGAAGATGGCTGTTCACTCTCGTCTTACTAGGAACTCTCTAGTTTTATCGGATTAAGGTAACGGGTAGGACACACTAGCGACGCCAATTGATTTAAATTGTTAGCAACTAAACGGGATTTCTTATTAACAATGTCTAAGCTGCAACCTCTCGGAAAACACTTATACTATTTATTTAATACTTATACACTTGACTATTGGGTCTGCTTTTCCACTCGAAATTTGAATTATCACCAAAAACGGCCACTTATGGCGTTAATCCAAATTGCGAGTGCAAAAACAGATCAAAAAATAGTGCACAATTATTAAATAAACAGTATAAATATTTACTTAGGGACTGCCGCTCCGAAATTGTTTAAAATATATCCTGTTTAGTAGCTAACACTTTAAATCGATTGGTGTGGCTATCAGTCGCCTTAAAATAAGTAGGTACTCAGAGTATGATTAAGGATTATCGGGCATTGTTTTATTGTATTTCTTTGAGCTACATACCATTCATCATTTCTGCCAATAGACGTCCACTGCAGGACATAGGCCTCCCCCAATGTTCTCCACAGATCGGTCCTGTGCCGCCCGCATCCAATAGATTCCCGCGATCTTCACCAAATCGTCGGTCCACCTTGAGGGAGGCCTGCCACGGCTGCAACTTCCTGTACGTGGCCTCCACTCGAGGACCTTTCCGCCCCAACGGCCGTCTGTTCTCTTCGCTATGTGCCCTGCCCATTGCCACTTGAGGCATGCAATCTTTTGGTCTGTAACCTTAGTTCTCCTGCGGATCTCATCATTTCTGATACGATCACGCAGGATACATACGATTACCTTTGTAAAATAATAAGCTATAAGTTCAGTATGTGCATTGGAAACAGATTTTTTTATAAATTAGGGGGCAGATGAGATCATCTGATATAATTAAATTAAATAGATAATTATGAATTTAAAGTGACTAAAAATCATATCTTTACCTAGATAAACATAACATATCATTAAGCATTTATTATAAGCCTGGTTGCAGTAAGACTACGCAATCGGTAAAATAAACCTAATTACAGTTCCCATAAAAATGTATTTGTTTGTACCACTACATACTACTGTTGAGTTTTGAATATAAATTTAACACTTATATCAAAATCAATAGTACCAAATTCTCAATAGCATTACAGTTCTCAATAAATTTATTTTATTTTTACCACTACTGATGATTTTGATGAGTGTTGGGTATCCAGTCAACACACATATCACACGCAAACACGTCATATTTAATTCCCAATGGCAATACATTTTGACCAGAATTGGTTTATCAGAGACCTTGTAAAAATATTCATCCTAAGTCTATGGTCAAAACACACTTGTGAGACTATTATTTATTATCATGGTGACTCATCGACAAAACTAGCGCCGCCAACAGATTTGTATTAACTGTATGAGACATTTTTTTTTAATTACAACGGTGAATCCATTAAGGAAAGTATTAAAACAAAATTATGTCATAATTTCTTCGTACAAGTAACCATATAATTTTTGTAATTGCTAAAGGTGTCTACTTAAGGCATAAGAACCATGGTTCATAAGAACCATAATGGTTAGATTGTAAAATATTCTATTATTACACAAGTACATCTCAAAAACCTTTATGGATTGTACGTTGTGTTTTTTATAAAAAAAATATAATCGCTACAATTCGTACAAATCTATTGGCGGAGCTAATTTCGTCAATACGTCACCTACTCAAAGTCACAAACTAAGAAAAAATACTACCTCAAAAGTAATGAGAGTTGCAGCACTAGAACATGTATTTAATCTCCGATATTTGTCATCCAGCCACGCACTTTCTTTTAAATCATAATATATAAATAAAAAGTCACATGGAATGCACTCCAATTCAAGGCGATCAAAATAAAGAGCCATACTGCCTTGTCATATGAACATCGCGAGCGTCATAAATGGCACGTCTTATGGGGAAATTTGGCCATTTGTTACAAATGCCTACATTATGTTGAGTGCATTACAGTATTAGGGTAATGTTACGTATTTTTCGCGCTGTAAATGCGACCCAACGTAGGTAACATTATTACTCATAGCTATTCAAATATTTTCTGGGCCCAAGAAGCAGTCGTTATTTGACAGAATGGACAATATAACAAAAAATCATTTTCCGAAATGAAAAATACCCTTTCTAGATAAGACTAGTAGAAATTTTAAAAAAATAATTTCAGAATTTTTAAACAGATATTTACGGAGAAAAACAGATTAAAAATCCTCCTGTGACGTCATTACTCGGCATGACAAAATAATAAGGCGTTTGCTCACGTTGTTTAAAAAAAAGGTTACCCAAAAAACCAAACGTCATACAATGACATGACCTGTCGCCTAAACTTTTTTTATTGTAGGTACATATAGCACCGACATCGCAATAGAACGTTGAGCCTCAGGATTACGTCACTTTCGTATTGTCCATTGACGACCATTATCGGTGGAAAGTGGAATATTGATTCCGTTTTATAGTCAGTGACGCTTGTCTCACTCTTTCTCTGTCATTATCATCTTTTTTTTTTTATGGCTTGCTGTTGCTCTTACGAGACAACTCTGCCAATGTCAAGTGATTAAAGAGACACGTTCCTTAGAAAATTTGTTGAGAAATGAGCTGGTTCATCATCATCATCATTCTTGTTGCTGCTTTGATTCTTTTCTCCACTGGTTTTTATTTACTTCTTGGTGGACGCATTCTGTCACAAACAATTTTTTTTTAATGATAAACGTGGCAGACGAGGCGATGAATCACCTGATGGTAACCGATTACCACCGCCCATGGACACCTGCAACACCAGTGTAACCAGGGTAACCCATTTTTCTGCCAATAATAATAATAATAATAAGGGAAGGGAAGGGAAGTGAAGGGAAGTGACGACCCCATCGCCTGCTGGCGAGAGTTGGTGCTCTTGGTTAAGAGCAACAACTCTCATCAGTGCAGTTAGTCTCCCCAGGGCAGCGTTGTGGCGCGCTGACTGGGAAGTGACGTCCCTTGGGTCCCATATCCCCGAAAGTCGATCAGGCCCCTCTCCCCGGCTTGCCTTAATTGGCCGGCTGGGGTGGACCCCAGCAGGGGCTGCAGGACTTTCACCTCTGGCTTGCCTTCACCAGCCGGCCAGAGTGGGATGTCAGAGCTATATGCTCGCAGGGTGGAAGTGAAAGATGCATAAGTCGCGAGTTGGCACAGTGTCTGTCACCACAGACACTGGGTAGAAAGCGGTGTACACCTCTCGGCACCCTGAGCTGCTCACACCAATGTTGCCCGCCTTGCTATATCTGGTAGCTAGCTTTTGCTTGGCTTCCTGGTAGCTTATTATAAGGGGCCCATCTAGTGAGTGGCGAGTCACCACCTGCCCATTTTTTCGTGATTTTTATCATTGATCGGGCAGGTGCCATAGTCTCTCCATAGTACCAGTTAACCGGTCCACTAACACCTCAACCCAATAGCCCAGTTCATTTTGTTTTCCATTATTTTCAATAGTCTTATGCCAACCGGGGACTGTCCTTGGCTACACCTCTGTAGTGTATACAGGGATAGTCGCCGGCTGGTGTCACATCACATTATAGTAAAACTGTCAATTGAACGGGCCTCTACGTGTTGGCTTCGGCCCCACGCACGCCTTCCAAAAGTCCGGGACATAATTGCCCGTGGTTATGGAACAACTGACAAACATAATAATAATAGTAATGGGAGAATATATTTCAAACATAATAATAATAACAATTCTCACAACATCTCATACGTTGACCTGATTCCGCACTAAGTTGCTTAAGCACTTGTGTTACAGATATCAGACAACAGAGGAACACAAATATATACTTAAATACATATTTTACACCCAGACACTGAATATATGTATTTAAGTATATATTTGTGTTATAATAAACAGTTTATTTTCTTGTTTCTTTTCAGTTCTTGTTGACGAGCATAGAATGCTCGTATGCCACCTATTATCTTCCATCGCGTTCGATCTTGAGCTTAGCGTTTGATTTCACTCCAAGTCCTGCCGATGTTCTTCACCTCGCCTGCTACAGTACGTCGCCAAGTTTGTTTAGGACGGCCACGTTTGCGTTCAATAAAGTAAATACTCTTTCATATTTCTCCTTACAAAATTTTCAGATTCAAAATATCTATGAATTTTCATCTAAGTAATGTAGACTTATAGATGTTTACTTGACCTCTTAAGAAATTAGCCTGAAATGAGTTTGTTCCAGTTACCAAAATATTTTATAAAGGAGTGTACCTAAGTCAGCACAGCTTAAGGATATTAGGTTCAGGAATTGGTTTTCAATAGGGTATTTGACAAAGCTCGAGATTTTACAAAATACAAATATTTTATCAAAATATAGGTAAATATGTGCCAATAGCAAAAATTCTCAATTAAAAATATAACGTCTAGCCGGTTTTATAGTCATTCAAAGATTCATGGGCAAGTCCATTTTAAAAGTATGATTAGACCTCAGGTACCCTCACTCACGCAGCGAAACACAGCACAGTGCTGCTTCACACTTGTTTTCTGTGAGGCCGTGGTATCACTCCGGTCGAGCCGGCCCATTCATGCCGAAGCGTGGCTCTCCCACGGTTAAAACTGTAACACGGGTTGCTGTAATTCTAAGGGGAGTCTGGCTCCCCAAAGACTGAATCATAGTCTCAGCGCACCCTGGGTTACAAGGTGACAGCTTTGTACTGGTAATTACACGCTAACATGAAGAAGGGGAGTATACACAATGTGGTAGGTACATTGTGGTATTTGTAAGTGTAGCCTTAGCATTACTAGAATGCTAAAAGTACGCTTAATACACTTAACTAGACTTGTCTTAATTCAATAGTTATTACGTTTCAGAACCAACGATAGTTGGCTCCGAAACAAAGAAAATAAGCACGTTATACAGTTGTTGCTGTACAAAAACAAAAGGATTTCTTTTCATTTAGATCTCATTTGTTTCCCTGGAATATGTTTTGTAATTACGCTTTGTTTTGGTTTAAAAGTTTTTCTACCTCGTGGTTAGTTAATTTTCACTTATCGTTTCTAATAAATAAGACTTTATTTCGGGGAAAGTAAGACTTATTTGAATATATCTATAACTGAATAAAATAGCGTGGCAAATATATATTTTTTCGTTTCAATATAAATTCAACAATCAGAATTTAATAGCAAGAGGCATCAATTCGAAAACTTTTAACTTTAATAGACCCCTTTTAACAATTCGTTTTCCCAAAACAAAATTTCAATTACATTGTTCTTTCCCAGATTTGATTTCACACTCCTCACATTTCGCGTCGAAATGTAACAAACTTAGACACGGAAAGTTCCCCAAGCCAAGATATTAACTTACCAATCTTTCCGATATTCTAAAGTTGCCGAAAGAAACTTACGGGAGCGAATTTGTGAAGTTAAATTGAAAGTGAGCGCACTCGACGGCGATTGATGAGACGGTCATATGAGATTGCACTTCACTGGGTCTATACGAGTCTGGATTTACTATGAGAACAGTGATGGGGAGATATCGGCGTATTTGAGAACTTAGTAATCAAAAGACTTCGCAATGATGACTCTCCCTCTAATCTTAGTATGTAATTGACAGTTACTTCCATAGCTGTCGCTTAGTGGAGTTTGTTTCAGGATTTAGGTAGTATGGTAAATACAATGAAGCGACTGCTGTCTGAACTTAACCAGGCCAATAGAATCTTGGTTACGCGTTTCAGGAACTATCCGAAATGTGCAGATTTCCTTACAATGTTTTCCCTCACCCCTGAGCTAATGGTAGAAACTATTTGGAAATCTGATAGGAAGAAACCTATCTAGGTTATTACAATTCTAAAATCGTATATACAAATCGTTACATCGTTTCATACAAACAACTTCTCCTTCATTACGTCACGAGTTCATAAGGAAGTTGGTTACATGCATCTCGTTAAAACTTTGTCCGAAGCTACGAGTTTAATCAATATTGTAACTGTAAAAATGGTTTAATAACAATACTTTTTGTGTGCAATTTTCCACGCTGTTTATAGATGTTTTTACTGAAGTCCTAATGAGTAACATTTTCGGTTACCCTTCATGATTCTCCTGCCACCTAATTCAAGCCAAGTATTATATTTGGCCTGTCCACCATTTTTATTCCATTGGACATGCATTGCGAAAATACATTCTTTATATTCTCTTAAATCTGATATTGATAAAGTTCATTGCCAAGGAAAATACTTTCTACAGTGTAGGCAAGTTTATCGATAAAGCCACCGGACCGGCGCAACCATATTTCACCCGTGACGACATTTACGTGCCTGAGTCCACACATTGGCGCACGATAGTGTGTCAGCCAAGTTTGGAAAGAGGGACTTTTGGCAGTTTTAACGAAATTCTTTACGTTCTGTTTTGCATCCATTATAATATAACCAAGGAACCATAATTTACTTGGGATTGGCATATCTAGTAAGAGCCTTCCAAACACTTCAATCATTATATAAAATTTTTACACCTAACACATACTCAGTATTTTAGGTCTTATTAACATTGCGTTTTTAAACATTGTGTTAGCAATTTCAAAGAGCAAAGACTTGTGTGCCGCCGAGAGAATACATATTCTAACATCTGTTATTTATACTATTTAATCGGCACCTATTATCATTTCCTTCCATGGGAAAGTCACAGAGTGATACCACAGCCTCACAGAAAGCCGGCGTGAAGCAGTGTCTCTGCAGTGTTTCGCTGCTTGAGTGAGGGTCCCTAAGGCCCGGCGGAAAAGGGGTTCAAAGGTTAGTGCGCACCTGTGACTCCACTGGTGATGTGGGTGTCCATTAGGCGTCGGCAATCGCTTACTATCAGGTGATCCGTCTGATCATCTATCGTATAAAAAATAAAGTTGCTGGAACTTGGCCACTTTTTGCAAGATGTTTTTGTGAGGATTCTATTTACACGCTACCTATCCACCGGCGGGCCATTCCTTTTGAAAAATAACCCGCACATCTGCAGCCGTAAGAAAATAGTTTTTCCATCAAACTAATATATTGCACCTGTTCCTCACTAATCATATTTTATTATCCTTTTTAGGTACCAAGCAGATAAACGGGACAACAATTAAATTCAATCCTAATTTATCTATCTTTTGTCGTCATGATTTTGTCCTGTGATACCTTTAACTTAGCGTCAAATCCTATGTTGCGTCCAAAGCTTTGAAGCCTAGGGCTAGCCTATCCTGAATCATGGTCTAAGCGTAGGTAACGCTAAGACCATGATTCAGGATTTGGGGAGTCTGGTAATTACAATGAAGTGTCTGCCGTCTAGCCTTCGCAAACCTTTAATAGGAGAATCAAAGGAAGGGAGACCAACTGAATTGTTACACCTTTCAAAAACAATCCGAAACGTGCAAATGTTTTCCTTCACCACCGAGCTCATGGTATAAAACGCACATAGATTTGAAAAACCAGAGATGCATTTCCTATCCGATTTGTACTACTTAAGCCTACAATATGATTTTTACGGGATGTTTTATGTTTTACTTGGCAGATGAGCAGAGATGAGCGTGGTGTATCATCTGATGGTATGCGATTGCCTCCGCCTATGGACACCCGTAACACCAGTCGATTAAAAACTGTGCTGTCAACCTTTTACCCTTCTCCCCGAATAACATAAATTGCGTGGATTACTTCAAATGATATGCTTCTCGTGATTCTGGCGGTAGGACTAAAACACTCCCCGTGGGCTGATACAATTCAAAGGTTTTAAATCGGTTTCTAATGGTTTTTGTGAACAAATTTGGTGTTGATTTGTGCAGTGAAGTGCCGCGAAGTGATCCTAATAATAAGAATCGTTAAATTGTATTGTTTTTAACACTGCTATTGTGTGTCGAGTGGATTGTCACGTGACAACTTGTTTGGACCTAATATAGTAAAAACCTGCGATTATGTTTAGTGGTGGTCGATAAAACGTAAAACTCCGACGTTTTATTAAGTGACTATGACTTTGACTGACTTTGACTATTCATTTTTATCAATAATTACTTGACATTGGCAGGATATCTTCGGATAGAGCCATATTATAAAAAAAATGCTTGTCGTGAGATGTCGCTTTCAGTAATTTAATTCAAGTATTCGCATTCTACCGCGCGTTAATAAAGCATCGCCTCTGCGTTCCAGCTCGAGAGTCCTCTCCGGTAATAACAAGGTACAACATCTAATCTTAGGACTAAACGGTCACAGACAGAGTATCTACATAGTGTTCATATAGTATATTCAACTGGCCTGACAGTGCCTTTGGTCGTAACCATACCTCATTAGCCAATGGTCGTAGGTTTCCCACTCTGAACATGCACGGACGTGTGAAGAACACTTGCGTTCGTGCTGTGTGGTGGTGGTATTTTAGTATGACATTTGTTTCCTCTTGTGTTCGACTGGACCGATAGCACCTTTGGTAGTAACTCTACCTCATACGCTAAAGGTTTCCCACTTTAAACGGACATACATTCATGTGTTGAACACTTGCGTTTTGTACTGTCTGGTATGTAGGTACTTAAGTACATATTATATTTGCGTTTCCTTTTTTGTTCGATATCCGTGACACAGTAGGTACGGAGTGAGGGAGATGTGTGAGATGATGCATGAATTTATTATAGCATTTGGCTTTACGCATGTAGGAACTCTTAAGGCGAACAGATCAAGGTGGGAAACTTTACCTTGACGAACCGTTTGTCGCATTTTGAGCGCCGGTTGAGTTTGGGTTTTGATGAAACAATTAAAACCGACACAAATCTTGGTATTTGTGCTGTTTTGGGACGTTCATGAACCACATAATAAGAGGGTAGTTTGTTGCTATATTTACTCAATACTCAATGTCTTTATCGCATCTATAGGTTACATAATTAGTTGGTTCATAATAAATGTAGGTATCACTATAGACCCGGGAGGGCACTGCAATATGGGAGAGGACGCTCATTACTAAATTAGGATTAACTTTAAATAATATACCTTTATATAACTATAGGGAAATATAAAATGAAGTATGTAATTCTATATATATTAAATATTCTTTATGTATTATTAGTATTTTCCTTTAAATATATGTGTTTAAGTGTGTTATTTTCTATGTATTTTTATCATTGAGATATTCATTAACTGTTTAATAGGCTTTAGTGAGTAGGAATTGTTTGAGTAATTTTGTAAACGTTTTATCATTTAATTGTTGTTTGATTAATTCGGGTACCTTATTAAATATTTTTATAGACAATACGTAGGGGCTGTTTGAGTGTAAGGTCATTTCAGAGTTCGGTAGGTTAAGTTTATTATTATATCTGAATTGATAAGGGGCGGTGTTGTCTTTACGTTTGGTATAAAAATTTGGGTGTTTAAGAACAAATTTACATGTTTCTAAAATATAAATACATGGGAGTGTAAGAATTTGGTACTTTTCAAAATACGGCTTGCACCTGTCAGTTTGATCTATGTTTGCGATAATTCTTATTAATTTCTTTTGAAGGACGAAGAGGGAATGGATATCAGTACTATTTCCCTATAAAGAGATTCCGTAACTAAACCAGGCGTATGCATAAGCATAATGGGTTATCAGCGCTGTTTTTCTATTAGTTGTCTTTTTTATTTCTTTAAGAGCATAACAAAAACTTGATATTTTAATTTTTTTTTTACGTGAGATTTTCAATTTAAATTTGTGTCTATTATTAAGCCTAAAAGGGTATATTCTTTAACTTGTTCTATTTTTGTGTTGTTAAAATTTGGGTTAAGATTTAGAGGAGCTTTTTGGTAAGGATAATATGTAATTAATTTAGTTTTAGAGAGGTTTAACTGAAGATTATGCTCATACATCCATTCTGTAGTTTTACTTAAATAGTTTAGTTTTATTTAAACTGTAGTAACACAGAAAACGCCTCAATCTGGAGTATAGTGATGTGACAAGTAAATTTTTTCCACTGTAAAATGTGCTCGAGCGATCTAGTCCCTCCTTCTACTCCATATTAATGCAGCTTCCTCAAAGCGTTCTCGCTGGAGAGCCCTCTACGGTAATTAACTAGCAACAACCTCTAATCTTGGAGACTAAACGGTCACAGGCAGTATGTAGGCCAGTGGTTTTCCACTTGAGGTGTTCAGTTATTAGGTAGGTACTGAACGCCTCAATTTCAAATGATGGCTTCAGTTAAATTTCATGACACAAATCACTTGACATTTTTACTCAAATCATTTTTACAATGTTATTAATCCAAGGCCCTGCCCTTGGACTATTTGGTTCTGATATCACTACTGCAAAATCACTTCAGTAATTAGATTGCTTTCAGTGACAATTGATATAACTCTTTTTCGTCTTCGTAATAAGTACTGCATACATATAATCACCCATTGTCTCCTGCTGAATGTAGCCCTACCCCGCTCGGTGTCCTCACAGTTACCTATGATATCTTATCTCACTCACGCAAACATAGTGCGCGTTTGTTTCATACATTTTGTCGCCAATCCTCATCTTAGCGTGTACCGGGTACCGGTGCTTACCGATTGCGTCTAAAACTGTCGCTTTGGAGCCCAGTATACGCTTAGACCATTATTCAGGATTTGAGAAGTCTAGTAATTACAATAAAGTCTGACCTTAGCAACCTGGAACAGCGAAACCAGAACAACTGAATCATAGTGACATGTTTCTGAAACTATCCGAAAGATGCAGGTCTCCTCACGATGTTTTCTCTCACCGCCGAGCTAATGGTAGAAATACGCAAATAGATTTGAAAAATCCAAAGGTACATGCTCGCATTTGACCCACGACCCCCCGCATGGATAGCGCGTTCTGCTCCACTGCGTATCATACAAATTGACGCGAATGTACCCAAGCAATATACTGTGCCACTATCAAAAGCTCCCTCACGATTTGAGTCACTGTAGTGTCATTGAAGTCGAGTAGCATCACTAATTTGGAAGCATATTAGGCTGAAGCAAATTGCTGCCAGCGTCAGCTACAAATCAGAGGAGGTTCCGAGTTAATCGTAATGCAGTCACGGAGATTGGCGAGATACATGTATGAGCGCTGTCTGATTGTTCTAGTGTACTTGATACGGATATGTTTGTTAAATAGCTAGTACCTATGTGGTGTTGCGTGGTATTTCGATATTGTTCGATGATATATATTCAGATATCACTTAATAATTATGATTCATTTTTGGAACCTTTAATTATAGGGATAATCAAAGCCACTGTCATAAAACTTACTACATACGACAAAACTAGTAATTTGACATCGTTACTAAAATTACTAAGTACAATTGCTTGAACCTTACTAAGATCAGCTGTCTCTGCCAAATCCCACATCAATTTCCATTTAAATATTTATTATTATTCAATTTTAAATAGCCATGTCAAGTCCAGTTCGAATAATATCGAGATAAAACAAAATAGTTATTTACGTTGTCTGCGATTCTCCTGGGAATGCTATATTGGCAACACAAAGAGCACAATTCAGGGATACAATATTTTTAAAAGCTTTTATAAGTTTATTTTTAATCTCTTATACATTTTCAATTGTGTAAATAATTATTTAACATAACTGGCTAGTTGGCCTTTCTAGCTGAAATTGTGAAAAAAGCAAAAGCCTGTATTTTCCGATTCGTTCTTAATTTAAAAAAACGTTGATGGCCACACACCAGACTCATCTTTGACGACACGAACTTAATTTGCAACTGCTTAACTTTGCATGAGTGCATAAGGACTAATATTCTACCACTAAACTCATTCCAGTGAAGACAAAGTGGAAACAGAGCTAGTCACAAATAAAGTGAGTTCCTAAGAGTTACTTGAGCGCGCCGCGCGCTGACATCCAATTTCAACCTCGAGAGCCGCTGATTGCGACTGTGGAGCGCTTCAGTCTTCAGTCTTAGAAAGTTCTATTTGCGTGAATCTTATTTTGTAAGACTAAGTAGAGGAAGGAACGGCAGTGTCAAAAGTTTTAAATATAAAACAGTTTCATAAGTTAAATAAAAATCATCAAGGATCAAAAATCAGCCTGATGTGACCACCTTTTCCAGATGGCGATTTGACTTCGTACCTCCAAAAAAATTTAATTGTTAGAAATCTAAAAAAAAATGTAAATTGTATTATTGTAAAAGGGTACTTTTAATACAATAAGTGTTGGTACGAGTACATTCACAGTAGCGACTAATTTAAAACTATGTACGTAGGTACATAATAAATATATATGTGTTTTGGGTGAAACTCTTAATTCATATTAATTATACCAGAAGCTAGGAGACAAAGGAAACTATGCCTAACAGTATTTTATTTTTACATCTGCAATTTGTCCTTTGACATTGGTAAAACACAATCTGTATTTTTGTGATGAAAGCTATGCCTATTTGTTTCTTCTTTTGTGTCCAGTTTCAATACAATTCCGTTAAATTAATCTTTTGCGTATAAAAGCTTTTTGTACGTACTCGTATTCATTCCAATGAGCAATGCACTTCAAGCAATATTCGCGCAAATTAACCACATGCCATTGACTGATCACGATTAAAAATGGATCATGCTATATGGTGACATAATTACAAATTAATTGCGGCTTTCATTAAATGCAATGCATTCTTGATTGTCGTAATGTTAAGTTGTTTTAGTTCCAGTTTCCGAATATACTGTGCCTTTTTTCTATTATATGACAAACAGGATGTAACATGTACGAATGTCGCAAAATGGCCACGTAGGTCTATATACGTAGGACGTAATATGTAGGTCTCATAGAGTTTTTTTATATATTTTTTTAATGACATTCCACAGACTCTGGGTCTGTGCCTTTGTTTGCTAGTTATAACAATTGTTTTTATATTTTATTGCCCCGCGTCCGGTCTCGAAGAGAGGGGCGTAGAGTTAAAAGCTTGGCTGACCATGAGATCTGATAACTTTTTAAGAGTGCATGCATGTCACAATGGTCAGCTTGGCTCGGCAATATTTTATATGAAAATATTTTTGGTGGTTTTAGTATCATGAATAAGAGAGACACAACTCATAAGTAAGGTAACCTTTGTACTGGCAGCTATGGCTTGCTTACAAAAAAGCTTGTAAAATAAATCACGGTTTGTGCGGTCGGCCTGCGCGGTGCGGGCTTTGATATGCCCACACAAATGTAAAACGTAAGCCAGATCAAACTTTTTTGGCATTATTCTGTCTGTTTTTGACGGTTCAGCAGAACTGGTGTACATTTAATTTGTAGAGACATTGGCTTAATAGTAATAATTCTATTTTCAAATGTATTTCATAAAATATTTATTTAAGCCAATGTCTCTACAAATTAAATGTACACCATATTTTTTAAATAAAAGATGGATTAATGTCGTAAGGATTGACATGCGTGCCAATCTCACTAATATAGATGCTAAGGACCTTGCAAAGTGGAGGAGATGTAGCAGAAAAGTGAAGCCCGTGCTTTAAAGCGCAAGCTTGTTAATATGATCATAATTTGAGTTAATCTTCATCACCATCATCAGCCACAAGACATCCCTATCCCGTGACTACACCATGCAGCACAAATATGGCTTCATTCCTGAAATAGAAGTTTCTAGTTCAACCATATTTTATTTTTCAATATACCCTTTTAGCTTTAATAAAACCCCTACACCCTCTCTTTTATTTGTGACTCGTAACACTACCTTCACTTTAAAACAATTCACTCCACAAGTTACTTCGCTCCTTGCTCTAGGGATCTAGTGTCGCCGAAAACCTATTGCTAGTATTTATCTGTCGATTAAATAATCGGAAAAAAATAGCGATACTATAGTTATACTACGAACAAATTCGTTTTTGTCTGTGTTGTCTCAAAAAATATTATTACTAACTTCATAAGTCCATTAAACACGTGAAATTGCATTAGGCATTACTGTTTTATATATGGTAGGTGTCAGACAAGCAGACGGATCCCCTGAAGTTAGCATTGCCGCTGTTTATCACACGAACACCTTTTTTTTTCGTCGGGGGAATGCGGCCTGCCCCTTGTGCAGTGGGCCGACGTGGCCTTATGCATACCCGTTCACAGGGGGGCGAATGGGTTATGTCGGGCTATCCTCCGGTGAAACCGGAAGCCTACCGACTAAACCCCTGACGGCGCTCCCTTCTTCGCCAGAGTGGGAAGGAGACATGTGTTAGTTCATAAACTTTAACTACACGTTTCTTCCTAAACGACATCACATGGACACCTGCAACATCAGTGGGTTCAGAACAGCAGTTTGGGATTGATCTTGACATTGCGATCGAGAATCGAGGGTTTATCAGAAATCACCTACTCATCGATAGCCGGACAGGCTATCCACATCACTACTCCCACCTCATCCAATTCCAAATGGCACACTCTCTGATTGCGAACGATTTTTAAGAAAGGCTCAGTCTTTGAGAATTCAATTTATGCGGGCGCGAGTGTGTCGTGCACGGGAATAAAATATGCATTATGCGTTCTGTATGCACATCTTTTCCGTGAGCTCAAGTGGGCTTTAAAACGAACTCTGTTTGTGAGTGCATTCTAGCTTGATGCCATTGCTCTGTAAGTTATGTATTAAAGTTTGCAGAATAGAGATCTACTCGTAGATTTTGTATTCATGTCTCATTCATCTCTAGCTAGATTTAAAAAAGTGGCCACTAAAAATTTAAATTTTGCTAGAGATGATTGTGTTTGTGATATGAATTACGTATGCAATGTAAGCTTGAAAAATCATAAATCCTGTTTTATTTCAAATGTCTTGATAAATTTTTGATTTTTTGTCTTAATTTCGTTACAATCAACAAAACTGGTAGCGGCGCCACGGTATGATCGGTAAATAATGAGTAAAATAATGATCGTTAATTTTTTTATAATGGTCAGTACGTTTAAACAGTCAATCAGTTATACTTGAGCCAAACACTCGTGGCAGTTGGTGTCATATTTCATTCATAATTATTGAATTCTCTTCCCCTGCGTTTAATATAGATGTAGAAGTGTCTTCATTTTAATTAATAATATTTTATTTTCAGTGATTGCGATTTTTTAGTGCAGCACCAAAATTTGGTGTTTTTGAGACCAAAATAAAAATGAATTGAAATTGCTTCTCTATTTTAATTCATTCTCAAACATTAATAGAGCTTTCCCAATAAAGACACACCCACCAAAAATGTACACCATTTTGCCAGAAGCTGCAAAAACAAAAGTGTTTCTGCAAAATTCTTTGTATTTAAAAATAAAGTTGTCCATTGGGGCTGTACTCGGGCGTTGTGCGGTAATTGGCGGGCGGAGTGAGCCCTTTCCGCCCAAAGTCGCTTGACACAGATCCCGTGCAGCTGAATGTTTATTTCAGATAATTCTCCGACCAACCTTTGATAATAGGTTTATTATAAACAGAACTGTGATAGTAAAAATAATGGAATTCAAAGATCCAAGAGATGAATTTCAAGAGATTTGTATTCATTGATGTGTGGCTCTCTGCACATGAAAATCATATGTGCGTCAGCTTGCTTATAAGCGATATCCGTGAGACTATAATAGATCAAGGAAACTATAGCATACCTACTCGTTTATATAATAAGTGTATGTAGTGTATGTGTAATACACGTTATGCAACCTTAAAGCGCCCTTATTTCTCCGTCTTATTGTATCCTGGGCGGTCAATGAGACGAATGATAGGATTATACTTGATATGGATAACACCTTATTAATTAGATTATGACAACCAGCAGTGAAACCTGGCCTGGGCGTGGGTCGATCATGTGTGCAGAAGGGGTGATGAGAGTTGGAGCAAGGATGTCCATGAACAGAGACCTCGAGATGGAAAAAGGAGTGAGAAGTTTCTCTGCAGGCTATCCTCCTTCTCTGAAACTGTGCTGAACTGATAGTACCGTTACCTCTCTCTCTTATTCACTCTATTTATATAAATATAAATGTATCTATAACTTAACTGTACCAATATAGAAGAGCGGTCTCTCCTAACACAAGCAAGTATTTGCTGAAAAGGAGAGTCCAAACCCATTGTACAATACTTATACCTAAGTGACTGAAATAACTTATTTTGTATTTTTTTGTATATAAACGAAACGTTGGCAGCGCACTTGTGACTCCACTGGTGTCGCAAGCGTGCATGGGCGGCTGCAATCGCTTGCCATCAGGTGATCCGTCTGCTCGTCTGCCACCTATCACATAAAAAAAAAGTTGTATCGCTGTATGTCCTCATCTTAGAGTTTAATTCTAGATGCGTCCAAAGCTGTCGCTTTGACCCCCGGGTCCGCTTAGACCATGATTCAGTGTTTGGAGAGTCTGATAATTAAGAGAAAAAGAAAGAAAGGAAAACTATTTATTGACCACAACCAATTGACAAAACACAAATTACAATGAAGCGACTGCTGTCTGACCGTTTGTCAGGGGACCCAGACCAACTAAATCATGGTCATACGTTTCGTGAAACGTGCAGGATTCCTCACGTTATCTCCCACCACCGAGCTAATGGTAGAAATATGCACATAGATTTAAAAAATCCAGAGGAGCATGCTCAGATTCGAACGACGACTCCCCGCATGGAAGGCGCGTTCTTATCGACTGATCGCTTTTTGTTCTGCATGTTTCAAAAGAATCCAAATTTAAAAAATCCTTTATTTGCATAGCCACAAGGCTATGCAAATAAAGTACAAATACAGCTCTTATAAATTATCATACATGAAAAATATTAATTATAACTATGTATATTATACATTTAATTAAACATGCAAGCGATTGTCATTCCATCGCCATCATCGCGATGGATGGCGGTCTAGTACTGTGCGTTTCTCGCGGAACTTTCTACCACGTACCCCAGTTCTGTGGAACAGCCTGGACGCAGGAGTAATTCCCGGTAGCGACTTTGGGACCTTAAAGAGAAGAGCGTAGGTATTTTTTTTTAAAAGGCCGAGCTCTCTGATTTCGCGGATGTTCATGGGCGGCGTTGATTACTTTCCATCAGGTGACTCGCTTGCTAGTTTGTACGCCTCTAGCATAAAAATAAAACACATATGTTGATACAAAAATATGTATGCGTAGGCAGCACCCTTCTGATAACCAAGCGTGTTTTCTATGACTGCAGCACAGTAGATTAGCGTATATATCTTTTTAGCGTATATATCTTTGACGACCCGTTTGGAACAGTGGTAGTGAACGCTGCCTTTGGTCCAAGGGTTGCGGGTTCGATCCCCACACAGTGCAAACATTTGTGTGCATGAACATGTCTGTTTGTATTGGTCTGGGTGTTTCTATGTATTATACGTATGTATTTACAAATTAAAAGTAATATATGTATATATTTGTAATTCCGCTGTTGGTTCTGATGTCCGTAACACAAGTGCTTGAGCTACCTATCTCGGAGTCAGATCAATGTATGTGATGTTGTGAAATATTTATTTATATTTATATTATATTTATTATATCTACTGTGACTGCAGCGTGTGCACAGTGTTTTCTACGCGGAGTTATTTCTCCGCCTTATTGTGTCGAGTGCCGGGGCGGTCGATGACACGAGTGTCTGGATGACACTTGACACGGATACCACTCCATTTTAGATTTGAACTCATTGTGGCGGATGAGTGGTGAGCATTGTAGAGAGAGATAACTAGCTGGTTAGTTTATTTATTTATTTATTTATTTATTTATTTAAGGTACACTTACAGGTTACAATCGTTGACATTTCGAGACGTTTCGCATGTAATTTTAAATAAGACCAGACAATAACCTACAAGTAGTGTACACAACATGATTATAAAAGTATAATTTGCTTATTAATTAGAGAAAAAACACATAAAAAAACACATAAAAAACACATAAAAAAACACATAAAAAAACACATAAAATAAAATATATTAAAGGTCCTGTGAGGCCGAGGATACTTTGGCCTCTAGTATTTGTGTAACATTCCTTTTGTATTTGGGGAAACTACGGTCAAACACATCAATGTCTCTGCCACCTCGAACCAGTTCGTTGTAGGTCCGGCACATACGGGTCAAGGGGTTATAATACGAGGTGTTGTTCTTGTATACTTTTAATGAAAATAAAATAATTTTCCACACTTACAACTATCTTTACAGGTTAGACCTAATACAATAGTGTAACACTACAGTACAACCATGTGTGTAGTTGTAGTCTAGCGTACAACCTGTGTTGTTAAAGAATGGGATCAGAAATGGCGGCGCACTCTTCACTTCTCACTCGCACCCCACGAGTGCGAGTATAGACGCAAATAGTGTGCGAGTGAGAAGTGAATAGGAGCGCCGCCATTTCAGATCCCATTCTTTATCCACACACGTTGTATGTATAATGACTGCCTCGGTGGCGATGTGGTTAATGGGTCGCACATTAAAGCAACGGCTGTGTAAGAGGTCCCGGTCCCCAAAAATTTGTACCTAAGTTTTCGGTAAGAATTCTTAGTGGCAGCCCGGAGTCTGGAAGTTGACGTTCTTGTACCCCCGTGCCTCGGAAAGCACGTTAAGCTGTTGGTCCTGCGCCCGATCCCTTTTCGGTCATATCACAGTAGTATCTCATAGAAAAATGAGGATATGATTTTAACGTGGGATAGCCACGCTTCGGCATGAATGGGCCGGCTCGACCTGAGTAATAGCGCGGCCTCAAGAAAACCGGCGTCATGCAGCGTCTATGCTGTGTTTCGCTGCGTGATTGAGGGTACCGGAGGCCCGATCCGGGGTTTAAAGGTTGGCAGCGGACTTGTGTTTCCACTGGTGTTGCGCGTTTTCATGGGCGGCGGCCACATATTACAAAAAAAAAGATTTCTTCATTTTCAATCATCGTTACTTTATCCTTTATCTTTATTAGACCTTTATTTCAATGAACATAAAGTTAATAATTTTACCGAGTTTTATTCCGTTGATTTTTATTACTAGTGTCCTAAAGATCATTTTTCTGTGACATCAGTAGCTGTCACTCTATCATGCATATTTTACGGACTGTATAGTAGCGCTGTATGATTTTTATGTTCGTTATTGTAGTTTTGGTCAATTTAGAATAAATATAGTATACCGTTAGAATAAATATGTGCCGTTTTGTGTCATTTTGACCGTGAGAGAGCCACGCTTTGGCATGAATGGGCCAGCGTGACCGGAGAGTTACAGAAAAGCGGCCGGAGAAATCGGTTTTGCTCCATGAGTGAGGGTACCGGAACCCAATCCGTGGGAAAGGGGGGTCTAATGGCTGGCAGAGCACTTGTGACTCCACTGGTTTCGCACCACCTGTCATCGTCAGCCCTGTCAAGTCCCCACTGCTGGGGCACGGGCCTCCCTCAATCACATGAGGGGTATTTGCCATACTCACCACGCTTGGCAGACGGGTTGGCGAGGGTTTTGATATAAATGCAGAGTTTTCCTTCTCTGGGTGCTGATGATCATGCCAGCAGCTTTACCTTAGTCGCCTTTTACGACACCTCGGTAAGAGTAAGGGTGGCCTATTCTACTTTGCCGGGGACCACACGGCTGTCGCTTTGGAGCCCAGAGTACGCTTGGACCATTATTCAGGATTGGGAGGGCCTGGAAAATACAATGAAGCGACTGCCGTCTAACCTTCGCAACCCTTTGACAGTGGAACTAGTCCAACTGAATCATGGTTACACGTTTCAGAAACTTTTAACCTCGACCATCTGCGTGGAAGGCGCGTTCGTATCCATTGAGCTACCATCTCTCTTTTTTTCTGAAGTCTAGCATAGCATAAAAATAGTTGCAAAAAATTAAGCTTTTTCTCCGTCTTATTTTTCCGGGTCCGGGGCGGTCAATGACACGAGTACTCAGATGACACTTGACACGAATACCACACCATTCTAGATTCGGATTGTGAAAACGAGTGGTGGCTATTGTGTTTGCGATTGTGGAACGAGTATCGTTGTAGCCTTCTGAGGACGTCTTATGTAACTGTAAAAAGAAATATTGGCATCTTAATTTTTCAATGGTAAGGAAAAAGCTGTTAATAAACAATTTTATTCATGAAACAACGAATCGAATACATAATTAATTTACTCAGAGCGTCTTTATAGGTATAACAAGGAGTTTGATAAAAAAATCTTCGAAACAAAACAAACAAACAAATGTACTTTATTTTCTTGTGCAATAAAGAATAAATAAATAAATAGATCTTTTGTTTATAATAATAGCTAACCTACAATAAATTAATTTAGTACAGAATGTAAGCTAGTAATATCAAGGATTTTTGTCAATAATAAAATAATTAGCCGTGTTGTCCCCGGCAGAGTAGAATAGGCCACCCTCAGTCTTACCGAAGTGTCGGTAAAAGGCAACTAAGGTAAATCTGCTGGCATGATCATCAGCACCCAGAGAAGGAAAACTCTGCATTTATATCAAAACTCTCGCCAACCCGTCTGCCATGCGTGGTGAGTATGGCAAATACCCCTCATGTGATTGAGGGAGGCCCGTGCCCCGGCAGTGGGGACTTAATGGGATGACGATGATGATTTTCAATAATTTAGTATTCCTTGGGACATTATCTAATAATGTAAAGAGAAAACTGAGATACTTAAATAATTTTGCAGTAAAAAATGAATACTAATGCAATGTTTCTTCTTGTTTCAGGTGTGAAACTGCCTACAAATGAGCTATACTGATTGTAAGTATCATTTTTTTAATAGTATTATGATTAAAATTATAAATTCCGGAAAGTTTTATGTCTAAAAAAATACAGAAATATAAATAATTAATGACGCCAAAATTAAACATAGACTTGCCGTCCTGGTCCTCAGACTTCATAAAATATGTAAATCATTTGTTGGCTTAAGTAGTAAGATATTTAATAAGCTACCACAAAATGTCATTAACATATCATTGGATAAGTTTAAGTCTCATATTAAAACCTGCCTAATGAAGAAAGGTTACTATAGTGTACAAGACTATTCTAATGATACGGATTCTTGGTAATGTTAATCGATTAGTCTTTTGAATTGTTATTCATATTAGTGTTAACTTTGATAGTTAAATTTTTTTCTTATCAATTGGAACTCTGTAACATCATAAATATTTGAAAAGAGTAATCACTGAGTTTCTTACTGGTGTCTTTTTAGTAGAAATCATCATTACGAAGCAGCGGTAGATGATAATATATGTACCTATTTTTACATTCATAAGTGTTCTGTACGGACCTAAATTGAATTAAGAATTTTTATTTTTATCTTTATCTAGTCAGTCAACAACTAAATTTAGTCATGACCTTACGTAGTGCCGGATAAAGAATACTTTTAGGTCGTTAAAACACCCCCAGTCACATTAGCGTCTACATCAGGTTTGAATGGTTCGTAGACGTTACCTAGGTAGGACTACGCAAATGCTACGCCGTAGTCAATAGACGTTCGTAGCTATAGCTACGAGCTACGACTGGTTTACTTTCTTTCGTAGACAGGTCAATGTCAGCGTACATAATAGAAAAGAAAACTGTAAAGAGATAGTTAAGACATTTGACATCGAATGGATTTTTGTTCACTAATTTTTATCATTATTATCAATATTTAGGTATATACAATTATATGAAAAAGTCATCCAATTTATGTAGAAACTCTCGTACTTTAATATTAAATGCTGGCTGGTAAAAAGCAAAAAAAAGGGTTCTTATAGACACAGAACCAAATTAAACCTAAAAATGTCAGCTTCTCTTTTTATCCGACTGCGACAAAAAACGAACAGTCTATGTTAATATGTTTGTATATTCCAAGATTCTGCCGATTTTGAGGAATGAGGTATCAATCGATTCCTGCTTACTGTCCAGGTAACCTAGGCTTATATTTTAACTGAAAATAATAGCACAGTAGGCGGTAAGTATACGAAAAAAGCCGAAAGATTTTTAACTTTTTTTACTGTATAAGAATAAATTATATTCCTAACTGTTTTTGTAATGTTTATTAATTTTTTCATTCCTTTGATATCCAATACTTATTCAGAATTATTATTCAAAATGCGTTCCTTTTTTATCAAGGTTGATAAAACTTTTTTATGAATCATTCACTTAAACCGAAACTTCAACTGATGAAGTAATAACTTTTAACCCAATCCATCAAACCTTTGGTTTTTTTAATCTAATTTTGTGAACGTATCTATGACCTCTTTTTTTATTTTTGGGATGATAATGTTGGTTCCATAAAGTCCTTTAAGATGATGATATCCAATTAGAATTATGTTAAAAAACCATCTCATGTCATCTTCATCGATTTTAAGTGATAAAACAATTTATTTAAGCGCTCATTTCTAGTGTCACCCGACACTTAAATTGGCTGAATATAATAGAGGAATCTTCCTTTTTCACTTAATTTTATCTCCTAAAATAGGCTCTTCCTGCAGCGCTGGAAGAAAAATAGCTGTCAAAGTGAACACTCGTCAAAAGGGACCCGTGTTTGAGAAATGGATCAAGGAATGTTTTTGCCGCAGAACCCTCGCCCGGGTGCTCGCATTCATTAGGGTCAAAATAAAGAATGATGGCGCGGCTAACCGCTGTTGTCGCCTGTACTCGAAGGCGACGGTGTAATCTCGCAGTGTTTTTGAGATTTCTACTGTTATTTATTCAATAAGGAGTGGAAATATGAAAACTCATGTGTTTTTACATAATTTATTATTTATTGCAAGAAGTAAAGAGTACAATTGGCGGACTTGATGCCTTACAGCCTAAATGTCTACCCTTAGGCGAGGCAGAAATTAATAATATAAGAGAACATCTTATGTAAGCGATTGCTCAATTTTGATAAGTAAAAGAAGTTTATTCCAAAGAGAAAATAATGATACACTATTGACAGTCCGTCTGTGACATGTTAAACAACAAAATTGCCATGCCATGAATTTAAATAAGCATATAGTTAATATGCGTTTTACCTATATGAGTTATGCGGTAACTATATGCAAATTCATGGCGTTAAGTCTTATTAATGTTTAGGTAATGTACTGCAAATAAATAGTTTAAAATCGTATATTAAAAATATAACATTGAAGCATGGCTCACCAAAGTAAAAGTTTCTAAGTTTGTATTGGAAGTCTCATATAAAACAGACGGAACCGGTTGAAATCGAAAATCCTTTTCTACTTATCTGAAGCTGCAATGCTAGCTCTCACGGGCTTAGGCAACGAACTCGTGAAGCGTTTATTTGTCTTTTGCTTTATGCGTCTTTATACTAAACAGATATACGCCATGCATTCTTAACCGCCTCATAAACGAATATGTGAAATCTCAAAAAAATATTTCATCTTCCCTTACAAAAATACTTTGTTGATATACAATTCTGAAAAATGCGGAATAAATTTTTGATAGGTGATTATTATCGCTTGAAAAATACGACAGTTTGTAATCGTATCGTTTGCTGTCGTACATACATTCACGGTGTTTCGTTCATGATGTTGTCCGTACTTACCAACACGTGATCGACCTTACGTGCTCGATTAACCTGAGAGAAAATTCAGCCTTCAGTGACCGTGTGGCTTGTGGTCAAGTACCGCGAAGTTTACGGTTTGTATTCACCACTACGGTCTTAAAAATATATGTAATGTTTTATGTAACACCACTAAAACTCGTGAACCTGCAACCGCAGCGGGAGACAAGAGTTCTAGCTTATCGGCTAATATGCCACCAACTATAGCCACCAGCTAGCGACAAGCTGGAGGCTTACTCTGAAAACGACTACTAAAGTGTCTAGAGTCTAATGTTCTCGTAGGATTTTATTTCTTACTCTGTAGTTCATTTCGGAATCGGTTCCACTTTTACACGACCTTCTAGGTAGGGGTGAGAGCAATAAATTAAATTGCAACAAAGATTTATAGCTCCCTAGTACGTATTGGAGACGGTATGTTAAAATTAACACTTCATTGTAAGCTGCGGGGAAAAGTAACTTTTCCCACTAGTTGTTGGACAAGAAAGTCAGGTAGAACTAATAACGTTTGAGTCCGAGATAAATTATTTGAACGTATAAATATTCATACCTTCAAATAATTTATTTCGGATTCAAAGGTTGTAGAAAGCAATCAAGCAGGCGGTTCGGCTTTGTTTCAGTAGATGTTTCTATGCATAATTACATTGTGCTAGCAAATCGTGCTACCGAAATAAAGACCTCGAGCCGCCTGCCTATTTCAATCAGTTCAAAACGGAATACCAGACAGAGCGAAAATAAACGATAAGTAAATCCGAGGCATCTGGTGTTTCTTCGTATCCCTGCCTGGACCTCGACGGTGCCTTCTACAAACGTTAATAAATAATCAAGTCCAACTGTCAATGGGCGGCGGCAATCAAAGTTATCACAAATCACTTTATTAATAATCTAGATACAACTCAGGGGGAAGGGAACCCAATCCAGGGGAAAGGGGGGTTTAAAGGTTGGCAGCGCACTTGTGACCACTGATGTCGTGGTTGTCCATGGGCGGCGGCAATCGCTTACCATCAGGTAATCCGACTACTCGTCTATACGCTACTCGCATATTTATCTTTGAATGTTTCTAATATTAATTGTTACCTTCATCATCATCATCATTTCAGCTAATTGACGTCCACTGCTGGACATAGGCCTCCCCCAATGTTCTCCACACAGATCAGTCCTGTGCCGCCTGCATCCAATGGATTCCTGTGATCTTCACCAACTCGTCGGTGGGGGGGCCTGCCACGGCTGCGACTTTCTGTACGTGGCCTCTACTCGAGGACCTTTCCGCCCCAACGGCCATCTGTTCTCCTCGCTATGTGCCCTGTCCATTGCCAATTGAGGCATGCAATCCTTTGGGCTATGTCTGTGACCTTAGTTCTCCTGCGGAACTCATCATTTCTGATACGATCACGCAGGAAGACTCCGAGCATACCCCTCTCCATTGCTCTCTGGGTGACTTTGAGGCTCCTTAATCGGCACATTGTAAGCGGCCACGTTTCGTTCCCTATGTCATCATTGCATTGAAGACTTTCGTCTTGAGACACTGCGGTAGATGTTTTACTTTGTTCGGATGTTTTGTTGGGTTGTTTGATGGGATTGTTACCTTACGGTTTTATAAATAAAAGAAAGAAAGAAGAAATGTTTATTTGGAACCAACAACGCAGTCAAAACATTACGATAATAACACGAGTAAAAGGACCGGCCATGTCTCGTGATAATAAGGTACTGTACGTAATCACCGCCGCCCATAAACATGCACGAAATCACAGAGGTCCCTGATGCGTTGCTAGCCTTTTAGAGAGAGCGTACTCCTTCGCTCTTCTTAAGGAACCTTTTAAGAATAAAACACAAACCCCCTTATTATAATTGCGAACTAAGGATAGTCCCGGAACAAAAATCGTACCTGCCCCTTTTAACATTGAGTGTTGTGACGGGATGACATTAGCTTTAGTATGGTAATAACTTGAAATCGCGATTTTCGATAAAATGGAAATTGCTATTGATTTGAAAGATTTGCGACAGTGAGATCTTCAAGAAACGAGCCTATACCTTCCTAAAAGGCTAGGTACGGCATCTCTACTTCCTCTGGTGTGGCTGATGTCTATGGGCGGCGGTGATCACTTACTATCAGGTGACTCGCTTGCTCGTTTTCCTCCCTTTCTCATAAAAAAAAAGATTTTTTTCCTATAGAAAACAAAATTATAGAGTTAAATAAGATACATTTTACGCAGAACCAACAACCGATGGGGTAAACGAGTTCTAGAGTGGAGACCGCGTCTTGGCAAACGTAATGTAGGGCGCCCTCTAGGCTAGGTGGGGGGACGATCTGCGCAGGATGGCTAGCAAGAGCTGGATGCGAGAAGCCATGGATAGATCACAGTGGCGAACAATTGGAGAGGCCTACGTCCAGCAGTGGACTGCGATAGGCTGATGATGATGATGATGATGATACATTTTATTACGAGAAAATGTTTAAAGCTTGGTCACTACGTTGCGATAGAGATCTCTTTGTAAAATATTAACATCCAAGCTTTTCAGCAGAACTATGTACGAAATTACGCAAAGCTAAATTGGTCTGCGAGAACCTAAGTTATTAAAGCCTAAGCTTTAGGTCAATGATAGGCAATAGGTAGGGCAGGATCGAGCAAAGTCGCATTTTCTTATTTCTTACAATAACCATCATTTAGTCTACGCAGGTAACGCTGCAAACGTAAAGCTTTAAATTAATTGGCACCTCTAACTTTGAAGCAGGCAATTTCTCCTAAGTTTCTTAATTTGATGTTCCTTGAAAAATCGACGCTATAAAAACCAAGAGTGCTCAAAGATAATGTTCATTTTTATCCTTTCCACAAAGAGATACGGACGAGAAAAATAGAGTATAATAAATCTTCTGTCTGATAGTGCGTCCGACTCATCCGTATGCAAAGATCCACGGAAAGATCTTTACGATAATATCTTTGGGGTTCAAATTGTTGAGCATTCAAAAGAAACGAAAAGGAACTAAATCGATCAAATAAAAATATAAATACACCAAGCATTAGGGCTTTTGAGTAACGAAAAAATATGGAGCATCATCTGTCAACATACACATTGATACATGGTGTTACAAAGGGTATCTCGTAGCCATGCAATCCAACAAGCCAGCAGACGCCGCAATTAATATACATTGTTTTCCAGTCAACAAAACACGTGTTGCCTACCTAAATATATTTATTTGCGTATTTACAAAAATCACAATGTATTTAATTAAAATATATTAATTCCCCTGAAATATTTTATCAGACAATTTATAACAATCAAAATTCAGATTTATGTTGAGAACGAATGATCAAGAGGTTTTACCGAGAATTAATACTCAACAACTTTATTTGCATTTCACAGAGCTAATTTGTTTTCATACTCACAGAGTTATTATTATTTTCCGCCTCACAAAAACCGGGGTGAAGCAGCGCTTGCGCTGTGTTTCGGCAAGTGGATGAGGGTATCGGAGGCCCAATTGAGGGTAAAGAGGAGTTAAAAGCAGTGCACTTGTTACTCAACTAGTATTACGGTTGTCCATAGGAGTTGCATTGCTTACCATCAAGTGATCCGTCTGCGAATTTGTTTCAAATTGGAGACCACCCCCCATTTTTTTTTCCTTAGTTTCAATAGTTCTTATAGTTTCGGAGAAAAGTGGCTGTGACATACGGACGGACGGACAAACGGACAGACATAACGAATCTATAACGGTTCCGTTTTTTGCCATTTGGCTACGGAACTCTAAAAAGAAAAGTTTTGCGTAGTCACGAAAACTGCACTGTCAGTAACCTGTCGGAGGTCGTCACACGTGCAATTGTCTTATTACAAAGAGCATGTTCGAAGACAGGGCGATGGCGCATAAAGCTATAAATGGTTAGTCTGCGTTGGTTGTTTCGGCTTAAACTGCTTACTTATATGTGTCTCCATTTTCACCTGTTTACTAGATCTCTTTGTAAAGTATTATCATCCGAGCTTTTCAGCTGAACTATGTACGAAATCGCGCAAATCGAAACTGGTATGTGAGAACTTAGGCTTTAGGTCAATGACTGTCAATCGGGCAGGATCGAACGAAGTGGCAATCTCTTGTTTCGATTTTTGTCAAGATTCGATTTTAGATTAGATTTCAGCAATTTTTTGTAATTTCTTTCCGATGAGTAGTATGGCTGTCAAAATCAACTCCATAGTCACGTGCTATCGGACTGTGAAGATTTGACGAAAATCATCCTTCAGGAATGTTTTATTGCGGCCCGCCCTTCCCGTGTCAGAAGCAGGGAGGCTTGAGAGACGTCGTAAAATATAAATAAAAGTAATTTATTTAAATAAAAGGAAAGACACATAAAAAGGACGTTAGTGAAAAATTTCAGAATTACTGATGATGACATACTCTTAGTTGCGTATCTTTTTTTATTTGATCACAATTTTGCTTGATTTATTTTACTATCAGATGAACCTTTTTCGTAGAAAGCCATAATTGAAAAACTGCGCAAAGCCGTTAGTACTGGCCTGACGTGCTGGGTGACGTTCTTTTTCTACACATTATACGCTTAAAGGTACAGTGTTTAAATAGAAACAAATACCTTTCACTTGAATACCCCGTAATAAATAATAAGGAAGCATATAACGAGGAGGGTACGGGTGATGTACGAGAATTACACGTGCCAACGTCCGCAATTCATCTTATTTATGATCAGAAATATACCTACATTTATGATTGAGTGTGTATATTGTATACATATTATACTATAATTTCTAAATATTAGCTTTGTTCAACATGTGGCTTGTGTTATGTTACAGCGGTAGCGATATTGCACGAAGAGATATGAATATGAATCATTATGATAATCGGCAAAACTATTGAGAGCTTAAAAATGGCTGACTATATGATACGTATTAAATATTATATAACAATGTCCTCTAACCAATATTACGACTATGGCGGCCAACCTCAATGATCAGGCATCACCGTCGATAAGGAGGATATATAGATAGATAGATACTCTTTATTGCACAACATACAAAACTTAAAAGCTAGGTATACATATCTCTGTATACAGATACGATGTACAATTTAGGTGGTCTTATTGCTGGGAGCTATCTCTACCAGACAACCTTCAGGTAAAGGACATTAGATAGAAGAGTGGAGGGTGGTGCAATCCTTTTGATGTTCAACATTGATTAAGTAAATTTATATTATAAATAAATATATCTTAGATAATAAACAAAACATTATCATATTATAGTGCACAAGTGTGTGCGTACACATAAGTGCACTGCTTAACCCCTTGCCCTCATATTTTGACGGGACATCAGCCCGAGTGACACGGTCGAAGAAGGATTAGGCGCTGTGGCGCAGGGCCAATGCAAGGCTTAGCATGCTTTTTCAAGGCACGGGGATATAAGACCTCCAACTTCCAGACTTCGGGCTGGCAGTGAGAACTTCTTAACAAAAAACGACAAGTACAAATTTTTGACCCGACCAAGGGATTGAACCCCGGAGGTCTCATGCGCTGCAATTGCTATAAAGTGCGACCCACTACCCACTGCACCACGGAGTCAGTCATATCAATTAGTCTGACGTCCAACAAAAGTCACAAAACTTTCGCGTACTCGCATACGAGTTCTGCAATGCATTAGGCTCAAAATGTGACTACTTCCGAATGTAACTCCGAAAATTCTCTCCTGCTTCCGTTTGCCTATTTGGAAATGGAGATCAGGTGTGTGCAACATCTACAATTCGAATGGCGAGGAACCTTCGGAAACGGGACGGAGCACCAGTCGCACGTTTGTAACAAACAGGCGCGTTGGTATTGGGTGTATGTGAATTAGGAGCTGCTCAGCTGGAACAAGTTTCACATCTCTGTTCGAATGCAATGCAAGCTTTATAAACAGAATATCGAATACGTATCTAGACGAGCTGACGTATAATGTAGAGCACAAAGAGATGATTAAAAATCCATACATAATTGTATAACAAGTTACCATTGGATCTTAAAAGTTCTATGTATCATTCAAGTTTTGGAAGCAAGTTAAAATTATTTCTCTTGAAAAGTTCTTTACATAGTAAAAATAAGTTAAAGGTGCTTTCAATAATTCTAATAACTTGATATTGTAATTAGTTGTATAGTGTATTTCCGTTTCAATTATTTTATAAATTATTTCTGAGAATGTGTATTTTGTAATTATGTAATTATTTAGTCTTTTTTTTTCTTGTAAAATATTCAAATACAATGTTTTTGTTTGTGAATAAACTTTCAAACTTTACACCGTGCTTGTTTAACCGACTTAGGGCCGATTTTATGATCCGTAGTTATCTTTTGGTTAAATTAACTATAGTTAACGGTCTTACCAATAGTCAAAGTGATAATATAACTATTGGTTAAGCTTATTATTGTTCAAAACACACATTTTGGCGATATTTGACCATTGGTTACTTTTTTAAAACATTAGTGAAGTTTAACTACGGATCAAAAAATCGGCCCTTAGGCCCGATTCGAGCAATCTTTATCCGTGGATAATTAATAATTCCGACACTAAATCTATGGTATAACGTCAGATTCGTATAGAATGATAGCGGTATACCATAGATTTAGTATCAGAATAAGATTGGTCGAATCAGCCCTTACTTAATTATCAAGGGCACTATACTAATGAAAACAAACATTTTCCTCAAAGAACTCTCCTTCTGGTACAAATTGCGACAAACAGCTGATCACTTTTGTATGGAAAGTGGTTTTTTTTTTCTGAGATTATGTACCATATGTTCCTTGGTGGAAAATATTTGTTAGCTTTAGTATAGTAAGGGCGTAAGACGGTTAAAAAAACACTGTGTATATTAATATTATAAATGTGAATGTGTGTGCCACTGTCTGTCTGTTTGTACGTCTTTCATGGCAAACCGGCTTCTACGCGAGGGTAGCCACGGGCGACCGCTAGTACATCATATTTTTCTAGACTCACAACTGAATTGTTATAGACAAAAAAAGTATGTAGGTCTGTTAATAAATCTACACACGACTAACTTAATAGGAAATTTAAGCAGTTTTAATTTTGTAAATATCTAATATAACTGATAATTTTCAAATGGGACCTCTTTACCCCTATTATGCCTTAAGGTACAAAGTTACTATGGCAAAAATTGTGTTCCAAGGATTTATCTCTATATCTTCCCGTTGCCTGGGCTACTAACCATAGTCAGCACTTCTAAACACCTCTGTCACCTCTCACCAAACCACACGTGATGCGTCTAACTTAGAATGTAAACTTGTCAACGTGGCTAGTTTGCTTAAAAGCTTTACGCACAGTGGTCCTACGTCATTGTCCACAAGGTGGACTGACAAACCAAAACCCGAAACCTTAAGAGGAGGGAAGGCAAAGACAGGGGACCAAGTGTCCTAGCGGACGCTTTGAATCTTGAACAATGGCTAACATAAGAGGTAATTCACATAAAGGTATTGTTACACATACATATTTTCATACTTGCTACTTTTAACTGCCTCGTTGGCACAGTGTCGCACTTTAGGGTCCCGAGGTCGATCCCCGGGTCGGGCCATTTGTACCTGAGTTTTTCTGTTAAGGTGACGAGTAGGGCACACTAGCGACGCCAATCGATTTTAATTTTTTGACACTAAACCAGATCTATTTTAAACAATTTCGAGGTTACAACCTCTCGGCAAACACCTATACTATTTAACGTATAGTTAACTGTTTGGTCTGCTTTTGTACTTCAATTTTGGATTACCGCCAAAAGTGGCCGCTTTTGGCGTGAATGAGTTTTTCGTGTACAAAAACGGACCCAACATTTGTGCATGGTTATTTAATAGTATGCCCTACCTATTACATTAAGAAATTCTCAGTGTCGGCCCGGAGTGTGGAAGTTGGCGGTCTTGTACCCCCGTGCCTCGGAAAGCACGTTAAACCGTTGATCCTACGCCCGATCCCTCTCTGGTCGTGCCACACTGGTGTCTCATCGGAATATGAGGGGAAGGGAATAGAGACTGCACTTGTGTTTGCGCACACACTTGAGCACTATAATATATCCTGCGTAAATGGCTCATATTTAGCATGATTTTTAAACATGTGTAACAGTAGCTTTACAGTACTATTTAATGGATTGTTTTTCTAAAAATGTTATTACCTTATATTTGGCAAACGGAATTGTATGTATGCTAAGAAACTGTTTCAATATAAATTGAAGTAGGTAATCTAGACGCTAGGAAGTTTTCTCGTATTCATTAACACACGTTTATGTCCCCTCAAATGAATGAAAGAGGACGTAAAACTCGGTACATTTGCTCACAAAAGATTAACTTTGAAACATTTTATTACGGTTCAAATTAAATTAAATTTTATCTGGTGCGTCGTTTCGTTGTTACGTAGTCGTTTTTAATAGAACACTTATACTTAATATTTCGAATTCTTATTAAAATTTATTTCTTAATATTAATGTTTATTAAACCTGCAAATATTTTATTAGCGTTTTTAGTTTTGAGATGAATGTTGTACTATACCCGAAATACGAGATCGTCAAATTAAATTTTGCTAACAGGGAGAAAAAATCGCAATAAAAAAGTACGTTTTAACCATTTTGGAAGTTTATTTATTTATTTTATTTTCATTTTACAAGTTTTTGGAAAACTTACAGCAAGATTTAGGGATATAGTCACAGAAAAAAAAACATTGAGAGCCAATTTCAAGTTTTCACTGAAAATCACTTGGTTGTTCAACAGAAATGCAAGTGGGTAATGTTAAGAATGAAAAAGTTACTAAATTACAAACAAAAAACGAACAACGTATTTGCCACTCTTAGAAGATGAAACATTGAAATTGATCAAGTCATCTGACATTATCAGGAAAAAAAGAAATTTAATAACATTTGAGAAAAAGTTATCATTCAGTACACGTTTCAATTTCGAAACTGAAGTTGTAAAACTTCTGTGTTAAAATTGTGAATTTTAATCGTACCTACAATACAAATTACTTTGAATGAGGACTTTGACAGATGGTAGTAATGTAGTGTGGTTATATATACCAGTATTCACTCGAAATTGAATGTAAATAAAAATACTAAGAACGACGACTTTGGTAACACCTTTTCTCGAGTGTACTGTTATAAAATGTGATGTGAAGTGTATGAAGTGTAAAAAATATTATTTGTAACTATTTGGTTCGTGGTTTCTGAAGGCGGTTTTTTTTATGATGCATCTGAGTTCTTACCAAGATTTAACAGTACAGCTCAGTTTTGTAAAAAGTTGTCGTGACATACGGACGGGCAGAATGGACACACAGACATGACGAATTTATAAGGGTTGCGTTTTTGCCATTTGGCTAGAGAACCTTAAAAAGAATCCAATCGAACACCGTTGAAGAACTGTTATCGGAAGACGGAGCGGAGTGAATGGTGCCGGCCTATTGATGGAGAGGAAATTGCCACCAACCGTGTTGTGCATTGCAGATATTGCTTTTGAACTCGACTGAGGCGAATTTCACTCTATAATGAGACAAGGGATGCAAAAAGTTACGCCTCAATGATTTGCTTTAGACCCATTCTTCGGATTCTATTTGACGTATGAACATGAAAGAACAGATGTTCTCGTACGTAATAATGCCAATAGGCTTATTATGTTGTGCCTGGCATCGATCAAGACGCTTCTTAAATTGATGAGCCGTTTGGATCGGCGGTAGTGAATGCGGCCTCTGGTGCAAGAGTTGCGGGTTCAATCCCCGCACAGTAAAAACATTTGTGTGCATGAACATGTCTGTTTGTATTAATCTGGTTGTTTTCTATGTATTATAGGTATGTATTTACAGTAGAAAAGTATTAGATTTATATATTTTTAATTCCGCTGTTGGTTCTGATATCCGTAACATAGGTGCTTGAGCTACCCATCTCGGAGTCAGATCAATGTATGTGATGTAAAATATTTAAAAAAGTGCTACGGAACTGTCTACTTTGACTTTGGTAGATATTTTTAAGTGTATTAGTCCTGAGTCGATTCGATATAGCACTGTTATTCTACACAAATCTGACATAATACTTTTTTTTTCGCTTGTGGCAACACTACCGCTAACAGCTGATTTCGATTGCTCCGACAAAATATTTTATAAATCATAGTTTAAACCCATATATTGTCCTGATTTCGTCACTAAATTATAACATTAGTAATATAAGGTGTTTTTAGAATTAAATTAGTGCATAACACAGTGATTTAAAAGTGATTTTGTGCGTGATACGGCAGCCGGCAACGGTCGATGACCTTGCGTTTTTGACATTTGAAGTTAGGTACTAAATTATCTTGTGAATCATTATTATCTCTTTATTACTAGTATTTTGTTATTTATTTACGATTTAGTAATTACAAATAGATCGAAGTACTCATATTACAGTGACTTACTCACTCGCGCGAAGAGGTTAGTCTTGAATTGACTTAACCTCTTAAGGTGTTCAATCAACTATCTGATTTGTTTATTTTCTTAATAATTACGTAGATATGAACAGAATGACCACACGTAGTATGGCTTGTGCTCGCCAGAAAGAGAGTAAACTCGAAATAGTTTCGAAACAACTTGACCAGGCTTTGAAGCAATTGCAGGCTGTCAGAAAGTTAAATGAACACTTGGATAGGGAAAGAGATGATAATGAGGCGGAACTATTGAAGGCATTTGAAAATAATAATAAGATAAAGAAAGAAATGGCTGAGTTACACACTGAGAATATTTTGTTAGTTGACGAACGAGACCGGTTGTTATCTATCATTAACCAGTTCAAGGAGTGCAGCGAGGAGTACACCCAGGGCCTCAATCGAATGTCGGTCCTGGAGCACGAGCTACAGGAGGCTCATCACACCATAAGCCACCTCCAGTCAGAAAAACAGGACTTTGCCACTTCCCAAACCCAATGCCTATTTGAAGAGTTAGTAGGTAGTGTGCCCAGCCAAATAACTGCTTCAAATAGCCAAGAACCCTTCACCATTGATCTTACTTGTGATGATACCTTAAAATCAACTAATAAGGGAAGATTGGCTATGTGCAGCAGAAATAAAATTAAAAAATATGTTAAAATAAATAAATACATTAAAAAAACCCAGAAATTAGTTAAGAAAAATAAATGTTTATGTAATAAGCTTAAATGTATTAAACAAAGAAGGCAATTAGGTGATGAATTGGACCTGTATTCTTTATTAATAGAAAATAACATAATCAATCATGAAAATGACATGAAACAATTTCAATCCGAAATTTTAAAACTTGAGGAGTCATTAGTAGACATGACTCATAGGTACAATTCAACCAGAAATGAGTATGGAGAACTGATGCTTGCAATGCAGGAATTATTAAATCCTCCGAGAAAGACAGTATTATATCAAACAATACCCCATCCAATCATCAGTCCCCCACCACCCATAGCAGCCCTCCACCAACATATTGTAATACCAATAGTTCTGCAACATCAAATTTGAATGATAAACATATTGCAAACAAAAAAATTGTTATGTTTAGTGACGAGTTAGGTAAAGATATGGGACACCTTTTATTTTCTTCCGGACAGTCGATTATCAATCATTGTGTACCGGGTGCATCTTTTTCTGACATAATGAATAAAATTATACAAACAACTTTCCATAAGAATACCTCAATAGTAATTATGGTAGGGAATAGGGGAAATGTAAATAAAAACATTTTGTCTAAGTACCTACACTCTCTTAGTTTATTAGATGTAAATGAAATTGTATTATTTACACTTCCCTATAATAACAGCTTGCCACAGGTAGAAAATACTTATAGATATAATTTAAATATGACATTGAATACTTTGACATATAATGTAAAAAAAATCCATGTTATTGACATAAATAATTATATAAAGTCATACTTTCATTTGACAAAGGATAAATATTATCTTAATAAATACTGTAAACGACTAATAGCAATGTCGCTATCTTATTATTTAGATTGCTCAGCCAAAAATTTGGCTACCATATCTGCTCCTATTGAGCAGAAAAAATATGACATGTGTAATCAGACGTTGGAATTAGTTCCAATGAATTTAAATGTAATTTAGAGACAATAGAGAACACCTCTTGCACACTAGATTTAATGACAAAGGGGAAGTCTGGGCATTTAAATATTGTTCATCAAAATATACAGGGCTTCTCCGGTAAAGATTTGGAAATGGAACTTTTTTTAAATAAAATGAATATACATGTCCTCTGTGTAACTGAACACTGGTTAAGGCAACATGAACTTATTATTAATATTGATAATTATAAAGTCATAAGTGCGTTCACAAGAAAGTCGGCCATTAGGGGTGGGTCACTTATATTATTACATAATTCATTAAAAGCAAAGGAGCGCAAAGACATAGTCGCACTTTCAACTGAACGAACTATTGAACTATCTTGTGTAGAGATTGAACGGTTTATCATTATTTGTGTATACAGACCTCCCTCTGGTAACTACAATAACTTTGAGTCTGCCATGGAGGAGGTGCTGAGAAAAGCAACTAATTGCAACAAGCAAGTAATTGTATGTGGGGATTTCAATATTAACATCTTAGAACACAGTCAAAGCTCGGGTATGCTTCTTAATCTATTTAAATCTTTTGATTTACGCCATCTGTTTAATGACCCTACACGCATTACCCCAACATCAGCTACTTGTATTGATAATATTTTCTGTAATTGTAAGGCAATTAAAAAATCAATAATAAATTTTATAAATTCAGACCATACAGGACAGATAGCTGTTTTTGAACACCGTCATGCAACTGCTTCCTCTTCTTTTGTCTATAGGCCAATCACCACTAGTCGTGTGGAAAAATTTAAGGAAAATGTTGAAAACAACGTTTCCCTGATGCAAGTAAGTAAGTATGCTAATATTGATGAACTATACAATACTTTGTTTAATGTTATTGAAAAGGAGTTTGAAGTAATTTTTACTAAGAAAAAAGTCAAAGTAGACAATACTAAAACAATATTTAGCGATTGGGCTACTAAAGGCATCTTCAAAAGCAGGCGCACTTTATTTGAATTATATGACATTAAAGCTAACTCCAATGATCCTACAATAACTGAACATGTTAGAAACTATTCCAAGCTATTTAAAAAAGTCTGCGCAATAGCAAAAGCTAATTATTTAAAAGATAAAATTAAAAATTCAAATAATAAAATCAAAGCCACTTGGAATATGATTAATAAAGAGACTTGTAAAAATACTACTCAAGACCTCAAGTACTCTTTGAAAATTGATAATAAACAACTCAAGGAGGACGTAGAAATAGCAAAGGCATTTGAATCTTTCTTTGCTAATATACCTCTTATTACCACTAGTAACTTAAATTCTAGTCCTCAGCTTGCTAATTGTCTTCTTCAATCGAGTGTGGACGAGTGCCTGACTTCTTTTAGTTTCCATCACATCAACCCGGAAACTATACTTAAAACTTTTAAAGAGATCAACGTAAAGAAAACAGAAGATTTGTGGGGAATATCAGTAGAAATATTAAAAAATATAATAAAAATCATTGCCCCATATTTAGCTGTAATATTTAATGAATGCGTAGATATTGGTCAATTTCCAAATCTGATGAAATATAGCAAAGTTCTACCACTTTTCAAATCAGGTGATAGAAGTGACCCATCTAATTACAGACCAATATCCATTTTACCTGCCCTTAGTAAAATATATGAAAAAGTTATATTCCATCAATTATTGGGTCATTTTAATCTAAACAAATTATTGCATAATAAACAATTTGGATTTACTAAAGGCAAATCTACTACTGATGCGGGAGTTGCACTCATCAAGCACATTTTTGATGCATGGCAAAATAAGCAAGATGCTGTAGGTATATTTTGTGACCTATCCAAAGCATTCGACTGCGTTAATCACCAAACATTATTAATGAAGCTACAGCATTACGGCCTCACAGATAGCTCTCTGAGCTTAGTACGGTCATACCTAAGTGATAGAATTCAAAAAGTCAATGTTAATGGAACTAACTCTCCTGGCGCCCTTTTACAGATGGGAGTGCCCCAGGGCTCGATATTGGGGCCCTTACTGTTTATTATATATGTAAATGACCTACCTTACTTCACTAAAAACTTGTGTGACATAGTATTATTTGCAGATGATACTTCTTTGATTTTCAAAACTAATAGACATAAAGATAACTTTGACGATGTAAATAATGCTCTCACTCAAGTGCTACATTGGTTTACTGTAAATAATTTACTTCTCAATGCTAAAAAAACTAAATGTGTCAAATTTACATTGCCCAACGTAAGACAGGTCAGCACTAGGATTAATATGAATAGTCAAAATGTTGAAGTAATTAATTCTACAGTATTTCTGGGCGTCACGTTAGACTCAAAATTACAGTGGGGTTCTCATATTGCAGCCCTGGCAGGGAGACTTAGTTCGGCTGCATATGCAGTCAAAAAAATAAGACATCTGACCGATATTGAAGCAGCCAGACTTGTGTATTTCAGTTATTTCCATAGCGTTATGTCTTATGGTCTGCTGTTGTGGGGCTCTGCGGCTGATATTCAAGCTATTTTTGTGCTACAGAAACGAGCTGTCAGGGCCATATACGGACTTAGACCACGAGACTCGCTTAGAAACTTGTTCAAAGAAATTAACATTTTAACATTAGCATCACAGTACATCTTTGACTGTATTATGTATGTTTATAAAAATTTAGAAAACTTCCCTCGAAAATCCGACAACCATAACCTAAATACTAGAAATAAACACAAGCTTGCTGTTTCACATCTCAGACTTCATAAGATTGGTAATTTATTCGTAGGAATGAGTATTAAAATATTTAATAAGTTACCACAAAATCTTGTTGATTTACCAATGCCCAAATTTAAAACACATGTTTAAAAATTATTTAATGGCAAAAGCCTATTATACAGTTAATGATTACTTAAATGACAAGAATTTGTGGAAATGATAAACTGTTCGTCTACACCCATGACACTGTACTTAAAAAAAAATTTGGTGATTAAAAAGAGTAACTGGCGAGTTTCTTGCCGGATCTTCTCGTCAGAATCAACTTTCCGATTCCGGTGGTAGAATCACATTATATTTATTCATTTCTTAGTATATTTTTTGTATCGACATATATGTTTAATGACATGTATAATATACATAGCTATAATTTATATTTTTCATGTATGACGATTTGTAAGAGCTGTATATAAGCCTATGCAAATAAAGCACTTTTGAATTTTGAATTTTGAATTTTGAATTTTTGAATTATACAGATAAGGATTGGCCAAATTGAGCTTTAGTCATTTTAGTTGTATTGAAACAAAACGAGCTTACACAAAATCAAGATGTCACACTCGGTTGCAAATATTTTTTATGGTTTAAATGAGATTTCAAACTCTATTAAATGTACTAGTATTTATAGCTAGTATATATTTATTTAATATAATGTATGTATGTATATACCATACTCGTATTTATACAATGTCTTTTTTCTCTTTTTCTGACTTGCACTGCCTTACCCCTTTTCTTAATTCGCTTTACTTTTCCTCTACCCTGAGGTTGTCTGGAAGAGATCGCTATTAGCGATAAGACCGCTTACATTGTTTTAGTATAATAACTTAGGCTAAGATTTGTAAATTTTGTGCAATAAAGTGTATCTATCTATCTAGAAAATTTTAGTTTTCTGGTAGAGAATACTTACTAGAATTAAGTTCGCTTAACTTTCTATGTTATAAAGTTTTAAATGTTAACTTTTCCGTAGAATTAGCACGAGTACGATATAACGTAAAACTTCATAGCTCTTTTACATCTAAATTACCTTAAAGGTTGACAGTGCAATCCATTTAATATAGCGATGTACGTGCACGGCGTTGATCACCTAACATCAGTTGACCCGCTTGCTCGTTTGCCCCCGTATCCCATGAAAAAATAAATTGTTCAAACGATAAACGACGTTGGGTATAGGTAGAGGTTAACTCCCTTGGCAAAAAAAAGGATAATGGGTCGACGAAAACTATGCAATCTTAAACAAAGAAAAACTGCTCACGCTAAACTGACCTTAGCTCTTATGTGGTTGTGATAAGAGTCACGAGGAACGTACATAAAAGTTGCAAGGTTCAAAATTAGAGCATGCGTCACTGTCATGCCGTGCGATGTCCAGTAATAACATTGAAATGAACATTATGGCCGGCTATGGAGTTTGTAAATCGAAAAAGAGGATGATGACGTCACTTGGATGGAGATAAACTTGTTGGACGCTTGGACGGGGATTTGGTAGATGAGTAAATTAAAGTTGGAAAAGTTTTCTAAAAGGATGAAAATTGTATATTTAAGCATCAAGCAGTGACATGATAGGGAATTTACTTTACAACCTAGTTCCAGAACCGAATTGGCTTCTTTAACAATTGAGTTCATATAATATTTAAGTGCACACTCTTATACTTAAATATTATATGAACTAAATTGTATTAAATATTATATGAAATAAATACACTATAATTTTAAAAATCTGCACAATGTCCTAGCGAGAAATAGGACATGTCCTTTATACTATTTCAAAATATGATATGAAATATTAATTCAGTAACATTAAATATCTTTCATTCCTATTTATTATTATTATATTTATTAACTTATACAAATAATTACAAAATTGTTATAAGGCTCGGTACAATCATAAGCATTTAATCTTTACCGTGTACCAGTGTCGTCGACAGATGTTTATTATCTAACTAATACATTAACTTATTCTACAATATACTAAAGAATAACCTCCCATGCACAATACCAGCGCGGCACCTAAGCAAATACTCGTATGTATAATATTAAAGATAAGAATAAGACTCGGCCGAACGACGAGTACCTGCTCCTGCGCCGCTTGCATTACGTCACGCGTCCGCTCCTGTATTTATGTACCCATGTACTTACTAATCAAATAGTAGCTGGTATATTATTCGACTTTGACTTTGGTAGATATTTTTAAGTGTATTACTCCCGATTCGATTCGATATAGCACTGTTATTCTACACAAATCTGACATAATACTATTATACAGATAAGGATTGGCCAAATTGAGCTGCATCATCATCATCATCAGCCTATCGCAATCCACTGCTGGACGTAGGCCTCTCCAATTGTTCGCTACTGTGATCTATCCAAGGCTTCTCGCATCCAGCTCTTGCCAGCCATCCTGCGCAGATCGTCCCCCCACCTAGCCAGAGGGCGCCCTACATTACGTTTGCCAAGACTCGGTCTCCACTCTAGAACTCGTTTACCTCATCGGTTGTCGGTTCTGCGGCTAATATGGCCAGCCCACTGCCACTTAAGCTTGCTAATTCGGTAAGCAACGTCGATGACTTTGATTCTCTGCCGAGCCAAATTGAGCTTCAGTCATTTTAATTGTTTTGAAACAAAACGAGCTTACACAAAATGAATATGTCACACTCGGTTGCAAATATTTTTATGATTTAAATGAGACTTCAAACTCTATTAAATTTACTAGACAATTTTAGTTTTCTGGTAGAGAATACTTACTAGAATTAAGTTCGCTTAACTTTCTATGTTATAAAGTTTGAAATGTTAACTTTTCCGCAGAATTAGTACAAGAGTACGATATAACGTAAAACTTCATACATCTTTTACATGTAAATTACCTTGAAGGTTGGCAATGCAATCAGCCGTGTGGTCCCGGCAGAGCAGAATAGGCCACCCTCACTCTTACCGAGGTGTCGTAAAAGGCGACTAAGGTAAAGCTGCTGGCATGATCATCAGCACCCAGAGAAGGAAAACTCTGCATTTAAATCAAAACCCTCGCCAACCCGTTTGCCAAGCGTGGTGAGTATGGCAATTACCCCTAATGTGATTGAGGGAGGCCCGTGCCCCAGCAGTGGGGACTTAAATGGGCTGATGATGATGATGATGATGATATTATTCGAAAAGTATTTTGTCAGTCACATAAACTACTTACTATTATATTGTGATCACTTTTAACATGTTTTAAATATCTGTGGAAACTTTGTTGTGTCAGTATTAATGTTGTTTATAAGTTTACAAAGTTTGCGATCCACAAGAGGTCCCGGATTCGATCCCGGGTGGGGCCAATAGTTTGTACCTAAGTTTTCGGTAAGAAATTCTTAGTCACAGCGCGAAGTCTGGAAGTTGGCGGAATTGTACCCCCATGCCTCGGAAAGCACGTTAAGCCGTATGGTCCTACGCCCGATACGCCGTGTCACAGTAGTACAGTAGTCCTATCGGAATATGAGGGTAAAGGAATACAAAGTGCACTTGTGTTTGCGCCCACACTTGAGCACTATAATATATCTCCTGCGTACGTGGCTGATCGTTGAGATTCGCCGCCGTAGCCGTAATCGGTTGGAGGATATTATTATTAAGTTTATACAAGAAAGTTTATTTTCCTTAAAAATAAAAATAAATACTGCATTAATTTATGCCGTTTCTCGTAAATATTCTCATTTTATTTGAATTTTCTTTTCTGTATTTTAACATGGTGTAAGTATCCTTATCCTTTGGTTGGGCTTCATACTAGACCGTTAAGTTGAAAAGAAGTCTACAATAGATCAAATTTACCACTTATCTGCGGTACCTTCGCTCAATCGGATTCTGATTCTCAAAGCAGCATTTACTCTCAGGGTATTATGATTTGTGTGACGACTGGAATTTATTTATTAATCTGTGTGACCTACTATTTAGCGGTTAAAATAACTTAATTATCACAACTAACACCATTATATTCTCTCACAATGACAATAGCCGACGTCATTAACCCAGAGCATCGTTTAAATAAGGTCAGCATAAATTATGCAGTTTTATCGGTATGAATATTATGATTAACCATTTTTGGTACAATTGGGATGAACGGGTTATTGTTTCGGATTTTATTTTGTTGCCTTTGCTTAAAACAGATCACCACAACACAACACTCCCACAAGTAGTAATTACATAATAGATTCATCACAAAAATTTAGATAAACAATTCAGATAGTTTATATACCATGGAATAATTATATAAATTGTCTAACGCCTGAAGTTTTTTCACTGTGGGCGTCATCAGAAAATAGGTAAATTCTTTTTTTAGATCCCAACCTCTCGAGGCGTAAAATAAAAAGGGCCTAATTTAACAGGTATTATCAAGAAGTTTTTAACCAGATACTGAATTTTATTTCGAAGAAAAACAAAGCCTCCGGGCTCGGCGGATCCGCTTTCATCAAAAGAGTCTTCAAGTTATTGTATTAAGTTGAAAATCCACCAGGAATTGGTTGGTTTATTTCAAAAATCGCGAAGTTGTGTAAGAGTCAGGATGGTTATCAAGTGTTAACAGATTTGTGAATCCATTCCCTATTTTTACTTTGACGTATTGTGATTGCAAGTTACTTCCGCGTTTATTATTTCAAACATGTGCATGCTCATTATACGTATTACGATTTCGAATCGGATGTCACATAAACATTTTCTCATTTCTAAATCATCGAGGTACATGCAATGTTACATATTGTGCATAATCACTTTGTAGTTATCCTTCTCATATATTGCAAAGACTATGTCAGTCAATCAATCAATCAAGTTTACTTTTAATGAAAAAAGATTGTTTAGTTTTTTACAGACATTACCTAATGTGTATAGAACACGGATTGGTAAGGACAAGAAAACGAATACTTGGAAGTACCCTTTGAAGGGTTTTGATATTCACTCTAAAACATAAAACTTGACATAAAAACCATAAAAGAAGGTTTAATTAATTAAAACGGAGATTAACGTGACGTTCATTATTAAGCACATTATTCTCCTAACTGCTTGACATTTCGGCTGTAATACAGCAGCCGTGGTCACGAGCGGTCAGTCCGCTTAATAAACTTCGTGTTAATTCCCGTTTTAATTAATTTTAGTCATAACAATGCATCGCGAAAATCTAAAACTATGTTTACCATTACCTTGTTTGCCACATTTGGGCATTAAAAATATGATGAAAGAGTAAACTTAATAGTGTATGATAATTATGAACGACAAAGAAATTAGAGAACAGAATGAAACTTAGCGCTACATAATGGGCAAACTATAAGTTTCAGTAATATTTTACGCGAGGCCCGCAATGTTTTCACAGACGAAGCGACATGCGACAGATTTTTCGCAACAACAAGCGACAAATTTGCATGAGCCACGCTGTTGAATCCAATTCTAATGCAAATTCATCGCAAATAGCGCACACGGCGTCTTTATTCATGACTTAAGGGCTGGGCAGATGAGCTGCCGGTGGTTGGCGGGAAGCAGTTAATTTGTATTTACCTACATCTTAGATTACTTGCTGCACACGTTCAGTTTTATGCACTGGCAGAAAATAAATTGACGCGGAAAGTCGTAGCCCGTATCCACCAAGAAGTGGAGGCGATACACTTTCTGTGACTAGATGAGTAGCAGCACAGTTGATTGTAGGTAAGTAATTATCAGCGGATGACTGGAATGAGGCAGGTTGTGACCCATTTAGCGCAGTACCTATTTTGAGCACCGCGGTTGAAACAAAGCTTCGATTCTCGCACCAACAGAAATGTTTGTTGATGAAACACATATTTGTGTTGGATCTGAGCGTTTGTGGTACCGTCATTGTTCCTGTCTTCCATAGTATAATAGAAAATCATAATTTGGGATCAGAACAATGTATGTGACGTTGTCTCAATTTGGTTATTTTTGCATATTAATGAATTCGTACAATACGCCATCGCTATGTGAGTTACAGTTCTGGTAAAAGTTTAACCACATACGCTCAATGATAGGCAAAGATACTCCAAACCCCAACTATTTTCGTGTTTCATAATTTAAAGAATATGGCGCGCATCTGCCACCGTTGGTCGCTATAGGTAGCTCGTCTGCGTGAACTCTAACTCTGCAATGGGGGAGTTAAACCCCCCGAAGTTTACACACTGTGTTCTCCAGTTAACCCCTTTCAATTGGGTTAGTTGAGGAGACTTAGTGGAACAGTGTGATGGTCTGGCTAATCACCCATTACCAGGCACTTTATCATATCAAAAATGTAAGATTAATTGGGGTTTAGTGATTTTGAAGTTATAAATTTGGTCTAAAAGGAAAGGATCGAGGGTGCTTTCGAAACTATGTAGGTAGAGGAGTGTTTTGTTATGAATTACTTCAATGGGCATGTATTTACATACTATCGGGTAAAACAAAGCTACTCAGCACAGATTCAGGTCTATGTACCTATGATATGTTCCATTATGAAGAAACTCAAAAGTAATATTCTCTTCGACTATTAATCTTAAGCTTCGCCTTACTGACCTTAGCCATAAAACAAAGAACAACTCATATGACATAATTCTTAAACTCTCTTACATCTTTAAGAATATAAAATCATGAGTTCCTATAAAGTAACGGATATAAAATAGATGTAAAATAGACCACGGGCTTTCAAACTCCCGCGGGATCGACGTCTCTCAGCGGGTGCTCGAGATAACGCGAATGTAAACCGAACCGGCGATACTTCCCAATGGATGTTTGGACAATGAGGCTTGCTTCACCGGTGCAGAATTTAAAGTGGTGCTTCTTATTTATCTTAGGGCCTATTCTACCAATCTTAATCCGATACTAAATCTAAGGTATATAGCGCTTTCATTCTATACAAATCTGATGTTATACCATAGATTTATCCACGGATAAATATTGGTCGAATTGTGTCCTGCGGCTCCGTCCGGGGGGTCGCGCAGATGGCTTCGTGCCCGTCACCACGACCCACCACTATGGACGATGAGGTTTTAGTCGGTAGACCCCCGCCGTCATGCGGGGGGAGTCCGACATAACCCGTCAAAAAAAAAAGAAATCTAGCAGGGGGACTCAGGTGCATCAACCTCCACGAGTGGCCCTGCTGGTAATCAGTTCTGTCCTGATTCCAACTTCGGTTGGTATTAGGCAGAAACGGTTACCGCGGCGCACGGTTTTTCCTGGGCAATGGCGGGTAGTAATTCATTCGTGGATTGCTACCTGACAGCCGAAGGATGCACACCCGACGGACCGCAACCGCGCCGAAGCGCACTTCGCTACAGGGCCTACATTGTCGCACCGAGGGTCAGTGGACCGACGTCTTCGCGTCGTTCCTTGACGGTGCACTAGAGCCCGTGAAAGCGGGTTAAACCATCGCACAGCGGGGATGCAGACGCAATTTTTGTCTTCGGACCTGGGGATGCTGTGTCCGGCTCCGCACGCGCGGGTTGCGCGGCGGTTTTCCGGCGGGCACTTTGACGTCGGCATCCCCCACATAGGATGTAGCGCCTTCGGACGCAATGGCCGTAAGGCCCACGTTTGAGGATCTGCGCCGGAAAGTCGCAGCCAGCGGATTGCGGTGATAGGTCGGAGTTGTCTGCGTCGCGGATTTTCTCGGCTTCGCAGCCAGCGGAGTCGGTTTCTGCGACGCGTTATTATTTTGGAAGCCTGCAGGTTTGTCCCTAACTCGCACTGCACTGCAACCAGCAGTGTATGTGCGGGTAGGGGTGCTCCGCAGTCCTCCTCTCGGTAGTGCTTGCACTGCAGCCAGCAGTGTGGGTGCTACCCTGGAGGTTGAGCGGGAGAGAGGCCGAGCTGGCGAGCCTCTTCGCCCTGACCGGGCGACGGATGAAACCTCCCTGGCAGTCCTCACCCCGGTCAGAGTGTTTCCTGGGCGAGGGACGGAAACGCCCCAGAGTTTTTATTGGGTATGCCTCCGGACGGTCTCTGATTAGCAGAGACCTAACCAGCAGGAGAGCCCCTCTCAGCGTGCATAAGGTGCATTTTCAATGGTACATCAAAAAAAAGGGATCTAGCAGCACTGCTAATGTGATCAAATAATAACATCGTTTATTTTATTGTCATCTAATAGAAGTTAACACCATCAATTACGCAATTTTATTTACAAAAGCAGAAACTAAGGAACAGAAAAACAATTTGAACTAAAGGTTAACAAATAATAAATAAAAGTTAAATCTAATTAAGTCCACGTGCAGACCCAGTTGGATCATGATGGAAATTCCCTGGGCAAGGTAGCTAGAATTTAAAAATAACTTTGAGAATCTTATACAATATCGAAGTCTTTGTTATATTTTTTCGAAGAAAAGCTATAAGTGTAAATGTGATGAGGTAGATTCTAATTCAAGGTTATTTTAGCTTTAGTCATACAAAATCTGGTTTTGAAATAGGTCTACTAGAGTAACAAGTTTTCCAACGCTATCTAAGTAACACAACATCGGAGCTATGAGACCAGCATATTTGAGCCTGGTATTGTTATTCATGATAAGATTTAGGTATTTTCGCCTTGGTTGTAACCTTGTTCTTGGCAATAACTGGAAATGCGCTTAGTCGGTTCCTGCTAAAATGTTGATATGACAGCCCCCAAGCCTCATCTTCACGCTCTGAAGAACATTTACGGAAGGTTTAAATTTAACCCTCTTCTCAACTGTGTTGCCACTATTAAGGATTTAACCCCATTTAATTATGGGCAACATTAAAAGCTTATTACCCCTGATTTTGAAAACAGGTGAATGTCTCCTTATTAGTCAGCGGTCACACTTAAAAAGAAGCTGTTATATTCGTACATAAAAATTTGCACCTGAACGGAGCCCGGGCTCTAGAAGTTGGAAGTCCAAATGCCTCGGGAAACACATCGACTTACTTCTGCGCTCAATTCCTCTTCGATTTTGTCACATTTGCGTCCTATCCAAATATGAATATCTGAAACAAAAAATACTCCTTTATCTTATATTTAAACATACTTGTAGTGAACAGAGGGAAGGAAGGTGTTTTAGACAAATTGTCTAAGAAGGCTTAATATAGTTTCAGTCTATAGTTTTGATACGTCTTGTTGACGGTTATTGTCATAGCATCATTTTAAGTCTATGGTTATTGTACACAGTTGAAATATACTAAAAAGGTACGTATTGTGAAAAATGTGTGTTCTTTTGTTGCCTACTGTACAGGCGTGCTAATTAGGCTTTACAAGAAACACTAGGGGGTGGCTTATCATCCACAAGTATTTTAACTTCATAATGATAAGTTGATCTGTCAAACGAGAAAGAGTCTTCTATTTTTCCCTAGAATAAGCAGATTTTAGACACAATAAATTAAATTTATAATGCAATCTATAAAACTTAAGTTTAGATACATTAAATATCTACGAGTAGAACTACCTCGTATACTACTCGTACTCGCACCAAAATATAAATTAGCAAGAATGGCTCTCAGTCGCAACTTGATAATTGTATTTTGCGCGTGTCATGAGGAACTATTAAGATTCCGGAGGAGCGTCGTTCAAATTCAAGTCGGCCGAGCTTCGCCGTTCCTCGGACATATCGCTATCTCTGTCGCCACCGCGACTCTTCCATGAGAATGGAAACAGCATGAAAACAGCTTTTTGAAATTAGTAAGAAAATTGTGTGCATTTACAAAAATGATAAATGAAACTTGATTATATTTTGATTTTTTTAAAACATTGTGTAATTACACAATATAAGCTATGACTCCGTTAAATTTTTATAGTAAATAATTGTTTTTAATATAAAACCAAATAGGCAGAAAATAGGTCGCTGACATCGAAAAGGTGTTAACCGAGACATAGATAAATACTTCCTTAATCAGAGTTAAAGTAATACAATTTCAAGATATCCTCAAATTGAAAATTATTTTGATATTACGTTTGTATGACAAATACGTTGTTCCCCGGACTCTTAAGCCCAAAGTTTCTTGGCTATTATTATTTGGCAACTTTAATTGGGGTAGGGAAGCGATTGTGGTGGAGTTTCTCCTCCCCCTCAATAGCATGTGATAATATGAATATGTAACATTATGAAGTATTTGATTAACGATGTTTCAGATTTCTATACGAAGTAGATACGGGTAATTATCGAAACATAATGGACGTGACGTAAAATAGAGAATGACATTCATTTTTAGTGAGAAACGAAGCCTAGTGCATTTAAGAACGATGGATTTAAAATACCTACTTACATTATTTTGTAACATACCAGTATATTGTAATCCTTATCCTCAAAATTATATTTCACAAGACTAACTAATGTTAAGTAATCATTTGTGGTTCAACCAAGATTAAATTTCCATCACATATTTTTGATTAATATTTCTCAATTTCTGAACTTTTGGATGTTAAACATCCATTACGTGTACACTGGTTCGGTGGAGCAGTGGTTAGTGGGTCGCACGTAAAAGCGACAGCTGCGCAAGAGGTTCCGGGTTCGATCCCTGGGTTTGGGCTAAAAATTAAGTACCTAAGTTTTCAGTAAGAAATTTTTAGTGTCAGCCCGGAGTCTGAAAATTGACGGTCTTGTACCCCCGTGCCTAGCAAAGCACGTTAAGCCGTTGGTCCTGCGCCCGATCCTCTCCGGCCGTGTTACACTGAATGTCCCATCGGATTATGAGGGTAAGGAAATAAAGAGTGCACTTGTGTTTGCGCACACACATGAACTCTATAATATATCCTGCGTACGTGGTTGATCTTTGAGATTGGAAGCTGTAGCCGTAATCGGTTGGAGGATATTATATTATATTATTGTAGAATTATTATATATTTATTGAGGTAAAGCGTTATTGTAACAACAATTTATTCGTCATTATTGAATCCTTTGGAAGGGATCAAATAACCTCCTTTCATCCCCTTTATCATCAATCTCTACTGAGGCACGAAGCAGTTAAATGCTAACGATATGGTTTCAGAGATTTATTTATTTATTACTAACTTTTGCCCATGTCTTCGTTTGCGTTAGAAAGCGAAGAGACAAAAGCAGCCTATGTTACTCTCCGTCCCTTCAACTATTTCCATTAAAATCACATTAATTCGTCGCTCCGTTTTGACGTGAAAGACGGACAAACAGACAGACACACACACTTTCACATTATAATATTAGTACGGATTACGTTGTAAGATTAAGATATAATAAACTGATTCCATAATTCACTAAACAAATACGAATTATTATTACACGTTTGTAAATACGACCTATGTACACAAAAATAAATTATTGATTGATTGATTGATTAAGTAAATAAATAAACAATAGCATCCGCTAAATATGCAGTTTTAGCAGCATTTAACTTTTTGTATTGCCTATTTTCTTAAGTTGTGTATTTTGTGCAATAAAGTATATCTTTAGTCTTCGTAATATCGACTCATTCTTTAGAGAACAGATTGATATACTTAAAAGTTGAGTAAAACGCATTTCATTATTTTAAAAATAATAATTTGTTAAAACAAATTTACCTGTTAACAACATTCACCTTCTAATAATAACTAGACTCTTTGAAGAACAGCATAAATTAACCACTAATAAAGTCTGAACTCCGCAAACTGCTTTGTGAAATAACCGCTACAATAATAAACTAATTTCAGTCTAACCACTAACCGACTAACAACTTCTTTCTTTGTTCACAGATCCCGCTTCTAACGCTCCCCATTGAAAATCTTAACAGGAAAAAAAATATAACGGCTTTTTAAACTGATTACTTCGCCCACTAACAAAAGAGCTTCAAGAAAATAGAAAGTGGGATCCACAGATTATACACTGTAACAGAAAGTCAAGCACAAAAGTTAAACACCGGCAATAAAAATTGAGTGATCGGACCCAAAGTATTGGGACAAAAAGAAGGCAACATTGATGGAACTCTGTGTAGTGTGAGTGTAGTGATGTACGTGTGTGCTGTGTCGTGCGGCATTAGGGTGCGTGTGTGTTGAGGCGCGGAGCGTGTCGTGTAAAGCTGGGTGCGCAACGCCACGGCGTCGCCGGTGGAGGGACGCGGGGGCGCGGGCGGGGCGGAGGACCCCGCGCCCTCGCCCGCGCCCGACGCGGAGGCGCCTCGCCGCCGCCGACACCGCCCTCTGCATCGGCGGCTCTTCCACTTCCTCCGGACCGCGTGGACTGGCGTCAAGTTTGCACTAGGTAATTGTCACCTCTATCCTTTACCTAATCATTATATATCATCTATCACCTGTTTACAATGTATTGCCTACCTATTACCTATATTATACAAAAATGTTAATTATTCCGGTCAAATTACTTAGTGCAATCCGGTAAGTTATACGTACACATTAGTACATATAGAACAAGTTATGTTGTGAAAAGCGTATGGACGTATTTCATGGACATGGCGTGTACTAGGTCTAATCCTCTGAATGTTAGCGCTGAAAATATTTCACATCCTGTTGCAGATGATTGAGTCCTGATTTTCCGCGATTATTAGTTATATTCTTCGTACTATGACAATTGTGTCTTTAATCGATATCACAATAGTATCAAAACAAAATAATATAGACTATTTATTTGAACAAGCCTTTTTGTCATTGGAATCCAAAATAATTAGGTACTTAATACGTCTAGGAAGCCCAAGTGGTCGGGTGCCCGACATCAAAGAACCCAGGCTAGAAAGATTCTAGTAGTTTGATTGAGGGCCAATTTGACCAATCTTATTATTCTAATACTAAATTTATAGTATAGCGCTGTCATTCTATAGAAATCTGCCGCTTACACTACTGATTTGTCTACGGATAAAGATTGGTCGAATCGAGCCTGAGTCGATTAGAAGTCGCAAGTTTAGCTACTTTTTCAGTCTCTGTTACAGAATGTTTCTATATATTTTTTTTAAATAATCGTACAATATTAAGAAAACGTTAATTAAGGCTGTTGGGTGTTATTTTAAATAAATACTACGTTGTTCTTACGAAGTAAGGTTACATCACATTTACAAGCGGAGCGTATTTAGATTAGCTACTTGCTCATATAGTTAAAATACTTTGTAAGCACGATATTACTCGTACCTATATGACTATAAACTTTCGTGTTGCATTATACAAATAAAAAACACGGGACAAAACGCGAATATTTTTAGAAGTAAGTACATACTCGTAGAACCGCGAAAGTCCGCTTGTGGCCGTTATAACGCGGTCGAAACGTCAAGTTTTGAGTGCTACTACGAGTATGTACGAATTTCTAAAACTATTCGCGTTTGTTCCCGTGTACATTAAAAACTGATATTACCTATTCGAGGAAAGGATTACATAAGGTATTAAATCCTTGAATTAGTACAAAAATATATATATACCATAAAAATGGATATCCTCTTCTCAACTCCAAAACCCTGAACCCGTTAAACCGTAATTACCTTACCTAAGATATATGAAGTATTCGTTTGTAAAATATTATTACCTAACTAAAATAGTACTTCCCCTATCTTAGAAGAAACCTTGTCCGTTGTATGATTCATAATATATCTATTTATCAACCTCCTGGGTATAACTTGTTCATTTGTCTTACTCAGACAAGCCTCCAAGTAATCATGATTTATCAAGTTAACATATTTGTATCGTCGTGCATTCTGTATCGAAGTTCTTATAATTAATCTATGTCAAATTGTGATACAGTAGTGTTTTCTTATGATAAATCATGTAGAGCTACATTTGAAGTTCGAACGACTGGTACAATCACTGTTAAGTGAAATCGCTTGTAATACTAGAAGCTATACGAAAACATCCATGCAAGGATGAGTTTGGTCTTGTCGTGAAGACAGGCAGTTGTGATGTGGCATTGAAAAACATTTTACTGTAAATAAAGTTACACTGTGATTTTCAATTTCCAAGTCAGGAGACTAGGAAACAAGGACTGATGTATATCTCGATAGCAAATATGTTTTCGAACGAAATCAAAATGCAATATCTAAAAGTTTGTTTTTCCAAATATTACAATTCCAATTCTATTAAGTAATTGATTTTAAATAGAATACATATTACAAGCTTACAGTGCCGAGACGTGGACACTCACGGCTTGACTAGTGCACCGGTTCAAAGTCGCTCATAGAGCTATGGAAAGGGCTATGCTCGGAGTATCTCTGAAGGACCGCAGCAGAATTTATGTAATCCGACAGAGAATCAGAGACACCGGCATAGCCCACCAAATTAGCAAACTGAAGTGGCAGAGGGCTGGTCATATTAGCCGCAGAACTGAAAGCCATTGGAGCCGTAAAGTCCTTGAGTGGAGACCGTGACTCAGTAAGTGTAGTGTTGGACGCCCTGCGACAAGATGGGATAATGATATTCGAAGGCTGGCTGGTGTGGTCTGGATGAGAGTGGCCGAAAATCGGGAGCAGTGGCGTGCATTAGGGGAGACCTATATCCAGCAGTGGACGAGTGTGGGTTGCTGATGATAATGATGACATATTACAAAAATATAAGTTCATTCATTCTTAGATAAAGAATTTATGAAGATTCAGTGTATGTAGGTATAGGCTACCATGCGTTACTTCTCTACATTCTGTCAAAATGTGAGTTGGTTGATATCCATTAAGTAAAATTAATAGATTGTTAGCAAACCAACGTTTGGTTGTTTGTACATCAAATTAACTCAAAAACAATACAACAATAAATAAAAAAATAATAAATATTCCACAACATCACATACATTGATCTGACTCCGAGATAGGTTGCTCAAGCACCTGTGTTACGGATATCAGAATGAACAGTGGTATTACAAATATAAACGTATAATACTTTTCTTTGTAAATACCTACATACTTATAACACCCAGACCAATACAAACAGACATGTTAATGCACATATATGTGGGATGGGGTTCTAAATAAATCCAAGGACGGGAATAAGTAATACTATATTAACAATTATTCTTAGTCAATCAACGTCTTTCATCGTCGTCCGCCATTCGTCGTCTCTCATCTCCCTCTCTCTCTCTCGCACGTCATTCTAATTCAAACGTCGAACTCATACACGTTCCTTGGCATGCATCTACCGATCACCAATCCCACACTCGGCCATCCTACATTCAGTATGCACTCATACGTCTTCCGCACATCTTAACTAACTACTAACATCTTCAAAAACAACACAAAAATTACATCTTAACAAAAACAACCTCAAATAAAACCGCTATAAAAAAACCACCTAAAACTTCTTCCTCTTCTTAAAATCTTTGAGCACTTCTTCTTTTACAATCAAATTCTTCTTCATTTTAAATTTCACTCCCTGCCACCAACCAATATGGATTCTTTTAATTTTCATTGGTCTGCCTCTCTGCAGATTCCTGAACGTCCTCTTAACATCGTAATCAGTCCACTTTCGCATAGTATTCTGATTATTTATCGCGTCGTCATAATTCTTTACTGATTTGCCTGGGATATTTCTATTTGTTGAAATCCTGGGTTTTGACGTCTTGTCATCATTTGACTTGTCAAAACTTCTTTGCACGTCTTTGTTTGAAACTCCTTCGTCTATGTTTTTCTTCTCTTTTCTGTCATCATTGCTGTCATCGATGTCACTCGTTGGCAACGGTAACTCTCTAATGTCACTCGTCATCACAACGTTATGAACTTGGATGCGTGACTGAAACTCCACCTGCTGCTTCAGTTCCACACCCATGCTCCCCTCTGACTCCTCACTCAACTGAACTTCCAATTCCTGCTCTTCAATCATGCACTCTTCCGGCCCCAAACATACGTCAACATCCTCAACGTCGCTACACTCGCTATGCACACTCTCATCATCTTCACTGTACTCACTTTCATCATCTTCACTATATTCACTTTCACTGTCTACGTTACCATAGAATTCGCACCTTTCACCCTCACATACACCGTTTTCACGCACATCACTGCCAAACTCGTCTATCAATATCTTCTTTAACTCTTTGTAGCTGCCGAAGTCTTCGCAACGGGCCACCAATGCTGCAGTTCCCGTCAGAGCGCGTTTTACTATAAGCATCAGTCGCCTGCCCGCCCAACCTTCTTTCCTTCCGCATGTTTCTAATATTCCGAGCCACCTCCGCACGTCCTCTGCTCCATCACCGCTAAATTGCTGATGAGACACGTGAAATAGCGCGTGCTCAGCGCTGTTATCGCCCGACATGCTGCCGTCGTCCGTCTTTTCGCTGATCGTCTCGTCTTCACAAAATTCTTTACCGATCGTCTTTTTTTCTTTACTTCGTCGTCGTCGTCTTTACTTCTTTTACTCCTTATTCTTCTTTGCTTTATCTTTGAGCCTCCATCCCGGACGAGCCCCCAAAATTGTGGGATGGGGTTCTAAATAAATCCAAGGACGGGAAAAAGTAATACTATATTAACAATTATTCTTAGTCAATCAACGTCTTTCATCGTCGTCCGCCATTCGTCGTCTCTCATCTCCCTCTCTCTCTCTCGCACGTCATTCTAATTCAAACGTCGAACTCATACACGTTCCTTGGCATGCATCTACCGATCAACAATCCCACATATATGTTTGTACTGTGGGGGGATCGAACCCGCAACCCTTGGACCAAAGGCAGCGTTCACTACCACTGTACCAAACGGGTCGTCAATCAGCATAAATGCCTACTCAATCAGGAGAATGATGTAAAAGTCATTGCACTGCCTATGTAAGCATAGACTGTATTATCAACCCAAGCAGGTCATTCTCACCATGACCCAAATCAGACATTTATGCTTACAACCTACTTCCCCGAGTTACAGTTTTAACACCGTACTTTTTAATTAACGCTTAAAAGTTTTCCTCTCAAGTCAGCCAAACGCTGCGGAAGAAAAGGCGCAAATAACAACAGAGTCCTCTTAAGAATTCCGACTGTTTTTGTGCTTGACCGTACTCCGAGTTGTAACACTTTTTTCCTGTGACCTGCCAACTTATAGGCTAGGGTGGGGAAAAGAAAAAACGTTAGCTCAGGCGTTAGGAGTTTTAAAACCGCTTTCGCATAAAGTTATATTAAGTCACGCGTCAATAACATTGATCGATAATTGATGGACTATTGCAAAAACAGCAACAACACTAACTAATGAATTTAGGAGAAAACTAAAGTTATATTTGTAAAATTTTCCTACATTATTAACAGTATTTTTTTTTTTAAATACATGTAAGAATCCAAACTAGAGAAGCATGTGTGCTGCGACAGACATAAAATATAAATATTTGAAATCAAAATGGACTAATATTAATAAATGAAAGTAATTAAATGTTACATGACTCTTTCTCCCCCCCTCCGCTGGCAGACTAGTGGTTTAAGTACCGGGCCGTGATCTCAGGGTCCTGGGTTCGATTCCCGGATAGAGCGAAATGTATGTTTCGAATTTTTCGGACGTAGCTCGGGTTTGTGATCACCAATCCGCATTTGGCAAGCGTGGTGATTAAGCCTAATCCCATCATAGTAACAATAACTTGATTTCGGAGGCCTTGGCCCTGCAGTGGGACAGTTTATAGGCTGATTAAAAAATGGTCTCAACCAAAAAAATCTGCATTCATATGCTGATGAACGATGAAAACGAATTCCTAGCGTACTCCGCGAAGAGAACATACAGATTAACCGATTTCAGTTCCTATGTAAAAAAAGCCAGATACAATAAATTCTTGAGCACCCATCACTAAATACTTACCGCATGTGAAAACAAAACCAAACATTTAGCTCGGTATTCGCAACGAATTCCCGGCTTTACACCCTGTCGAGCAATTGCTAGGTAAACATTGATGGAAGAAAATGTTTGATGTTGCAGATGAGATACGAACTGATGAGCGATTTTAGCAGAGACCACTATAGAGTTAACTTGGCGTTCCTTCAATTATGTGCTTAGTTTATTTAGAGTCCTAAACATACATGATACTTCATGGAGAATGAACTTAAATTTTAATATAATTGAGTGAATTTTGTTTTTAATATCACAATCAAAGTTGCGAAGGGAATAAGTCGTGTGGATAAAGGACTAAGTTTCAATTCAACGAGGGTTTCTAAGCACATGTGTTACGTTACACACGTTATTTAGCTCCATAGTCACCTTTGGATATATTGTGGTTTTCGACTGATTTTCAATCATTTTTATGAGTATATGTATATAGAAACCAAATTCGAAACCTAATAACCGGAATAATATTTTTTCTCTATAAGTTTTTTTGTAAAAAGGTTTTTGATAATTTATGGGGAAGTGACACGTTAAAGTTACCATGTTTGTATTATGGCTTTAAATTAATATCAAAATCTCCTATTGATCAGTTTTAATGCTCGAGTGTCTTCATAGAAAACACCTCTACTATGAGGCTGGAAAGATGTCGTCGACACTGATCTGCGAGAACTTCAGGTCAATGACTGGCAAGAAATAGTGCAGGATCGACCAAAGTGGTGCTCTCTTGTTTCGGAGATCAAGACTCGGTTCGGATCTTTGAGCTAGCGGAGTAAGTAAGCAAGTATAAGGTATAATAACTTGATTAGAAAGCTAACCTACAAGGCTTATACTTGACACAAAGAGTTTTAAAGTAATGGATCGTGTGCTCATAAAAGTAATATAGCATGCGAGTAGTTGACGCTTCTTCTGTTTCATTGAGCCCAATTCTTGGAATTTTCGAAATGAAAAAACATGGCGGATGTCGTATGATAACCATACAAAATCACTAAGTTTTTGCGATATATATCGTATGATGACCAAATATCACGCTTACGCGAATTGGGCTCTTGTTCCGACATCCGTAACACAAATGGTACGGGATCAGGTCTTATATGAGGTGTTGTTTAAATGTATTAATTTTATTTATTGATAAATAACTGACTGCAAACAAAGAAAGCTTTGTTTGCAGTCAGTTAGTTATATATCAATAATATTTATATCATATTTCTTTGATAAGTAAACGTACTTATCAAAGAAATATGATATAAATAACACATGCGATGCTTATCAAACTATTGGGTAGCCGCAATAGGAATGTTTATTTAAGAAAATGAGATATTATTTGGGCTCGCATTCCCCGTATAGCCCTATACGAGAGAGCCCGATATTTACATAAAGAATTCTACGTACCCCTATAATAGGGCTTTTAACTATTTATCAATTTCTTTTCTTCTTTTTTATTCAAATAACGCTTTATCGGTACTAAAAAAGGAATAACCCAATCAATCAGCTTATCGCCGTCCACTGCTAAACGTAGGCCTCCCCCAAAGAGCGCCAACCAACCCGGTCCTGAGCAGTCTGCATCCAGTTCTCACACCAGACATATTTCTCAAATCGTCAGTCCATCGCGCCCCAGGGCGTCCAACATTGCGTTTCCCTACGTGGCGACCACTCCACTCCAGTGCGTGTCGACCACTCCACTCCATTACGTGTCGACTCCATTTTTCATCAGTACGTCTAGAGGCGTGCAACGTCTATGACTTTAGTTCTCTGACGAATAACTTCGTTACGAATTTAATCAGCCAGAGAAACCCGAGCATAGCACGCTCCATCGCCCGCTGAGCTACCTCAAACTTGAGGATCAGCCCCGCAGTCAGTGTCAACGTTTCGGCTCCGTTTGTCATTATTGGTTAAACGCACTGGTGACAATATAATAAGCAAATATTTGGGTATAATAAGTCAATATTTGGGTAGATAGATACAAATATATGTATAGATACAAATATTTAGACCATAATTAAATTACTATGAATGGTCACGTATAACGTATCTAGTCAAACGAATTAATAAAATAATGCCAAACAATCACCTGTAAAAATTAATATACCGAGATGTCGTAAAAGGCGACTAAGGTAAAGCTGCTGGCATGATCATCAGCACCCAGAGAAGGAAAACTCTGCATTTATATCAAAACCCCCGCCAACCCGTGTGCCAAGCGTGGTGAGTATGGCAATTACCCCTCATGTGATTGAGGGAGGCCCGTGCCCCAGCAGTGGGGACTTAAATGGGCTGATTATGAATCACCTGTAAAAAGTAAGTTTCTCTTGAACAAACCCTCTAGCAACAGTATTAACATAAACTGAATGAATACATCAAATACCCACTGACACGGCCGCTCCTTCCTCAGTGGATACATAAAGCGTTTCAGCTTACAAAGTATTCGCATAAACCGGAGTATCGACATAAAGTCGGATATTAAAATGAGTCTATATTCGGTTGCCGTGCGCCATTTTCATCATTGTTACATTAGGCTCACGTAACCGTAAAAAGTGGAGGTGCGGGCGAGTATAGTAAATTTTGTGGTAAGCCACCATATAATTCTATATGAGCTCGTAATTTCCAATATTACTGACCGTTACGTTTACATTAAAGGCGATATTAACCTCATGAAGTTACGACGTAAATTAAGATCCGTCCGTTACAAAGTTGTAGGTGTTACAGTGTAATGTAATGTAAATATAAAAGAGCTTAATAAAGACGCTATATGTATAAGTGAAATAAAATTGGTACTCTAAATATATGACTGCTAAATATTGGGAACACTGTCCTAAGTGGTTGCAATGAAACGGAATTGACAACCGAATTTTCATCTAAGTACATTTTCATTTGTTACAGGAGGGATTTGTCTGTTAAATGTTTGGAGTTTTAAATCTCACGGTCCCCTCGTATTGTTTAATTGCTTTAGTTTCTAATTGGTGCATCCCTTCCCCCCCCCCCTCCTTCCCCCTAACCCCTAAATCACATTAAACCTCTGTCACGACCACTCCACGCTGACAATGATTTATCAAGTTGGCGAACAAATATTTATCTCTATCACGCGCTACCATTAGCTCCCATAAGTTAACCCATTATTCAAATAATCGATGATTAGTCATTCATAACTGATGTTATATTCAAATGCAACTACAATGCACAGGACCGATCTGTGCGGAGAACATTGGGGGAAGGAATATGTCCAGCAGTCGATGTCTATTGGCTGTAATGATGATGATGATGAACTACAATTACATTAAATTGGTATTACTTACTTATGTACGCTTTGCTTGATACCACTAATGTCTAGTGCTCAAAGAAACATGCCAGTGTAATATTTAGGCGGGTATAAAAACATATATTTTGATCAATTTTGAGTTCTTCTGTGCTAGTATTGCCTACCATCAAAAAGATAAAAAAGGGCACAATGCAGACAACGCTGACCCAGTCACTATTAATGTGATTTTTAAGATGGCTCTATAAGGCCGATTTAATAGACTTTCTCAACCTAAAATGAATATGAAAAACAGTTAAAAGCACCAACAAAAGTCACTTTCTCTAGTGAACCTTGCCTCAAGTTCACTCCACCTGCAGAAACTTTGCTGAACAAAGTTTTTAATTTATGCCCAAGCGTTTACTCCGCGGACAGAGTTATAACTAAGTAAGTAGCTAAATATAATGGCGATAACGTCGAGTTGCCGCACTTTCAGAAATATTGAAGATAGCGTATTTTCGTTTGTAGCCGCCGAATCCGCAATTTACAGTGGTGCATTTTTATAAGTTCGTCTTAGTTTACAATATTGTTTGAGGTTTTCTGTCTTTATTTACGGATGGACAAACTACGTACCTTCACTGACTAAATGAATGCTAGGAAAGTAAAAGTAAAGTATCTGCCTATAAACTGTCCCACTGCAGGGCAAAGGCCTCCATCATATAAATCAAGTTATCGCTACTGTGATGGGATTATGCTTAATCACCACGCTTGCCAAATGCGGATTGACGATCACAAACCCGAGCTATGTTCGAAAAATTCGAAACATACTTTTCACTCGACCCAGGACCCCGAGATGACGACCCGGTACTCAAACTACTAGACCAACAGGGCGTTAATGAATGAAAGAGAAAGAGCAAATATAATATAAAATATAGATTTAACGATTTTTTTCTTTGTTACGTGATATGTTGCAGATGAGCAGGCGGATCACCTGATGGTAAGCGATTGCCGCCGCCCATGGACACCCGCGACACCAGTTGAGTCATAAGTGCGCTGCCAATCTTTAAACCTCCCTTGCCCCCAGATTGGGCCTCCGGTACCCTCACTCACGCAGCGAAACACAGCACAGTGCTGGTTCACGGCGGAGTGGAAATTGCGGTCTATGGAGTTAAAGAGAGTGAGGGTGAAAGAAAAGTATGCGATAGAGATATCGCTAAGTAAAATACAAAACAAAGCTAAGGTGAAGATAAAATAAAAAGGAGAAAGAGTATTAGATAAATGTTCATGTAAGTATCTCGACCTCAGTGTGGAAGGGTTGAAGAATGATGCTTTTTTTATTTACATTTACCTATCTTATAACTTCATTTGTTTTTTTTATTTTCGTTATTGTATTTTCTTTATATTCTCTTTTCAAATAATTTGTCCTTTGTGAGCTTGTAGTCTTTAGTTTTTAACGTGGAGGATGTCGGGGAATAAAACCTGTTAGACACCGTTTGAAAAGTGACACAAAATAAAATAAATAAAACAATAATTGTCAACGTCGTCTGATTTGCACGTAAAACAAGCCGCATGGGCTGATGCAATTCAAAGGTTTTAAATTAGTGTCTAGTGGTTTTTAGTTTTCAAATTTGGTGTTTATTTGTGCAGTGAACTGCCGCAAAGTGATCCTAATAATAAGAATCGTTGGATTGTATCGTTTTTAACACTGCTATTGTGTGTCGAGTGAGTTGTCTCGTGACAACTTGCTTGAACCAAATAGAGTCTTAAAACCTGCGATTGCTTTTAGAGTGATATCCGCAGAATCCGTAGGTCGATAAAACGTAAAACACCGGCGTTTTATTGAGTGCTTGTGACTTTGACTGACTTCGACTGATGACTACCTACTTATTCTCAATAAGTTACTTGACATTGGCAAATTATCTTCGGGTAGAGCAATAAAAAAAAACTTCCCCAACTCTAAGTTTATTTTTTAAAGAACGGGAGGTTGTATCGGGAATAAGAGCATCCAGCTCTTAATTTTTCAAATGTTCGTATTTCTTCCTTTAGCTTTTGGTTCCATAGGAAAAGTTGTTCATAAGTTATGAGTAGAGCAGCATGTTTAATTAAACTGTTGATTAAATAGTCACCCTGGTTGCAATAAAACGACAATCTATACAAGGTATGTTACGCAGCTTCGACTCTGATTTCGAAACGTCGGAACCTCCGATTGACATTTCATCTCCAACTTCGACTTCGGCTCCGACAATTTTAAATCGGAGGTTATTACCGGAAGTCGAAGCACAAGAAATAAAGCTGCTAGGCTTTTATTTATTAAATACATTTGCTACTTTTTGATTCATTTCATATGATTTAAGCATTCGATTTATTTCATTTAATTGTACTAACCTACTATTTTAATTTATTAAACCTATCATCATCTTTTAAAACATATTATTCTACCCTTGCCTCCGACACCATTTCCGACTTCGACTTCGACCTTTGGTTCCGATAATATCACCTCTATAACATCCCTAATCTATACCTAACTCGGTAACGATCATTCCAAAATAGTTATCACAGGCTTTGTTTATCACATATTAAAAGGGCTAAGCCAAGCGAATTAAAGTTGTGCCCCACCAAAGATGTACCTTGATAGGCGCCACTCCAGTTGCTCCGAATATTCAAATTTGAGCCTTATTTATATGGACACAAAGAATTCAAAATTTTAGCGCTGTGTTATGCCGTAGGACTTCTATAGTGGCGCGAACTCTAAGCACTGTCACTGTTACTCGAGCTGTTGAAAGGCCATCGAAAAGGTCTACCGCGCATGCGATGAAGTTTAATTTATTGCTGCTACTGTGAATGACGCGAAAACCGCAAAATAGCGTTGCGTGTTAAAAACTGTGTGAATATTTGTTTCCGGGTGGAGATCCGGTACATGTAATTTATATCTGTAATATTTTTTAAACTTTTGAAATAGAAGGGAAATAGCAAAACCCGTTTTGTGTAAACGAATTTCGATATTCGCCTGAAAGCTAGACATTGATATGACCTTACGGGGCTCTACATTGTATTAAACTTTATATTGTATAAGTAAATCTCGAGGGTCGTCCTCGAAATAGCATTCAATAAAATTGTATCTTTAATTGCCAATTATTTTCATTATTAATGCAATATAATATCAGCAGATCCTTCTCATTTTATCGTCTATTTCCCGGTTGTGTCCAAAGCTGTCGCTCTGGAACCCGGAGTAAGCTTAGACCATGATTCAAGATTAATTGAGACTGATAATTACAATGAAGTGACTGCCGTCTCATCTTCGCAACCCTTTAACAGGGGAACCGGTCTGGTTCTTGATTATACGTTCCAGAAACTACCCGAAACGTGCAGGTTTCCTCACGATGTTTATTCTCAATGGTAGAAATACACCTAAGGTATCAGCAGGTAATTCATATTAATTTACAAAAAATATCCAGTAGTACTCTGTACTATTTACAAAGAGGTAAATCCTACAGAGAGCTGCAACGCTTATGTAATCCAAAAACTCGAAAAGCATGTGCGATGTAATCCACACCTAGCGCCATCTCTTGATATGAAGTAGAACTAATGTCCCGAAACGAAGTGAGGGCGAAATTATAAATAGAAGCTGTTCATTTGTCCTATAAAATAAATACATTATAACATTTTCGTGAACAAAAGAGTAAGCGTCAATATTTGACCGAAAATTCTATTGTATCACTGATATGTCCCGAAAGCGGACAACTAGATTATTCGATTGAGAGCGTGGGTTGATTTCAAAATTAACCCAGCCATTGTATTACAATGTTACCGTTTTACCCACACTTCCATTACTGTACAGCAAGCAAAAACATTTGCTGTTCAAACTAGCAATACTAAAACTATTTTCTCCAATATATTGGCGAATCAATTCCAGATGCTATTTAATAAAAATATTTGTTGTTTGGGATTGAAAATCCGTCATTTATTTATTTAATCTCTTGATGTCACTGAGTACATTTTCGTTCGCTTGAGGGATCAAAGCGAAGAAACTTTTCTCTCATGAAGAATGTGCTGACCGCGACCCCCCGCGAATTTTCAGAATACTTATTCAGTTTCGTTAAATTTTTATTTTTTACATAGACGCCCTGTTGGTCTAGTGGTTATGTACCGGGCCGTGATCTCGGGGTCCTGGGTTCGATTACCAGGTCGAGCATAAGTACATACTCATATTAACAATACATACGTATAATTAATAATGTATAGATAATTACTATATAATACTTCCAATAAAAAGATTTGTTATATATATTGTGTAGTAGGTTTCACTATAATAATTCTGTGGTTTTAGTTATGATATATGAAGGAGGTTTTATGACATTTTCTTTTTTTCCGAAACAGATTAATAAAAAAACTAATATGTGGTGTTTAATTAGAGCTAAGTATACTTTATTTATTTAAAGTCTGTTTGGTTAGCGTACATACTCTTCCCCTGCCCTCTCTCTTTTTATTGTTCCACCAGAATCCAGTTACCAATAGGGATCCTCAGAAAGACTAATGCCACTCACAGCCCACGGCAGTATATCGTAGCAAAGTCGCTGCACAGATGCCGTAGTGTCTACCCTAATTCCGACGTCATAATAACATTGGCCCTTACCCAGATAAATTAACCCTAGAAGCCTCACTGTGTATTCAGACTCTTACTCTTCATTTCAGCTCACAAAATCGGCTTTTGTCGGGGACTTTATCTCATTCTCGAAATAATTCTGGGATCCAAATTATGCCTACGCTAAAAGGTTCAGTTCAACTCTGCGTATTTTATTACCCAAGAAACAGAGAAAACTCATTAAGTAAATTCTGAAATTAGTACTAATAGCGGTGTAGGACACCCTGCGACTTGATGGAGGGAAGTTCTGAAAAAGATGCCTGGTATAATGACCTAATAATCACTATTAAAGTAGGTTGAACAACATTAATAAGCTCAATAGAGGGTGACAAATCTCGTGATTGTAAATGTTATTAATATTTTATCAGAATTAAGTAAAATAAGACCCAATAGAAGACTTTTACAGTTAACAATATTACGTCTAGCTGCTTTTTTGAGCAATCAAAGTTTCATAGGCAAGTCCATTGTAAATTTATTAAATAAATATTTCACATTAAATATCATAAGTAATATTGACACCCAGCCAAGCATAATAGACACCCTTTCAAATACAAGTGTCCGCTTTCACTAAGAAGAAATGACTGAAGAAATATTTTGACCGTAATGGACGAACATTGCCGAAACATTTCACCGTCTCGGCCTAAACGGGCGATCGGAGTCGTTAGGATCAGTTAATTTTCACTCCAGTTGAAGAAAGAGAAGGATTTCGCCACACCGTATTGTTCGCCGTCCCTTTCGATTCGATAGAAGGATTATTTTCTACGCTGATGTGTCGGATACAATGCAAAGTTATTTGAAGGATACCGGTAGCAATTCACAATGAAACATTTCAAGGCGAGGAGAATCTCTTGATGTGTGCTAATTAGAGGAGTAACGCGAGCTTAGCAATTTCGAATGAACTAAAAGTGGTGCCACGGACTACGGAAAAGTTTCAACTTTACGATGCTTACATGTATATGCTTTGAATAAAAGGGCACTATAAATAGTAACTCGAGAGCGGCGATACAGATTTTAATATCTGTGTTTTTGTATTCAGGCTTAAGTCTAGAAAAACTATGTTATTTAGGTGGCTATCGAGAAATTACCAAGCATAATGAATTTACCGGATCACCTTATTACTTGAGTAAATCTTACTAGTATCCATTCGGTTCAAATTGTAAGTTTATGTTTTTTTTCTTAAAATTAGTAACTAATATATATTTAGTCCCTGATAGATAAATACAAATGCACATACATATTTGGTCATATCACCAGAAAGAGAGATGACAACCTGGAGAAGCTACTTCTGACGGGAAAGATGAGCGGAAGAAGGCCTAGAGGCAGAAGCCCCATGCGCTGGTCTGATCAAATCAGCTCAACCCTTAACACCAGTCTGTGATGCGATCCACGCGGCAGAGTGAGCTGGCGGAAGATAGTCCGGGAGAAAATTATTAATAGAGATCACGACCCTTAGCACTGAGGACAAACGACGCAAGGAGGAGGGGAGATTCAGTTGTGACATTATTAGTCCAAAAACATGTTCTAGTAATAATCGTACTAGTGAAATTACATAATGATAAAATATATAGATAATCATTCAAGCGTGAATTCAGTTCAAGCAAGATCTGAAGGTTTTCTAAAACATCGTAATAATAATTTGATTCAAGAGCATCTGTGAAAAAAACGACAGAAATGAGATGATTGATGGAGATGTACAGTCGAATGCTTCTTGAAACAAAAGTTGTCAGACCAACTTTTATTTTGACAAAAGTTATCCTGACAACTGTAACAAAAACTGAATTATGAATGATGGTTGCTACGAGTTCTGAATACACCCAGCTATATTAAAATGAGGGATTTTTCCTTGTAGAAAATAAATAGTATTTTTATGGTACCGCAGACGCCCGCTACAACGTAGGGTCGGTCGGTCTATATCGGAATCGGTGTTCAATGCAAATCAGGGCAAACATATGAATCCCTTTGACTCGCGCATAAACACGCCATGTCTGTGTGTTTGCCAAATATTGGAGTGCGACGCAATATTGCACAGTTCCGATACCGCGCTCGGCGTGTTCCGCTTCTCTGATGGCTTTAGATCAGGGTTGCTAGATCTAATCAACGAAATTACCAAACCCTAGTAGAATTTATTTGTATTAATTATAGGTTTAAAACGCTTGACTAAAATTTTGCCTACAAGATGCATGTTCTATTTTTTTGGAAATAACGAAAAGAGTATTGTGCCTGTGCGCGGTTCCGGTTGAATCAATTTAGGAAACAAACTTTTCTAAATTAACTTAGAGCTTGTTGGGAGACACCCCCGGCTACCGTCAGCTAGTACATATATATATATATAGTACAGGGAAGGGTCAAGTTTACTTATTTACCAAAGTCGGTAATTGAAGGAGCGGGCTCTAGATCGAAGATTTGAATGTATGTTTAATTTGGACCAGTACTAACAATGGTAGATAGTATCGCTTTATTGATTTGCGGTAAGCAAGGTGGTAGGCTCCATAAATTCACTTCAAAAGCAATAATTAGATCAAGAATTAACATTTCTTGCACACAAAATAGCTACATCAGATAAAAGTGCTTGGTTTCCAACTAAAAGTACTTTAGTACTTTTGAATCTCCCAAGAAGGGATATAAAAAATACACACATAATTGTGGATAGTCTATATATTCTATACAACATTAGTATATTTTAGTATAATATAATACAGGGTGTATCTTTGAACATTTACATCCCTTTAACCATGTGTTCTACCCACCATTCTGAACAACATTTGTTCAACGACTTTTCGAAATTCATCGAAAAAATTTTCGACTCCCCATATAAATGAACAAGTCACGTGACCGACTTTGTATGAAAAGTTGAAATTTTTTCATGCGAATTTCCAAAAGTGATAAAACAAATGTTGTTTATAATGGTTAGTAGAACACGTGGTAAAAGGGATGTAAATGTTCACAGATACACCCTGTATACATTTTAGTAAAATATCAAATACTTGGCAACACTGCTAAATACACGTGTGACAAGTTATGACGTTTTATTACGAGGGCATTGCGTTTGTGTATCATGTGAGCGTAGTGCGATAAACCCAACGCTTTATGTCAACTTATTTATTCCGGACGCATTATTAGGCTGACCACATACTGATACTATTGCGCCCAGGTTCAAAATGCCTTTGTTAGTCAATTATCATAGGCATTTTATAATATTATATTTGAATTATTGTTTTCAAATATCAACTCTCTTTTACGCATGAATACGTACATATTCGAGCCTAAAAATATCTATTTACATTCTGTATAAAAATATATAGTATTGAACCATATTCTTACACATTAATTGACATAGCAAATTAATTGTGTGAATGTTGATTACCTACATTCCCACAATCTCTCATCTCTTTTGTAAACTCAACATCATCATATAAATCTCGTAGTCAGCCCCAATAATTCTCGCGGTAGCAATATTACGAGAAACATCTGCGAATGTAAATTAATAGAGTAAACACCACACTTCGCGGATTTCCTCCTAGTATTAATTAAACAAATAATACAATATGGTCTAGTTTACATTTGGATCGTATCGAAATTGTCGCCTAATAAAAGCTTGGCAGACGACCAAGCTACTTCTTAGTTTTGTTTCTAACTGCGCCGTATATTGTTCGCTTGTTTTCAAACAAGGGGAACCTCGGTTTTACAGATTGATAGTTTGTGCTCCTCATAGACTTGTAACAAATAAATCTCTTATTTACAACGGTATTAAATGTTTCCAACTTCTACCTTACGCCTACGTATAATATAAATCAAATATATAACAGATCGTGAAACTCTGTGTTTTCGCGCAAATACAATAGATTAAAAGTAAAACTTGAAGTTAAAGCCGCTAAAACGGAGCTAAAAGACATTAGTGCGGGAAAACACAATGCAAAGAAAAGACCACTTTTTATAGACGATAAACCCACTGAAAAGAATGTAGGCAGTGACAATTTGAGTGATGCGGTATTATGTCAAAGTGCTCCAATTGTGAAGTGTGGGAAGTCAAATTTGGTGAAAAATAAAAAGAAAAAGAATAAAGGGAAGTCGAAGAAACGGGTGACATTCTCAGACGACGATCCGACCCCGGAAAGGCCTTCGGTCTGGAGTCGAGTCGTCCATTTCTTCAATTTTCTTTGGAATTGCTCGAGGTCTGCCGTCGGGACCGCACTGCGTAAGTTTGCTTCGTAAAGAGTTTTAATAATATGCCAAGCGTGTTTGAACCCTCTGACCTTTTTGTTTAAGTGCCGATTTTTTACGGGAGGATAAACTGCATTATTTACGGGACCTGCCCAAAAGTTGAACACGTTCGATCATTTCTAATTTTAAGAGTAACCTTTTTGCTCTTAAAAGTATAGGCTCACTGAGCATTCTTCTAACTAAAGTGTTTAATAGAAATTATTGTCAAAATACGAGTATTACGTCTTAACATTTACAAGTACTATAACCAGAATAAAATTTGCAATAGTAATAATAATATAATAAAACATTTTATTAATAGATTGTAATCAGAAATCATAGTCACGATGACTAATGAGGTCAAGGGAACTGCGTCAGAGATGGCATTCGCTATGAAAGAAATTGGCATTCATTCTATTCACTCGTATTGCGTATCATGATGACAACAAATATTGTTAGAAGACTGATGATGGTTTTTTTTTTGCCAAACAATTAGTATAATCAGTAATTTTAAGCAATCCCTACCCGTTCCAAAATCTTCAAAGAATAAAACATTTTAAATTTCTATCGACAGCTAAACGACAAACCTACTCGTAATCTCGGCAAAATGGGATAAGCTTATCTTTAGAGCACTCTTGTGCATCATCCAAGATATTTTTTAAACTCGACAGCTTTTTTAAAACTTTTGATTTAACTCTAACAATGAAAACTTTTTGTTCCTAATTATGCCAGTGGTCAAGCGTTGGCCTATTACTACGTCTATCGGGCGTATCAGAAAGGGCCAAGAGATACGTACCTACCTACTTGAGGTCTACTTTCGATTTCGAGGTCACTATCAGAAGACTTTTGATAAAGTGTTCTTAACTTCTTGTCAGGCACGCACGAGACATCATATAGTTTACAAAAAACATCAATCATTTTTTTATGTGATGGTAAGCGGTCGCCGCCGCCCATGGACACCCGCGACACCAGGTGCAGTGGAGTCACAAGTGCACTACCAACCTTTAAACCCCCCTTTCTCCCCGGAATTGGGCCTCCGGTACCCTCCCTCACGCAGCGAAACACTGCACAGTGCTGCTTCACGCCGGTTTTCTGTGAGGCCGGGGTATCACTCCAGTCGAGCTGGTCCTTTCATGCCGAAGTGTGGCTCTCCCACGGTACTTTAGTAACTACTTATATCTATTTGGCTGACCGGATGGCGCAATCGGTAGTGACCCTGCCTCTTACGCCAAATGTCGTGGGTACAAACATTCGTGCTATGAACACTTGTGTTTGTTTAGTGTCTGGGTATATGTATTTAAGTATATATTATGTTCCTCTGTTGTCTAATATCTGTAACACAAGTGCTTAAGCTACTTAGTACGGAATCAGGTCCACGTATGAGATGTTGTGAGAATTATAGAATTATTATTATTATTTAATACCAAATTTTATCATCTTTCAAACCATTTGCAACCTTACTGAAAAGAAGTATCCAAATTATCTGAAAAGTTAAAGAGTGTTTATTCTTCGAGAAAAGTTTTTGAATTAGCGAAATATTCAGAACGTACTGTATAAATGATGAGATAATTTCGCCATCAATTTAGTGAAGCCCGTCGCTTCAGAGCCCAGGGTACACTTGAATCTAGTATTTAGGAACTGGGACCGTAAAAAAGTATTTTTTTTTACAATACTGTAATATCTTGAAGAAATATAAATAGTAATAGTGGATTTTTCACACGAGATGACTTATAGGAGTAAGGTCCATTTACATGATGGTTTATTTGTTTTTAAACATGAATGTCAAAATGAAAATTGCCTCAGTGAAACAGGACGCCAGCTTGCGGATTTTGCACACGCCATGACCCTCATTGAACCAAACTTAATGTCATTAAAACGAGAATATATAAGATAAAAGACACCGTGGGAGGGCCACATATCGGCATGAATGGGCCGGCTCGACCGGAGTGATACCAAGGTCTCACAGAAAACCGGCGCGAAGCAGCACAGGCCGTGAGTGAGGGTACCGGAGACCCAATCCGGGGAAAGGGGGGCTTTAAAGGTTGGCAACGCACTTGTGACTCCACTAGTATCGCGAGTGTCCATGTCGGCAGCAATCGCTTGCCATCAGGTGATCCGTCTGCTCGTCTGCCATCTATCACATAAAAAAAAGAATTTTACAGACTGCAATAACAAAACATGGCTGCCGGTATCAAGTTGTCTCCAGATTCATTGCAGTTTTAAATGTCTCAAAATATAAGGCTTTGGTCTCAAATTTAGCTACCTATTTATTATCGCCCAAAAATATATATTTTTTGGTCTATCCGAACTGTCTTTATAGAAAGTACTCACAGCTGTGGAAACTCTCATTTCGCATAGCCGAAATGAGAGTTTCCACAGCTATTGTATTACTATAATTTCTTAGGCCTTTTTAAACAACCATAACCACGTGGAAATTCAAGCAGAATAAGGTGCATATTTAATTTGGTCCTTACATTGTATGGATAGTAAGGATATGTAAGGACAATTTTATTGTAATCACTAATCAGACTTGATTTTCAAGTGCTTGAGCGAGTATAAGACCCAGTTTCGTCACGAAATTTGTTTTATTTTCACTAAACTAGTTAGTAGGAAATTATTGTTTATCCCAGTCCCCACTCCATCACTATTCACTGCGGGCGAAACTCTGCCGGGCAACTTCTCTCTTTGCGGAATTAATGAAATATCCGACGCGGCGTCACAGTCCGCTAATGAATAGTTGTCGATCACCGACCTGTCCCAGTTTGGTCCCAAACGAACCTATATCGAGTGCTAAATAGAATACCCACACATGCATGCGCGCGTACAGTGATCTCGGCGTGGTTCGGCATGAGTTGAGATAGAAACTAGAGTCTTGGCGCGAAGACGTCCCGTCACGCACGAGAATACCTGTCGCACACAAACAAGGAGTAACTCAGCGCATGTGAAAGGGAGGGAATTCCGATTCGGTCGTAACGTCCGGTTCGCGCTAAGGCCCCATTGTATACGTAACGTGTGCGGGAGAAACGATATGATATATTCCCTAACATATCGTGTGATAAACAAATAAAAAAATCCAATAGAAGTCGTCAAAAATTTGTTTAAAATAACAAGTAAAACAAAGACTGAAAATGTGATATGGGATATTGAATCTACAACCTTGCAAATGGATTCTGTCCATCGAACACTTAGACAGCTAAAACGTGCATTCGCGCTGCGATAGCTCTCCTGACTATTTTTCTCATGGGAAACGATCATGGCCGGCACCTTATTACATGTGAGGAACAAAGTGGTGTGTGGAGTTTTAACCCTAACCAAATTCCCTGGGGTGTCCATCTCAATGCAATTGCGGTCGCGGTCAATAGATGTCCACTGCTGTATATAGGCCTCCCCATTGTCACACAGATCGGTCCTGTGCCGCTTGCATCTAATGGGTTCCCGCGACCTTCACCAGATCGTCGGTTCACCTTGTAGAGGCGTACCACGGCTGCGCCTTCCTGTACGTGGCTCCACTCGAGGACCTATCCACCGATAAAGGCCGTGCTGTTCTCCTAGCAATGTGCCCTGTCCATTGCCATTATAGGCATGCAATTCTTTGGGCTATGTATGTGTTTTCGGCATTTCAATCTGGTGGTAACTTTATTAAAACTGTATCTGTTATAAATACTTTTGGTCTCCTTTATTCGATTATAAAGCCATAAACAGTCTCGATGATACCAATAGAAACGGGGCGGATCACGTCGCCTTGCCAACTTGCAAACTCTCGCTGCGAAGGAAATTGCTTGCAGTTAAACTGCAGTTCCCGAGTTGCGCCACTTGACTCACGACTCTTCTTGTTGAACCTGACCCGCTGTATAATGAGGAGTTATAGCACCGTAATGGTTCACAACAAGGTGCTATTGAAGTAAAGTTAGATTTATCGGCGACTTGTTGATGGGGAATGTTCTAAAGTTTATGGTTCCTAATATAATATCGAATATGTATTCTTATAATGTAAACACTATAATACAACAAGGTATTGATAGAAAAATCGATAAGCCGGTGAACAGTTATTAGACATTTGTTATTTTTAAAACTTAATAAGGCTATAACTATAGCAACTAGGGTGGTTTACATGTCATAAATTGAAAAGGCACCAAACAATGAGACGCAAAAAGCTTGAAAAAATTTTAAAAACCACAAACTAAAAAGTGTAAAATAATATTTTAACACTATACAAAACCTTTTCTCGAGTGTACTGTTATAAAATGTTATGTGAAGTGTATAAACCGATACCGTTTGGTGTGGTCCCCGGCAGAGTAGAATAGGCCACCCTCACTCTTACCGAGGTGTCGTAAAAGTGTTATTTGAAGTGTATAAAGTGTTAAAAATATTATTTTACACTTTTTAGTTCGTGGTTATTGAAGGCAGTTTTTTTTTCGCAGATTTTTTTTCCCATAATGATTCTGTTTGAAGACCCGCGTGGTTCTAAACTTATAATATAAGTAACAAAAAGTAAGCTACTTCCCTGGGTAAGTAACTTATGTTATGTAACCTGTGTCGAAAAGCAGAGAAGCAGAAACAGATATTATAGGTAAGAGCTGCAATATCTCGCAGGACGCAGGAAACCTGCGACACGAGACTATGAAAGTCAGCAATGGTTGACTCTCGGCTGACGATGACGAAACATTACTTAACCCACAATGTTGGTTAAAAGAAACTTGTAACCTAACGTTTGTAGGCCCTTTATTTTAATTGAAGTAGGACAGCAAGGTGTTAATTTATTAAATTTACACTTTTGAATTAGCCAAGCGTAATGTCCGCATTAAATCACGTCTGCCAAGCCCAAGAAATTGCTTTCCTTAATTTATTATTACGAGCTTCTTTTTATTATGAATGTATTTCTCGAAACCGTTAACTTGAATTATGTTTTAATCGCTGTTATTAAATGTTCGGGACCTGAAGGTATTTGTAATAAACTAAAACATTTGAACCAAATGTGTGAAAAATAACAATAAAAATTAAAATAGATTTAAAATGTGCATGTTGAGGCTTTGTTTTATTAGGGTTCCGTAGCCAAATGGCAAAAAACGGAACCCTTATAGATTCGTCCGTATGTCATAGTCACTTTTTTCCGAAGCTATAAGAACTATAATATTGAAACTTGGTAAATAGCAGTGGCGAAGGGTGAATATTTTCAAAAGGGAAGCCGGAATATGAAATTAACTTACCAAAATGCACAGCATGCCCATGGATACCCGTGACATCATTGGAGTCACAAGTGCGCTGCCAACCTTTAAACCCCACTTTCCCCGGACTTGGGCCTCCGGTACCCCCACTCACGCAGCGAAACACAGTACAGTGCTGCTTCACGCCGGTTTTCTGTGAACCACTGAGGCCGTGGTACAACTACGATCGAACCGGCCCATTCATGCCGATGTGTGGCTATCCCACGGTCATATGTTAAAGTCGAAAAAAAATATATTTGGATTGGCGCGGCCTAATTTTACTACATGTTTTTTGTTTTCAAAACTTAGAGAACGAAGTCTTGTTCGATAGCAAATAATCTGTGGGACAACAATATATCAGTATTAATGACATTTTTAACCGACGACCGACATTAAGATGACTTCAGCACAACACACAATACAAAAATTAATCCAATTCACCACAATTCAACACCAAAACAAATAAAATTCGACAAAACGAAAGCCACAAGTTGTTTACAATTCGCAATATCCGCCATTTAATAAAAACTAAAAAGCAAGGTAAATAAAAATATAGTACGCTCCTGTACTGCTACATTCATTCTTAATTCGGGATCATTACAATTTTACTTCTTTCTCGCTTGCACCTGTGCGTTGCTAATTAACCTTTCTCTATAACAAGCCGATAGGCATCGAGTTATTTCTAAGTAAATTTGCACGTGCTAAAACGAGACGGAACATGACGATCTATTCACACAAATGAAAAGGACAGATGCTCAGTATGAGAATTTGTAGTATGAAGAAGTAACTCGGTATTTTACCGGCTTGCCACCTGCATTATTTGCGTTGCTCATCAAATATTGTAGGCGTTAAGTCTATAATTCAAACTATTTGAACTATGTAAGTGTGACATTATGTAATTATGTGAATTTAACAGATAAAAATATCGTTGGCGCATAGATTCGATTTTTCGTAAGGGAAGCCGGCGGGAATCGGGTTGTATGGACTCTTCGCCACTGGTAAATAGATGTATTTTGTTAACCGCATTACGATTTTTACACAAAAAAAGGAAAAAAGTTTTAGAGGGGTCCCTTATACTTAGAACTGAAACTCTAATTTTTTTTTATCAAACCCATACGTGTGGGGTATTTATGAATGGTCTTTAAAAATGATGTTGAAGTTTCATATATTTTTTTCTAAACTTAATACTTTACGCAAGAGACGCTCTCAAAGTGGTAAAATGTATGTGTCCCTCTATCTTCTATACTAAAAGATTTATAAAACTAAAAAAAATTGGTTTGAACTAAATCTAGCAATTTTTTTGTTTGCTACAAACCGTAAACCGCAATTTATCTTCCATATATCTTACTTGCTGCTACGGGTTAACCATTCATGGGCGAGTCCGACTCGCTCTTGGCCGATTTTTATGTACATGCTGCGAGTTTATTGTGTACTTACATATGAAGAATATTATAGTTTTTTGGTCACAAAGCCCTTAAACGTGAACAAACTGCCACTGACAAGTACAGAGGCCCAGTCACACCCCACTTAGGCAATCAGAAGGTATTGACGTTGGATACTGGACGTCAAACCCAATGCCCTTCTAGTTGCTATAATGTATGACAAATTGAGCCCTCATAAAAGAAATCACTATTTACAGTATTAGGATTACAACATTCTGAGGAGGAAAGTGGTCGTGGGATTAACTTAGTTATAGAAATATGAGACAATATCACATGCATTGACTTCATGCGAAAGTAAACACATAACAGAATAACATTTTGGGTATCAGAATCAATAAAAGCACCTGATATATATTTCAATAGTATAATACATAGGTAATCCTCACGATGTTTTCCCTCACCGCCGAGCTAATGGTAGTTGTGCATATAATACATAGGTACACAGAAATTTAGGCACTACGAATATTCAGTAATAATAAGAACTCATAGAAACCAACAATTCTCGGAGCGTAAGCCGTGGTCAATACCAAATGCGCCAAATTGCTAAAATTGGTTCAGAACATTTCAATTTAACACAGTAAACACCGCCTCTGAATCAAAATTTAGACCATCAAATAATTAAATAAATGTAAAACACTGTTTTCCCAGCATTTCCCAGCACTGTAATAAATATCGTTTGCATTACGCCAAGTTTTCCAATTATAATTTTCCCAATGATAAAATGGCTCACTCGCCAACCAAAGAACAACGCCAACAAAAGTGGAAGTTCTAACCCAGAGTTGCTCAAACTTGTAGGTAAGTTTCAACCTATCAATATCTAACGTTGAAAATAACACGCGACGTTGCCAACATGCCACAAAGTACGAAGATGGACATAATAATTATAAACGCCGCTAAACCAGCATTGTCACAGCAACTGCAAAAATTGCAAATATTACTGAGCGGGTATGAACTTATGGCCGAGTTCATAAATTTTTCAAACAGCTGTAAACTACACTTGAAAGTTTAGTAAAGTATCAGCCTATAAACTGTCCCGCTACAGGGCAAAGGCCTCCATCATAGAAATCAAGTTATCGCTACTATGATGGGATTAGGCTTAATCACCACGCTTGCCAAATACGGATTGGTGATCACAAACCCGAGCTATGTTCGAAAAATTCGAAACATACTTTTCGCTCGACCCAGGAATCGAACCCAAGACTCCGAGATCACGGCCCGGTACTTAACCCACTAGACCATCAGGGCGACTTGAAAATTTGCTTGACATTATTTATATGAAATTTTGACAAATTAGTTTAAATTAAGAATAATCAAGAACTGTATAACTGTTTGAAAAGTTGGTGAACTCCACCCATAGTTTAAACACCCAAACGATTACGGCCTCAGAGTGTTCAGGACCAAGCCTTTAGCATACCCGCCTACGGGGATCAGACGGATTATGTTGAGCTCGCCATCTGGAAAGGAGTCCCAACTAAAACATCGTTTTGTCTTGTTGATGAGTCTTGATGGCTGACATAGCCTTTGACACCTCCATGTATGTACATACAAATCTCTGTGAAATGGCGAGCCTCAATGGGTACAAGTATCGCATTTTGAGAAGCCCTGTTCAAAGCGATATCGAAACGAATGAAGGAACTTTCTAATAGCACCTTCGAGTACACCTGCAGCACCTATTGGTTTCGAACATCAAACTGATTTATTGCCTAAATTGCTGTTTTCTTCTACCATCGTTACGGAGTTCGAAATTGTTTTGTGGAACTAGCGATAAAACCATTCATATAGGTATGGAACCTTTTGTATTTTTATACGACAGCTGGCATAGCAATCAACTTGCAAATATACCTACTCTTAGCACACGTAAGCAATGATTCCTCGTAATAGAAAAATATTGAATTGATGGTGTGGTACTAAGGTAAACAGAAGATTACCTTGGAACAAATACGAGTCTGCTTTTGATTACATTGTAAAATTGAAAGGAAATTATAATTACAATTTATCAGAAGACAATAGATAAATAACTCGTGTTTTATTTACTGAGACAATATTATTATTTTCTACTAATATCATTTCTTAAATATAAATAAAAGTTATTTTATCTTCCTGGCTTATTTCCTTAACGACTTTACAGGAAGTAGTAAAAAAAAATAACTTTAACAATATCTTAAATCAGTCACTTAAGTTTACGCGAACTACTTAAGATATGGACTGTTTGACTAACAATATACAACATTATATGTGAGTAATTCAACACATACTACTATGTGATCAGGCTGAGACTAACGCGTGCAATCACGAGTCAATTAATCCTGATTAATCATTGCTTAGTGAGACAATCAAAACAGACCTGATACGGTGCTTGAAATCAATACCTTACGGAGTAAATAGATATACAGCGAAGCACATTATTTATTGTTAGAATATTGTCCTTTCAACGTGTAGATATACGTTCTCGTTCCCTTGCCTAAGAGTTGCTCAGGTCTGACAATAGTTGCTTCATTGGTGCAGACAATAATTGCATCACAAAATTTATGAAATATGAGAATTAATTTCATAAACTGTGTTTAAGTGTTTATTTATTTATTTGGAAACCCAACAGCTTTAAATACACTTAACATGCTAAAGTAAGGCAATTTAATACACTAGTCAATTACAGAGTTCCACCGCTTAAACTAAATCAGTAATAATAACAGAGGAAATGATGAATGAGATTAAGTATTTCTACATTATCGCGTGAAATAATGTGCAACAAAATCCAATTAGTGATCAGAGACCACCGACTGTAATAATAACTTATTTAACATACTTATGATGTATAATAAATAACTATAGCATTCCAATTTCTTTTTTTTTTGCAATTCTAATAATTACAAAAAAAAAAGAAATTGGAAGTCACAATCTTCACGTAGATTAAAGTAACGCAAATTCATTTAGTATTAACCTCAAACATTATAAGAGTAACAATTATATGCATTCCAGTCTCCAATATACATATTAAGACATATAGGTATATTTTTCCTTGGAAAAATTATACAATTACTATTTTGTATGTTGTACAGACAGCCACACATTAGTTCATCACCTTCTGTCACATTCCTCAACGACCCAAAAGTGTTAAACATTAAGGTGAGAATCGACTGAAGAAATCCGACAGTGACACAGTAAGTACATGAAATAGGGATGGTAAAGAAGAAAAAGAAGGTGCGATGACGATCTAAAGCGGAGATAGGCACGGTCAGCATCAAAAGCAGCACAACACCTCAGCACCATGTCGAAGCATATTTTTATTTTAAAGAAAGCTTTAACATGAGCAGTGTGTTGAGCCCATGTGAATCGGACGAGGGAAGCTGGGGATACCAGGAATAAATACCCTGATACATATGTTTGTCAGTCGATTGAGTCAAGCGATTGTTCAAGTAAGGTGTATGTTTTGTTGGTTGTCCTTAAATAAATATATAAATTGTCTAACCCATTCCTGGAATCTGTCACTGTAGCGAAGAGGTTTTGTCCCAAGATTGTCGCCTCACAAGAGGATAGAAATCAGGTATATATACAACATACAACTACCATTAGCTCGGCGGTGAGGGAAAACATCGTGAGGATTTGCACGTTTAAGATAGTTTCTGAAACGTATAACCATGATTCAGTTTGTCTGGTTCCCCTGTTAAAGAGTTGCAAAGGTCAGACGGCAGTCGCTTAATTGTAATTACCACACTCCCGAAATCAAGAATCATGGTCCAAGCGTACCTCGGGCTCCTGAGCGACAGCTCTGGGAATTACACACGCTAAGATGAGATGAGAATTTTCGATACAACATTGACAGCATAACCTTACAAAATAATTTTTGAAAGCTTTTTAAGATTAATATCACTCTTTTGAAGTTTGTAACAAATTGAATATTAAACTAAAAGCTTTGAAGAATGTTTTAGAGTCCTAAATACGATCTTCACGAAACCCTTCTCCTTAATCAGCGAACCGAAGTTTAACTCTCATTTGGTGTCATTCATAAAGTAATTAAATTCATCGTAGATCTGACGGTCATTATAACTTATTCAAATGTTTTAAATGTTCAAACTGATTTCATTAGGAACTTTTAGTGATGGAACATCAAATTAGCTTCAAATTTATGGAGGCAAGTATTGAAATACCGACAACAATACAATGGGCGATGGCAAACGTTCAACTGATCATGATCCTTATACTTTCAATCATATACATCGAAAGTTATGTACTCGGTCGTGAAATCGATTTTTGTATAAGAACTTGGGTCCATTTATGTATGGTAAAAATCTACCCCCAAAAACATTCTGTAAAAAAATTATACAAGTCTCGATGGAGCTGATTGTTTATCTCTAAAAATAATGAAATCTAGACAAAGTCGTGCCAAGTCTAAGATTTCTTATTGCGTTTTTTTTTTTATAGTTTAAAGTTAATATGGTGTGACTTGACCGTTGAAGGGTACACAAGGGTACAAAACCAGGTTCTGCACGACATCACTGCATCAATCTATCTCCAAAAGAGCGTATTTCAATAATACAGATGGATAGGCGAGCCTGACGCACAGTATAAAAAATATTTGCAGTAGAGACGGACATCTAATCATTGATTGATAAGTGATCTTTTATGTCCTTATCAATTATTATTTTCACATTACAGAAGTGACTAGAACTTTGCAAAAATGAGTAAAAATATTTATACATGTACAAAGTTGATGCAAATAATGAAATCCGAGTAAATTAAGAATTCATGGACAAATATGTGGGCAGGATGTACCTATATATAATTAACAATTATTTTGAACAGAAATTGAAGAGTTTTAATACTAGGCCTTATTTAACTTTAAATTCAAATCTATTGTCAACGTAAAGCCGACAATGGGATTATCGCTTTACTGCGTCGAAAACAGCACTAAGCTGACGAAATGCGAGCGCAGTACATAATGGACAAGGGTAAGCCTGGCGATTGCGGGACACATACATCGACACCGGAAAGTAGGACATTGACGAAACAACGCCTATAAATACATAGGAAGATGTTTCATCATTATCATAATTTCAGCTAATAAACGTCCACTGCTGGACATAGGCCACCCCCAATGATCTCCACACAGATCGGGCCTATGCTGACCGTCACCAGATCGTCGGTCCACCTTGTGGGGTACACCTTATCCTGTAATTTCCAGTCGCGTCTAAAGCTCTCGCTTTGGGAAGGGAACGCATAGACCGTGATTCAGGATTTGGCTCGCCAAATTTCATTTCATTGTACCTAATTACCAGCGACGTGACTTGTCTGACCTTAGCGACCCTTTTACAGTGGAACCAGACCAACTGAATCATGGTTACACATTTCAGCTCTAAACTATCTGAAACGTGAACGTTACCTCACGATGTCTTCCCCCACCCCGACCTAATGGTAGAAAATACTCTTAAAGACGAAATTAACTGCATTGGACATATATTCTTGAAACGTTATTCTGCGCGTCTCTTCTTGTCACACTTAAATATTGCCTAACGTCAACAGTTATTCAATATTTAAGTCTTAGTTCACGAGCAAGACAGAGACATATAATACACATTGCTTTAAGTCAAGACGGGCAAAACAGAGACGCTGGACACATTGCCCAACGTCAAGACCACCGATACACTTATGGCGGACTTATTGTTACTTAATAAATTCAAGTATACACCGTATTTTTTTTATCTTTTACGTCCCGAAAACCTCATAGTGGGTATCGTGAATGAAGTCTATGCCGGGGTGTACCACCGCTGAATATGCCAGGGGACCGTAAGACATAATTGGTAGGCCACCAGTCCGCCGGGAGTCAGCTGGTGGCCCGGGAAAAATTATGCACCATGTCTTGTGTACGTAACTGGTTTACTATTGATAATGCAAATGGCATAATGTGAGCACATCTCCAAGGCTTATATACTAGAGATGACTGACGTCATCTCGTATCACAGGTGGTGAGACCTGCTGACATAGCGTACGTGACAGAGATAACAGTAGGTCTTGGATATAATCCTTATCGTGCGTGCCGAGCTGCTACTAAGTCCAATTAGCATGTTTGATTAACAAAAATAAATAAGCTGTTCCAGACAAAAGGTTTATCGGGATGTAAACGATAAAAAAGTTACGCTATGTATATCGTCCCGTTAATCCCCATCTGCACTGCAATTTTGATCGAAGGTTGAACTCACCGACATTAACTAGAGTGAAGCGCCACTTTGACAAGTGTCCAGTCGAACGTTGATGCATGACAGTCCGCACTCGGGAGCGGACACTGCATCATGAGGGATTACCTGCTATATTAATCAGACGATTGCTATCAACATACTGTCAATCGTAATGGGCGAAATGGATGACTTGTAAAGCCCTTGATATCTGTTTCGCAGATGGCATAAATCGAAAAGGTGCCTTTCCACCAAAGATGTGATGTGAAAGCTAATGAACATGATTGGTGGATATCATATGCATTCATACCAACGTTGCGCTGTTTTTTTAGGAAGTGTAAGATTAGAGATAATGTCTTTATTGAAAAGCCCATAGAATAATAAAAAGTGCCATACAAAACCCCCTGTCAATGTTATCCATCGGAAAACAAACATTAACTTTTTTTTATTAATCATTATTGATGGCTGCTACTATGTCTTGCGACACATCTATAATTTTGCCAATGTCGAGTGATTAAAGAGACACGCGTTTTTTGGAAGATTGACCGGTGTGGTGAGTGGATTTTATTTTAATGAGTTTGACATCACCTAAAACAAAACAAACATACGAGTACACATGGACAATACAGACAAAGTAGACAAATGTAAACGTATGGACAAAAAAAATGTATACGAAGTAAGAGGGAAAACATTAACTTGTTTCACTGTATATTTTGACAGACGTTTCTAAGCATTATATTTTCTCATTTTAAAGGTTCAGTTACAAGTCACCAAAGGTACGCACAGACTTACAATTTTAACACTAAAAATTACACAAATTAACACAAATATGTCCAAGACGCACAATGAACCAAGTAGGAGGAGTACACTTTACATTAACACAAATATGTCACAAACGTTTCTTATTCAGAATTATTTTGTAGCATTTTTTTATATTTCGAATTATAGGCATTTACCATGAGATGGGCCGCATACTCGTCTGCCTATATTTCGCCTATAGCCACCACGCGTCGCTCATAGACATCAACAATGCCGAAGTACAGTCATGCCGCTGCGTACCATGAAAGGAGAACTTTTTCCAAACCTCGTTTAAAATGGACGCAAGAGTTTTATTTGATGGTCCTAAACTGAAAGTATTCGCAGTTCGAGAATATTAGTATGAAAATTAGATGGTGGCTCGAATTATTTACGGGCCAGTGTACTTAGACGCGACTCGTTGAGAACACCTTCCCAAACGTGACCAATCAGCGGCCACCGCTTCTGATCGCTAACAGGGTTTTATAAATTGTCTGACGAGACTGAGATTGCTTGAGATAACGCGCTAACTTTGACTTTACCTTGAATCTAAGAAATACTATGTGCACAGGACCGCCATGACGGGTAGGTATTAAATTAAATTTACAGTTTAAAATTGTTATGCACATAAAATCTGTAAGGGACTCTTTGCTCAACTTAAGGAAACAAGTCCATTGGATTTGCGCTTTTGTGTTTCTTAAAGGATTTGTTTTGGACATCATTGGAAATAATTATTTTGATTTGGGGCGTGAAGAATATCTACATGTTCATATTGAAAATGTTATGTGATGTGGTTATATTTTGTTATGATTCGCTATTACTACTTGCCACTTTTTCAAATGAGGTTTGAAAAGAGTTCTTCCTCGGTAGACAGCGGCATGACTATGCACCAGGCCATGTTTATGTCAATGAGTGGCTGTTACCATTTTACCATCTGATGGGCCGCATGCTCATCTGACCATTTTAGCAAACACAAAAAATCTCGAATATTACGAACGGTTTTAATAAACATCTTGTCAATAGCGGAGTCTTATTATTCACAAGGCTTTTTATAGCAGGAAAAAATGGAAGACATACTCTCTGGCGAAGCAGACTGTGAACTGACTTACAAAAATCCTCTTGCACAAATATACGTACCAAATAATCCGAGATTAAAATATTGTTTGCATACATTATGTCAGGCAGATTGAGCCTTCAAAGCGAGGCTTGTTTACTTTTATCGAAAGTCTCGTCCTTATACGAGTATCAACAGTGTAAACTCCATGTAATAGTCCAGAGGATTCTGTAAACAAACGTGGATAATTAACAAATTTAATTACGGCCAGCCGTTTACAAATACACGGCGCAAACGTTGCCTGCAAATAGCTTTACAACCCATTAACATGTGCGATACTTTAATAACGGAACGTATCTAAAATGCGATTCTCATTGTTTCATCACGATATACCAGTTCGAGCTCTAATGTAAGAATGGTAAGTCTGATTTTTGAGTGTGCCTGTCAGATTAGCTAAAATGGAACGCATAGTATTCATTAGTGATGCATTTGCGACCAAGGTAGACTTTCAGCTGGTCCTATTTAAATGACGTTCAACGTAGTGACAGTTTATTGAATTAAAATATTTAGTCTCGTCGTGAAAATACTGCCTATCTTCTTAATACTCGTATTCTCATTTAAAATGTACACTTATTTCAATGAAAGCTCCGTGAATAAGAACTTACGTCTCCGAAACCGGAGGTCATAGGATCAAATCTGAGATAGATAGATAGATAGATACTCTTTATTGCACAACATACAAAACTTAAAAGCTAGGTATACAGCAGCTGAGCATGCACCTGTGGCTTTTTCAAATCAAGAATAAACTTAAGAGCCGGCAACACATCTATGATGCCCCGTGTGTCGCAGATGTCCATGGACAGCGATAATTCACTTACCATCAGGTGAGCCGTCTGCTCGTTTGTCTGCCATACCTAATGTAAAAAAAAACTATATTGCACTTTACTGCATACAATAACATAGGTATAAAAACTTAACTTACACATATACTCGTATGTGCGTATTTCTACCATTAGCTTGGCCAAGAACTTCATCGCACGCAAACCTATACGTTTCGAAAATTTCCCATCATCGTAAGTACCCACAATGGACAACATTTCAAAATTGCTAAGCTCTGAAACAAAAAATACCAATTCTTTGTTTACTTCTCCGCTGCTCGAATATATATTTATTAATTTTTTATATTGCTTATTTACTGAGAAAAAAATTAAAAACTAAAAAACGTAAGATGACGTCATCGGACGGCAGAATGTAAAATATTTCTTTGCTTAGCACATTATAGTTTTAAATTTACGAAATGCCAAACCCATGACATGCAACTGTCAAAAAAAAAGACAACTTGTCAACGTTGAATGTATGAATGACGTTGACAATGTTGACACTAGTATTATTTACCTTTGACAGTAGTAACTTTTTTTTATTAAAACAATGATAAGCAAAGGAATATCGCTGTATTCAGCCGTCCGATGACGTCATTTGGCGCTTACGTCTATTTAGAATATAAAGAATTTCAATAATTATTTTATGCATGAAAATGGCCAAATATTGAAAAAAGAAAAAATATGGGTCTGTTCATTTTATGTCTATTTTCATATAAAAAAACAATATGGACATGTTAAAAATATGAAATGTTGTCCATTGTTGAGATTATTATCCCGAACGTGTAAATATGATCCAGTAGCTTTAGTTCCCCTGTCTAAAAGGTTGTGAAGGTTAGACGCAGCGCTTACACAGGGAATCAATTACTTCTAGGATACTAATCGACAATTTATTATTCAGTCGTGGGTTTGTTTCGCTATACTTTCCTCGAAACAATTTCGTTGTTCAGGTTAGATAAATATTTCCAGTCGGCCACCGTAGGAACAACTAATTGTATTCAGTTTATTACCAGGACGTTCGACGGAGGACTCTAGAAGTTTTAAGTGAACTTTGATATTTTATTTTTGCTCGAATATTATTATGACATTAAGCCTGCGGTAAACTTCGTTTCCACCTTATTTATTTCTTCATTTTTCATATCAATTTATCTGCTATTTTTACGAAAAAATATTTGAAAAAATTTGGAAAAATTTTGAATGACGTCTGCTTTGTTTATAAACTTACGAAATAAAGAGAAAATTCGCAACAAAAGGGAAGCCCTTCAAGGATAGAGATCGGCAGCCCCAAGGGGCCTTATTCCCGCTCGGCCGAAGGACGCCGGTAACACACAATATCTGTATTATCCGCGCCACGATCGCTCCAGATCAGAGGAATTCGACTTAGGAAGACAACCTTATTGCGGAACATAAATTTGTGTTGGCTCAACGAAATACGAAACAAAGGCTCGCTATATGTTACTCTTGGCTGTTTGTAAAATGTTTCTTTTTTAGAAAATTTCCAATAATATATTCCTGTGACAATATATACAAAGAGCTCCGGCTGGCTACCCTCATCTGATCTGCTCATCTTAGCGTGCAATTTGCACCCGGTTGCGTCCAAATCTGTCGCTCTGGAGCCCGGGGTACGCTTGGACCATGATTCAGGATTTATAGTATAGTATCAGCCTATATACAGACCTCCAACATAGAAATTAAGTTATCGCTACTATGGTAAGATTAGGCTTAATCACCACGCTTGCCTAATGCGTATTGGTGATCACAAACCCGAGCAATGTTCGAGAAATCGAAACACACTTGTTGCTCGACCCGGGACTCGAACCCAGGACCCCGAGATCGCGGCCCGGTACTTAAACCACTAGACCAACATGGCGACCTGAGGGCATCAGGTTTTGGGGAGTCTGATAATTACATACAATGTGCATTAAATGAGCTTCGGCTGGCTGTTTTGTGCTAAACGGGCTACGCACACAAACATACCCGCATATAATTTATCTTGACGTGGTTCGGCGTAAGACACGAGACGACGTGAGTAGAGCGTAGAGCCGATCATCTGTCTATAAATTTTAAGACCTAACTGTAAGCTACGGTAATGGACTTTATACATAAAAGAGTAAATAACATGATAAAAAATATAAAATGACCAAACCAAAACCAAACCAAACCGCTATGACGTTATGTACAAGTGAGCAACTGGCAGTAAAAAGACAGAACATAAACAATATAAAAAGTACTTACTTTAAAAAGGCTTGCTAGCCAGTCATTAGTTGACGATGATCATGTATTTATCACTTCTCGTACGACGTCGATGATATTAATACTACTTGCCTACAACCTGCGTGTCTCTGCACCTTCAGCAATCCGGAAATACAGTTTTCAAAGAGTAAGTTCCATTTCGCTACTCTATCCTTAAGATGAACGATGTTGTGAATTGCTACAGAAATAAGGTATCTTAATAACGTATAATATCAAACTTACACTCATATATCATAGAAACAGACAGAAAGTATTTTAAAACTTAAATATCATAGAGTATTATATTCTGATACTTTTCTTATATGAATGTTTTTATCGTGATGAAGAGTCACCGGATGTCCATGTCCATTGCTCAATATTCGATCGCCAACACAAACCTCTAAAGACTATAATAAACTGTTTAATAATAATAATATCCTCCAACCGATTTTGGCTAAGGTGGCCAATCTCAACGACCAGCCACTTATGCAGGATATATAATAATAATAATTAATAGTGCTCAAGTGTTTGCGCAAACACAAGTGCACTCTCTATTCCCTTGCCCTCACATTCCAATGGAACATCAGTTTAACACGGCCGATGTGGGATCGGGCGCAGGACCAACGGCTTCCAACATTCCGAGGGACGGGGGGTAACAAGACCGCCAACTTCCAGACGCCGGGCTGACAGTAAGAATTTCTTAAGGTTATGGGTAGGACACTCTAGCGACGCCAATTGATATTATTTTTTAGCTACTAAACCGGATCTTTTAACAATTTCGGGGTTACAACCTCTCGGCATTTTATTTACAATACCTTAAGGGTACTCAGGGGTCAACGCTGAGGTAGGGATAGGGGTGGGGAGGGCCCTACGCCGATCCGCGCGTTCGGGATAAATTTTGCGATATACTGTTTTGACAACCATACTTTTACATTTAAGAGGACGGGTAGCTTTAACTAGCGATACCAATCGATTTAAATTGTTAGCTTCTGAACCGGATCTATTTTTAACAATTTCGGAGCGGTAGTCTCTAAGCAAACATTTATACTATTTATTTAATAATTGTGAACTACTTTTTATCTGTTTTTGCACTCGGAATTCGGATGAACGTCATTAGTTGCCGTTTTTGGCGGTAATTCAAATTTCGATTACAAAAGCAAAAGTTAAGTATAACTATTAAATAAACATTTTAAGTGTTTTCCGAGAGGCTGCAGCTTCGAAATTCTTAAAAAGATATCCGGTTTAGTTGCTAACAATTTTAATCCATTGGCGTCGCTAGTTTGCCCTACCCGTCACCTTAACGTTGAAAATTCCTATCTACAAATTGGCCATATAATATTATGCATTAATACAAACCACAAAGACTTACCAAACGCCAAAAGCTTTTCAGTCGATCTGAGAAGTTATACGACCAGCTAAATTTTATTCCGAGGGAAAAAACACCTGTTAATCCAAACCAAGGAATGTAAACACCTTACCAATTTAACAGCCGATAGTACATATCATTAATGCTTTTATTATATAATCTCGAAGGTCGAAGGTCGGGTTGTTAATGAACCTGATGGGCACCAGCTGGTCGCTGGGAATAGAACTTGTTTACCGCACGTTGGTCGGCACCGCATCACACTCGCGCGCCGGTAAATAGACCTAAAAATCATCAGGTGTTAATCTGTTAAATAACAGGAGTGCTGTGGACTGGATCGTGTTCAATATACTTTATGAGACGGCAAATCAGAAAGCAAAATCTTATGACTTTGGAAGAGCCAAGCTTTGGTATGAATGGCTGGCTCCTGCGCTGTGTTTCGCCGAGTGAGTGAGGGTACTGGAGGCCCAGGCAATCACATAAAAAGTGTAAGTGTAAACTAATGGTATGAGATAAAGTGCGGGAGGGTTCGATGAGTTAAGGTAAAGACGTCATGTTTCGATTACGGTCGTTTATTGAATTAAATCATTAAAAATACATTTCACTTAATTTCTATCTTACTCAGCAAACTTATCTCTAACGTCTATAATGCTACGTGTGTGTTCCAGTTTTTACTATTGCTTATGCAGATTTATAATGAGTAATGTTTTGCAATCATACTTCATCTCCCCGAAAAAGTGGAAGGAACATCCCCTCCCTGCAAAAGGAACAGACTCGTAACAATAAGACTGATCTTAACATTATAAACAATCTTTGCTGTTAGACATTGTTACATTCGTATAACATGTATGCGGACATAATTAGTATCGTATCTTATCTTATAATATAAAACTTATACTAAACAATAGAAAAAATAAATGGAATGTAATAATAAATGGAAGCTTCACATTTCATATTAGGTATAATGATTATATCGATTACATAGTATTAGGTTACAAACTTAATTTTTTTCTTAGTTAATTCTAAATTAATTAAACATTTTATTTATTGAATAGCTTCGTGTTATTTTTATGCACAATAATAGATTTATTATCTTTTAAAATTTCAACATTTGACGACATATCTCTTAAGACTTTATAAGGACCGTTGTATATTCTATCTAACTTATTTCCTACTTGATTCTTTAATAATAATAAATCGCCTTCCTTATAGGTAATAGGATTACAATTTGTATCATATAAGCATTTTCTTTTTTCTTTTGCTAAAATTAAATTTCGTCGTGCATCGGAATGTGCTTGTTGCAAACGATACTTGAGTTCTCTGGGATAACTGTCGTAGTTATATAAAGGATCGATTTCGGTTTGTAAGTTCTTTGGAAGGTTACAAGTTTTTCCAAAAACTAACTCAAAAGGTGTATATTTTGTCTCGCTATGCACTGTGGTATTAAAAGAAAAACACCAATAAGGAATCCAAGTACTCCAATTATGTTTGTTATTATTGCACTGGATTCTAAGAAAAGCTCCTAGGGTTTTATGGGTATTTTCTAAAGCTCCTACGGTTTCATGATGGTAGGCCGTTGAGTTTAATTTTTTAATATTTAATAGAGAACATATTTCGGACATTACCGAAGACATGAATTCGGTTCCCTGGTCGGTCAATATTTCCTTGGGGATACCATATCGTAATAAGAAATTATTTGTAAAAGATTGAGCAACTGTGACTGTATCTTTACTGGGTAATGGATATGCTTCTACGAATTTTGTTAAATCGCATTGTAATGTCAATACGTATTTATTATTATAATCATCAACATCGAGAGGACCCATGATGTCTAAACTGATTTTTTCGAATGAGGAGTGGGCTGTGGATGTGATGGTTAAAGGTTGTCGAATGTGTTTGTTACTGTGCTTATGATATTGACATTGCTGGCAATTTTTAACAAACTGTTTTACATCATTACTTAAACCTGGCCAAAAATAGTGTTGTTTTATGTTATTTAACATTCTATTTACTCCTGCATGTCCACTAGTAGGTAAAAGATGGAAGTCGTTTAGTATTACTCTTTTTTGTTCACAATCGTTTATTCTCAATATATTCTTTGTTATAAGATATCGCGGGGATACGGGACTAACCTTTTTTGCTGCTTGTACAAGACTTTTAATTTTATTCCCTTGCCCCTCGTACAATGGGCCGGGTTTATACCCTGGACACCTCCTGGTTTATGTAGATGGTTGAGCCGACGTTGTTGCCAATTCCACGGAAGATATAGTATTTCTTAGAACTGCGCTGTTGAACTCTCTTCTCAGTGTGTTGATAGCTCTATCCCAAATTTTCTTAATGCAGACGTAAATGATGGCGAGCACAATTAGAATTAGAATGACGAATACCAGTATATCGGTGGTATTGAGCTGTCTTGAATTTTTCTGTGTCGCTTGAGCGTCGCCGCTAGCCGTTTGTGCGATGATGACCTCTTCTTTGCTATGTGGAGATCCCATGGTAGTGTTTCGTCTTCATAACCAGAGCGATGAACAGAAGGATGGAGAGAAATCAAACCGCAGCGAAGATTGCGACTACTATAGTTCTAGTAGTTCCAGCTTGGTAGTCCATGTGGTTGAGGGTCTTCAATCTTTACGAAGTTCGCGTTCGGTTGGCAAGGATCGCCATGAGATAAAGTGCGGGAGGGTTCGATGAGTTAAGGTAAAGACGTCATGTTTCGATTACGGTCGTTTATTGAATTAAATCATTAAAAATACATTTCACTTAATTTCTATCTTACTCAGCAAACTTATCTCTAACGTCTATAATGCTACGTGTGTGTTCCAGTTTTTACTATTGCTTATGCAGATTTATAATGAGTAATGTTTTGCAATCATACTTCAGGTATGTGATTGATTATCGCTGCAAAATCAGAGGAGTCGCTGATACATAGATTTGAAATGCAAATACGCACGTTACGTACTACGTTTTAATATTGGGAACCATCTATGGTAAAACATTATATAGGAAAACCTACTCTTTGAAAATTAATTACGATATTCTTGGGAACAAGTAATTTTATTTTACTAAATTAATTCTGCCCATACGGTTGTCTCCGCCCGCGCTCCTGTCCCGAGAGAAGAGTTCAGATTTTCGTACAAGGACTGCCTGTTACTGATATGCATTTACACGCAGTATATTCCCGGCTTCCCGAACAATAGGCGGGCCGGTAGTGGTCTTGAAACAGCATCGCAATTCCGACGCTATGAATAAGTTACATAAAGCTGAAAGTACAATGTCAGTGAACATCGATATGGAGAACTTCTCTGCGAAGAAGAATCTGAGACGTCGCACGTTGAATACTTTGAAATCGGCAGTGACAGCCCTAAAGCAAATCACGAGTGAGTTTGCTTTGTTTATTTGGTTTCTCTTTCTCTAGCAATCCGAGGATAAATCTTTGGTATAACGTCAGATTTTTGTAGAATGACAGCACTATACCATAGATTTAGTATCAGATTAAGATCGTTCGAATCGGGCCTTATTCAGTAATCCTTTACAAATATTAAATTAAGTATAATTATAATGATACTTTTACAGGTATAGTTACCTACCTGTATTTGATTCCGAAACTTTCTTAATAGGTGCCGTGTCTAAAGTTATTGTCAACTAACGCACTCAGTAAATCCATTTCTTATGGAACAGTAAAAAAAAATCTCGCATGTACAGTCATTTTGGTCGTCTTAATGGTGAACCCCTTTTAATAGTTAACATGAGTTAAATCCTTTTAGCAAAGTTGTCGAACAAAATAAACGCACATTTTATTATGCAAGAGTTGAATAACGAATGTCACTAAAGCCTCAGTAGTCGGTCTTTATATTCAAATGGACAGTGTTCCATCGCAAAATATTTTAGTGTACTTCCACTAATTAACTAACCGTAAGTCATTTATTGCGTGCTCTTGTTATTTGGGAAGCCAAGCCTCTTTGTCATTCAACCAGGTGATGACACTCATTTTGTTAGGGAATGAAATTAGAAATTTTAAATATCCGTTGGTTTCAGGGCTAGGTCAATTTGGAAAAGAACTTTTTTAAATTGTCTCGGCTCTGAGCATTTTCGAACTGACACTAAAAAAATACCGACAGAAAAACTCAGGTACTGGCCTGGAGATGGAACCCGAGATCCCAAGCGCAACCGTCGCTTTTAAGTGCGATCAAAAAGCCACTGCAAGCACGGCAGTATAGGTATTTATACATTAAAGTGAGGATATTCCAGAAAAAATCCCTCGCATGTGTCAGAAACTGATTTTTACCCGCCAGAACTTTCAGCTTGTTAATCACCCGAGTTCAACGAATCGTGAAACTTTCAAGCATTGTCATGTCAGCTGAGTAAAGTAGAGTGGGGTATTTAAACAAGGCGGGCAACGTTGACATATCACCCCGGAGACTTCCGGGCTTTGAGTACTAGAACAAACTCAGAGAAGAACTCCGCCACTTTTCATAACACTTAAGCGATGCGTGCGCTTTGTATGAGATGGAAGCGAAGAGTATTCGGCGAGCATTCCATCCAACATTGGATGGAAACCTAAAAATCGTAAACGCTTACTTTTTGCCATTAGGTACTTAACCTTTTGTATAGCTAACCAAAAATGATGCTTTTGGCTCACTCCTAGTCGACATTATCAAAACACTTGACACTTTACCTGTTTTGTCTGTACCTAGTCTATGGTTCCTTATCTGTAAAATATCTTCTGTTTGTGACAATATTTTGAAGGCCAACTCTCCCACAGCCCCTCGTCACTTAGGCCATTCCTTTAACAATTCGCCAAGTATTTGAGAAACGTCAGCGCCTATAATGAAGGTGTCATTCAGAGCTTACGAAAGCCATTGTGTTTAGCGCTCCGAAACAAGCCTCGTCACTCCTCGCCAAGTTGAGCCGATCGTTTGTTATGACCTTGGAAACACTTCTTCACCTTTTATCTTGGGATCTTTTGTTCGTCAGTTGAACCCGCAATTGTGTGGCACCTTGGGACATGACAATTTTCAATGACTACTAAGACCATGAGTGCCTGACCCAATCTGTTGAGGAGGCTTTAGAATTTTATCTGTATATACGTAGACGAACCTTTTATGAAATTTTTGATGTTCTATGTTCAACTTCGGTATAGTTTTAGGGAATAATTCTAGTTTATTCTAAGTTTATATTGTCAAAAAAACCCCTAAAACATTTTGGGCGCTTACCCTTTATTACAAAAAACTGCTCTGATACCAGTTTTAATCCTAAACTAGCAAGTTCAAGATTATTACGGAATAATATTAGTTCTTAAATTTTTATTACAAATCCTCGACTAACCATAGACCACTTAGTACCGCAGGATAGTGTCAAAATTGATCGAACCATTCAATTATTCGTTCAGTGACATTTCATTTTACATAACCTTATTTCGTTGTCTGTAATAAAAATATTTTGGAATTGTTTTTAAGCAACAATAAATTAAAATATTAATCTAAGTAAGGTTTCCAAGTAATATCCATAGGAATTGCTTATATTTTTGGGATAAAATCCAAAAAATAAATGAACTACTTTCTCACAAATTACTTTAATGTAAAACGGAATGAACTGTTACAGGGATAGGTTGTCATGGTTACTGAATCGATATTTTGAGGTTATTATTTTAGTCTTCATTTTAAACTAGGGGTCAAAGGGTAAGACAATAAAAGGCTCGAAACAATTTTTTCAGATTTTTTTTTTATTCTGCCAATCCATATGGTCATTTCTACCTATAGAATTTCTCTAAGAAACCTTAGGTTTTACACTCGTCTTCCGTGAAATATATCCTTAGTACCGAATTCGTTTAACGCTATTAAAAATGCTAACATAAGGAATTAAATTACTTTCGCTTCGCGTCCCATAGTCTTGGGACGCGAAGCGTTCGAGTTTGCCTGCCGTGTAGCTGCTCTGCAGTAACTCGCACTGTCTGGTGGACGTCACTTACGAGATACTCGTACGAGCGAGCTTAAAAGTAGCTTCCATGACAAACCGAGTTACTGTCTACTTGTTAGGCAGCAGCTCAAACTGTGTAAACCAGTCTTTATACTGAAAATTACGCTAAGGCCTGGTGGCTTAATTTAAAGCCGTCCCGTAACGAACGAGAATATACATGTCGCATCCAAACAAAGGAGACAAACAGCGCGTGTGAAAGAGAAGGAAACTCCGATTCTGTTGTAACGTCTGCTTTAAATTAGGCCCTCTGGCCCGATTCGACCAATATTTAACCACGCTACAATCTATGGTATAGCGCTACGATGGCATGACGGCATTATACCATAGGTCAATTCTTGGATAATGTTTGGTCAAATCGGGCCTAAATTACCTTGAACATTTTTTAGGATCCAATCACTCAATCCAGTCCGGTCGATGAGTACAATCCTTTATTCCTATCGGAAAAATTTGAAGCGTCACCTTTCAAATTAAATACGGATTTGCATAAATGGAATCCCGCTAAAAGCTTAAGCGGGCAGCACTGCATAAATAAAACAATCTATAGACTCCTGAGTTCCTTTGTTCAAGTGAACTGAATAAAATATTTAATACTTTACTATTATTTCCAGAAAGCTTCAGTGAAAGTTGTCTTGTTAGATATCTTTTTCTAAAAAGATTATGTAAAGTGAAACTGGTTTCTTGTTTCTGATCAATTATCCTGTCTACGCTGAGTTTCGCTGAGTGAGCTGCTCTTCTGCTGTCTGGGCCTTATAAGGCTAAAGGTCACATCACACTTGTGACACTACTAGTATTGCGGGTGACGGGCAGCGGCAATCGCTTACAATCTTGAAATTTTTTTTTCTATACTACGTCGGTGGCAAACAAGCGACAACTCCAGAGGACCTGCAAACGCATTGCCGACTCCTTAAAAACCTTAACACTCCTTTTTTGAAGATTCTCACGCATGTATTCCCCCGGGAAAGCCTCTGATAGTAGCTCATTCCACAGTTGGAGCGTTCGCGTGAGGAAATTCCTGGAACCGTTCTGTGCGAGACCGTTTGGGTTCCAATGTGTGAGGATGAACACTCTGATGACGGCGGGTGGGCGGTGGTAAAATGCAGATTATTGCAGACAGACATTAAGTCGAATAGTTCCTCGGAGCACAAACTATTGTACAAGCGATAGAACACACACAGGGAGGCAAAATCTCTTCTTAGACTTAAGGATATATATAATCCATAGGGGGGCGAACTGACTTATATAATAAAATCCTTTGCTCATGATAGAAGTACCGCTTTGTTCTATTCAGCATACCGAGCGTTTTTGATGCCAGCTTAGCTTTACCTTCTAAGTGACTTCGGAACTGACTGTCGCAAGAAATGTCGATACCAAGGATCCCAATGCTCTTTGAGATGGTGAGAGTTGTATCTTGGAACTTGGGAGCTACAGAGAATGGGGTTTTTAGCGCTAAATGCGCAGATTTGAGTCTTTGTATATGAAATATTTTGTATGTAAATTAAAACAGCCAGTTTTCAAAAAAACTTGGTTGTTGTCAGTTTGACAATGTAATTTTCACATCGACGTATAGTCGCCCTAAGTTATTTGGCACTCGGCAAAAGTCGGAACTAATGCTGTTTCCTTTACAAGTGTTAGTGCTTTTGACATTTTCCCATAGAAAATATAATGTACAGCGCCCCGATGTCAATGTCACTGAAGTGTCTTCTGATCTTAGTCGGTCTGTAGTATAAATTCATTCATGATTTTGCATAAATATTTATATATTATAATATTTCGCGAAATGAATAAAATATGGCCTATGAAACTAAATTTTCAAAAATATATTATGAAAAATTGACTAGATTTAGATTTTATTTTTCAACTGATACGAGTTCAATATGTTACATTCTTTTTATTTTCAATTATTTTACACCAGCTAGATTTAAGGGAAGATTTTCTAAGAAAATATATTGATGTTGAAACTGAAATTTGAAGTTCCTTGTGTCTATGGACATATCCCCATATAGACACAAAGATCCTCAAATCTTAGTAGCATATTTAGCGGCGGGACTTCGTGGCGCGGACTCTATTTGTCAATACTAAAAAACTTGCTATCTCTTATCGAAACCTAACTTTATCTTGACCTAATTTTATCTTTCATATTTGATTGTATAAAACTCTTGAAATCCTGTATTTTGGTTAGTTGTTTTTATTTTGCTCCGTATTATAAATGCTGAAGAAAACTCTACCATTAAATTTTATTGTGAGACATAAAAAGCTCAGCTAAATGAACCCCTCAGATATTTATGTCTTATTCTGTTTATAACGACCTGCTGTATATTATCTTTCAGCGAAATGGGATTTGATTATTTGGTCTTGGGTCTTAAACACTTGGATATATGATAAGAGTTAGAACTCTTCCTCATTAGCTTTCATAACTTTTAGTAATAATACGTTTCAAACATTGACCTTAGTCCGTTGCTTAAGCACTTGTGTCTTCATCTTATCCTCATCTTATCGTGTAATTTCCGGTTGCGTTCAAAGCTGTCGCTCTGGAATCCGGGGTATGCTTGGACTATTGATTCAGTATTTGGGGTGTCTGGTAATTACTAATGAAGCGACTGCCGTCTAGCCTTCGCCACCCTTTAACAGGGGTACAAGATCAACTGAATCATAGTTACATATTTCGGAAACTATCCTGAAAAGTGCAGGTTTCCTCATGATGTTTTCCCTCACCGCCGAGCTAATGGTAGAAATATGCACATAGATTTGAAAAATCCAGAGGTACATGCTCGGATTCGAACCACGACCCCCCGCATGGAAGGTGGGTTCGGAACCACTGAGTTACCATCGCTGAAGAGTAAGAATTATTTATTTATTATATGTATTTATTTTAAAACAAATTATAAAACCATACTTAAGAGTTAATGAATTTTTGAAATGTACAGAAAAATCTCTCAGCTTTATTGTAGTTAGGTGAAATTATACAGATATCAGGAAACCTGCTCAATCTGGTTAGTTTTCCAAACTGTGCTCACACATTATTGCTGACAGTGTCACCATTACCTCTTATTATCCGAGCCCAAGACTCACTTTGGGTCGCTGTGTCAACGTAGTTAAGTAGTTAGTGTCACCATAATCCAATTTGGCCAGGTTCTATCAAGCAACCCTTAGACAGGGGTCTAAGGGTTGCGAAGATTAGATGATGTTCGCTTCATTTCATTTTTATCTGATTTACCATCTCCTGGATTATTTACACACACACACAAAATGACGGTATAGCTTTGTCTATTTCACACCTTTAATTCTTTCCTTTGATACTAAGAGTGTAATAAAATAACCCCTGAAAGACTTAATCTAGCTTGAAGTAAAGCTAAAACAAGCAACTATAGTCTCATGAAATCCGACTTAACTCTTTGCGCCGATATTTTTTACTGCAAACGCGTATGTAATGCAGACACACGAAACATTGTGAGGAAGCATACAGTGTTACCCAGAAACGCTATATTTGCTTCAATAAAATATGTATGTAGGACTAAAGTTTACTTGTCCGAATTTCGGCAAGGGAGGAAATGATGGAAAAGTATTATCATAGTTTCCATCATCAATACTAGGTATGAGTATATTGGGCTCCGATATTATGTGAATAATCAAAAAGTTATATTTATTTGGAACTTGAGATATATTACTATATCGAAACTTGTTTTACCTTTGAGCTGAAACTTAAGAAACTTTGTTTTACTATCATATGCTTTTAACAATCTAATAAATATTATTTTTGTACTTATCAATATTACAACTACCAAAGGTGTCCAAGCCACATGTACCTATGCAATACTACTAAAAATTGTAAACATTATCATAATGCTTACACCAATTGAAAAAATACCCTTGGAACTTTCCTTGGTCAAAAAGCTCGCAATTTTATTATTGTGTGAGCAGTCGCCTAAAAGGAACAGATATTTATCAAGGGTGTTTTATAGTACTACGTAAAATGAAAACAAAATCCAATATGTTCCTACCGTAAACGACGCAACGCCTTATTTTTTCCTTCTCAATACAACAGTTCTTCCTGTGGATTACCGCAACGAGTTTAAATCATTGTTCCGAGGAAACATTTGTACCTATTTGCCGTAAACTCCTAACACAACACGGCCTATTCAAAACAATCTCGAGGAACAGGTTTCCTCTCCACACTTACCACGCGATTTAATTTCATATTATTCCAACCACAACGTTGTTGTAAGTCACTCCGCCCCCAGACATTTGGCTCAGCGACGCTTCTCTTGTTTGTCGAGCAAGTTTCCCGGTCGCTCCCAGCACCGACGTTCTCTTGTGATTGTTTGTAACTTGCTTCATAACGAACACAGACTTAATTGATTGTTTATTTTACGTTGCATCTTTGTTTATTTTTAATCACTATTCCTGTCTATGGAAATGTTGAAGGTGCTTTTTTCTCAATCTTCAACAAGTGTTCTATTATTATCTAGAATTTATTTTTCCTTGCCACTATGTATCCTGTTATTATTATTGTTTTGTTTGTATTTAGTCGGAAATCTTTTTGGATTTCTAACCTTTTTGAGCCGTATAACTGGCAATTACTACCAGTTTGGGTTGAAGTGCATTTAAGCAGTCTTCGGGTCAACTTTTCAATCGTTCATGTGCTTTTACAGCCAGTGTAATCGATGTCCAACATGCGACTTTTAGCATCGACAATCGACGATATTATGTCTGTATTGATGCTAAATCTCATTTTAGAGACTTTCTGCGTTTTCTCGGAGTATATTCGTGAGAATCTATTGATGCAGCAAGATACAGTATCGTGGTTTTATACCTTCTGGATGCGGTATCAGCAAGAGGTTGTATAGAGTTTCCAAAACTGATATGATCGGTGTACTGTTTACTCCTGCATTCAGATTTAAAAAAAGACTGAATCGGCAGGTATGTATTCTAAAAGTAGCAGATCTGCTGTGGCTCTAACATCAGGTTGGAAATAACCAATGAGCGACAGTGCAGGTGCAAATTACCTAATTTGGAAATCACCGTTCCGTAAATGGAAACCCCAGGCCAACATGCTAGGCCTCTAATTATAGCTCAAAGCGGGCAGGGGTGCGGCACAAAACCACAAATCGGCTAATTTGCCAAATTGCGACATAAACTAAATACCATAAGTTATTATTGTAGTTTTCGTGATCTCTTTGTCATAGCTTTAACACTGATTTGATTAGGAATTGTGCTAACTATTTCCAGCCATGATTCCGAATTTACGTCCCCTACTTACCCCCTCTGGGTAGTTTAGTAATATTGGTATCACCTTTCACTTTCGTGCTAGGATATACGATTATTTAATGATCTGATGTTTAAGCAATAATAGGCCATAACTACGACCTAATCATAAGCAAACAAATACTTGACTATAACATTACGTCACATTCAATAACTACATGCATTATTTCACCCATTCATTATCAATCAAAATGTATTCCTATCGGCGTTTTTAAAAATCCTTTCTATCATTTAAATTGGTCTACGCTTTTCATCAATTTGCTATGGGTTTCATCATTTTTGTTTGAACTATTATAACGAGGTGAGAACTGAATCATCAAATTGTGGCGTGATTGTAAATAACAAAATACTTTTCCCTTAATAAATTAATACAGGATCAATCTAAAGTCACGCTTTCTAACCGGAATTATTATTCCGACAGAGATGATAGTTTTAACTTAACTACAGACCCCTTATTTTAAAACGCGGTCTAAGAAAAGTTCCGGAACTACACGCATACTCGCCCCTTTTACCATTGCATATCAGACGGGGGCGGCTTGAGCTTTAGTACGGTAATAACTTTAGATCTCGATTTATATTAAGGTAGCCAAGGTTCAATAAATAATAATGTGTGAGACATTAAATAAATATTTCACAACTTCACATACATTGATCTGACTCCGAGATATGTAGCTCAAGCACCTGTGTTATGGATATCAGAATCAACAGTGGGATTACAAATATATACATTTATTCCTTTGCTTTTGTTAAAACACATTTATTGTAATACATAGAAAACACCCAGACCAATACAAACATTGTAAAAACAAGTGCAAAACTTCAGTTTTCTTCTTACTTTAACAACTAGGAGTTGCTCCTAACCTAGTTTATTTCATCAAACTAAAAATCTTCAGATAAGAAGTGTGAGACAGCCAAGCATCGACACAATAGTAGGGGAGCCCAAGAGGGGATTTCGGGATTTACTAAAGCGCGGCAGATTAATATACAGTAGGATACCTGGTACCCGGCTACTTACTTCCACAGATATGAGCCTCATTTATAAGGACGCCCGTAAAGGATAAAGGATCAGATTAGTAAAAAAAATTGTTCATTTGAAATTTTCGGGCGCGTCAGATTAAGGTAGGGGGAGTTAGTTATATGCTAAAACATCTATATTCCTCTAATCTGACAATTTAAGGGTGACGTAAAGAAGGGGGAGGGCTACAAAGTTGAAAAAAAAAAACGTCATCTCGGACATTCTCGAGCGTGGTTAAATTTTTTTTATTTTGAAGGGAATAGATCAAGATTTATGAGAAATATATAATCTGACGATTTCCACAAGCGAAGTAATAAAAATTAATTAATAAAGTTTTATTCGTCCAACTACGCGATGCCTGTATTCCCCTCTCCGCGTTTCTATTCCTCTCTCACTTTTCCTCTATCTATTGCTCTCTCATTCCGTCCCTACTCCACTCTGGTTTCTGTTGCCATATGACAGCTGATCACAGAGACGCGTTCACGACTTGTAGTTTACAACGTATTACCAACGTTTTTGTTTATTTCATGATTTTAATATGTTGTGGTTCGTGTTCTAGTGAAGAGGAGATGAGTAAAACTCGAAGTCCAGATTCGTGTTGATTTTATTTACAACTTAAAGCCAGAGGAGGAAGATGATTCTACCGATGAAGATGACGATTAAAAAAAATGCTTACAAAAACTTAATTTTTTATAATTATTTTGTTGTAAATACAAGTATTCTTCTAAAAAAAAATCACACTTTTTAATTTGCATGCTATTTCTTGAGCTTTTCAATTAATTAAGTTTCATGATTTAGAAATATGAAAAACCATTTTTTTTAATTGTCAGATTAGGCGTATCCCTCCAGGTAAACGTCAGATTATGAGATATTACGTCCAGGGCATTAAAATGAACCATATATATCTTAATCTGACGCGCTTGAGTAGTTCAAGATGACGATTTTTTTTTGCACAATCTAATAATAGCCGTGAGCTTGCGTCACATCTGAATCGTCAGATTATTACATAATAGCTTTTTTTAAGTTCACTTAACATTCCCTTCGAAAATCTGACGCGCTCGATAAATTTTTTTTTTTTTTCAATTTTCAACCCTTACGTACGACCACCCCCATCATGAAAACTATCAGATTAACATACGTACATGTTTGAAAAAACGTTAAACATAGATTCTATCAATATCTGACACGCTCGAGTATGTCCATGCAACAGTTTTTTTTTACATTTTTGAAAATCTATAGTTGCTCCCCCCACCGATGAAAAGGTATATATCATATGACATTTTTTTCTTCTTATCATCTAAGCTTTGCACTCAATAAGTCTCAATGACGCTCGAGTAAATCCCGATTCAGCACGGCGGGCTCCCCTACTACAATAAATACCTAAGTTATGTTTATTAGGTTAGTTACACAAACAATGTTGAAGTTTATACATAAATAAAAAGTTTCGTTGTCCCGGTGTTAATAGTTGTAATCTTTAATTTATATAATTTTATACATTTGTCTTGCACTATACAAATAATAGAAAGTATTTTTAGTTACTAAGAATACATACGAAAATAATATAGTAAACCGAGTTCTTGACTCGGTAGTGTAATATCATTCATTTATAATGAATTAATTATGACACTTTAAGTGGGTTAAAATGATCATTAGTTTTAAAGGGAAGCAATTGTCATATTGGGTTAAAGACTTGTACCCGTCGGTGTCATATTTAATTTTAAATACTTACCGTCTGCCGAGAGTCTTTGGCGTTGAGTATAGTAAATAATACATTGATTATTTTAATGTATATAGGTAGATAAATTGGTTCACACCGTTAATTAGACTTCCATTTCTATAAAATAGCTCACAATATAGGTATTATTCAAACCGTAAAAGGGTTTCTACTCCTTACCTACTTGACTTTGCGACAAAGTTGAAATGAATACGAAATATTATACGAAATTGCAACAGGAAAGAAAACACTTTTTTAATATATGCAAAAAGGCAAATTTAATTAAAGGCACTATATTGCCAGCCGGATTGCCAGCCGGAACTCTTTGGTTCTTTTATTTTGAACGCGCCGCGAAGATGTGGCGAAGCAAAGGCTGCATACCTCGACCATTTTCATTCCGATACCACTTCCTGTGGTGACACTGCAACACGACTTTGCACTTGCAATGCAAGATCTGTCCAACTATTCTCATGGAAAATTCGAAGCGCCTTTGTTATCATCATCGGGAAACACAAAAAACCGGGCAAAAAATGATCATTACGCAAATTAAGATAATATTTCCGTGAATTTTTAAAGTGGATTAAAAATTTTAAAGTCATTAAATAACCATTTCGTTTTGTTCTCGCAAAAAAAACGGTTTAAGCATGATATAGTTAGATACGTCAAGTCACAACAATCAGTATACAAAACTGTTTTTATTTCAGTTAATTCTCACCTTTATGTCAAACACGTTTGGTTCAATATCAATTGAGGCAATTTGAAAGGTTGTGGTAACCTCATGTGTGGCTGTCCTAAAGTTGTGTTATGATGTAGGTACAGTTATCGTAAGTGAAAAAGTAAGTAGCCGCCTATATACTGTCCCACTGCATGGCAAAGGCCTCCATCATAGAAATCGAATCATCGCTACTATGATGGGATTAGGCTTAATCACCACGCTTGCCAAATGCGGATTGGTGATCACAAACTCGAGCTATGTTCAACAAAGAGCTCGACCCTGCAATCGACCCCAGGACCACGAGATCACGGCCTAGTACTTAAACCACTAGACCAATTGGGCGTTCTATTAGACCAACAAGGCATTCTGTACTTAAAATAAAAGAATTATAAAACTAAAAAAAGTATATGATATATATTACCATGAAAACTAACAACGAAAATTGGTTTGAACTAGATCTAGCAAGTAGTTTTTTTTTGATACGTTATTAACCGTAAACCGCAATTTACCTTCCATATATCTTACTTGCTGCTACGGAACCCTTCATGGGCGAGTCCAACTCGCTCTTTGTCGGTTTTTTTCCACCTCGTCTCATCTGACTCGCAAAATGAATATCGCCAAAACTCGCACATATCCAATGTTTTGCTTTTGACGCCCACAGCTGAGATGCCGTTTCGAAATGTTTCCTAGCTGCAGAACGAACCAATTAAAAGAGGCTACGGGCCCGATGCCGGCTACATGCCAATTTTCGGGCACCTAACACTTATTTTTCGCTTTTCGTCCGGTTCGAACGGCCCATCGTTTCAATTACGGCGGAGTGAAACTTGACGTTAGAAAATTTGCGCTATTTTCGAGTTGACCGCTTCGTACAATTTAGCGGGCAGTGATGCGTCAAAGATTTTATGGTTTACGGCTTAAGCTTTGAAGATGCGCAGGTGGCTTATCTGAAGAAAAATTAATAGCTTCTTGATTCAAAATTTAAAATGGTAAACGTATTTGGCACGTCTTGTATAACGTAGTACACAGTGAAGAATATCCGAAGAAAACTAATTCAAGACATTCTCTATCATTTTTATCCCTTGCCGTGCCATTTAGTTCTATGAAAACAGCATAAAAGAATATCTAGTTCATCATTCGCCGCAATCAAAAGAAAACGTTTTTCCTTTTCCTCCCTAATAATCTTTTTCACGTTATACCGACACCGACATTGATTTCTTATTTTTACGGACCGCTTTTGATGAATCTGTTTTTAGACCCTCGAATGTAGCTGGCCACTCGCGGTCGCTTCTAATTTTGCAACTGTCAGGGACGTCTCTCCAAACAAATGACAGCTACCCACGGCTGCCTTGCAGACCGCTCGTGTCTGAAATTTGCAATGATGCGTTGTGAATTTTAATGAATAACTATTTTGGCGTTTTAATAAAACCTAGTTTAGGAGACTATTTCAGGTTTGATATAGCTAACGCCGTGTGGTCCCGGCAGAGTAGAATAGGCCACCCTCACTCTTACCGAGGTGTCGTAAAAGGCGACTAAGGTAAAGCTGCTGGCATGATCATCAGCACCCAGAGAAGGAAAACTCTGCATTTATATCAAAACCCTCGCCAACCCGTCTGCCAAGCGTGGTGAGTATGGCAATTACCCCTCATGTGATTGAGGGAGGCCCGTGCCCCAGCAGTGGGGACTTAAATGGGCTGATGATGATGATGATGATAGCTAACTAACATTTTTATTTTTTAATTTAGCAAAATTGTCATTAAATAGAACTTAATTTTATTTGATAAATGAGTCTCATAAAAAAATACGTGACGTATGAATTGGTCGGCTCGACTAGAGTGATACCACGGCGTCACAAAAAATCGGCGTAAAACAGCACTGTGCTGTGTTTCGCAGCGTGAGTGAGGGTACCAGAGGCCCAATCTGGAAAGGGGAGTTTAAAGGTTGGCAGCGGCGCACTTGTGACTCCACTGGTGTCACGGGTGTCTATGGGCGGCGGCAATCGCTTACCATCAGGTGATTTGTCTGCTGGTCTGCCACCTACCACATAAAAAAAGAGATAACGCAAAATAATGTTTCGCTGGCGGTACTTAAGGTCAAAAAATTATTTAGATTTCCTAGACACATTTTACACGTTGGTTCTTTAATTTTATAAATTGATGCTCCTTGAATTCTCAAAACTCTCCTTGATATTTATTTGTAAAATAAATATAAAGGACAAAATGCTCTCCAAAATATGAAGCAAGCGTCATGCAAAATGTTCATTCCTGAGCCCAAAATACAATTGTATCATGAATAATATAGGCATAATTAATATCCATTCAGACAGCTGCATGTTAAACGCCAGGCTTAGCAACAAACGCGTATCGCACAAAAACATGCCTCCGAAATCCGCCCATTTATCTTAAGGAAACACCTTGAAATAATGCTCGCCAGGGCTGTAGCGATTAATTGATTTTGTAAAAAAAATATTCTTTAACATTTTTTTTTGTTGATTTTTCCGTCATCAGCCTTAGCTACTACCTATACTTTAATAGGGATGTACTTTATTTTGTATAAGTAGTCAAATCTGGACTAAAAATATTTAATTTGTTAATTTTGATGCTTTTTTGATGTTATTCTGTTTTGTGTGCCAATAAATAAATAAATAAATAAATATAGATGATTTAGTAGTAATATCTACACATTAATTATTTCTTATAGAAAATATTTTTATAAATAAGTTTTCACATTTATCAGAGGATAATAATAAACATGTTTCCTATGTTTACATGCTTGCTAACCAGTTTGTAACCTATTTTAGGCATATGTTACTGTAATTTGGTAGTTAAGGTACATTTATAGATGTCGATTAGTGTTTATTATGTGAATCGTTGTATGGTGAGAAATGAAAAAAGTGGTTTGTTATAAAATACATCCCATCCCTACGCTGGGCTCGTAACGAATGCTCAAGATGAGTCTTTAAATTTTGTTTGCGTTGCATTATGCCTGCAGAAGTTTATCTAGTAAATTATTGATTGCTGGTTATTAGCACAATGTAAAAAGTTATTAATTTGGCCTTAGGGTCAAGATGGATGATGTAAATGAATTATTTTCTAATAGATGGACAGTTACTTAGGCAGAAAAAAAGTGGTGCTTAACACTTTGGAATATACGATTAAATGATCAGCTGACTGACGATTCTTTAAAAAATACTGAAAATATACACCCTTTTTTATCGCTCAGTGAAAACGAATCGTTTAATAATATGCTATTTAGTATAATGTCTCATCCCTACGCTCATCGTGTAATTAATGCTCCTCCTTAGAGAAGGAGAATTAACCCGAGTCGCGGTTGCCAAATCACAAATCAGTTGGTGTCTTCAACGTTGTTTCTTGTTTGTATCTACTAACAGGCTTTATTTATTTATTAGGATATCCAACAGCAAAGCCTATACATTAAATTTATACATGATCAGTGTTACAAAAGCCAATAACAGGATATCATAACTTGAGCTTAATGAATACAGACATCAAAAAAATCAGAAAACATATTAAGTGTGTATACAATGTTGGTGCTACGAGTAGTAATAAAAGAAGTAGTGCTATGATGTGCCCATACATACAGAAATGCAATAATAATAATAATATATCAAAAAATAACAGTAATAATACGAGTCAAAGCAAAACCAAACTGGACAGCAATTGATATCTAAATATAATTACTGACCAAGTCCAATCAGTCAGCAGTTCTTTATTTTGTCCAAAATTGTATGCTAAAAGACGACCTTGGATAAGGCAAATCGATCGATATCACTAATCGAAGTATTAGTAACTCGTGATAAATAATCATTTTTTCTTAGACGCAGATATAACAGATGCCTCTTATAGGCCAGTTTATTTTAGACGGTTTAAGACTGCATGCTACGGCTAAGACAACCCGACTCACTGATTATTTTGGGAATCACAAAAATCTACTTACTTTTTTAAACGACGTTTGAAAAAAGTTCTTCTTTCACAGTAGGCAGCGGCATAACTGTGCTCCGGCATTTGTGATATCTATGAGCGGCGGTTATCATTTACCATGTGATGGGCCGCATGCTCTTCTGCCTATTATTCGCAATGACAAAAATCTTATTAGGGTCAAACAGTTTATTTCCATAAGCCCATGTGACTTATTAGGTGACATTGACATTATTTAAACTCCACCTTTGGCTTGCCTTTGTTGGCCAGCCAGAGGGGAGCGCAAGAGCTATATGCTCGAAAGGGTGGATGTGCTCACCCTGCGTAATAGCGAGGAATGGCTGAACGGATTAGCGGGATCCAGAAATTGGTGCACACCTCTCTACCACGCTTAGCTGACCGCGCCGATGTTGCCGCTTTGCCGCATATTATAGTGGCTGATTTTGGGGGTCCCTCTAGTAGGAGGCGAGTCACCGTCTGCCATGATTATTAAGATGAGACATTTTATGTGGCAAGCGTTCCGTTGTCTCGTCAATATCCCGGCAACCAGTCCAGCAAGATCATATCCCTATGGATAGGAAACTATGCCGGGTCTATACCCGGCAAGCCAAAGGTGGGGGACAGATGGTGTTTGATCCAGGAGTCTCAGGTCCGTGGCATCGCCACACACCAACAGCTCGCCACAATCTGCCCTGCGGAGACTGATTACACTGATGAGAGTTGTGGTTTGAAAACAACAACTCTCATCAGTGCAATCAGTCTCCGTAAGTGAAGATCACCAACTCTCACCAGCGGGCGATGGGGTCGTCACTTCCCTACTCACTTATTATTATTAAGCTTGCGGTAGTCTTTAATTATATACAAATTGTATGAGTGCCATTCGATCGTATCGATTGATGTCTTCTCTACAATCTATATTTTGTGATGTCTTCTGTATTTCTACATAGTGAGCGTTTTTACCTAGACCGCTATAGATTCAAATAATACTTACGTATTTATTTGCTAAACAAGCTATCTAATCCGCAATAAAATATACTCATTCGAATAACTACAGTATCTGTTTTGTATCGTTGTCCTGTGTGAATCGGCCTCCCGTCGGATGTTTTCATAAATTTCCATCCGGGCTGCTTAACAACGCGAATTAACGATACACGTTTATTGTTTGGGATGCGATCGGCTGAATCGATCGCTGCTGGCGCCAAATATCCCGGCATAAATGGGACATGCCGCGCTAATCTAACGTTGTGGTTTGAATTTCGAATACTCAAACGCTTCGTAACTTTGTTGGGAGCTGTCAAACACCATGCGGTGTCTTTCGGGCCCGTACAATAAATTTTACATGTATTTTATTAGTTTCTGAATGCCTGACACCGAAGTAACATCACACGTAGCCCCTGGTATTTGACATGCATAGATACGACCGTGGGGGAGCCACGCTTTGGCATGAATGGGCCGGCTCGGCCGATGTGGTACCACGTTCTCAGAGAAAACCGACGTGATGCAGCGTCTGAGCTGTATTTTAGGCGAGAGAGTGAGGGTGACGGAGGCCCAATCCGGGGAAAAGGGGGTTCGAAATGTTGGCAGGGTACTTGTGACTCCCATGGTGTTGTAAACGCTTACCATCAGGTGATCCGTCTGCTCGTCTGCCAACTAACACATAAAAACATACATTGTTTGTTAGGACCTATAAAAACAAGTATCTACATTTCCTTTTTTTATTTTTCCAGCGCCTTATCGGTTCCGAAACATCGCAAAATCAATCCATTCCCCGTAATTACTTACGCCTAGTGACCCTATTCGCGGCGGACCGCTAAAAATAACCGCGATTCATGGAGGGCGGGTGCGTCAGTGTGTAGGTACCTACGTATGTATCGGTCTCATCGATAGCGACCGTGTAAGAAAATTGAAGTAAGTAAGTAAACATTTATTGACCACATACAAGATTTACATAAACTAAAGGAGATTGCACATAGGAAAGAAATATTTAAACAAAAACAAATAAAATAAAATAAGTTAATACATAAACTAGTGACTAATGAAGAAGAAAAGGAACAAAGTAAAGTGGTCAACAAGGTCCAAGCTCAGCATGGGCTGCAGCGGTTTGCAGCTGCTGCCGCGCTGGTTTTCAGTTTGGACCTTGAGTGACCGACGAAATCAATTTTGAATGTGATAGATAGATGAAAGAATGGGAAAAATCCTTCAAGAGAAGTGCGTACTCTTTTTTAAAAAGGCCGGCAACACATTAGCGATCTCTCTGATTTCGCTGATGTTCATGGGCGGCGTTGATTACTTTCCATTAGCTGACTCGCTTGCTCGTTTGTCCGCCTCTAGCATCAAAGAAACAGAAGACAACAAAAATAAAAAACAAAAAGAACGAGTATACAAAGATACAGTATGTAGTAATAATGATAGCAGACCGCGCTGAGTGTGTAGCGCGAACGCGATGTGACCGGTCGTGTGGAGGTGCCGTCGGCTGTCTATGGACGTCACCTTCCCAGCAAAAAAGAAAAACGAAGAGAAAAAGAAAAAAAACTAACAACATCTCATACATTGCCCTGATTCCGTACTAAGTAGTATAAGCACTTATGTTACGGATATCAGACAACAGAATTGAATATTTAATGTAATTAATGTTTTTTTTTCTTTTCTTTTTTAAAATAAATTATCTTGTGTGCGCTTTGGAGAAGTCTGTAAGCATACTTGTAAGCTAAATAATAAATAAATAAACAGAAGAATTACAAATATATACTTAATTACATATACACCCAGACACTGAACAAACACAAGTGTTCAACACATATTTTTTTGTCCAAGGTGGGGATCAAACCCACGACCTTTAGTGCCTGAAGCAGGGTCCCTACCAAATGCGCTGGCTGGATGCAGTCATAGCCAAAACGATGAGGTATAGAAGGAAAATAGACTAAGCGAAGAAAACTATGTACTGTCATACCGTGAAGCAAATTGCAATACTGTCAATACTACTTTTACAGTCGTTTTTTTTTGTGCATAGCAATTTTTTGCAATTTATTTATAATTAAATAATGCATTTAAATTTTATCACATTTAATTTAGCCGTGTGGTCCCCTGCAGAGTAGAATAGGCCACCCTCACTCTTACCGAGGTGTCGTAAAAGGCGACTAAGGTAAAGCTGCTGGCATGATCATCAGCACCCAGAGAAGGAAAACTCTGCATTTATATCAAAACCCTCGCCAACCCGTCTGCCAAGCGTGGTGAGTATGGCAATTACACCTCATGTGATTGAGGGAGGCCCGTGCCCCAGCAGTAGGGACTTGAAGGGGTTGACGATGATGATTGCATTTAAAACTTTATCGACAGTCTTCGGGTGGGCCTCGAACCCACGATCTTTTGCTAACCGGGCAACTGCTTTACCGACTAAGCCATTCTCCGGTGGTCCTGAGAAGTCGACAAATTTTGTACGTGCTTTGAGCCGTGAGCCGACGAAAGTTTCATCAATATTATAGTTAATATTGTTACACATATTTTACCACCAGTTAAGATGAAACTGCCTAATTCATACGATTTTTTGGTTATATCAATTTTCGCAATTTATTCTTAAGTATTTTGTTTTTTATGTGATAGGTGGGCGACGAGCAGACGGATCACCTGATGGTAACCAATTGACGCTGCTCATGGACACCCGCGACACCAGTGGAGGCACAAGTGCGCTGCCAACCTTTAAACCCCCCTTCCCACGGATTGGGACTCCGGTACCCTCACTCACGCAGCGAAAAACAATGCTGCTTTATCCCGGTTTTCTGTGAGGCCGTGGTATTATTCATGCCGAAGCGTGGCCCATGGATCATAAAGAAGAAAAAGTTAGCAAAAGATCGTGGGTTTGAGTTCCACCCGAAGACTGTCGATAAATTTCTAAGTGCATTATTTACTTTTAAGGAAAGCTCTTGTTCTATTGTGCTGCTTAAGTAGACATTGGCCGGTTTTGACACCGGAGAGCGTAGGAGAGTTTGTGGGTAAACCTCTGGACTATTATCTCAGAGTGTGTTCTACAAACGCCGACATTGTCTGACGAAACAGTGTGTAATGCGTTTTCCTGACCAGACAAAACATTTTGCAACCCGCGTTACCGGGTCCCCAATAATCTGCCCTCTAAACTTATGAAGCAATTTCTAAATGTGCTACTGTATCTATCTTATCTTGTAGATATCTTATTTTCCTGTGAGATCTGTAGTTGATAGGTTTCGAGCCCTATGGAACAACATCATAGACCTCGTAATGAATAAAAATCACAAATCATTGTCATACGGAACAATTTAATAGTGTCTCAAACAATTTGCCCTACGCCTCCCTCTGTGTAGGTACTTATCAAGCTACACATCGCACACACCAGGGTAAATCGAATACTGTAGATATGTTGCAGATACATCGCAAAGTCATCTGCTTTACAAATCAATTGAATTAAAAAACTGGCCAATGCCACACGGAACATGTCTCAAATAATTTTCCCGCCCAGCCTCCGCACTTGTACAAGTATTTATCAAGCTACACACCACACACACAGGAATCTTTAATCAGTAGGCACGTTGCCGATAGATCGCACAATAAGCTATTTGAGAGGTAGTATCTAAAAGCTTTGTTTTTATTTATTCACGAATAAAAAAAATCTACATTGATTTTTTTCTTTAGTATACAAAATAGAGCTTTTGTTGAGTTTTACATTAATAGATAAAACACACACTTAACTCTTCTTAACTAATCTCTGTGGGCAAAATGATTGGACGTTTTATTACCTCACCAAGTGCAACTAAACGTACGGAAATTTGTAAAATAGCTTCGTCTTCTTAATCCATTCTCGATCACTGCTGAAGACCTCTTTCAAATTTTTCATTCCACTCGCTCTTTGGATCATGTTTGAACCAGCGCGACAGCATACTTTCTTTGCGTCATCTTTCTAACGCATCTGTGGTCTTACTTCAAGGCTTAAAAAGCGATTATTAATAAAGCCGATAATGCAATCAAACTGCGACATACCTACACGGGCACAAGTTGTCAGGAACTGCATTACAGCGTCGTAGAAATTCAATAACAACTCTGCTCATAGCATGTCGCTGTGTCCTGGGGCCATTAATTTCAGAACCGTGAACTATTCTGAAATTTCTGAAAACACCTTACACGTGCAGGAACTTTTGTAACTTTTCTGCAATTAAGAAATATTACATTTTCTCTTTAAGTAACAGGTTTTATTATTTGAGATTGATAAAAGTTGGTTTTATAAATTGATTCAATCGGGAAGCTAACTCAGAGCTAACACCTAAACTACTTTGGCGACCCGATTGGAACAGTGGTAGTGAACGCTGCCTCTGATACAAGGGTTACGGGTTCGATCCCCGCACAGTATAATCATTTGTGTGCATGAACATATTTGTTTGTATTGGTCTGGGTGTTTTCTATGTATTATAAGTATGTATTTACAAAAGAAAAGTATTATATATATATATATATTTGTAATCCCACTGTTGATTCTGATATCCGTAACACAGGTGCTTGAGCTACCTATCTCGGAGTCAGATCAATGTATGTGATGTTGTGAAACAATTCTTACTAAAGTTCTGATACATATATCAATTAAATGTGGGGGAGCCACGCTTAGGCATGAATGGGCCGGCTCGACCGGAGTGATACCACTGCCTCACAGAAGACCGGCGTGAAGCAGCGCCTGCGCTGTGTTTCGCCGTGTGAGTGAGGTTACCGGAGGCCCAATGGGGGGAAAGGGAAAAGGTTGGCAGCACACTTGTGACTCCACTGGTGTTGCGGGTAAAGATAAAGATAAAAAATTCTTTATTCAATTTAGGTCCACACAGAACACTTATGAATGTCAAAATAGGTACATAATATCTACCGCTGGTTCGGAATGTCGATTTCTACTGAGAAGACACCAGCAAGAAACTCAGTAGTTACTCTTTTCAAATATTGATGATGTTACAGAGTTTCAATTGAGAAGAGAAAAAAATACAATTAGGTATGAAGGTTAATAGACTACTATGAATAACAACTCAAAAGATTAATCAATTAACATGACCAAGAATCCTTATCATTTAAATAGTCTTGTACACTATAGTAACCTTTCTTCATTAGGCAGGTTTTGATATGAGACTTAAACTTATCCAGTGATAGGTTAATGACATTTTGTGGTATCTTATTAAATATCTTAATACTTAAGCCAACAAATGAATTACCGATTTTATGAAGTCTGAGAACCGGGACGGCGAGCCTATGTTTATTTCTAGTGTTAAGACTATGACTATCGGACTTTTTTGGAAAAGTGTGCAAGTTCTTACGTACATACATAATGCAGTCGAGGATAAATTGGGAAGCCACGGTTAAAATATTAATTTCTTTAAATATTTCTCTAAGTGACTCACGTGATCTAAGGCTGTATATAGCGCGGATGGCCCTTTTCTGTAATACAAAAATAGTTTGTATGTCAGCAGCAGACCCCCACAACAGTAGACCATATGACATCACACTGTGGAAATAGCTGAAATATACCAGCCTTGCCGTCTCGATATCAGTCAGACGCCTAATTTTTCTTACTGCATATGCAGCGGAACTTAGTCTTCCTGCCAAGGCAGCAATATGGGGACTCCACTGCAATTTCGCATCTGGTGTCCATGGGCGGCGGAATTGCTCATTGCAGGTGATCCGTCTGCTCGCCTGCCACCTCTCATATAAAAAAGAATAATAAAAAAATAGGTGAGTACCGGTTTCTTAACATATATGTGCCGTTATATTATATTTAACAGCCTTTAATTTTAATGAGATATAAAATCGGCTAATATAAAATCAGCACAATCATGATACTCGTATTCAATCCATACAATGTGAATACAAGCTTCTCATTAAAATGCAACGGTTGTATAATTAACCAAACTGCTAGCGACTTAAATGCATGAGTGTACTGAAAATTAAATCTAGGGGCACGGCAGTGCTTCCACCAAGTCGAGCAAAAAAAGCGGCACGGCCGTACCATCCTATTCTCGAAGCAATTCAGTCTATTTTCGACCCCCCTATAAATTCGTTGCGGATAAAACAAGAAGTCAACATTTTCAGTAACTATTCAGGCATTGTATTGAAATTTCAGTCAACTTAACTAGTAGCTTAAGAATGACAACTTGTTAAAGTTTCTGAATTTTTGTCACTCACTGACTCACTGACTCACCGATTATTAGTCCAAGGCACTTTAGCAAACATAGAAGCTTCAAATTTAGAATACAAATAGAATTTAGTGTCTTAATCATGTGAAAACTATTTTTTTTTGTTACTTCGGTCCAGTTTTCTACATACACCAACTGCTTGAATAACTTTGTAATCTCATATAAATGTACAGGATTACAAAGTTACGTTGCAGTTGAAGGTGAAGGTACCGTAAAGAAAAAAAGTAGGTGGACTACAAAAAGAAATGATATCACATAAAAAACAAAACTTATCAAAAAATCCATGTCTCGAACTCAGTTTTTGTACCGTGAAAAGTTGTGACATCTATGTTACCAAGTCGGTTATTAACTTGGCAATCGGTTGTGTTTTCATGTAATGGCCGAGTCAAATATTCAATAACCGGTACATAAATAGGTACAAATATAACGGTTTTTTTTTCGTTTCATCATCAAATAGAATAAATAAGTTTCTATAACTAGCGTGACCACAAGTAAATAACAATAATTATTTAAAAACATCAATGTATACCTTTCACAATATTGTCTGCGAAAAGTGTAATGGTGAAACTTACTGTATCTGGGCTATTTCGCAAACTTCGTGTCCATTGTTCTTCGTTCGGGCACGACTGCCTAGTTGTATTAACTGCGAAAACAATAGCCCGCCAGACTATTCTGGTTTGTGCGTGGAGATAAGCTTATTAGACTCTTGGATAACTATCCAGATAGACAAAAGAGGTATGAACAGAATTCGACGAGTATAATACAATTAGGGAGTTGGTGTAACGTAACAATACGGCGATCGGTCAGAATGAACGCTAAGAATTGAATTAGGTAGGTTCAGTGCGACAAATCTCTTTTCGGCCGACTATATAAACTATGGTATAACGTCCGACATGTATGGAATGTCAGCGCTATATCAAGAATTTAGTCTCGGATTAAGATTAGTCGAATTGGGCCTTGTCAATAAAGTTCGGAATAAAATTGTGTTTTAAACCTGTTATTAGCTCTAAGACATCCATTGTAAATGCTACTGTAATAAGACAGCTATTGGTCTTCCGAATAAAATAAAATAAAATATATCTGGCTGTGGCCAAAGCCATCACTATGGAGCCCAGGGTACCTACGCTTGGACCATACTCCAGGATTTTGTGAGCCAGGTTTTTCAAAATCAAGCGACTGCCGTTTGACCTTCGCATCCCTTATCCCAGACGAACTGAATCATGGTTTCAGAAACTTATCCGAAACGTAAAGGTATCTCATGATTTAATTATTTGGTTTATTAAGAAAACTTACAGCTATGAATGTTACATAAAGCTTATATAAAATTATTTATACTTTAGCAAATTGTTCTCAAGAGTATTTTATACATTTTGTTTTGTTGGTAGACACTTAAGTACATTCCGTTAATAAAATCGTTACCAAATCAATGATTTGATAAAAACGATGAAAATACGTATAGTCAGAGGTTAATCAGAAGTCCCGTGACCGTTCCCGCAACGGATTGCAAAAAATAAGTTAATTTAAAGTTACATATTATTACAGGCTTATTAAAAAAAAGGTAAATTAAGCTGTGTGCTTAACTGATAGGTTTACATACAAGCATGATTAATTTAATTACAACTGATATGACTTTACTTTAAGAAGCTACGAAAACGTGTAAGATGATGTTTTCGGTCACCGCTGAGCAAATGGTAGAATAAGTGTTTTCTTAGGAAAGTATCTCTAATACAATTTATTATCTAGCACAAAGTGTTTGGTGAAGCCGTTATCGCTTCACTAAATGTTCCGAAAGCGAATGTTATCCCAGCATTATACGGTGACTTTGCACTGGGCTAAGTGATTCTCATCTCATTGACGGCATTTAAACGAACCCTGATGGCTCTATCGGGTTTTTACACGTCATCAGTTTTCGAGCCGAGCACCCTTCATTCGCTCTGAATGGAAATTTCTTCAATGCGCACATTGGCCCCCTCCGACGTCTATATTTGCTGACCCAGCTTATTGCTTCACTGAAAATACGACCTGAATGTTTCATGACTACATTATGCATGTAGGTCAATAGTGCTGGATTCAAGTGTGTTCGCGGTTCATTAAATTTGTAGACGAAAATTGGATTTTTGCGAATAAAGAAATGTTTTTAAGCAATCAACTTTCCAGATTTACCTAGATCTAAATTTTAAATCATGTTGATTTCTTTTTTTGTGAGATTTTTATTCAAATTGAACATTTTTATTATCTTGTAAAAATGTTTGCAATCCCTATTAGCCACATTTGTGTAAAAATGTAAAATAGCACAATCAATAGGAAAATAAAACTAATGCGAATAAAAGACAATTCTTAATGAGAGTATTCTTGAAAAGATTCTAAAAGTAATTTTCTATTCGTGTACCTTTGAGTGGGTACAGGCAAAAATCGGGCCATGCCTTGCCTTAATGTATGGAAAGCAATTTTCATAATGCACAAATAACGGTGCTCACACTTGAATGACCTACCACCACAGTTAAGTAGAGGCTTATAACTAACTGGAAGACCAGATGGTTGCTTTATCTTCTCTTGCCAACTATAACTGCAGTTAAACCAGTGGTTAGATATGTAGGCATGTTATCTACAAAAATGTATTTTCAATTTCGGTGTTGTGGGCTAAGAGTTATAGTTGTCAGTAACAGTGTTACAGTTACTGTTAATTTACTCAGTCAAATTCAGGAAGTGGCTTATCATTAAATGAGAACCTTTTTTCTGGGCATAATAGAAGTATAGATGGCACAATTAAATATATATCCAATTAGTGTAAAGATACAGTATCTGTCATTAGGGGGGAACATAAATTTGCAGTTTGCTAATTCGGGGGGCGACATAGCCCACTGAATTAGCAAACTGAAGTTGCAGTGGGCTGGTCATATTAGCCGCAGAACTGACAGCCGTTGGAGCCGTAAAGTCCTTGAGTGGAGACCGCGACTCGGTAAGCGTAGTGTAGGACGCCCTGCGACAAGATGGGATGATGACATTCGAAGGCTGGCTGGTGTGGGCTGGATGAGAGTGGCCGAAAATCGGGAGCAGTGGCGTGCATTAGGGGAGACCTATGTCCAACAGTGGACGAGTGTGGGTTGCTGATGAGTGTAAACTAGTACATGTTCTGTGGCTGAGGCAGAAATCGGGGCGGGGGAACGGAACGCCGATCTGCGCGTTCGCTGTTCTTGACTGACTTAAGACGATAACAAATTCATCTTTTTTCTTGTCACATGCGCTTTTTAGCCCCGTTTTTAGTACTTCGAGTCACCGGAAGTGCCTGGTTGTTGGATAACCACCATTCATAAGAAGTGTCAATTTTTTCCTGTTTTTTTTATGTAATAGGTAGGCAGACGAACAGACGGATCACCTGATGGTAAGCAATTGCCGCCGCCCATGGACACCCGTGACACCAGTGGAGTCACAAGTGCGCTGCCAACCATTAAGCCCCCCCCCCATCCCCCGGATTGGGCCTCCAGGTACCCTCACTCACGCAGCGAAACACAGCACAGTGCTGCTTCACGCTGGTTTTCTGTGAGGCCGTGGTATCACTCCGGTCCGGCCGGCCCATTCATGCCGAAGCTTGGCTCTCCCACGGTAGAACTTATGCTATGACGTCAAAGATTATTTGATAACAAAAATAACCTGTATAACAGAATTATTTAACAAATGAAAGTGGAAGAAAAAGAAAAAATGTTATACTGGACATTTCTTCGCTCTTTCAATTAGGGAAAAGACACAACTGTGGACATTGCGATCTACGAATGCCATTAAACTGTATTGCTGAGTAAACCCTCTCGAGGTAGTGAGTCCGGCAAAGTGCAAGGAAGTTAAAATGGCCAGTCAGACGTTTTTAGTAACAAACATATACTTGTACATTCTACAAGCAAGAACAAGGGAAGTTACCTACAGACCAGCGATAGTATGCCCTGTCGCTGGTTCTAAGAAAGATGTGGCCAGCCCACTGTTGCCTTGCTTATTTGACGTAGGAGATTTTCGATGTAGATACTCGTACACACCTCAACTTTGTGCTAGGGATATTGCAAAAATGACCGTTTTGACATTCTGCGTATATATACAGGGTGTATCTGTGAACATTTACATTCCTTTAACCAGGTGGTTAAAGGAATGTAAATGTTCACAGAACAGGTGTTCTACTAACCATAATGAACAACATTTGTTCTATCAGTTTTGGAAAATCGCATGAAAAAAATTTCAACTTTTCATACAAAGTCGATCACGTGACTTGGTCATTTTGCTAGGGGAGTCGAAAAACATTTCGATGAATTTCGAAAAGTCGTAGAACAAATATTGTTCAAAATTGTTGGTAGAACACGTGGTTAAAGGGATGTAAATGTTCACAGATACACCCTGTATAACTCAAAAACTACGTAACCGATTTCAAAATTCTTTCACCATTACAATGATACATTATTCTATAATAATTTAATAAGTTTCTATTTACCTCGGGAAAACGTCTTAGTCCTACGGGAAAATATCATCCAGGTGGGCCACGCTGTTGAGGGGTAAATTAAGGCCCTAAAAATAAAAATGCAAGAATTCTTTTTTTTAGATTTTCGCGTTGCATCATAATTATAATGCCCGTTTTGATACATTATAGCGAACTCTTGTTGTCCCTCTAGCGAGATAGCGCAATGTTTTAACTGGGTGTATGACCAAATCCAGCAAAGAACAACCCGTTTCAAAACGCGGAGCAAGAAACTGCGATGTTTGTAGCGTTCCATACAAGTTTTCGTAAATTTGTATGAAACACATTTTTTGCGTCCGTTTCCTTTATCTTACCCCTTAAGGTGACGGGTAGGGCACACTAGCGACGCCAATCGATTTTAATTTTTAGCTACTAAACCGAATCTATTTTAAACAATTTCGGGGTTACAACCTCTCATAAGTGTTTGCCGAGAGGTTGTCACCCCGAAATTGTTCAAAATACATCCGGTTTAGTAGCTAACAATTAAAAACGAATGGTGTCGCTAGTTAGGCTACCCGTCACCTTAACAGCGTGGCCCGCCTGGAATGATTGATGTTGTTTTTCAAGTAACTACAAATTTTGTTATTATAGGATAATGGTATCATTGTAATGATGAAAAAAAATTATCGGTCACGTTGTTTTTTAGTTATATTATTTTTTATGAGAAAGGGAGGCAAACGAGCACGCGAGTCACCTGATGGTAAGTGATCACCGCCGCCCATGGACATCAGCTACACTAGAGGGAGTGTAGATGCGTTGCCGGCCTCTTAGGGAAGTATAGACTCGTTTCTTGAAGATCTTATACATATTTATATTCAGATAGCCAAGCGGTCATTTCGGCAATTATCCCTAGACAAAGTTGAGGTGTGTATAATTATGCTCGTTCCAATAAGAAAATACCAATCATGTCCTCTCTAAAACACGCTGGGCAACTTTCAATATTGTTATTACACAAAATCCATCGTCATTCTAATTAAGCTGTCGCCTTCCTTGATTAGAATTTAACTTACCTATAGGCAGAAAATACATGGACTCTTAAAACAAAAACTAATTAAGTGCTCGCTCGGCTCAAGTTGCTTTCAATATTTCTTGCAGGGCCTAATGGGCGTCTAGCGCCATTTGAATGGAGGTTTATTGTTTCCGCCAACTTTAATTAAACTACACCACGCGTGTCGGCCACCTGTGTTTGACTCTTTTTTTTCTGCGGCGGTCCTCCCTCATCGCCCATATTGGAGAATATCACGGTGATACAGCCGAAGCCTCCCTCCACGATATTCCCCGGGCGGATGTCCGCCTGTACGACGGACTAGGCGGTTCCTCCCCCGGACGTGCCGGGAGAGGGGATAGGGACAGCCGGGAGAACTGAGCCGTCCCTATCGGGCAGCAGAGGGAGCCTGTGCAATGCTGGTGCTGGTGCCCCCGTTTTGACTCTAACTTAAGCAGCTCATTATCTTTTTTTTCATAAAACCGTGATACATTGTCTCGTATTTTTTTTAATTTGTAGTCTTGTAACTTAACTCTAAGTAAAACTAACATTGATGAATTATCTTATCAGTCACAGATTTCTACGTATTTATTGCTTTATTTCGTATAATTAAGCTACACAGGGTACCCTAGTTCAGGCAAAATGTCAAATATAAGTACTATAATATGTAAGATTGTGACCATAAGTTTGTAATAGATTTAAGTTATTTGCAATAAATATTTTATTTATTATTTATTTAATTTAGAAATTTTTGTCGAATGATTTATCGATTACTATCCATCTATAGAACATCATATGTAGAGTTACATTTCCTGTTCATGCGATTAAAGATGTAAAATCACTTGAACAAATCATGTTAAAATTAAGCTATAATGAAACAATCTTGTTACTTACCTAATATAAAATAATATAAAAGTTGTATATACAAATTGGTTTTCCAGTAGACAAATTAACAATTTGCCTTCACCAACGTTTCTCAAATTGTTCTAAGAATACGTTTTAACAAAGCTCAAAACAATTGAAACTCACATTTGAAAGTATAAAGAAAATTCTCCTCTACACAAATTAAATTAAGAGACCGGGGTCGGTTGACTCTCTACCTCTCAAAAGGGCATACCTACTCATTTGAAATAGTAGATACGAGGCGAGTACATGAGGTGCACTCACTTCTAGAAATTATTTCTCTGTTTCTCAGGATACTTTTGGAAAGAACTGCTTTTTTGCAAGACATGATGGGAGGTATTTATTTGCAGTTTTTTTACGTTCCTATGCTGTGGTACAAGACTTTCAACTTCAATTATTAGTTTGTATTAGTTATTTTGAATCAACAAATATAGTATGTCAAAAACAACGCATAGGGCACTCTTTAGTTTCGGTCTAACAATCACTTTTTTGTTACACATGGAACGTAAAAGTGCCCTATCTCTACATCGGACGATATCATTGGATCATAAAGCCGATACTAAAAACGTCGTTTGTGTAAAATTTACAGCCCCGCGTGTGTTCGGACAATGTTGTTGCTTTGTACTAGAGAAGTTGTACAATTGTTGTATTTCACATTCATTTTATTTGAGCATAGCGATATTGTTCTAAAGTTTTTTATTAATTACGCTATATTAAATAACTGTAATTGATATATTTTTTCATGATGTCTTGTTTTGTTTTTAAATTCCGTTACTACGGTAACGTACGGTAACGGTACTATTCACAGTCGACAAAAAATAAGAAAAAAAGTTCTTTAAACAATCATTAAACGTAGCGTCCAACATAAAGTATACACTTCATCGACTATTTTGCCTAATCTTTAAAACACGAAATATTTGTTAAATATTTTTGTTGTACTGTACATGTCTCCTTAAAATTTCATAGACGCGAACACCCTAAGTTGCAGGATGGCGTCTTAATAAAGGTTCATACTTTTCCCCCGCCAACAATCTCATATTTCGAAGTAACCCTTTTAATTTAGACTATAAGTGTAACGGTGAAAGTCAATTAATTATAACCCTGAAAGTATTTTTTATCCTCCCTCCTTTTCTCCCCCTAGTTCGCTGCTGTAACAAATTGCCAGAAAAGGGTCATTCCGACTACGATAAACGGCAAAAAGGTTACATTGTATAATACGTGGCTCCTTGTAATTGAATGAGACACCTGTTTAATTACGGAGAAAAATAGGGTGACCAGCTGCCATGTTATTCAAGGGTAATCAGCATAATTGTTGTGTGATTTAGATTTTACACGACAGATCTGACCAATTACAGCCCCAGTACCCTCCGAGTACTTTGCTCATATTTCAAACTGCTGACTATATGGTCACTTGTTTATTATCCGGTTTTCTGTCGCTTTTGAAAGGACCTCTAGTTAAGCCCACCGTTATAACGTTTTTTTCAAAAAAATTTAAGAGTACGTTATTAGTCTACTATCACCTATCATTTGATTTTATTAATTATGATGAATTTACGACATCCAAAGTACTAAAGATCTTCGTAGTGTACCGGAAAAATATCGAGAGATTTGATTGTTCACCACTTATTTAATTTTTCCGAGTAAGGTATTTTACCCTCCGAGTAACTTTACTCATATTTTAAACTACTGACTAGTATTTATTTATTTATTAAACAAACAACATTTACATTAAAGTACACTAGTCCCGCAAAGCTATTTGCATAGCTTGTCTGCGGGATCACGAGTCTCTAACTTAAAAAAATAAAAATACTTATGTATATGCTTCTTTAAATAAGCTAAAACATAAGTCTTCTTTTAAATTTATTTTTATCTTGTTGTTATATGGTCACGGATAGTGCGGTTTCCTGTCGCTTTTGAAAGGACCTCTAGTTAAGCACCATTATAACGTAAATAAAATTTTAAGAGTACGTTATCAGTCCACTAGTACCTATCATTTGATTTTATTAATTATGATGAATTTAAGACATCCAAAGAACTAAAGATCTCCGTAGTGTACCGGCGAAAAATCGAGAGATTTGTTCACCAGTTATTTAATTTTTCCAAGTAAGGTATTTTACATCGAAGTAGAAAAGGAGAAGACCGGCGTGAAGCAGCGCCTGCGCTGTGTTTCGTCGTGTGAGTTAGGTTACCGGAGGTCCCATGGGGGGTAAGGGGAAAAGGTTGGCAGCGCACTTGTGACTCCACTGGTATTGCGGGTGTCCATGGGCGGCAGGAATTGCTTACCATCAGGTGATCCGTCTGCTCGTCTGCCACCTCTCACATAAAAAAAAGAAAAAAAAAGGACCTGCTTGGGTTGCAGATCGACGATTGGTCTGCTGTGGCCCAAAACAGTGAGGAATGGCGAATTGTTGTGTCGGAGGCCAACATCCGCTATGGGTCGTTGAGCCATCAGAGTAGTAGTAGTAAGTACATAATTTTTTTTCGTTTCTATACTGGTTACCTTCTACTATGCTACTATGTAGAGAATATTGAGGGAGACCTATGTCCAGCTGTGGATGTCCATCGACTAAAATAATGACGAGAATACTGGGTACGCCTAGACCATGATCACTGGATAATCACTCGGCAAAGGAGATTGCGATGAATTTGATGTCTGACCTTTGCAACCCCTAGATAGGCGAAACCGACCAAATACATTATTGTTACATGTTCATAATTATCAACAGTTTCGAAAAACTGTATAATATAAAATGTTGAATATTTTTATAACTTTAAAAATTGTAAATTGTTATTATGTGTCTTATGATGACGCAAATAAATAATTTATTTATTTATCTATCTAATATATTTATACCGAAAATACGAGAAACCTGATCACTTTAGAGAGAACATCATGAACTGTCCGGCCCTAAAAAGTAGTCCCTTCCTCACCGAAACCGTTTGATCATCTACTCAGTCGGATTTAATTATAACAGCGAAAGGGATTGGAATTTTTGCCTTTAAAGCCATCTCAGCTGTTATGAGTACTTTATTTTCCTTATTTGGATTTCTTTCTCCCTTTTTTTCAGTTTCTTAGGAAAATTTGGGTGTTAAAGACGAAACGGGACGGTGAAACGGAAAATGCGTGGTTTCAGTTTCTTAATCGTTTTGGTGTTTCCCCCCTAAATTGCTTTTTTACGATCATTACTTAACGTATTTTTATTAAATAGGGCAAAGTCAAAATTAATTATCGTGAACACACAAAACTTTTACGTGAGAAAAATGGTCATGTTATTTGCGCGCGTAGTTATTATTTTTTTAATTACTGTGAAAGGTCCTCAATTAGTTCCATTAATATGTATGACCATGAAGCTTACCATGCTGACGTATATGCAAAAATAGAATTCATATTTTGCGCATTCCGCTTTTACAAAGAGGTAATTAGGTACTCGATGGCGTAAAGCTTTTAGCTTTTTACAAAGGTAATCTATTTGGCTGAAATATTTATAAATACGATTCTAGGATCATTTTTCCATTCTAGATTTTATTCTATTAGCTATTGCCCGTGGCCTCGCTCGCGTTAGAAACAGACAAAAAGTAACATTATTACATCCCTTCAACTATCTCCACTAAAGAAATCAAGTCAATCCGTCGCTCCATTTTGCCATCAAAGACAGACAGACACACACACACACTTTCACATTTAAGATATTAAAGCATCTTCTCAGAAAAGCCGAAAAACCCTTCAAACTCATCGTCGCTTTCCGTCAGGTGTGATAAAAATATCTATGTTTTACTAGATTTTGACCAGTTTTATAAAATTAGGAAACTTTTCCCATCGGAAAATTCTAAACCATTTTCAATTTACAAGGGAGATTTTACGTTTATGTTTGTGTTAATCTGGGTGTTTTATATGTATTGTTAGCGACGCGCTCTAAAGTTTTTTTTTTATTTTTATTTAAATCGCGTTGGTTTGGCCAAACTAATGTATGTAACGTCAAAATTTTATTATGAAATATGTAGGTAGACGTGAGTGACGTCGCACTCGTTTTTTAAAAATTACTTGTCAAATTAGTCTGCTACCATCCGAGCGCGACACCACACACGTCTCCCGTTATTTTAAAGCTGTGTGCCGAATTTTTGTGTCGCAATAAATAATTTTCTTCCTAAATCGCGTTGTGTACTTCAATCATCCCGGGGCGGCCGTTCTCATGTATGATATGTGTGTATTTACAAAAGAAAAGTATTAAATGCATATATTTGTGATTCTGTTGTTGGTTCTGACATTCGTAACTCAGGTGCTTGAGCTACCTATCTCGGAGTTAGATCAATGTAAGTGATCGACAGCTCATGTCGAATCAAGCACATACAAATTTCGTCGGCTTAGAAACGCGTTCAGTGGTCTAATTGGTAGAAAATTCACCCGGATTGTGGAAGGTGTGGGTTCGAGTCCCGCCTGAACACGAGATAAAATTTTTAAGTGTGTTATTTACTTAAATGTTAGTGATGTTGTTAAAATAAATATTTTAAGTTTATTAAAGCAAATATTGAATATCGTGACAATACACAATTACACGACAAACAAAATTAACAAAACTTTCCTTGACATTCTATTTTAACAGTTTTCAATTAACAAAGACCAGACGTTAGAGACATTTTGAGACATTGTACCTACTGGTTACACAAGGACTTCTCTGGAGTATATCCTACGAGTAGACCCTTATTTTTCCGGAAAGAACTTGCAAATCCACACGGTCTGATAGGACTGTGTGTTACCCACTACGTGACGATAACAAATGGTTACTTGCGACGTGATATAGTACGCGAGATAAAAGTTCATTGATATTACGTTGGTGTAAGCGTGCAGTATTTCACGAACGAGTAACTACCTTCGTAAGTTTCGTTAGAATAACAAAGAAATTGTTATAACTAAATGTATGAATTTTATTTGTTTCTCCTGCATAAGGATTGCAAAGTTCAAACAGATAGAGGCAGTTTTACCAATAGATGCCAATTGATTTCTAGGTAGAGAGTGAACTTCAAAACGAAAAGTTTATATGAATTAATAAAGTCAAGTCAAGTCAAACATGTTTAATTTGCATAGGCTTGTACACAGCTCTTACATATCGTCGTACATTAAAGATATCTTTATAACTATTTATTTTTAAGTATGTATAATGTACTCATTGAAACATGAAGTTACACCATTTTTTTTTATCGATCTCCCGGAGCAAAATGCCGCTGGCTCAGAAGGAGCCGACGTGCCGACGGCACCGGTGGTGGGCGCCGCCTTATGCACACCCCGCCGCTGGGAGACGTCCGGGTAGTGTGAGGCTCTGCCCTGGGGAGCTCCCAGAGGCCTACCTACTAAAAACCTCCGGGGCACTGCTACTCCAGTGTGGGGTTGGCTACGGTGACCGGTGCGAAACTTTGTCCGCGGCCCACTCTTGAAGGACGAGAAGATCGCCAGCACAGCCTCTCAACAACCAGGCCTCGACAGACACGATGCCTAGGGCCACTCCCATGGCCAAACACTCATTCCTCTCCGAAAACGCCCACGTTGCTGGATTGCAACGCCGACGATCCGGAGGGGACGACTGCAGACACCCCTCACAAACTCATACTCTGCTGACTGCAGAGAAGCCGGATAACCGGTCGACGTTAGGCTCAGGTCCGTGCCCAACAAAAAGGCTCCTCTCGCCCAAAGACGCGACACACCACCTTTAGAGGGACTCTCCTCTAGGACCCTCCAACAACCAACGCGCCCGAGGGCGCAAACGCCTTGTGGGGCCCACGTCAAATAAACGACTGCGCAACCTGCGCAGTGTGGTCCCCGGCAGAGTAGAATAGGCCACCCTCACTCTTACCGAGGTGTCGTAAAAGGCGACTAAGGTAAAGCTGCTGGCGTGATCATCAGCACCCAGAGAAGGAAAACTCTGCATTTATATCATAACCCTCGCCAACCCGTCTGCCAAGCGTGGTGAGTATGGCTATTACCCCTCATGTGATTGAGGGAGGCCCGTGCCCCAGCAGTGGGGACTTAAATGGGCTGATGATGATGAACCTGCGTAGGCGGACAGGGCCTACTGTGCGTCCGTCGGCCGTCGGATGGCAAAAGTGACAGAACTTTTACCATCCGCCGTTGCCCGGGGACCACCGGACCCCAACTGGAAAACTTTACCGCCTGATACCAACCGAAACTGGAATCAGGTCAGAACTGATTACCAGTAGGGCCACACTATGAGGTCGGAGCACCTTAGCTCCCCAATGAAGTTACACCATAAAACTACGTTTATAGCATAATAAATAAACTAAAACAGGCTGTGAGTTACCACAGAGTAACCCTCTACCACTCGGTGGAAAACATCCAGTTTGTCTTTGTTTAGAAGTCATTGGCAACTATTCGTTGCTTCAATTTTTTAGCATTATCTTTCTTGGCACAGTGCATTGGCTTTTCTTCAGCTAATAGACAAAGAAAGAGGACCGAAGCTGCTTTGCCAAATGACGGGAAACGTAGATTTATTACGAACTACTTATTTAATATTGACGACGTCCATGGACTCCCGGTCGGGTCAGTTTAATAAATAATGTTAAATGATCCCGATAGCTTAAGCACTCGTATTACGGATATCAGACAGCAGAAAAATTAAAAATAAAATACTTAAATACATAATATATTACACCTTCATCAAATACATCATATATTACACCTTAAATACATAATATATTACATCTCTGGGCTGGTGCACCTCAGTACCAACTTCTTCCGTTTGACCGCATACAGCGTAGGGCTGCTCGAATTGTCGGTGACTTGACTCTCTCTAGTCGACTTGATCCTCTAGCACTGCGGCGGGATATAGCCTCTCTCAGCATTCTATACCGCATCTATCATGGGGAGTGCTCTGAGGAACTGTTTGATCTACTCCCTGCAGCTGAATTCTTACATCGAACCACACGCAAGCGATTGTCATTCCATTCTCATCATCTCGATGGATGGCGGTCGAATACTGTGCGTTTTTCGCGGAACTTTCTACCACGTACCTCAGTTTTGTGGAACAGTTTACCTATGGGAGTATTTCCCGACGGCTACGACTTAGGGACCTTCAAGAGAAGAGTGTACTCCTTTTTAAAAAGGCCGGCAACGCATTAGCGATCTCTCTGATTTCGCGGATGTTAATGGGCGGCGATGATTGCTTTCCATCAGGTGACTCGTTTACTCGTTTGTCGCCTCTAGCATAAAAAAAAACCTTAACACTGAAAAACCACAAGTTCATCCACGAATGTTCAGCCAACCTTTGTCGCATAAAGCATGGCCTCTACCTACCAAATACGCCACCTACAGCGAATTTTGACTAGCCATCCGAAATGCAAGGGATCAATCACGGTGTGCATAATATGTCATTTATCGTCAATCATCTGCCACGTACAGTTACGTGAACAGCGCAACTTAGATCGCATATCAATGGCTCGACGTATGTACGACAAAATGTATGATATACTTTACTACCTACTTTTGCACAATATATCTACATGTATAACCACTTATATTGCGAATAATTTCTAAGAACTTTGTCGTACAACTTCTCGGAATTCACCGAAAAGTTTTCCGATATCTCAAACAAAATTACCAAACAAAAGTTATAAACAGTTGACGTGAGTATTGGTATTTCCTAAACAATACAACACTGGTAAGTACTTTCAAGAAACAGGCTGTATATGTTTTTTTAAGTTGACAACACAAACAATCTCGTGGTGATTTGCCTCCAGAAAGTGCATCCAGATGCGTTTGGTGGATCAACCCGGTAATCAGTCCCGGTTTTGGGAGATTCTCACATATTATTTTTTTAGGTTTAGAAGGTTTTTAGCCTGATTAGAATTTCTCACTAACGCCTTCCTCATTTTACTTTACTTTAACATCTCGTCTACACTGCAGCGTAACTCAGTCGTCTAATAAACAATTCATAAGAAAATCTCCATTTTACGACATGTTCCGCCACCGCCCATCAAAATTAACACGTTGCCATAAAATCCATCAAGCTATAAAAACTTTCTGACACAATAAACCAAGGCTAGACCTGTTAAATCACGCGTCTCGCAAACTTTCATATTTCTATTCAGATACAGTTCTTATTTAAAGGTCGGGGTTTTGTAAATCGTACACCAAGAAAACGAAAATGGATTTAGAGTGAATGAAAAATGCGATAAGTCACGTTGGTCCAGAGGTCGGCGCAGCTGTATGAGCGGGACATTTGACATATTGCTTTGATAGTTTATTTACAAAGTCGGCCTACAACTCGCGCGTCGAAAGAACCATTCATAAATCACTCTGATTTGATATTCGGTTGGACTCAATCGTTTTATTGCTTTTTCGCGGAGTTTACTGAGATTTTTTTCCAGCGAAAACTACTTATGTGTTATTCGTTGATAACACCGCGTAGGGTCGCAGATCGATTAAGATAGTAAAATTCAATTTTATTAGGTTTAACCTTACCTGAGTTACGTTTACTACTGAGAGATACTTTATGTCTTTACGGACAAAACAACACATCAATTTACTGCAATCTATACAATTTTCAGAGTTTCTTTTGAATTAAATGTGTTTAATATTTGAATCAGGAATATATTAAACCAACCCTCTAACAATTACCTATATGTACACCAAAAATACTAATTGCATAAATATGATTTTGATGTGCAATTTGTATTTTTTGGTGTTCAAAAATGTTAAGTTAGGTTATTAATTTTAAGAGAAAGTTGAATACAACCCTTTGAATAAGGTGTGATATTATCTGTTGGTACGGTCAGGAAATCTGCCGCATAACCACTTTCAAACGAAAATCGCTTGCCCGCACGTCACAAAAATGGCGCCATTTCAAACAAAAAAATATGCAAGCTGTTTTTGCTTTTCAGGTGGTTTTGCGATAGATTCACCAACATAACATACTGCAGAAAGTAATTTTAATGTAAACTGACCCAACGATTTATTATGTACATTTTTAAATATTTTCACCTAACGTATGAACAATTGAACATCCTTTTAATCTAGGTGCTATCTACTCAAATGACGTACAACCAATCGGGTAGATTGTTTAACATTAAACTTGAAACGAAATTCCGTTTGTGGACGACCGAGGTCCAAGCACAAAGCACATAAACATTAAAACGTAAAATACGATAATTACTAGCGGGATGGACGCGATTAATTACACTGCCGTTCGCGGAATGTTTCGAATTACCGCAAAGTGATGAGAGCTCTTGAATGGTGCAGTCAATGATTATATATTATGTACCTACTGCTATTAAAAAGATGTTTCATCAATGATCATGCGTATGTTGCAGTCCACTGCTGAACATAAGCCTCTCCAAATATTCGGCCACTTTGCTCGAACGTAGCCGACATTCGAGCAAAGTGGGCGAACATTCGAAGGCAGCTGTTGCCAGTCATCTTGCACGAATACACAGATACGATCTCCACTCAAAAACTCTTTTACTAATACGGCTGTCGCTTCTGCGCCTGATATGGCAATTGGCACGCCTATCAAGCGAATTACAATGCCACAAACAGAGCAAATCACATTGTTTCAGAAAAAAAATATGGATATTTGTTGAGTTACATATTAATTTATTATCTTCTTATCACGTATCGAAAGATACAGCGTTTTCCTAATCAAAGCGATGCTATGAGGGTATCGAATTCACTTCCTCCACGTTTCCGTGATTAACGCTCTTAATCAGTATTCCATAGAGTCCCTCTGGTAAATTATATTATTTGTTTTTTTAGCCTCGTAAAAACTCGTAATCTGCATGAACCGAGCTCGGTCCACGTAGATTACGAGTTTTGAATATAACATTTTATTGAAATCGTATTTCAAAATAAATTGTTTTTGTGTCAGCAAATCTACTTCTGTTTAGCTAGCGTCGCGTGCCAAAACTTGCTGACGGAGAAATGTAGGTATTACCAGGAGATGTAAACAAGTCTTAAAGTTTCTAAGTTAGATATAGTTAAAAAGGACATTTACACTTAAAACTTCTTAACTTTTTTTAACCGCTGCTAAGATTACGTTACTTCCTTTTGTACGGCACCCTCGAGACAAATATGAATTCTTATCAAGAACTTCACTGACATTTTTTTGCAGCTAATGTCTTCCACTGGGCGTGAAATTAAGGGCCTTATGAATTAAATTATTTTACTCTTCTTTTTCAAGAGTGCCTTAAGCAATGGTAAGCGTTGATAAATAGAGATAATTTAACGGATTCCAACTTACTTTCTCATTGTGGGTTTATTTTAACACTTGATGATTGAGGTGTTATTTGTACATAAACGTCACAAATGAACAATATTGCAGTTCTCGGTAACTACGAGTATCGTCATCTTGATATACTCGTACGTGTGTGTATGAATAACGCATAATAAATGTATAGTTCTGGATCACAGACTATCTAATTTCAGAGATTAACAATACCTAAAAGTATACCGAAATATATCACATAATAAGGCTAATTTATTATCATGAATTTCGGTAGAATAATATTTGCGGCATACATCGCCGCATTGTTCCGCTTGATTGATCGTGGACACATTCCGATATTTCTTATTTCATTGTTATACGCGGATGTGGCGCAGACATTCACGGATATCCCGCCTGGTCCGGCCGTGGATCGCGCTGAATGATGAACCTAATAAATTTATGAGCTATTCTCCCTTACTTAAATAAAGCTATGTATTTTTACGCAGAGGTAAATACTATTTAGGTGTCTGCGGTTTTGTTTTCTTCAATTTTTTATATCGGCGTCGAAGAATGAATTATGTTTTTGGCATAGATCTGTCAATATATCTATTCTTTTGTAAAAAAAATACTCGATCGTACCTTTTTATTAGTTGATATTGTTGCAATGGTTCGTAGTATTGAATGATAGCTACGTGATAACTTTTAAGAGAATTTCTCATAACTTAATGTAATTTCGCGTCGTAAACATATGAACTTCAGAGTGTCTCAAAGATCCTAACACATGTTGAGTATGTGCCATTTTGATGTTACTGTCTCAATTGTTATTTCTTTATAATACACTGAATCAATATTTTTCCTTCTTTCTGTAAATGTTAACAGGAGAATTTAGAATTATCTGAATTTTCCTTCTTATGTAAACTAAGACTTGCTGATTTTAACTGAACCTCCTAATCGTAACTACAAAATAGTCACGTTTTAGAAGTTTTCTGCATCGAAACACCCGCTATAAACAAATGGTTCTCCTTAGTACATTGCCATTATTTTTTACTGTATTATTATGTCCTAACTGTGGATGGGGATTTGAAGCTTGAGTTATTTAGGCTGTTTTGTTTTTCATGCAATATTAGGATTTTTCTCTATTGAATTTACTTAGTCCTTTATGTGTGTAGTTTTTCTTACTTTTTAGGTCTACTACAAACACTGTTATCTTCATGAACTCCAAGTTACTTGTATTTAAATCTGTAGGTAAATTGGTCATCATTCAACAATGACAATAACATGAAGACAAAAGATGCCAAGAAGCACACAAGTTCCGAATCCCCTGCCACACTGTAACTCCATCTTTCTAACCTATGTAACATGTAGCGCTAACCCGTACTAACAAGTTGCTGTATTCCCCAGGTCTCACCGCGCAGTCAGAAAGTAAGCGACTACTTACACTAAGCATGTATTTAGAACCTCGAAATTCCATTAACAGCCACTATACTAAACATCAAAAATCCATTTAGCCCCATCATTGTTACTGCGTGCGTAGTTATGACTTTCGACTAGAATACATTTTATAGAATACACTTCGTTGCAGTTTTAAAATGAACTCTCGATAGTTTACTTTGTATCTTTATGAGGTGTAAAATTTTGCAACTAAGTGTATTTTTACAACTCTAGTAATATTTTCTTTTCCTTAACTTCCGCTCCAGACACTTCAGTAGGATTTATGTAAATTTTAAAAAAGATGAAAATAATTATTTTCAGTTAAAATCAAAAAAAGATCGTCTCTGATTCTGAACAGATTTAAAATAAATAAGTAGATATTGTTGGCTTTATTTTTCTTTTTCAACTCGAAAGACCATTTAGTAAGATTAAATATCTTTCAATTTATATATGCTGTAAGATTTAAACGCCATGTATAATTTATAATGAGCATGAGAATTTAAATTCGTTCAGTAAACGATAAACCATTAGGTATTTATCATTAAGTCTCTTTTCATGCCTGGTGTCAAAAATATTAATCCTTACTTTTTCACAAAATGGACACCAGCTCGACCGCCATCTTGATTTTTTGACTACCCTTACCTAATATGGCACATATTACCCGCCATCTTGATTTTTTGATTACCCTTACCTAATATGTGCCATATTAGGTAAGGGTAGTCAAAAAATCAAGATGGCGGTCGAGCTGGTGTCCATTTTGTGAAAAAGTAAGGATTAATATTTTTGACACCAGGCATGAAAAAAGATATTATGTAAAATTAAGGAGCAAATCAGAGATCGGTACATTGATTTTCCTAACATAGCCCTTAAGGTGACGGGTAGGGCACACTAGCGACGCCAATCGATTTTAATTTTTAGCAACTTAACCGGATCTATTCTAAACAATTCCGGGGTTACAACCTCTCGGCAAACGCTTATACTATTTATTAACCATGCACAAATGTTTAGTCGAACGCGTACGCGAAAAATTGATTTACGCAAAAAGCGGCCACTTTTAGCATGAATTCAATTTTTCGCGTACAAAAACGGATCCAAATTGATGCATTGTTATTTAATAAATAGTAAAAGTGTTAACCGAGAGATTGTAATTCCGGAATCTTTAAAATAGATCCGGTTTAGTAGCTAAAAATTAAAATCGATTGGCGTCGCTAGTGTGCCCTACCCGTCACCTTAAGTACTGAATGTCTGGAGCCAGTTTTATGAACCCTGCCCTGTGATATTCACTCACACACACTATAATAGACACTTAGAACTTTCGCATGACGTAGTTTGATTAATTATAGGGTTGCCATTGTTGTATTTTATTCTCATGTGTCACAATTTCTTGGTGTTCACTTACTTGAATTTTTGGTGTTGTTAAAGTTTTTATTCAAGTACGAAATATACCTTTAGGTACGAGTATATTAAACTAACTTTAAAAACAAATATTTTTGATATACTCGTACATAATTATGGAAAAAAAATGTATATCTACGTCATCATAAAACATTAGATACAGTTAAGTATAAATGTATCAATTTCCAAATACGCACGTGAATAAAAATACACATATTTTTCAAACCATTAACATCTCGCAGTCCTATATATTTCTTTGTACTCGTAGTTGATACGTGTCTTGTAGAAACAACAACAACAACAAAACTGCATAATGAGTGAAGAGGCTGAACAGATTTTCAAGAAGTACGTTTTCACTTTCAACAATTCAAGAACTTTGTAGCAAAAGTGCATCCACTTGTATACTTGTAAATAATTAGGTACACTGTTAGTTAGTTTTAGAATACATTTTCATCATTTTTGAAACACTTTTGTATCGTAACAAAGAAGTATAGGTAGTGCATGGCAACCCTCATTAACCAACACACCCACACATACGCCTAGATTCCTAGTCACTCACTACACATAGGAACTTAGTTGTGTTCGTGCTGTAGGTTTTACTCGTATTATCGTACTCGTAGTATCATCTGTGGTTAAACTGAAAGTTATAACTCGAGGGAGGTCACTAGAAGCACACAATAGAAAGGGGCTCGAAGTGTCAGGTCAAGTCGCATCGTGATGGAAGCGAAAGTTACTGACCAAAGCACGGCCCTAGTACCTACATACTACCGAACTAATTGAATTACTTACTATGTGCTACTACCACAGGCGTGTCATGGCGACGGCCCGACTGCATTCATAACTTTATGTGCGCATGAAGTTCTTGCTATGTCATAATTCACTACGACGCGACCGCAAATCCATTGGAACTTGAAAAAGATCTTTGCCGAAACTCACGGTGAAAGAAACAAACAGACATGAAGAAACTAAGGTGTATTGCTAAGGGTACATTGCGGGCAACATCAAATTATTGAACGGAGGTGAGTGCTACGAGCATTTCTTTGAGAAGTCTTGAAAGAATCTTCATCGCGAAGCTAATGTCGACGGCTTATCAAGGTTAATTCTCAAGTATTGGGACTTCCGGTTCGGGCTCTGGTCCATATGGGCTCAAAAATATTGTTATAATGAGTAGTTTATATTAAAATATACAAAATATGAGTATTGATTTAATGTTTTAAGTGTTCTTATTTTAATATAAACTTTTAATGCGAGCAACATTTTGAGCCCATATCGATCTTACGAGAAGATCCTGAATTACCCTTTCCCGAAGAAATACCCTTAAATAGCCAGTATCTTAAGGGTCTACTTTGAGGTAAATATCAATGCAGAGAGAGCTGACACAGTGTCAATGAGGCAAGATCAGTGTTCACTGACCACGCTTACTCAGTACCCTGACAAAATTTTCGACCCACTGTTTTAGCAACAGTGCGTTGAACATTTCTCACCTGTGTGCCCCGAACACACAAACATGCACACATATGAACAAAAAAATAAAAATGAACGTTCGCACTGCATACCACTACCGAATAACGAACTCTGTTCGTCAAACGCGATCTTATTATTTTGTATGTTATGTATGAACTGTAGCTTTTAGAAATGTCGAATAACAGCCATGTTCCAACAGAGCCGCCATAACTATTTTGTATAGACAAACTTTCGACCCACTGTTTTAGCAACAGTGCGTTGAACATTTCTCACCTGTGTGCCCCGAACGCACGGATAAGCACGCATTTGAACAAAAAAATAAAAATGAACGTTCGCACTGCATACCACTACCGAATAACGAACTCTGTTCGTCAAACGCGATCTTATTATTTTGTATGTTATGTATGAACTGTAGCTTTTAGAAATGTCGAGTAACAGCTATGTTCCAACAGAGCCGCCATAACTATTTTGTATAGACTGCTGTACGACCGTTGTTCACGAACTCGATACCAACTATGTTCTCTCAATCTTCACGTTAGCATGGATATAATAAAAAAAAAACACTAAATCAATCTCGGAGTTGGATCAAATCACATGAGTAATTAATCAAATCGCTATTTTTAACATATCCCATGTCGAGTTACTGTGGTTACGGTCACGGTTGGTTGACAACAACATGCAGTTAAGTTCGTAACACTACCGTTTCATGCTACGACGACGTAGTGCTCGTAGCATTTTACGAACTACGTTGCTGTTACTGCGTAGCACTGCATAAGGGTGTTACCAGACCCATCTGACGACCGTTGATCGATTGATATGTCAATAGTTTTTACAAGACCTATAAATCGATCGACGTCGACTTATTGATTCTACCATCGACTTTGCTATGACGAACTGAAATCTTTGTGAGCTACGCCGCTTGCGCAGTCTAGTACTGTTATATGAACATACAAAGTTGGCAAAATGAATACGCCAAAGAAATATATTAAAACAAATGTAGAAAGGAATCAAGTGATCTGTACCGAGGGTTGAGTGGCTTTTATCTTAATTTCCTGGATTATATATTTTGGAGACAGGCCAAACTAGGCATCTTCTTGTGAGACCATTTTGCTCGTGATGAGTAATCGAGTCCTAAATAAGATTAAGTCGTCCTATTTTTATTGCTCGCTCCCACGTCCCTGTTTGTAAGACTAAAAAAAAATTGAAAAACGAATGTGCGATATTTATTTTGGAACAAAAGTAAACATTACTTTCAATAAAATGTTCCTCAGGTATTAGTCGCTATCGTAAGCAATTTGGATAGCAAGCTTCAACTATAATTTGATAACATGTCACATTCAAAAGGCTTTAAATATTCCATTATCCTATCTCTTTCACTCGATTAGTGTTAACAATCAAAATCTTTAAATTGATTGATTAAAAAACAATACATATAAAACTACATTGAAAATCAAAGTCACAAATAGTATATTCCCAAAACAAAAAAATGCATTGATTTGATTAAAAGGCGTTTTAAAAATCAACAAATAAACTTATAAAAATATCATTATATGTCGCAAGAGAGGTAGTAGGTGTGTCGTATTCAGTTAAATGTTTCATCCCAATGAACATCAAAACAACCTTTTTCCATCTCCATGAAAAAAGTGGCTAAGCATTACGGTAATAGCCAAGTTTGAAACGAGAAAAGAAAACGGCAAATTCGGTACAAACACAATAATGAATTTAAAAAGCTAATGACGATCTCACATTTTCCTGCAAGATTCTTAAGTCCGTTATTTGGGAAAACGGAATTATACTTCCTTTCCCTTTTCCCTTTGTTTTAGCTCTACAGAGAAAAGGGCGATCGCTAAGCCGCGAGATTTAATAATCTCTGCCAATATTTTGGTTACGGCGTGGCTAATTCTAACGATTTTATAGGACGTTGGTATTAAACAGAACCCTTTTAGGTCTGCGCAAACAAAAATGCGCTCTCTGTTCCCTTACCCTCAATCTGATGGGACTTCAAGATGACCACAACATAAAAAACATCGGGAATCTTAAATCGTCTTACTTTAATTTAGGAGTTTATAATAATTTAATTGTAACCAAGATCTTACCATATAAATTCTCCTTTAAAGCATTCCAAAGTCCAATTTTATCTCTCCATTGGAATCCTTGAGCAGTGAAGCGTTGACGGAAATTTTCATGCCCACAGTTTATTAAGCAAATTCTAAGGCTTCCCGCGATGCTGACAAAGTACGTAATCCCCGTAAACTCACGAAATATTTGAATTTTTTCACACAAAATTTATCCTTTGTGGTGAAGTTGCCTTGTGGTGGAGGTGTTATAACCATATTTTTTAAATCTCTCTTACCTCTTGTAAATACAAGACTAAACGATATATAATGTCGTCATTTGCTAGCGTCATTCACTTTTGTTTATACTTACCTGTATTGTATGTGTTATAAATTTAAAAAAATGTATAACCCAACATCCTTTTATTCAGTTCGAAATTTTAAAAAAGATGAATTAATAACACTTTGTGAATATTGATAGGAAGATATTACTTTTATTTGTCAGCTCTTATACCTACTTCTTAACATAGAGTGAAAATATAAGTACGTTTATAGTATATACACCCTGTATACAATCCTGTTCGGACTCGCCCGGACCCAACGCACTAGGAATGCGTACCGCATGGTACCGCTTAGTAATCAGAATGAAGCTTTAAGCATCAAAATTATATTTGAACAACAGTAATAATAGTTATTGAGCTTCTTGCTGGTATGGTAAAACCACAGCTTAAAAAGTGGCGTTAATCGCTTACCATCAGGTGATCCGTCGGCTCGTCTGCTACCAGTAAAACTATGTAATGTACTGATTTTTCTGCCACTCTAAGAAATAGAAAAACTTTAGCAGAGAAAGTAAATATATTTGGGTATGGTTAAAATAAAATACTTACCCTTTACTTGAATGATTCATCAATGTCGAAGCGAAGCTGCTGAAGTAAATTACATGGTACAAATATACTTACAACTATGTTTAAATAACATCATTTTGGGCTAGTGTTGGTGGTGTGTCCAAACACAGCGCGCAATATATTGTTTTAAACTTTCATGGTCACTAACATTAGAATAGTTATTTACGGGATTGCTACCGTGTCGCTTGCAACAGCGCCGAAATATCGGATACTCAAAAATAAGGTACGACATGGTAGCAATCCCGTAAATAACTATTCTACAGCGCGCAATGTTTGCGATATAGTTACGGGCGTCCTTCAGGAAACATGTGCGGTTTTTTACCATTATCTCGGCAGTGAGGGAAAACATTATGAAGAAACCATAATTCAGCTGGTCTGGTTCCCCTGTTAAGGGGTTGCGAAGTTGACGGCAGTCGCTTCATTTTAATTGCCTACCAGACTACCCAAATCCTGAATGATGGTCCAATCGTACCCCGGGCTCCAGAGCGACAGCTTTGGACGCAACCGGGAATTACATGCTAAAATAATAAAGTCATTCGCAGGAAAAAAACTGTCTCGGTTTTATTACCTTTACACACAAATCAATTTAATCACTGCCATTTTATTTAAATCCACAAGTTTTTCCTTACCGAGAAAACTAGAATTAGAAATTAGAAACTCAAAGCGCAAATTCCCGACGTTAATGGTCATCGTTTTAACATTAAAAATGTAGATAATTAAACTTCTAACGAGAAAGAAAAGGTAACAAAGCAGAAGTATATGACACTAAGATTTACACAGGAGAATTTATTTGACTTCCATTTTTCTCAGAATTGTACTTAGACTGGAAAATGTTAGAATGTATTTACAAATGCTGTAAGTATAAACAGCGATAAAAAATAACACAAGTTTGTTTCAAAAGGTATCATGAAGTGAATGAATGAATATGTTTGGGTACATTAATTGCAAATATAATAAATGAGGCATTGAAATAAATCTGCTGGATAGTAAAAATAAATATCGGGAAAAAACAAGTAATAAACGAAGCGTGAAGAAGCATTTCGCGGGCCAGTATGGCAGTCCCAACGTGGGCTCTTCTCTTACTTACCATCAGGCTGAGGAGAGCCAATATAATGTGTCACTATAAAAAAAAGGCGCCGTGTGATCCCGGCAGAGTAGAAAAGGCCACCTCTCACTCTTATCGAGGTGTCGTTAAAGGCGACTAAGGTAAAGCTGCTGGCATGATCATCAGCACCCAGAGAGGGAAAACTCTGCATTTATATCAAAACCCTCGCCAACCCCTCATGTGATTGAGGGAGGCCCGTGCCCCAGCAGTGGGGACTTAAATGGGCTGACGATAATAAAAAATGGGTGAGGGTACTGAAGCAGCACTGTGCTGTGTTTCGCTGCGTGAGTGAGGGTACTGGAGGCCCAATCCGGGGAAAGAGGGGGTTTAAAGGTTGGCAGCGCACTTGTGACTCCACAGGTGACCTGCTCGTCTGCCACCTATCACATAAAAAGAAGTAAAATGCAATTCTTCTTCTTCATTATTAATCCCGTTGAAAGGGATTAAGCGCAATGATTCCGGAGCTTGTCGATTAATGCCCATCGATGATGAGTTTTATGACGTTTTAGGCTTTAACCAGAGTTTCGAGCACAAAAACAGACCCAAAAGTAGTGCACTATAAGTATATAATTCTCACAACATCTCATACGTTGTACCTGATTCCATACTAAGTAGCTTAAGCACTTGTGTTACAGATATCAGACAACAGAGGAACACAAATATATACTTAAATACATATATTACACCCAGACACTGAACAAACACAAGTGTTCATCGCACGAATGTGTGTCCAGGATGGGGATCGAACCCACGACCTTTGGTGTAAGAGGCAGGGTCACTACCAATTGCGCCATCCGGTCAGTCAAAATATAGGTCACTATGATTGTATAAATGGTATACCGAATCTCCGACGCGTCGGTCGTCCCAGTGTAGTAGTTAAAGAATTAAATCAATTTGCGTCGCTAGTGTGGGGTGCTTTTGACAAACGAAGTTTTCAATTTATAATAGAGATTAACTTCTTTGTGTAGTGATTTAACAGGCAGCTTCTACTGGAGACTAAGTGAGTGTGGAGAAAAATCATTTTTTTTTAGATTTGAACCTACGAACCTCCCGATTTTCCGAAGGCACTATTACTTTTCCACTGAGCTACCATCACCCTGTTAGGTATCTCTTGTAAGTATACGAAGTACGTAATGATATTCTTTTTCCGTTTTCGAAATTTAGGTTATTGGATAAAACGCTGAAAGTAGATAATTTTTTGTATTAAGTATAATCCATAGAGTAAGGAGGAGTAAGGTAATAATACTGTAGTCTAATTTTATCTCAGCATGTATTCCTGGTTGCCTCCAGGACACGCTCATACCATGATTTAGGATTTGGTCTGGTAATTACAATAAGGCGACTAACCGTCTGCCAAATAATTAAGAGGTAAGCAGCGCACTTGTGATATCATAAAAAAATGCATGCCTGAAGTGGCAATGGGCAGGGCACATTGCGAAGAGATCAGACTGGCCTGTGGGGCAGAAAGGTCCTCGAGTGGAGGCCGGGTATAGGTCGAAGCCGTGGCAGGCCCTCCACAAGGTGGACCCACGATCCCTTGGATGCGGGTGGCATAGGACGGCGATCTGTGTGGAGATCATTAGAGGAGGCCTATGCCCAGCAATGGGAGTTTATGTGCTGAAGTGATGATGATGATGACTGCCGTCTGACCTTCACCACTTTAACGGGGAACCAGACCAACTGAATCAGGGACAAATCTTTCAGAAGCTATCAGAAATGTGCAGGTTTCGCAAGTAGAAATAAGCACATATATTAAAAAAATCCAGAGGTGTATGTCTTATTGACTACCATTGTTTATATAACAAAAGTTTTTTTAAGTACAGAAAAATAATTTAAGGACAATAAATCAGTTCCAAATATTTAATTTAGGTAAATAATAAAACATTTTCAAAATATTTTAAAAAACTAGAATTTATGCAAAGTTCTTCTCGACCACTCGACATAGAAGTCAAGTTAAAGATTTGTATGAACTAATATACAGCGTGTGTATTTTATACGGGCGAATAATTAATTTTTCTCGACCACTCGACATAGAAGTCAAGTTAAAGATTTGTATGAACTAATATATAGAACCTCTGAATTCGACTTTGATTTCGAGTTCACAAGAATTGCCGCTCTGGTGCTAGTTTGAATCATGGAGGTTTCTCTATTAGCGTTGCTTTATTGTTTCATATTAATCAAGTTTCTTTGTCGCCCATGTTACGTCAGTTATGAGCGATGACCGCGCAGGACATATCCCATTCTTACACAAATATTCGTCTTGGGGACCATAAATCAACGGTAACAATAACAATCCTATGGAAACACCGCTTTGGAAGTTTCCTATGGAAGCTACGCCAAATAAACATGAGAAGATTTGCTTTCGGTATGTTATAATATAAAGAAAGACTGACCAAATGCTATAAAAATACGTACTTACGAGTATATGCCTGCTACGTATCGACTCTCACGGTCGCGTATCAGCGACATTTGTACTTTACTTTTTAGTAGTCCTGCGTCCGTACTCTCCCGGCCTTATCACACTGCTGCACTATCCTATCGGATTAAGAGAGTAAGCGAGTAAGTTAAAGATAACACGTGATTTATGCTTGCACACAAACTTTTCTACTGTAAAATATTGTCCTGCATAGTTGAGATTAGTTGCCGAACCAAAAATATGTCTGAGATAACAGATATTTAGCCGACCATTTGTTTCCTTCCTGCTGGGAGAAAACCTCTTTTCATACTTCACCACAGATGTCTGGACTAGGATTTGATAAAGTCCAAAGAATCAGCCTTAACTGGCCGGCTGACTATTTCTACAGTAAAACAAACATCGTTTTTTTTAGAGTGACATAGTATAAGCTATCCTCAGCCTGATGGTAACCAAGAGTAGAGCCCGCGTTGCAATTACAACGGATGCGATGTCAAGGCATTACCTTCGTTGGGACTGCCATACTAGCCCGCGAGATGCTTCTTCACGCTTCGTTTGAAGCAGATATTTCTTTGTGTGGATAGAGGCCTGACAAGCATTTTTAACCGTGGGAAAGCCCACGCTTCAGCATGAATCGGCCGGAGTGATACCACAGCCGGCATGAAACTGTATTGTGCTGTGTTTTGCTGCGTGAGTGGAGTACCGGAGGCCCAATCCGGGGGAAAGGGGGGTTTAAAAGTTGGCAGTGCACTAGTGACTCCACTGGTGTTGCGTGAATCCATGGGTGGCGGCAATCGCTTACCATCAGGTGATTCGTCTGCTCTTATCCTCCTATCACCAACTAGTTGCAAGACGGTATACATATGTTTAAAAAAACATAATGTATACCGCCTTGCAACTAGGTTGAATGCTGACCGTAGGAAAACTGCTCAATTCAGTCACCGTCACCTGTGTGAGGAAACCCTGAGATAGAAATCAAAGGCGCAGCATGAACGAGACCTACGTTCAGCAGTAGACGGTTATGTCCGAAAGTTAATCCAAAGAACACTTTAAAAAAATCCCAAATTAAATACGGATAAAAATTATCCACGATTCAATTTGAAAAATTAATTTGATGAATTAACTCGCGCCTCCATCGCATCAGGTTATTAGCACGGTCGTTAATACATGCATTAACCAATCATGACGTTTCATTTCGCAAATGCATTAAATGGTTGAATTACAGCTTCAATTCTAAACAACGTTTATCCTCGAGTTCATTAAGCATGAAAATAGATTCTAACAATGGATATTGTTAGAGAAAACTCACATTATCAACTCCATCGAGAAAATGACAAATGAAAAAAGAGAGTTTTGTTTGTTATAATCCATTCTATATCGTTTATTCCCTTTGTTATTTTTAAAGGGAATCTATCCGTTCACAGCGTAACTTATAAAAAATTCAAAACGGAAATCAACCTGCAAAAACCATTGAGCCGTCGTCAAACAATGAAACTATTACACAAACAAAATATTGTGCTCAGCGTATCGCAGTTGAACGGTCAACATAAAAAAAACAACAACAAACAAATTGATACTAGTTGTGAGGGCGAATTGATTGTTGACTCTGCGTGTAAAATTTAAAGGAGAACAGTATTTACCGTAGGAGTGGTGGTCTGTCCTACATGTTTTATATTTCTTCGTAAAATGCCCTCCCACTAGCGACGATTTTCCATCAATACATTATGCTCGTATCTGTCTCGGTCTTTAGCGAGGCGAAACATCATATGTCGAGCAGTTTAAAACTCAATATCTCTTCTTGAGTGGAAGCCATGGGGAAATAAACGCCCTCAAGGAAGACCTCTGATGCGCTGGAATTGCTGGCTCAAACTAGATGCCGGAGGGAATGAAAAATGCTGAAGGAAGCCTACACTCAAGTAGTTGATACAGGCTAAAGAAGAAGAAGAAGGAAACTCAATACATTAAATAAATAAATAAATATTTCACAACATCACATACATTGATCTGACTCCGAGATAGGTAGCTTAAGCACCTGTGTTACGGATATCAGAATCAACAGCGGAATTACAAATATATATATATGATACTTTTCTTTTGTAAATACATACTTATAATACATACAAACACCCAGACCAATACAAATAGACATGTTCATGCACACAAATATTTGTACTGTGCGGGGATCGAACCCGCAACCCTTGGGCCAAAGGCAGCGTTCACTACCATTGTTCCAAACGGGTCGTCACATACATACATCATACATTGAAATGTAAGAAAAGTATTTTCCATAATGAAGTCTGTACAGCTGCGAGCATTTGGCTTATTCTATTGAAATAGCATATTGAGTGTTGACATACTGTTAATTAATGATATCTGTGTGTGTGATTTTTAATTAACGTTTATCTTTGATTAACCAATTACTGAAATCAATTAGATCATTATTCTATTGAATCTCTTGATTATGTCCCACCTTATATACCAAAAAGAAAAAGAAGATTGAATTGAACAATGCGTTGGTCAACAACATCTACATGTATATACATGCTCGTAAAAAAACCAAGAAAACTATTACAGTGATGAGACTATCTCACAAATACTATCTTATGTACTTACTTAAGTGGCAATTTTCTTAAGCATTGTGTATTGGTAATCCACCTGAAATAGGAGACGTGTAGGACGCTCTGCCACTAGTTAGGCTATTGACCTTAGAAGAATTGCAGACAATTAATGTTGCAGTTTAATTTTTAGTCATCATTGGACGCAGCAATAAACTTGATGGTGAATGAGTACATTCCCCAGTGGACGAACCATGGGCGGAGCGAGACTACTTATTGGAGGTAAAGCTCTAGAGCTGGCTTATCTACAAGCTTCTCAGTGAGCGGCTGTTCATTTTCAATTCGCTGCAATCTTGTTCCAGCCCGAGTTCAGAGTACTGAATATCTTACTGCAAGTTTCTGTATCACCTTATTAGGATTACATTACAAAGGTATCATAAAGATAGGTACTTACATTATTCAATGTATCCTTGGCCTACTTATTAATGGGTACCGTTGCACTTTAGTTACAAGAAGAAAAGTGTGTTCCTTAAAGGTGGATTTAAGTTGGATAAACCAAGCACAAGCTGAGCGCAAGCCGAGTCACTCTGCTCGGGTGTGTGGAAATACAACAAATCTAGATAAATCACTCAAACACGAACAAAACGCTCGAACCTCGTTTGTCCACACCTTATACATTTGACTCGAAACGTACTCATCTCATCTACCGTACACCCATTTTAACATTAATTGTAAGAAAGCTTTTACGCTTTTTGTGAATCTCTGTTTTCATAAATAGTTTTTTAGATTTTCGCGTTGCATTATAACTATAATGAACAACTATAATGAAATGAATAACAATTACATGAACTCAATCCAATCTTTAGCTTTCCGACGCAAGCTCAGAGATCAAATATTTTTGTACAAAATTATTAACAATCTAATTGACTCACCTTACTTACTTAACAAAATAACATTTAAGTGCCCCCGACCCAGTGCACGACAGAAGCATACGTTTCATATACCTCTTTGTCGTACTAATTACGCTAAAAATAGTTTTATTGTGAGAACAACCAGTGCATATAATAAGAGTTTCTTTCACATAGACATATTCCACGAGAAGCTGGCGAAGTACCGCCGTCTTCTTAGATCAATGCACGAGTAATGTAGGCTTTACCATGGTGTTTCAAAATGTTTAAGTATATACCTACCTAGTATTATATTGTTTTATCTTTAGTTTTACCGAATTAGGTGTCTGTCTTACCAGAATTGTATTGTGTACAACTTAACTTTGGAAACTGTGAAGGCTAATGTAATATCTATTATAACTTAGTTTAATAATGAAATATATAAAAAGCTGTATGTTTCCTTAAATAAAATAAATAAATAAAATAAATAATGTATCAAAACGGGAATTAACACGATATTTATTAATTGAAACAACATTGTGTACTCACATATTTGGTTCGACGTTTCGGCTACGTTACAGCAGCCGTGCAGCGGACTACTCCGCTCGTGACCGTTTGATACTTTATACATTATAGTAACTCTGTCTTCATCTTTCCTAGACAGCTGACACTATAGAAAATCTATTGTTTTTATCTGACGACAATATAGTACTCATATAATAAAGTATAGAATATTGACCTAAGGTATCGAATCTAGATAGAAGTATCGACCAACATCTCATACGTAAAGATACCTAAGTTTATAACTAAAAGACTAAAAAACAATGTTATGTATGTAGGTACGAGTACTACAATTAAGGCTGTTTGAGTAAAGACATGCCTAGGTTATACCATTTTTATGTACTACGTAAATTATTCTATATTTTATTAACATTAAGTTGTAGGTGCAAACCACTAAGCAAAGGTAAATTTTTCAATCGCCAGGCGCCATCCACCCGGAGTACAGACGACAGCTAAATTATTTACGGTTACTTTTCTTACTCAGTTCACATCGTAAATTTACATTAGTGAGATTTTTGTGAGAATGCTTTTAACCCAGATCGGTCGCAGATTCGGTGTGTGCATTTTGTATACCTTATGTAATAAAATTCGGATTCGTCGTGAACTCGTGACTTTCGTTAATTGAAAAATAAAGTGAAATACGTGTACATTTCACTTTTAGATCTGAAGTATTATTATCTTTGACATAGAATATATTTAAAGTGCACAAGGTACCTCAATACCACGATCTTTATTATTCAGGCTGACCTACTTTAGTAGAAGATAAAGACATATCTAGTTTGGTGTTACCCGTAACGTAATCTCTGCTCGCAAATTTACTAAAGTCGTTATCAAAATTTATTACTTGTCACTTTGTCGTAATGTTCAAAGATTATGTATAGGTAGATAAGTACCTAACTAATCCATTTGTCCGAAAATGATATTTCCATTTGTGCTATTACCTTGAAACTTCGACAAATTTAATTCCATGATACCCTACTCAGGGTTATATCTCCCGCTCAAAGCAGTTTTCTAAGACTTCGTTATAATTAAAAGGACATCTTCAAATTTAAACTTGAGATAATGAATAAATTCTAGATAAATAAGGTTTGGTAAGTCGACACTAACTACTACCAATTTCCGTCTAGTTTTCACCACTCAAAGAACGTGGTAGTTTGAATCTGGAGCAATTAATGCATCTGCGATACAATGGAAGGGAAAGCCGTAAAGCAACTTAGTTCGATTTTTTAATTTCGAATCGAGAAAACGCTGTTCTGTCTTATTGCACTATTATGAATGAGTTATGTATACATTTATGGAGTATTACTTCGTGATTAAAATAAAGATAGTTATTCTTATTTCATAACACTCGAAAACTTAATAATTTACGAACAACGAAAAATAATGAATCCGTTCCTTATTTTTTCTTTGAATAAAAGTCACCTAAAAGCTTTTAAGTAAGTAGTGTACAAGATTCTACATTTTTTTTTATTCAGGATACTGAGCCGCTCCCAACTCCCAAGACTCACCCCTTTTTTTACATTATGGCAGACAAACGAGCAGGCAGGCAGGTAAGTGATTACCGCCGCCCATGGACATCTACAACACATGAGGCATCACAGATGTGTTGCAGGCTTTTAAAGGAAGAATAAGCTCTTTTTAAGAAGATCACCAGGTTGCCCTGATAAAGACGCATACGCGTGACGAGCGCACGATTTCTACTGATTTTCCTTCGACATACGAAATTCCGCATTTTTGAATCATTCGTCTACAACGAGTGACCCCACCCACTCGTTGGTCGAGTGACTTAAAGCGAGCGGTAGAAGCAACGTCAAAATAGTTGTCAATAGCAACAAGCATAAACAAAATATTGTAAATTTCAAAACTTTGATTTGACTGATTTTGACAGTTAACACAATGTGATAATCATAGTTTTTTGTGACAAAAAAGCAAAGATTTTTATATTCGGCCAATAATCTATGGTTTTTGCCTCCGGTAACCTCACTCACACGGCGAAACAGCGCAGGCGTTGCTTCACGCCGGTCTTCTGTGAGGCAGTGGTATCACTTCGGTCGAGCCGGCCCATTCATGCCTAACGTGGCTCTCCCACATTTGCCCTGCCCATTGCCACTTGAGACATGCAGTGCATGCTTTTGGCTATGTCTGTGACTTTAGTTGTCCTGCGGATCTCATCATATCTGATACGATCACGCAAAGAGACTCCGAGCATAGCCCTCTCCATAGCTCTTTAGGTGATTTTGAGCCTCCTTAATCGACACATTGTAAACGGCCACGTTTCAATATATTATAATATAAATAAAGTGCTGTCTTAGTCTTACTGTTATCCTCGTTGCATTGTGTGAACTCGATCAATTCGGCTGAGCTTCACGGGCGACTTTCCCGCTGAGGCGTAAAAACACGCAGCAGCGAATATTTGAAAAATCTGAAAATAGGGTTAGCCTAAATTTGCGATTGCGGAGGCATACGGTGAAAAGGCCGGCAGTCCAATATTGCTGGCCTTTGCGGTCAGTGTTTATTTCTTTCCATCGATTCATTGGTTTTTATTAGTTATTTTGTTTTATAAATTTCCACTATCGAAACCAACATCTATCTATAATAATTATAAAAGTTAGTGTTAATTACACTATTACACACTGTTCCAGTGCTTCAGAAAACAGCTAAACCAATTTGGCCGAAAATCGGTGGAGGGGTAGCTTAAAATCAGGGCTAGGACATATTATTATGATACTTTTTGTCCCGAAAAATGTTAGGTGCCTGAGCGATAAACAAAGAGGAATAGGTACTACATGGGCAACGCTGCGGACGAAAGATAGTTCTTCATAAAATACGTCCAGTACAGAAAGAAGTTTTTTTTATGTGATAGGTGACAGGTGAGCAGACGGATCGCCTGATGGTAAGCGATTGCCGCCGCCCATAGACACCCGCGATACCAGTGGAGTCACAATTGCGCACCCAATCCGGGGGAAAGGGTTGTTTAAAGGTTGGCAACCTTTAAACAACCCTTTCCCCCGGATTGGGTGTCCAGTACCCCTTACTCACGCAGCGAAACACAGCACAGTGCTGCTTCACGCTGGACTCGCACGTGCAAGTTACTAAGTGACTTCCTCTCAGGCTGACTCGTACGCCAATTTGCACTGCTTAAACCAGTCATTACACCGTTAAAATTAAGGGCATCTCTGTTGCCAGAAATTATGATGATTGTCAACAGTTGTCAAGAGTTGTCCATATGAGGTATACATCAATGTAGTTGTGAGATCAGGTCTTCCGTATAAAATATTGTACAGTCCGTTTTTTTTTCATCCTGGCAGCCCAAACCCCAAATAGCGGTACTTGGTCACCCTTTCTCAACTCAACTACTATCTGAGATCTCACAAACTTTTCAGATTATGATTTATAAATTCCTTAAACGGAAAGTAGGTTAGTTTTTTGCTATCATCAATCTTACTGCACTTGAATGTTTTGTTAATGCACCTACCTATTCTTTGCAATTTTTCACAATAGAGATCCCTTTTGTTGAAATAGAATTGTGATAAAGGAAACGGTTTCTATTTATGAGGTAAGACAAGGGACTGAATAATATCTACTTGGAAAAATTATAGGAGCTGTATACGTAATACTGTCTTTTTGTTATCAAATAAATAAATGTAACAGACTATCACGCCAATCAACCTCTCTCAGCATGTCATTCCCACTTGTATCCAAAGCTGTTGCTTCGGAGTCCTTGGATACGTTTAGACAATTCACAATCTAGGATTTAGGAAGTCTGGTAATTACATTAAAGCAGCTGCTATCTGATCTTTGCATCCCTTATTTTTTTTATTACTTAAGGATACAGCATTTTTACAATGATCATGCCTTAAACTAAGACACTTAGCCAATAACAGATTTCCACAGCTATCTAAATTACATTGTCAAACAAAAAAATATGTAACAAATAAATCTATTTCTCAAACAATAATCCGTCGTGCGTCTTAGGTAAGTACCAACATTGTATATATAATAGGACAACGCATAAAGGGCGTCATACAAATACAAGCTTACACCGAGATCCCCAAAAACGACAACTTCTTGGTAGTCACACACTTTAAAAGCATGTCACTACCCAACAATTAAGATATTGATATGAGCCTGTTTGGTAGTTATCAGTAAACATTATTATGAAGGTAATATCATCAGTAGGTTTGACAGTATACAGGCAATGAATAAGCACAAGTATAAACATAAATATTATATCAATAAATATATAAGATTTTAGTTTTATATTCAGTCAATAGTATTATAAAAAGTGTGTATGTATGTATGTAACCTTAAACCAAGGAACATGATTACCAGTTCCTTATTATCTCCACAATTGAGAAACTATTCAAAATGTGCAGGTTTTCTCACGATGTTTACCATCACCACCAAGGAAATGGTAGAAATACGCACATAGATTTTATAAGTCTAAAGCTGCATGTTCGGATTGTAACCTACGTACGACCTTCCGTTCTGAAGGCGCATGTTCTTATCCACTTAAACGGAACGACAACCAAAATTACCATCGCATACCTCACAATCACACCAATCATCTTCTCCCTGCAATTCTGATCTCTTTTCCCTGCAGGGCTTTAAAAAAACAAAAATACACACAACATAAAAAAGCAATATACTTATAGTCTAATTGAGAACCTTTTCCCTTCGGGTTTTGAACTCGGTTAAAAAAAGTTCTTAATTATTTCTGTGCCATCGGTGGCAACCATCGAGAATAAGTTGGAATGAGAATCGAACCTCACCGCATAGTCCTTCTTATTCTTAATAGTCAGCATTTTCAACGTGAGTTTCACCTCAACAAAGTCACAATTAAAGTACCACGCTTCCGCGAATACTCGTGATCAAGATTGGACGCAATTCCCCATTTGATCCAAGCCCGAGTAGAGGACTAAAAATTTACGTATCCCCTCTCGTGGAAAATTCAATTCCAGTTCATTTTAAATAAATCTCAGATTCGTGTGGCTGCAACGGCTGGATTGTAAACAAGGAATTGTTACATTGTAGATAGAAGTATCTCGTGATACGACCAGGCCCCTCCATGATTTTATTTCGCAAGGTGAGATTGATTTTCTATTTCCATGAGGGTTTACTCTCCATTTCTGCAGGTGATCCTTATTTTTATGTTTTGCTGAGTCTTCGGGAAATTCAATTTACAATTTTTGTTACCTAGTATTTCTGTACAATCGAAATCTGTAGATCTCTTTAGGGTTGATTTGATTCTGTGTCTAATTCTAATACCTAACTGTTACTTCGATTTATTAGCAACATCCGTAAGATATCATCATAAATAACTGTTTATATAGCGTAAAAACATTTAAAAGAAAGTAGGTATCTTTCTATGAAATCACTAGCAATACTCTTATTGACATGACTATCTATCAAAATAGTTTGACACACCAAGAAAACATACTATGACGAAAGTTTAATAATAATCTACTGCATGCTATAACTACTGTTATGTGTGACCTGAATATTGTCTTATTAAAAATTTTTAAGGAAATGCTAGTCAGAAACTGACTGCTCTCAATATTGGTGATATTTTATTATTGAAGAAAAAAGGCAACAGTTGTTCATGACAAATTTTTCTCATAAACATATCCCTGAAAAATAAACAAACATTTGATGAACATTCGATTTCGTCATTGTTAAAACCAAATCCATTGTTGCGGAACATTCCTAAGTCGGGACCCAAAATGTTCCAGCCGAGAACCACAGCAGCCATTGTTTCGGCTCTCCACTCCACTTCCGCTTCCGATCGACGAGGATACAATAGCTATATCTATCTCTTTCTCCTCGCAATGTCTGCTGTTTTGAATTTTGAAGCTCTTCAACGGTTTGGCGACGAACTTGTATTTCCAATTACCTACCCGCCAGTATCTTTTGCTATCTCGTTTTTATTGGAAAATAAACATTCCTGCAAAATCGTAATGAATACTAACAAAAACAAAAGAATATTGTAGCCGTTTATTAGTCCAGCTGCAATCTATTTTAAAACCGGCGCGAAACTTTTATAAATAATTTACAATCTCGCTGGCGGTGCCAGAAGGGCTTTTTGTACTTTAAACCTTCTTTTGTCTCGTAAAAAAAATACTTATTTTGTCAAAACGTAACGTTTGTCGAGCGCCATGTTTGTTTAATGAGTGAAAGGGCGCCAAATGCGCGCGTCCCTCAAGCAAAGGAATATAAATTATGTTCAGCCTTGTGTTAGACGAATTTCATTTTATAATATGACAAAATAATGGAGGTTTATCTGCTTACTAATGATTTGTTTCTTTTCCGGGGACGGTATAGCCGTAATTTGTGGAATGGCTCAGTTTGAGTAATTTAAATTGAAATTAATGCCTATTACTTCCTTGGACATTAGATATCGTAGCGACACAAATCACACCATACATTGAAAATTATTGCGAATGTGACCAAAATGTTTACATTTGTGATATTCTAATTGGTTGTACTTCTAGCTAATGTGAATGTGAAATCGTCAACGGAAATTGTTTATCTCCTTTTGTCCGTTTTATTTCATGCAAAGGGAAGGCAAACTAGCATCCATCCATCTGGATCCAGTGTCCAGCGGCGTTAGCTTGGGACGCAATGATGTTGATGAAGACAAACGATCAAGTGGGTCACCTGATGGAAAGTGATCATCATCGATCATTGACATTTTTAACAGCTTTGCTCTCGTAGGAAGATTTAGGCTTTTATTTTAAAGCATAACAGTACCTATAACGCCCCGTTGGTCTAATGGTTTAAGTACCGGGCCGTGATTTTTGGTATGTTTCAAATTTTTCGAGCATTGCTCGGGTTTGTGATGAGTATTTGGCAAGCGTGGTGTTTAACACTTTCAGTGGAGCAACGTCTTTAGACGTAATTTTTTAAAAGTGATTGCTGGCACAACGTATTATCGCGTCGAAATAAATTATACAATCACACGCGAAACGTACTATGACGCTCGCCGCCTGTACTAAAATCTATGAGCTAAGTCATTGCGCCGTATCGCATTGAATTCCCAAATCTCTAGCGCCACGACACGTACATTTTTTTACCCTCATTGTCCACGGAGCACACACACATGTAAATTTATTCGCCTACACATATACACATCGTCATGCAATTATCAGAAAGTTATAGCAGTACATATATTGTATCGTGTCTCTCCCACATATCTGTCTCTGTCATTATTGCCTAAACTAGCTGAGATTACTGTAAGCGCGCATATGTGCGCGTAGCCTGTTTAGCTCGCATTGTGCGTAGTCGTCCTCTTATATATTGTTATTTTGTCATTGTTTGGAACAGCACCATCTAGCGCCCCAATGCGTAAACATCAACACACATGAAGTTGTTTCATGTGTTTCCGAGGATTACCACCAGGCCGCTGCGCGCTGGAATCGCCTCAGCTTCATAGCATTATTATTCGTTTATCTCTTGTAAAAGTCGTCACATCATTCTGTCTGTTATAATACATTACTTGGAAAATAAATAATTTTAATTTAATTAAATAAAGGAGCTCATTGAAGATTTCCCCAACATGGACCTTCAGCGCCGGATTAGCGTATAGAAAACAGCGACCAGGAATCAAATCCACTGCCGTTGAGACCAGGACGAAGACTTGGATTTTGAATATCAACGGCCATCAACGCCTTGGAAATCATCAGGACATCATCAGGGCACTCGTATCCTTTCAAATTATCGTTCCTATCCCTAGATTTAGATAATATCGTGATATTTTCCAAGTGATTTAGGTATTTCGTATAGCGGGCTCGAGTGGCATTTACAGAACTGTAAGTAGGTACTCTTTGTTTTCCCATTAATTACCGAAATGAGTGAGAGTGAGAATAAATTGGTAGTAGAGGGATCTGGGGGGAGTCGATCTAGGTCAAAATCACCGCGTTCAGGTTGTACAAATTTGAATTCGGATAACCGTCTTCCTGAATTACGTAGACGTCGCGGAATGTACAAAGGTCGACTTAGTCATTTTGATAAATTTATTTCAAGTTTTAGCTCACCTGATCTTAAATCTCAAGATTTAATCGAATTAAAAATGAGAATTGAATCAACTACTGAAATGTTCAAACTATTTTGTAGTATTCAGGATGAAATCGAAGAAATTAGTAGCGAAGATGATTTAATTGTTAATTTAGAGTATAGAGAAGATTTTGAATCAATTTATTATAAACTTGTAGCTGCTGCTAAGTGCATATTAAAACAGAATGAACCGGAGGACAATGTTAATTCCGTTCTTACAGATAGTTCTGTGAAGGTAAAACTGCCTCAGATTAAATTACCTACGTTTGACGGTTCATGCGATCAATGGCTCGAGTTTAGAAACTCATACTTAACAATGATTCATACTCGTAAGGATCTAGATCCGATCCATAAGTTTCATTACCTAAGGTCATCGCTTAGTGATACAGCATTACGGGTTATAAATTCATTAGAGTTCACAGCACCTAACTATGCCCACGCGTGGGATTTACTGGAAAATAGGTTCCATAATAATCGTTTGTTAGTGCATAACCATGTAAAATCGTTGTTTACTACGCCGTCGTTGAGTAAAGAATGTCCGTCACAGATTAGGAAACTTATAGATGCGACACTTCGTAACTTACGTGCGTTACAGTCATTAGATGAGCCTACAGAATCCTGGGATACATTAATTATATATCTTGTCGTGTCTAAACTTGATTATTCTACGGAACGGGAGTGGGAAACTCATAAGGGTCTACTTTTGTCCGATTCACAAAAAAAAGTGGGTAGATTAGCGTTAGACGACTTACTCAACTTCCTTAGAAATCGTGCTGACATGTTAGACATGATTAAATCGGGTAACAATAAAAGTAACATTACGTTAACACAATCATCTCAGTTAAAATTTCGAAATGAAGGGAAACAGTTTAGCGATCATAAGAAGCTCGTCGCTTCTACACATACTTATAGTTCTGTTGCATCGAATAAGAAAAGTACAAATAAAAATCACGCGTACCGTAACCAAGGTCGAACTTGTAAGTTATGCGGCGGTGATCATGTACTTTATACGTGCGCTAAGTTTTTAAATATATCCGTACATGATAGGTGGAATATAGTCAAAGATAAAAATATTTGTCAAAATTGCATTCGCGATTCTCATTCACCCAACGAATGTGTGTTTGGGCCTTGCAAGTTATGTAACAAAAAACATAACACATTACTACACATTGATAACAGAGCGTCTTGTCATTCGTCTGCGTATTCGGCGCAGAATGCAAGCTCGCAACCACAGTCATCAATGACGTCACTCGCATCAGCTGATGCACTTAGCTCGAAATCTGGTACATCAGATGAGTATCGCAGTGCGATGACGTCAAATTCGTTACAACCGGTGTTATTATCTACCGCGCTCGTCGAGTTAGCCGATTCAGATAATAAATATCACACGGTCCGTGCACTCCTGGATAGTGGAAGTCAAAGTTGCTTCGTCACTGAAAGGTTGTGTAAACGTTTAAACGTACCAGTATTACAGTCCACAATACGTATCAGTGGTGTAGGACAAAGCGTTTCTCAGTCCACCCACGCGTGTAATATTCATATGCGTTCGAAAACATATGAATTTGAGACCGGTATAAAATGCCTAGTACTTCCTAGCATTACCTTGAAGTTACCTTCGATAGACGTTGATGCCGAGTCTATACGTATACCTAGCTATATCGTATTAGCTGATCCTACGTTTAACATCTCATCCGAGATAGATATATTGATAGGCGCGGATATCTTTTGGGAGCTATTAAATAATAATAAAGTGCGACTTCCTTCCGGGCCTTATCTGCACGATACTAAATTAGGGTGGATTATATCTGGCCCAATTAATAAAACGTTTAGTTCTGAAAACGTTCAGTGTAATTCTGTGCAAATCGAATCACAATTGCGTAAGTTTTGGGAATTTGAAGAAATACCTAACTGTCCTATTGTTATGTCTAAAGATGATTTTGCATGCGAAGAGTTGTTCAAGGAAACTACTGTTCGCGACGAAACCGGTAGGTTTTCAGTTCGATTACCCTTAAAAGAATCAGCTGATTCTTTGGGGGAGTCATATCATACCGCAAAAAATCGTTTATTATCGTTAGAACGAAAACTTGACCGTTCGCCACTGGTAGCTTTATAGATTTTGATAGATATTCATCATGTCACCGGCTCCAACGTATAGGCGCTTATTGCTTACGTTTTATACATAATGCGCGCGCGCCGGCAGCCGAACGTAGAACCGGTTTCTTATCTGCGGATGAACTGCGCTCGGCAGTTATTATGTTGACTCGTTTCGCACAACAGCAATCGTTCGCGGAGGAATATGCTAACCTTAAAAATAGTTTACCGGTGACAGTTAAAAGGTGTAAACAAGTCAATAAAATCAACGGATTAAATATTTTTATGGATCATGATAGAATTATACGTGTGGGAGGTCGGTTAGATAATTCATCAAGCTTTAATTACGATAACAAGCATCCCATGTTATTGTCAAGTAAACATCGACTTTCTGTGCTTTTGTTTACGTACGAACACAAGCGATTATTACACGGAGGACCTCAACTCTTAAGGTCGACTATGCGTGAGCAATGGTGGGTGCTTGGAGCTCGGAATCTGGCCAGGCAAGTAGTACATAACTGCGTTATTTGTGCTCGTCTTAAGGGTGAAAATGTAACACCGCTAATGGGTAATTTACCTAGGGAACGAATCGAACCTAGTTTTCCTTTTATGACTTGTGGAGTGGACTACGCTGGGCCAATGCTCGTTTTGAACCGAAAAGGCAGAGGTGCTCGTCTTGTGAAATGCTATATATGCCTATTTATATGTTTCACTACTAAAGCCATTCACTTAGAATTAGTAGGCAGTTTATCTACACAGGACTATTTGTTAGCGTTCAAACGTTTCATATCACGGCGCGGCAAGCCGTCTGTTATATTCTCCGATAACGGAAGAAACTTTGTAGGTGCTGAAAAGGAACTTTCAGTTATTTTGATAATAGCTCGCAGCAAATATCAGATTTTGCTAGCGAAAATAATATAAAACTTAATTTCATCCCGGCTTATTCTCCTCATTTCGGTGGTTTGTGGGAGAGTGGAGTTCGCAGATGTAAATATCACTTGCAACGTATTATGGGAAATGCTCAACTAACTCACGAGGAGTTTATTACGGTATTATCGCAAATCGAAGCCGTCCTAAACTCCCGTCCCCTTTCACCTCTTTCCGCAGATCCTAACGATTACCTACCGCTTACACCTGCCCATTTCCTGATTGGTCGGCCGCTGACAGCACCAGCTTCCGAAGACCTGACCTCGATTGCTACCGTGCGCCTGGGTCGCTATGATCGAGTGGAGCAACTCCGGCAACACTTTTGGGAGCGCTGGAGTAAAGAATATATTTCCGAACTTCAACGAAGAACGAAATGGCAGATCAACGGCGAAGCTGTCAAGTTGGGCAGCCTTGTAATCATTAAAGAAGATAATCTGCCTCCACTAAAATGGAAAATGGGACGCATCACTCGTTTGATCTCTGGAAACGATGGCATCACCAGAGTTGTCGAAATAAAGACTGCTACAGGAACCATTCGACGAGCCTGCACCAGAATCTGTCCTCTCCCGATTGAGTCAACGGTGGAAGAGGCAGACCAGATGAATAACATTCCAGCGTAGAAGAATCGACGGTTGGAAGATATCAAGATCTTCCAAGGTGGCCAGTATGTTTGGAACAGCACCATCTAGCGCCCCAATGCGTAAGCATCAACACACATGAAGTTGTTTCATGTGTTTCCGAGGATTACCACCAGGCCGCTGCGCGCTGGAATCGCCTCAGCTTCATAGCATTATTATTCGTTTATCTCTTGTAAAAGTCGTCACATCATTCTGTCTGTTATAATACATTACTTGGAAAATAAATAATTTTAATTTAATTAAATAAAGGAGCTCATTGAAGATTTCCCCAACAGTCATGAACAACGTTTATAGACGTCAATTATATTTGTATGAAAAATAATTGTGTCACGTAACAAAAAAATACATGGCAGTCTGCTCCGCTGAAAGTGTTAAGCCTCCCATCATAGTAGCGATGACTAGAATTCTATGATGTAGGCCTTTGCCCTACAGTAGGACAGTATGTAGGCTGATACTAAAAGTACCTATAATACCATGTCCTTTGGCATGCACGCATGCATACTATGCTCCATTTCTGTGGAAACCCAGCCTTAGCCGAATTCATTAAGTAAGTAGGTCAGGAGATGCGATTCAAGGTATAAAGTAGTAATTTCTAAGACATGCTACCGCGGGTCTAGACCCGATTGTTATCTCTTAAATAGGTTAGTGCCTCCATTATCCCGTCCCACGCTAACTAATACAAACAGAGCCATTCAGCTTCCCAAACAAGCTAAAGTCAATACGAACGGAGACTTAAATAACAGAGCGATCTGTGATTCCGCACGGCCGTTTCCGTTGCATCGCGTCGCCAGCGCTGAGTACACACTGCATGTTTTATTCACTAGTTCCTGTCGCACAGTCCTCCAAACAGTAAAGCACGGCGCTAGAGAGCACCGCAGTCATTACGAGCGAAACCTATTTAGAATTAGACAGAGAATTGTGACCATTTATAACCTTTTCCGTTGCATCTCGTCGGCTTTGCTAAGGGGTGCCACAGTCAATACAAACGAGGCTTAAACGATCCGCGTATCCGCAGGCCTTTTCCGTTGCATCGCGTCGCTTGCACTGAGTACACACTACATATTTTATTCACTAATTCCTGTTTACAAAGTCTTCTAAATAGAGGGCTATCTGTTGATATACATACATAAGTGCGACAGTTATTACGAGCAATAACGAAATAAGGGAAAGGTAGGCTCCAGGAAAGGTAGGGCTGAGGACAACAGCGCGGGTAAGAGCGAGACAAATTACGACGAACGATCTGCGATTTCAATTGAGCATGCCCGTACTGTCACGTCGTCTGCAGTCCTTTCGATTACATGTGTGAGATTAATAGATTTTAATTTAAAAGTCTTGAAAGAGCCGTGTTTAGGCAATTAATTTTACGTTTTAATTATTCTGTTCATTTAAGTACGTAATAATTAAACGTACTAGCTACCTTCATATACTAGCTAACTGCAACCAATGTGTAACATATGTTACAATTTGCCTCGAATTATTTGCCTTCAGTTTTCATAGCAAATTCTGCCAGGTGAATACGTTGGAAAATACACTCGTACGTTTAACTAATATCTTGTTGAATTTCCGTTTTGGAATTTCGTAACTAATCTCCCTCATGTGTGACGGGGTATTTCTGATTTGGGATTGTTAATCCGATGTGCAACATGGCAAATGAAATACGACTTATTTTAACATGCACGCCACGCTAGTAAAACAAGATAGAAAATTACTATTGCGAATATTGTACTAAAGCTCATGCCATCCCATTCCAAGTTCATGTTTTGTAATAAGGATGCTCAAATTCAAACACACACTAGGAAAAGCACTGAACCATCACACGTTAAGTTTCCACAGCTTTCCAATTTTTTTGAGAGTCAGATGAAGAAAATTTACTTATACAACGTAGTGTCCTATAAATATGTGTCATTGTAAAACACAAAAGATACGATATAAACATTTATTTGTTCAACACACACAATATTACAAATAATAATTACATTCCAGAGCTAGAAAAGAGTAAGCGAAGAAAGTACACAGTAGGTATGGTTCCGCTGACAAGTACCTCGCTAGCAAAGAATTCATACTGTTTTCTTGGTCCATACCTATATAATAAAGTTAATTCATCCCTCCACATCTATCCACTTACCAAAGTAACCTGCAAACAAATTGTTACGAAACATCTGACAACTTTCGACTACGAAGCAACAGAAAAACTTCTACGTCCCCTTAAATAATCCCCATTATCGCCCACAATAAAATATAAGTACATACTTGTAATGAAACTCAATCACACTCTTTGATCCTCCACCGTAACAGACACAACACGCACACACGCTATCATGCAGGCAGACATACACGCACGTGAACACACTGACATACACACACATGCACACACACGCACACACAGACGTTTTCCCCCCTTGTCACCTACACATCAGCTATGAACATGAATAACATCTCTCTGTACATCGAAAATGCTAACAAATTTTAAGACTTCATTTATTTGTATTCACTCGTTAGGTATCTCGTAAACTGTTCACAGCTCTTAATTGATAAATACAGTCTGAGGGTGTGGCATGGTGACCTGTAGCACAGGATTCTCCCATGAATCCTATATCAGGCGCCAGTCCGACATATTTAGGCCACGTATGCTTGTCTAGACTAATTCATACCATATTTATAAGTGCCTAAATTGTGAAGGAAAATAAATAAAAATATTTAAAAAATAATAATAATAAACATAATAAAAAAAACTGGCGAAATGTGAACAAAAGCCAAAACAACACATAAAACAAAGGGAAAAAAGAGAAGTACAAGTTTAACAAATTCGGCCAGGCAATATATATATATATATATATATATATATATGTCCAAGTGTGTCGCGGTGCGTCACAAAAAGGGGCTCACTCAACTAATGCCACGACTTAAGGAAGACTTCCTATAGCCCATAGCGCTGGTATTATGTGAGCCCTGATTTATTTAATCGTATGGCGTTTTACATTTTAGTAGGCGTTTATATTATATAAAAAATATTATTATAATTAATTTCGATTATAACTATGTCTACAAGTTTACATCCAGTCCACACAGCCAATCGACGGCTGTGAGCCCTGATTGCTATGACTCACTAAAAAAAGCTATTTTGGCTATCAAAAATGAAACCAATTCATATCAATAACAGTTGTCTGGAGACAATTAGAAACTTTAATATTATTTTATATATTTTCTGTAGATAAATCTAAGGTTTCGAGTATACAAGCCAAACACACTATACAAAGACTCACATTTCCTTGTAAAATTGATACAATACTCGAAGTGAGCAAAAAGAGAAACGTACCTCGGTCGCCAGCCGGTGCCGGTTAGCACCGCGCTGCATTGCATCGCGTATCTCCAAGTGAACACTGCATGTCTTATTCACGAGTGGGCACGCTTAGCTGGCACCAGATGGTGCATACGACGTTTTTCCCAACCTAATGTTCAAATGCAAAGTTGGATTAATGCTGTACTGCTTTTGACAACTCTCTAAAATATGTTTGTGGGTTGTATGCAAACGTAAGAAGCGGGTAGAAGTTGTCCGTTCAAAACTATTACTGACTACTTGGTTGGTTCCTTTGGTAAATGTTACTTTGTATATTTTTTTACAAAAAAAAACTAAACAGAACTCATACCTACAAAGTGACTTCAGAAACATTTCCTTCTGCGCAGGCTAAACATACATACAAGAAATTTTTGAACAAAAAAAATTGCTAAGAGAGTAAAGGCCTAACATGAGTATGTAGCAATGATGATTAATGATCAGAGGTCAGAATTAGGTAGAGTTATTTATGTACTTGCATCCGCTTCACATTGAATATCCAAAAGTGGATCAATGATGGCTAGAGATGATTGAAATATTCATATTAATATGAATCTTCCCGGGATTTGTAATGGATATCCTAAATAATTTTTGGTCATAACTCCAATTTATTCTTTCGCAGTATAAAACCGGTGTCAGTAATAAAGTAACTCTACTTTATTCCGACCTCACCTAATAATGGACAACAGCAACTTATTTAATGTATTTTCATAGTTATATAGAAAATGGGACGTAGATACGAGTATAAGCAATTTCCTGTATGAATTCATATGGGAACGTCTAAACAGCTGTGATCTGTTTTAACCGCTATTATGCCTGAAGTTCTTCTCAATCTTAGCACTTTTCTTTATTAAATAAAGCCGCAAATCCTCGGCTTATCTCGCCGACCGGACCGCGAGTCGCGCTGCTTAGCCTAAGCGAGGAAGCTGAATAAAACATTCGGCAGAGTGTAAAAGGATTCAACTCGTAAGTTGTACAAGCACAAACACTTGTTAGATACTTTTTATAGAGTTAACCGTGTCAAGTGGAATTCAGAAGCGAAAGGAACACGGAAGTGTGTTGTTGTCATATATTTGGTCCAACCATAGACTTAGAATGACCGCCCCTCGGTCAACAATATGAGCGATGGATAAAATAAATAAAAAACATTAGAACGCACCTTCCATACGGACCCCCCGTGGTTCAGATCCGACCATGAACCTCAAAATTTTAAATCTATGAGCGTATTTCTACCATTACCTCGGCAATGAGGGAAAATATTGAGAGGAAACCTGTACGTTTCGGATAGTTTCTAAAACGTGTAACCTTGATTAAGGGTCGCGAAAGTCAGACGGCAGTCGCTTCATTCTAATCATCATACTGCCCAAATCCTGAATCATAGCCAAAGCATTGAGCTTGAGCATCAGAGCAATAGCTTTTGGATGCAATTAAAAATTACACGCTAAGATGATGAAGAGGCGGTTCAACAATAAACATCTAATTCTGGTGCATTTGTAAAGAGCAAGAAATTAGAATGTAGCACAAAGTAATATTCAGTGAGACCAGTAATGAAGGATGGCTAATGTAAGACGGAGACCCACTTGCTCGTTTGTCTCCATTACCCATTTAATAACAAGTTCCAGTACATAAAGGCACACTTTCATATTAACATAACCAAATCATCTATTATACAAACTACCTCGTAGTCTTTAGTCATTAGATATACATCCAAAATAATTGGCTGCTCATACTTTTATCAGTTAAAAAATAAAAGTCATCTGCAAGGAATTTAGAACTCAGGCGAAAGTTAAAATTCATCACTATCAAAGTACTTTCTCGCAAGTCTAACAGACGTGTAGATGATTCAAGCAGACGTTGGTGAGCGCTAAACGGACTTATACCGAGTTTGTCGCTAATGCCTGACCGTGGCTTAGAATTAATAATTATATTATTAAAAGTTTCATAATGATCTTAACACATCGAGCCCTTAGAGCAATATTGGTATTTCAAGCAACAATATGTAAAGTAAAGTAAACTTTCAGCCTATAAACTGTCCCACTGCAGTGCATCCATCATAGAAATCAAGTTACCGCTACTATGATAGGATTAGGCTTAATCACCACGCTTGCCAAATGCGGATTGGTGATCACAAACCCGAGCTACGTACCGAGATATTCGAAACATACTTTTCGCTCGACCCTGGAATCGAACCCTAGGACCCCGAAATCACGGCCCGGTACTTAAACCACTAGCCCAACAGGGCGTTCTTAAACCACTAGACCAATAAGCAACAATGCCTATCATTTATTAAAACCTTGAAAATAATAATTCTTTTGATATATTTTTTTGTTTTTATAATCTGGCTCTACCCGAAGATATGTTACCGATGTCAAGTAACTTATTGAGAAGTAAGTAGGTAGTCAACAGTCAAAGTCACAGTCACTCAATAAAACGCCGGTGTTTTACGTTTTATTGACCTACGGATTCTGCCGATACCACTCTAAACACAATAGCGGGTTGTAATACTCTACTAGGTCCAAGCAAGTTGTCCGTGACAACTCATTCGATACACAATAGCAGTATTTATAATTAAGAAAGTATGTGAACACAGCGTTTTGTTAGAGTCATTACCATTATTGAAATTTGGACCACTTTATGCCTCAGACACAAGTTCCAGTTTTTGCCTCGACCTGTCTTTATATTTGCAATCACAATTAATAAGTTGTATATTATCGTTAATGTGTACGACGTCACGTCAAGTTACTCTTGTTGACCTTTGGACCATCCTTATGTCTGGGGCACAAGTGCTATTTTTCCACTGCTGGGGGGTAACGGTATCTGACGCTGACTGTACACTAGTAACTTATCATACTACTTGTAGCCACTGCCACCACACTTAATATTATTAAAAGGTAAATATCAATAAATCCCGATCATTCTTCATCAGCTCATCTACCACCCCTTCATAGCCTATAATAATATTGAGTTAATTTATCTTCCCGTAGTTAAAATATCAATTGTATATACATATATACTTTGAGAGAAGTAACTTAAAAGCGACATCTTCTGGAAATGAATACCGGCTGCGGGCTTATAACAATACCAGGTTCCAAGTACCAAGATAATAAGACGGTCGGATAACGAACTCAAGCTACAAAGGTTTCTTTGTATTGCCGTATAGAATCTCGGCAGCCCCTGAAAACAGTATTGGTTTATAAGATTAATGACCTTTGTACTGTTACGAAAATAATATAAACCTTTGACATTCACCCCGCTTATGTCGGCGTGTAGATACTAGCAGGATTGAAAAGAGATGCCGACACGTGACTCAGAATACAATATCTTATCTATGAAACGATCTATGATGATGACATAATTAAATTAAATTACGACGGCTAGGACTTAGGGACCTACAAGAGAAGAACGTAATCATTTTTTAAAAAGGCCGGCAACACATTAGCGATCTCTCTGATTTTGTGGATGTTTATGGGCGGCGAAGATTACTTTCTATCAGGTGACTCGCTTGCTCGTTTGTCGACTCTAGCATAAAGAAAATAATTATAAATTGCCAGACCATTTACATTGATCGGCCACAAACTTTCCCGTATTTGCCCTTTCTCTGTTCTAAGAATTGTGTGTTAAAAAAGCGTTTTACCATATGTATATATTTATTCTCAGACACAGGTCGATTCGAGCCCTAAACAGCGGCATTGTAGTTCCTATTTGACAAATTGTATCGAATTGAAAGAGAAATAATTCAAATACATACATCATCGACTCATAGAGAGCGATGCGGTATCCAATCGTAATACAATATTTCCATTCTGCTCGAATTTTCAGTCCATTCGTTCACTCGAATCGGTTTACAACTGGTAATGATATTCGACACAATACGCCGAGGAGCCTCCATTGTGATTTGTCGGCGAAAATTAATGACTACACTTTTTCCGTGCTATGGAAAGGTGTTGTTTGAAACGATGAATATTTTTCTGGGTTTTCTACAAAGCTAAGGTCCTAATTGGTCGCTCAAGTCTACAAATGATTCGTTAGTTTGAACATTTTATCGATAACAGGGATCTCTAATCATACATTTTTACTGGTTACAGGGTATTTGATTAAGCTCGAGATTTTACAAAATTATAGGTAAATATGTGTCAATAGCCAAAATTCTCAATTAAATATATAACATCTAGCCGGTTTTATAGTCATTCAAAGATTCATGGGCAAGTACATTTTAAAAGTATGACATTATTACAAAATAATTAAGAATAATTAAGGCCGTGTGGTCCCCGGCAGAGTAGAATAGGCCACCCTCACTCTTACCGAGGTGTCGTAAAAGGCGACTAAGGTAAAGCTGCTGGCATGATCATCAGCACCCAGAGAAGGAAAATTCTGCATTTATATCAAAACCCTCGCCAACCCGTCTGCCAAGCGTGGTGAGTATGGCAATTACCCCTCATGTGATTGAGGGAGGCCCGTGCCCCAGCAGTGGGGACTTAAATGGGCTGATGATGACGAATTAAGAATACCATTGCATAGCCCATACAATTTGCATCAACTATTATAATAGAATCATTTGCTTACTAGCTATATAGCTACTATACAAAATTCAAATGAAATGCATACAAAATTCTTAGGTGTGACGTCACATCTAAGTAGCCATTTGTATAGAGAGTTTTGGTGTGCCCAAAATAATGTGATTTAAAATCATAAGTTGTGTATCTCAGGTAGTTTAAATGAGAATGAAGTAATTCTTTCAACGATGTTTCTATCATTGAGAGGTCTTTTGATTTGAAAAAATAGTCAAATACCGTAATCCACAGACCATATGCATAGATCTACAAGTATATCTATTTTAACTTACACGGTCGTAAGTATTTACAGCCTGACTTTAAATGTGTAGTAAGTATTCGTATTGTGTTATTTTACATTGGCAAATTGCATATATGACTCCCGCCATTTGCTAACCGACGAAGGTTTCCCTACTAAACTGGAAGGCATTACCCATACCTATTCTAAATCGTATGCATTGTTTTCATTAAACCTTGAATCTGTTTAGGAAAAACAGAGAGGGGAATGAATTTAATCTCACTATCTAGATGAGAAGCACCCTGCCATAATATGCAGTACGCAAAATGTTTTCATTACATTTGCATACGAATATTATGTATAAAAGCTGTGTACCAATTTGTACGTAGAACATACGTGGTTGAGGCAGATGTGGGGGCGATAGTGATGCCTGGTGTTATTCCAGAATTTTAAGCTGCAAAGAATTAGGAACTGTAGACGCAACATTTTGAACTTACTGTACTGAGTTTGAGCCGAGATTTTGCGTACGTTCTCTCGGCTTCCTTGTTTTTTTTTTATACTACAGGCGGACAAACGAGCAAGCGAATCACCTGATGGAAAGTAATCAACGCCGCCGATGAACATCCGAGAAATCAGAGAGATCGCTAATGAGTTTTAATGCCTTGTAGGTGAATTTGTTATCAACTGGATTAGTAAATTCTGTATGAACACAATTACATTTCTTGCGATGTAGTTTAAAGCGCTGGATGAGACAGGAGGGTCTGGGTGTTTGAGGTACCGCTGTTGTTCCTGGTTTCCATAGCACAAGGGAAAACCTTAGTTTGGGACCAGAACAATACGATGTACCTATAAATCCATGCCAATCCGTCAAACCCAATGCCTTAAGAAAATAGCTAAAAGTAGTTTGACTAATTTTGGACCAGTGGAGTCGATTTTTTTAAACTGACTTGAGATTTACTTTATTACTGTTTTGTAACACCCCATAAACATCATTATCATAAATATTTATTGTTGGAATTCGTATCTGATACACAAAAATAGGACTTAAAGATTTTTTTCTTAATGTTACAGGTAAGTAGGTATACTCTTCTTTTAATACTTAATATGTGGCGGGTGTACCCATTTTCAAAGAACTTGCGAGAGTTGCGAATGACCGCTGAGATTTTTAAAGTGTTGTTATTCGTCATTTCAGTGTGATAGAGCCACGCTTCGGCATGCATGGGCTGACTCGGAATGATACCACAGCCTCGCAGAAAATGGTGATGCAGTGATTGCGCTGTATTTTGCCCGGTCATTGGGGGTACCGAAGGAGCAATTCGGGGAGAGGAGAAAAATTTCCAGTTGTGTCTCCGCTGGTGCAGCGGGTGTCTATGGGCGGTGCAAGCGCTTACTATCGGGCATCCGTCTTCTCGTCTAAAACCTATAAAATTTGAGTCCTTTCGAAGTTGACAGAAAACAACACTAGCGCCCGAGTGCAGGTGCAGCGGACTGCAACAACGGCCGCTCATGCGAGAGCACCCGACTTTTTCTGCATTTTTCCCGCGCGATGTAACTGCGGCCATGGAAATCATTTGTGCGCCCGCCGATACACATCTGATGGCAAATGAAGTGGAATTTTTGTTTTTGCTATTAATTTCAGTCCATTTCATAAATGGTTTGATTCCGCGGGTAAAAACCAAACCCAACGTATCGGCTGATGCAATTCAAAGGTTTCAAATTAGTAGTGATCTAGTGGTTTATACTTTTAAGTTTATTTGTGCAGTGAAATGCCGCGAAGTAATTCTTATATAATCATTAAATTATAACGTTTTTAACACTGCTTTTGCGTGTCGAGTGAGTTGTCAAGTTACTTGGACCTAATAGAGTATTAAAACCCGCGATTGTGTTTAGAGAGGAATCAGCGGAATCCGTATCTCGATAAAATATAAAACACCGGCGTTTTATTGTAAATTGACTTACTTTTTTTATGTGATAAGTGATGGTAAGCAATTGCCGCCGCCGATGGGGTGTCCACCAGTGGAGTCACAAGTGCGCTGCCTATTCATTCATGCCGAAGCACGGCTCTCCCACGGTTACGGTTACTTTGACAGTTAACTACCTATAAATATCTCAAAGTTAACTAACCACTTATTTTTAATAAGTTCACTTGACATTGGCAAATTATCTTCCGGTAGAGCCATATTTAAAAATAAAAGGCTGACATTTGCGGACTGTAACACGCGTCAGGCACGTAGGCATGCGGTTTTGTGCCAGTTTGTGGTGAATCCTAGGTTTTGGTAGCGCTTATAATCAATGAATGGCAAACAGTCCTATTATAGATACTTAGAAACCATGAGGTTTCTAAGTAATTTTACTAGTGGCGATATAATAATTGACAAATATCAAAAATATTGATTTTAGAATCGCTTGAATTCTTAAATAATTAAATAAACACCATACATCTTTCAATCCTGTACACGCCCATTTTAGAATATATAATCAAGCATTCGTTAAATTCATATGAACTTCTATTTCTATGAATATTTGATATTTTTCATGGCATTTATTTGAAATTTATTCTTTAGTATTTACTAAACGCACTTAAAAATACACATCACACACACACACACACACACACCATAAACACAGCCACCCGGATTGTGAAAGATGTGGGTTCAAATCTCGCCTGAATAAGTGCGTTATTAATTTCTATAAATGTCAAATATGTAAGTAATCTAACGCTGATGAGGTATGTTAATTAGCCGAAGGCAACGAAAATTCAAAACAATTTACCACGGTGTGATGGAGGACATGGAAATCACTTCTACGAACACCGATACAGATCTGATGGCAAACAAAGTGTAATCCCAGTTTTTACTGAAACCGGTAATGAAATGGGCCCACAGAATGCAGTTCGGTAGAATTGCACCTGAATCACGACTGCATATTGTGGGATTGCATGCATTGATAAAACGGACGTGGTACGTGGGTGTAAGTATTTAAATATATGCAGTTACGCAATACAAAGCGCAGATTTATTGGGCTTTCATCGAACACACAACTTTTTGTAGATGCTTGACAAAATTGGATTTTATTAGTCTCAATTTTTTTCTGAAGTTTAAAAGTAAAGTAAACAGTACTGTACCACTGCAGCGCCTCCATCATAGAAATCAAGTTATCGCTACTATGATGAGATTAAGCTTAATCACGACGCTTGCCTAATGCGGATTCACATCCGGATCACAAACCCAAGCAATGTTCGAAAATTTCTAAAGATACTTTTTGCTGGACCCAGGACAGCATTATGACCAACATCTTCAGTTCTGAAGTTTAATTGAAGGTAAATCTCTGTTATTCTACTTGCCAATATAGAAATAAAAGAAGTAACACTAATTGTCTGATTTGTTCTTATACTATGTAGGTAAGTATAAACAAGTATGTATAAAGTTTAGTAAGTTAGTATCTAGAACGGCTATAACAATTTTAATAGTCTTTTTGTTCCAACCTAGGCGTCCAGCCGAATAGTAAAAAACATAGGTACATACAGTTGAACATAGAACCTCCTCCTTTTTCAAAGGCGGATAAAAAGTGAGGATAACAATAATGAGCTGTTTTCAAAGTTGAAGTTACGAGTAATCATAAAAATTATTTAATTAAGTACTTTTAACAATAATAATAATAAGTATCTGCATAGTTAAGGAGAGTTACTATGACATATTTAGATGAGAGACTGATACAAAGAAGGTAAGAAAATGAAAATATCGTTTATTCAAGAAACACTGTTACATAGCAATATTTGATCTGCTCTCACATAAGGTCGCCCTGTGTTGTGAGAGGTAGCTCTTTTTAGAATATTATAATAATAATAACAGGAGTGTTTTCTTAAAATTAAAGATGATACAATGATGTTGGTATTTTTATTAATTCTTTACCTTTAATTACATTATTTAAAATAAAGGTAAGGCTGAGTAGATGTGTGCTGTGTATTGATGTGTTGTGTTTATGCGGTGTGTCGTGTGTGTGTGTGTAGGTTTACATAAGTGTATATCTGACTAATATGTGGTTACGTGCGTTTTACACAATAGGTGTATAATTGCGCTTAATTGAAAAAAAAAATTATAACGAGAGGAAACCAGATTATTTTTGTCAATCTCGATCCGGGTCAGCGGGTCGCGACTCGGATGGGAGACGTCCCCGGGGGACCAAATTATACTTGGCTGAGGATTTACCTTTAACTCCCTTTTACCCTTTCCTAATACGTTCTACCTGTTATGTTAACTTCTTTCTCACCTGGCGCGGGTTGGAATTATTCGGTTCACTTTTACTTATTTATAAAGAAGTGGTGAAGTGCTGCCGTAGGCGTGATCGGTTGGTAGATATTATTATATAGATGTGTATCGGGATCTATTCAAGGAAAAGTACCTAAAAAATGTGCTACCTAATTAGGTTGTCTCTAACAAGGGCCTTGGGGCAGATAAACGCCGTGGAATAATTTGTGCGAAACTTTTAATTAGTGCGTCGTTAGGCCAAAGAAACAAAAGTCTCTTCTGAAGTGTTAATTTCCCGGAACACTCCGTTACTTTAAATATTTAGGCTGGCTTTAACTTAAAATTTGGACTGTATTTAAAGGTTTTCAACGTTTTGACGGGAAGGTATAAAATATGGCACTTTTTCTGACCCAGTGTTGGTGTTTTAAATTTTCTGGTTCGTATAATAAAATGAATTTATAAGCATGAACAATAAACAAAGGCTGATATTTTTTTTGTATTAATGCTGTGGTAGCTCAGTGGTTATAACAGGTTATAACAGAGGTCGTAGATTCAGAGCAGGTACCTACTTCTGGATTTTATACCATTATATCGACGGTGAGGGAAAATATCGCGAGCAAACCTGTACTTTCGGTTTTTTTTTTATTAGAATAGCCAGACATTTAGCCACAATCTCACCTGATGGTAAGTGATGATGTGGCCGAGGATGGATCATACCTGTATAGTAACAGCCTATTCACTCTTTTCTTGAATAAGTTCAGATCATAGCGTTCTGGGAACACATCTTCCGGCAGAGACTTCCATTCCTTAGCTGTACGCAACATGAATGTACCTTTGAACCGTTTGCTACGTGTTGCTGGTATTTCTACCACATAAGGGTGGTAACCCTTTCTCCGTCTTGTGTCCCGATGATGAATGGGGGCCGGTGGAATTAGATCATGTAATTCCTTCGCACACTCTCCGAAATGCAACCTGTAAAAGACCGAAAGACACGCTACCTTACGTCTGTGTTCAAGGCTTAAAAACTTGCGGTCGAAAAGTTCGGGCGTCGCCAACAATCCTTTTAGCTCGGTTTTCGATCGATTCCAATGCAGCCAGTTGGTATTTGGCAGATCCATCCCAAAGGTGACAGCAGTACTCCATGCAAGTTCGGACTTGAGCTTGATAAAGTTGTAGAAGCTGCTCCGGTGTGAAGTACCGCCGGACCTTCGAGAGAATACCAAGTTTTAACACGTAACCATGATCTAGTTGGTCTGGGTCCCCTGTAGGTCAGACAGCACTCATTTCATTGTAATAACCAGAATCCCCAAATCCTGGATCATGGTGAAGCTTACCCCGTCCTTCTAAGCGACAACTTTGGACGCGGCTGGAGAAATTTTGACGACCCGTTGGGACCAGTGGTAGTGAACGCTGCCTCTGGTGCAAGGGTTGCGGGTTCGATCCCCGCACAGTACAAACATATGTGTGCATGAACACTTTGTAACGAACGTTTGTATTGGTCTGGGTGCTATTTATGTATTATAAGTATGTATTTACAAAAGAAAAGTTTTATATGTATATATTTGTAATCCCACTGTTGATTCTGATATCCGTAACACAGGTGCTTGAGCTACCTATCTCGGAGTCAGATCAATGTATGTGATGTTGTGAAATATTTATTATTTACTTATATTTTATAACACACTAGAATGATGATAAGTATTTTATTAGCAATTTGTCTTTTTCAACAGCTCATTCACTATTTATTTCACTTATTATTATAATTTATTAAATATTATTAAACTGAACTGAACTTTGCCGTGTGGTCCCCGGCAGAATAGAATAGGCCACCCTTACTCTTACCGAGGTGTCGTAAAAGGGGACTAAGGTAAAGCTGCTGGCATGATCTTCAGCACCCAGAGAAGGAAAACTCTGCATTTATATCAAAACCCTCGCCAACCCGTCTGCCAAGCGTGGTGAGTATGGCAATTACCATGTGATTGAGGGAGGCCCGTGCCCCAGCAGAGGGGACTTAAATGGGCTGATGATGATGATGAAATATTATTAGATGAACTAAAATCAGCAGAATTGAAACTTCACTATTGTTACTTAAGTCGAAGTTAACAATCTTAAGTAAGAGCAATCAAGACGCGATTATTCTTCATAAGTTTTTTAATAACTTACTCTGACCCAAGTCAAGTACTTAGAGAAGAATCAAGCGATGAGCTCGCTGTCCAGCACAATGGCCGAGTCATTTACTTAATCGCTAGAACTAGTTTACTTAAACTTATCCATTCTAAAGTTGTTAAGTGGGCGAAGTTTCTAGGAGCTGAGCTATCGATTCCTCGCTCTAATTCAGGATAATGGGAACGAATATTGACGACATTGTTTACAAGTTACTCTAAGTTAACTTAGTTACTTCCAGAACTGACAGTATTATGCCTATTCTATGAATTAACACGAACAAAGGAAGTAATGAATATGCCGAAAAAGAAGCCTTGACGTTGTGAGACTCATGGTCATGTAATATTAGTCAGATTTTTGGCCTGACCTCCATTCCAGATATTTATTATGCTAATGATAAATATCGTTAAAATATGAAAAAGATTACTAATTTTTTTTTTGTAATATGTGCCAGACGAGCAAACGGAGCGCCTGTGTCACCGGCGACACCAGTGGAATCACAAGTACGCTGCCAACCTTCCCCCTTTCCCCCGAATTGGGCCTCCAGTACCCTCGCTCACGCAGCGTAATGTGTTACGCTGCGTGCACAGCACAGTGCTGCTTTACGCGGTTTTTCTGTGAAGCCGTGGTATCACTCCGGTAAAGCCGGCCGATTCATGCCGAAGTGTGGCTCTTCCACGGTATAGGTATCTTAAATGTACGCACTCACTCATGATGTGGCATTGTTATTTGGAACTATTGAGCTTATTTAGCACACTAAATAGTCGTATATTAGTGGAAAATGAGAGGACTTCTTCTTGGCCAGGATCCAAATACGATAAAAATTATCCTTTATTACGAAGTACAAGTAAAACTTAAATAGCTTCAGCACTACTACTGCTTACTTCAGCAATTTTATACTTTTGTGATAAATTTTGGCAGCACAAATATTTCTTATCATTTTGAATAACTATATTTTATCATTTTCACTCTAAGGGATGCTACAAACTCTTTCATATAACATCTGAGTCCTGATTTGTCAACTTGCAGTAACACACAAAGTTGTAGCGCTCATTTGATAAGTAGACATTATTTCATAATTTTCTTAGTTGGTTATTTTAATAAATACTTTTCATTTGTTTTCTTCCCCTAATTTAAGACAAAAGTTGTAGCAGCGCCGTCTGTCAGAACCGTCATTCCGCCGTTAACCTCAAGCGACAGCCAACGTCCCTCTGTGTATTTAAATTGTAAATTTCCGTGTGTTTTCAAAAATACAACAGTTTTTTGAGCAATAAGTGACTTTTATTGGAAGCTTACACCATAGAACAGTTAATACTGAGGTTAATCAAACGATTTTTAAATTTAGAAGCTGCTCAAACAAGATGGCTATCTAACGTTACAACTGTTAAATTATTGGGGCCTTTGTCAATAAGGTCTTTAGAAGTTAGATTCATATTCGAATGTCAATGTCAGTTTTAATCAAAATTGATTTCACTCTTTCTACTTCTAAACCATTAGCATTGAGGCTAAATCCAAAATTGTTTCAGTATTACTTAAAATACAAAGTACAGTCTGTAACGAAATATAATGCAGAAACCCCTCAAACCCTTAATATATAACTTATTTTAGATATATAATCTTATCTAATAAATCTCTGCGAAATGACAAGTTAGGACACTTGTCATTTCGCAGATACTTGTAAGGACTTTTCACATTGTAACATTTGAGTTGATACAAGTCGAAGCTCAACCCGAGCCTGCGGGAGGATAATAAAACTAAATCCAAGTTAGTCCCGCAGCCGCCGGGTTAACGGATGTCGGATCCTGTTCACAAGATCTAGAATAGCAAATGTTTTTGAATACGGCAATCTTTTCTTGGAAAATGATGTTTGCAAAATAAGTCGGATTTTCATTAGAAATTATTAAGCCCCCTTCTTTTCAATAAGCCTATAAACTGTCCCACTGCAGGGCAAAGGGCTCCATCATAGAAATCAAGTTTTTGTTAACTAAGATGGGATTAGGCTTAATCACCACGCTTGCCAAATGCGGATTGGTGATCACAAACCCGAGCTATGTCCGAAAAATTCGAAACTTACTTTTCCCTCGACCCGGGAATCGAACCCAGGACCCTGAGATCACGGCCCGGTACTTAAACCACTAGACCAACAGGGCATTTTCTCTTACCTATGTTAGTATTTCTAGAGCACCTAGCAACCGCATGGATTTAAAGCTTTGTACTGTGTCCCGTGAACGATAATGCCGAACTAAGGAGCCACTCACTTCACGGCGATACGGGCAGATGCTTATGTAAATTGAGTCCTATTTTATTCGAAGTTCAGGGAGCGTTTGTTGCCGAGTGGCCACTGCGACCATATTTGATCTATTGTGACCTCCGCTCCCACTTATATATCGTCTCCGAGGCCCACGGTCAGCATAAACCGTATAATAGCCCTGGGAGCGATAGCCTTAACATCCTCCGGGCAGATGTGGCTGCTGCCCAGGGTTTGGCTTCTTGGGTGCCCGAGGGCATCGCATTGACAAAGCACGAGCATCGGTGTCTCGTCCCCTGCCTTACATAATCTGCAGGTGGGGTCTCCGCGCTGCCCCGTTCTGGTGCCGTGTTTGTTCAGCCAGCCGTCGCTTTAAAGTGCGACGCACTATCCACTTCGCCAACGAGGCAGTCATTAAGTATAGAAAATACAACTTCCAAGAAAATCGCCATTAAAACGGCAATTTCATAGGTATAGACCTAATATTTTTAAAACCGCATTTTATTGTCGAAAATGCAAATGCCGGAAAAAACTTCATTGACGCTTTCATTGACGCGTCATATTTTGGGCATCACCGCTTTAGCTCGTCCGAATTCTCTTTACAAGCAGTGACAGAGGACAAAGTTTTTAAAATAATTAGGGGGCTGAAATCCAATGCTTTGGGAATAGATGAGATATCACTGGATATGATCGTTCTATCCTTGCCTCAAATCTTGCCCGCCATTACTCTCATCATCAATAACTCAATGAGAAGTGGCGTTTTTCCTAGCAGCTGGAAGGTGGCAGTAGTTAAGCCTCTACCAAAGACCAACAATCCCACCACCATGAGCGATCTCCGGCCAATAAGCTTGCTACCGTGTCTTTCTAAGGTCTTGGAAAAGGTGGTCTGTGAACAGGTGACAGAATATGTGGAGGCTAATGACATACTGCCGCAATTACAGTCTGGCTTCCGTAGGGGCCATGGTACAGCGACTGCTTTATCTGATGTGGTGGATAACCTGTTAGTGGGTCAGGATCGCGGAGAGGTCAGCGCTCTGATACTGCTCGACTTTTCTCGAGCATTCGACACCATCAACACCTTTCTCCTGCTTTCCAAGTTGTCGTACTACGGGTTTGATGCTGCCGCGGTTCGCTGGTTCGATAGCTACCTGAGAGATAGGTGGCAGCTTGTCGAGCTGGTGAACTCTGACGGCTCCAGGTCACGCTCGGCTAGACTGGCTGTAACTCGAGGTGTCCCACAGGGATCGATCCTCGGTCCCCTGCTGTATGCCCTTTATGGAGCTGACATCGTAAACTGCATCAGAAACTGTAATTTCCACCTTTATGCAGACGATGTGCAGCTTTACTGCTCCTTCAAACTAAATGACTCTGCCCAAGCTTGTACTAAAATAAACGAAGATCTAGACCGAATTTCAAAGTGGTGCAAATCAAATTGTCTTTCTCTAAACCCAAAAAAATCAAAGCTGCTGGTGACTGGCTCAAAAGGGAATTTGGCTAAACTTAACAGCATTCCGCTGAATATTAACGTTAATGGCGAGGCTGTTGAGCGTGTTGCTTCTGCGAGAAACCTGGGACTAATTATGGATGGCCACCTTAATTTCGAAAGTCATATTACTGAGTGTGCACGGAACTGCTTCTACCGGTTAAAACTATTATATAGATTGCGACCTTATCTAGGTGAGGAGGTTAGAATCATACTTTGCGAGTCACTAGTTCTTTCTAAGCTCAACTACTGTGATACTGTTTATGGCTCCTGTATCCTGGCTAGAACCGAGAAGCTGATACAGAGAGTGCAGAATGCCTGCGCTCGCTTCTGCTTCAGTGTTCCACCCAGAGCACATATCACTCCTTTCCTTAATGCAAAAATCTGCTGAAGATGAAAGCACGAAGACAGTTACATCTGGCCTCGCTGCTGTTTGGCGTTATTGCGACGCGTAGGCCACCGTATCTTTACAAAAAGCTGGTGTGGACCGTGGAGTAAGTATCCCAAAAGATCGTGCACTCACGTCCTTGTCACTGCCAAGCACCGCACTGTCGCGTTTCGTGGATCCTTTAGGTTCGCGTCGAGTAAAGCTTGGAACAGCCTTCCACCACCTGTGCGTGACCTGGAAACGTTGCACTCTTTTAAACATCTTTATAAAAAATATTTAATTGCAGAACAAAAGTGTGGAAACGTACCTCCGGGGTATTCACGGGGCTCCTGGGAGGCTGTATCCTGGCGCTGAGGATTATCATCGAAACCTGGGTAGCAGCGAGGGTTGATTGACCATCTGCGTGACTGATATACGTAATCGCATATATTGCTGTTGGGCGCACGCGCTGGTCAGGTCGCCCGTCAATACGCTTCTCCCGTGCAGTAGGTTATGTCATGTACGATATTCACTCTGCATTGAACCAAAACATATCACAATCTCGCCCATTTTATATCATCACTTATAGATTACAATAGGTACTCTTTAGTCATACATAACCCAAGTAAAAGAAATTCCATTCCATGCTGTTGTACGTGGCAAATATGACGTAACGGAACGGATGCATTCCGCTTGTGTCTCGCGGCTCGCGCACAGATAAACCACGCCGGTTCAACCGAGTTCGCAGAGCGGCGCTTCCACATGTTGTGTGCGCGAAACGTCATTTTATTATATTTATGTACTACATATTATGCCTTCAGTACCATTATGTATCTAATTTTTGTTTATTATACCTACACATTTCTATTTATTTTCATTACTATGTGTTGCTTCGTTTTTATTTTATACACTTGTGGATTATTATTTTAAGATAAGATAATTGTTTATTGTTTATTAGGCATCTTAAATTTTCTTCCTGTTATGTACTAATATTGATTTTGTATTTATTATTATTATTTTTCCTTGTTTTGTCCTTCTTCTTTCTTCCTATTGAATGTTATGTATGTGTGCACGTACGTCACCCAAGGCTCTGCCTGAAAACCAGCGCTGCAGCGGCTCCGGCCACTGCAGCAAATGCTGAGGTTGGGCCTTGTTGGCTACAGTATTTGTCATACTTGTATTTATGTCACTCATGTTTGATTTGTGTTCTGTGGCCAATAAAGAAATCTTTATCTTTATCTTTTATCTTTCATTCATCATAATTTCAGCCAATAGACGTCCACTGCTGGACCTAGGCCTCCCCCAATGTTCTCCACACAGATCGGTCCTGTGCCGATAAATGGATTCCCGCAACCTTCACCAGTTCGTCGGTCCAACTTGTGGAGGGCTTTTATTTTTGACGCTGGGGAATGCCTCCTTATGCATACCCTCCTGCCCAGCCACGGCTGTGATTTCCAGTACGTGGCCTCCACTGGATCTTTCCGCCCAACGGCCATCTGTTCTCCTCGCTATGTGCCCTGCCCATTGCCACTTGAAACATGCAATCCTTTGGACTATGTCTGTGACCTTAGTTCTCCTGCGGATCTCATCATTTTTGATACGACTACGCAAAGAGACTCCAAGCATAGCCCTCTCCATGGCTCTCTGGGTGACTTTGAGCCTCCTCAATCGGCACATTGTAGGCGGCCACGTTTCGGTTCCGTATGTCATCACTGGCAACACACACGCATTGAAGGCTTTCGTCTTGAGACACTGCGGTAGATACGCCGAAAATATGCAGCGTAGCTTCCCGAACGCTGCCCAGCCGAGTTGGATTCGTCGATCGACCTCTTTCTGGAAGTTAGACTTTCTAATCATTTCTGATACGACTACGCAAAGAGACTCCAAGCATAGCCCTCTTCATTGCTCTCTGTTATATCAAATAAATAATATTTTACTGTATATCATTTTCATTACGCTTTCATTACTCGTACTATTCTTTATGTTCATACGTAAACGTTGTACGTCAAAACACTATGCTGTTAATTGTGGTACAGTATCGAAATATCGTATATGGAATTAGTTACGGATTAGGTGCTCAACTTCTCTTCTCAGAAAATCAAACGCCAATTTAAGGACCAAATATTATTCCTACAAACATGACAAGAGCTATGCAAACACAATCATAATAAGCAAACTTGGAAATGAATGGTTATGAAGACAATTGAGTAGGCCGTGTTGTTCGGCACGCACACCCGGGTGATTTCAATTAGCTTCCATATGATCGTTCAATTTTCTCAGAAGGTTAACAAAGCAATGAGAAACACACTCACTAGAATTAGGGCTACGATTTCTAAAAATAAACTTTTCATATAAAGGCATATAACTACAGGGGGTTAGGGTATAGCTAGATAAGTAAACAACAACAGGCTGCAATCAAGTGCCTTATGATGCTGATGATATGCCAAATAGTATTTTTGAACGAATTTCCTAGAGACACGGACGAAACTATGTCAAATGTGTTTGGTGCGGGCGTTATTAGTGTTGTTCTTAGTGAGTTTGATGGGTCTCTATGAAATAATAGTTATAATGCAACGCGAAAATCGAAAAAACAAGTGAATGTAGTTCTCATTCCATCAGCTCACAAAACTATAGACATCCTCACAAAACCGCTGCCTAAGCTGAGATCACTACAAGTGCCTAACTAATTTGGGGTTAGTCTATTGGTGCTTTGTTTATAGTGTCATTTATTTTGTGCTATTTGTATAGTTAGGTTTTTTTAATGTGTGATAGACTAGTGGCAGACGAGCAGACGGATCACCTGATAGAAAGCGATTGCCGCCGCCCATGGACACCTGCGACACCAGTGGAGTCACAAGTGCGCTACCACCCTTGAAACTCCCTGGACCGCCCTTTCCCCCGGATTGGGCCTCCGGTACCCTCACTCACGCAGCGAAACACAGTCCTACGCATATGCGAAAATTTGATTCACACTAAAAGCGGCCACTTTTGGCGTTAATCAATTTTTCGCATACAAAAACGGACCCAACATTTGTGGCATGGTTATTAATAAATAGTATAAGTGTTTGCCAAGAGATTATTACCCCGAAATTGTTTAAAATAGATCCGGTTTAGTCGCTAAAAATTAAAATCGATTGGCGTCGCTAGTTGACCCTACCCTTCGCCTTAAGATATGTGCCGGGGCCTGTACAATTGGCAGCCCTATTTCATTTCGGCGCTAGTTATGTTTTTAATTAGGATAAAGGGCCATAAACGGCCTTCAGGGGCTAATTCTTACCAACGGGATTACGACAAATGTCCACATTCAGAGGTCTCATTTCACTCTGCCGTGTATTTGAATATTTTGTCATGTCTGCGCGAATAAATTATTACACCCATAGGGAAAACCAAGCAACGGGACCAAACAAAAAAATGTTTAAGGATATTTCTTTTTGCTTTTAGTATAGCGCTATTTATTGTTTCCAGTACGTTCCGGTAAAAACGCGTAATATTTTTTCGATGTTACTCGATACACAAATCTTATAAAACTGAGTCACCATCGCACTAATCTATAATGAATATTCGTCAATAGTCGTGTAATAAAGTATCAGCCTATAAACTGTCCCACTCGGATTTAAGAAGACATCCCGTATGTCAGTCTATTCGGTGTTCAATTGTCTGCTTACCAAATATATGTCGTATGTAAATACAAATATGCCTATTTACTTTGCCCCTCTACCGATATAAATAAATAAACTGAGTCACCATCGCACTAATCTATAATGAATATTCGTCAATAGTCGTGTAATATTCCGTAACAATAATAATAAGTGAGGGTACCGGAAACCCAATCCGGGGGAAAGGAAGGGTTTAAAGGTTGTCAGCGCAATTGTGACTCCACTGGTGTCGCGGGTGTCTATGGCTGGCGGCAATTGCTTACCATCAGGTGATCCGTCTGCTCGTCGCCATTTAAGTCCCCACTGCTGTAGCACGGGCCTCCCTCAATCACATGAGGGGTAATTGCTATACTCACCACGCTTGGCAGATGGGTTGGCGAGGGTTTTGATATAAATGCCTCGTACGACAAAACTATGGAATGAACTATCGCCTGTGGTATTTCCGGACAGATACAACCTGCAAATCTTCAAGAAAAAAGCGTATTCCTTTTTAAAAGGTCGGCAGCGCACTTGTGACTCCTCTGGTTTTGCTGGTGTTCATAGGCGGCGGTGATCGCTTACCATCAGCTGATCCGTCTGCTCATCTGCCCCCTATCCCATAAAAAAAAACAATGCAGAGTTTTCCTTCTCTCGGTGCTGATGATCATGCCAGCAGCACCTTTTACCTTAGTCGCCTTTTACGACACCTCGGTACGAGTGAGGGTGGCCTATTCTACTCTGCCAGGGACCACACGGCACTGCTCGGTACGGCACTGCTCTGCTCGTCTACCACCTATAATATAAAAAAAAACATCCTCTTCACATCAGTTGAGTCTATAAAGTGTATCAAAAGGGCTCTTTTTAGAACCATTATGAACACAGTCCAATTCTTACCACCACGTAGCAGCAATTCCTACAAATTGCCGCAATCTTATCAATGACTGACCGGATGGCGCAATTGGTAGTGATCCTGCCTCTTACGCCAAAGGTCGTGGGTTCGATCCCCACCCTGGACAAACATTCGTGCGATGAACACTTGTGTTTGTTCGGTGTCTGGGTGTAATATATGTATTTAAGTATATATTTGTGTTCCTCTGTTGTCTGATATCTGTAACACAAGTGCTTAAGCTACTTACGGAATCAGGTCAACGTATGAGATGTTGTGAGAATTATTCTTATAAAAATCAATTAATGATGATCGTTTATATCCACAAGTCACCTCATCTAAGCGTGTTATTTCCGTATGTGTCCAAAGCTGTCGCTTTGGAGTCCGGAGTACACATTGACCATCATCCAGGATTTGTAGTCTGGTAATTACAATGAAGATTTGAGTTTCAATCCTCCACTAGGTACTTGTAGGCAGGTAGGTAGGAGAATAGGTATTCTCTGTTTATGAAAGGTTTACAAAGACATTCAATTTATTCAGTGTAAACTAGAGCTATGTGTCTCAAACTGGGCGGTGTATTTTAATAGGTCAAGTCAAATATTATTTATTTGAATACGCATATACGCAGTTCTTACTAATCTTCATACATAGGTAAAAAAAATATTTGTGATTATTTATATTTGGATATGTATGATATAGGTAAATGTGTGTGTGTGTGTGTGTGTGTGTAAAAATAAAACATAAGTGTTAAGAAATGAATAAACATAATGATATTCTACCACCGGAAGCGGAAAGTTGATTCTGAGACCTTCATTTTTATAAATAAGACAACCATTCACAATGAAATGTTAATATAATAAGGCCGGCAATGCATTATTAGTACGGTCAGCACCAAACGTAGCTTTACATTTTAGTACCATATCTAAGTAACATTTTTACATATACCCTTAGAAACTGACTATAATAGGTAGAACAGTTACTTTGACATGGTACTAAAGTGTTAAGTATGCTGAGATGATGTATGAATTTAATATTTATTACTATTATTATTTATTCTGATCTCTTACAAATTGTCATACATACTTAGTAAATATGTAAAAGAAATATTTGTGATTATTTATTGTTTGGTCACTGGTAGCTCTAACACTAACAAAAATAAGTTAAGTGTATGATGTATATTTTGTTTTTATTTTCTTTCGACGACCCGTTTGGAACAGTGGTAGTGAACGCTGCCTTTGGCCCAAAGTGGGTTCGATCCCCGCACAGTACAAACATTTGTATGCATGAATGAACATGTTTGTTTGTATTGGTCTGGGTGTTATTTATGTATTATAAGTATGTATTTACAAAAGAAAAGTATGTTTGTTATTTGTAATCCCGCTGTTGATTCTGATGTCCGTATCACAGGTGCTTGAGCTTACCTAATGTTTGTGATGTTGTGAAATATTTATTTATTTCATGATATGGTAGGCGGGAATGATGGATTCAAAAAGATTGAGAGACGATGGATTGAAGATTATTCACGTATACCTTTTATAGGCTAATAAAAAGTGTGAATAGGCCCGGGTGATTGAGCGCCCGAGTGACGGATCAAGCGCCGACCCTCGTCACTCCGTGTCATTTTGCTTTTTGCTGATGCCAGAACTTTTTAAATTCATTTTAAACGTTAGGTGTCGCTCTGCGAGATTATGATGTCCACGTGATGGAAATTAATATTTAATTCAGGAAGAACAGATCAAAAGTGACGCTTTGCGTATATCCCATGTGTGCATACGAGTATATCGCTCTCTAGCCACGCCAACATGGATTTCAAAACAAAATATTATTTGTACATATGTTTTTTATGTGATAGGCGGCAGGCGAGCAGAAGGATCTCCTGATGGTAAGCGATTGCCACCGCCCATGGATGTAGTTTCCCCTTGATTGGGCTTCCGGTATCCTCACTCACGCAGCGAAACACAGTACAGTGCTGCTTCACGCTGGTTTTCTGTAAGACCGTGGCATCACTCCGGTTGAGCCGAAGCGTGGCTCTCCCACGGTTAAAATGTCTTACTTCTTTATAACAGTACCCAGTTAATCAATAGTAATTAACTAACTAATGAATGTGTCTTAAAAATAAATTGATATTGGCCTTGGCCAGTAACAGTTTACTAGTCATGACCCTTTATTTTGGAATTGTGATCAATTATCTAATCTGTAAATATGCATTTCTATTTAATATGTTTGGATAAGGCATTAAACTGATTCATCGTGAAATAGGCAACGCTATTAGCCATAAATATATCACTTGTAGTTTAGTAGAAGTGGGGAAAATGGAGATGTTAACAGTTCCATCTCATTTACTAGTGCGTTAAAAACCTCAAGCTTTTTAAGATACCTTCAGACATCAACGCGTAATTTAAAAAAAATATTGGTCAGTTTAAGAGCTAGTAAGAAAGAAAGAAAGAAAAAACATTTATTGACCATCACAACATTCACAGCACAGAGAGCGACATTACATAACTTAGAACAAGTTTACAGTATTACAAGTACCTACCTATGATACAATTACACATGACACGACATGGTTACAAGGCAGACAAGTAGTAGATATACAAGAAGAGGTGTGAGTGTGTGTGGTCAATCAGATCCCAACCTCAGCATTTGCTGCTACGGCATTATCTGCAGTGCCGCAGCAGCGCTGGTATTCTAGTGGAACCAGAGGGCCTAATTTAAAGCACACGTTACGACCGAATCGGAGTTATCCTCACTTTCACACGCGCTGTATATCTCCTTTGTTTGGATGCGACAGGTATATTCTCGTTCATTACGGGACGGCTTTGATTTAAGCCACCTGGTTGCGAGTGAGTTATGTGAGTGGATCTAAAAGATGGAATACATAACATAGTGTAGGTATATATATATATATATATATATATATATATATATATATATATATATATATATATTATCACCTACACTATGTTTTGTATTATATATGTATTGATTGACCAATGTAGGTACCAATTTGATTTTAGATTTATTCAAATACTTCAATAACAAGTAAAAAAAAAATTGCATGCTGTTATATAGTTAAGTGTGTGCTCTAGTTTACGTTATAAGATCATTTGTTACCACATTTACTGCAAATAAAGAACTTTGAACTTTATCTAATATATAAAATTCTCGTGTCACAGTTTTCGTTGCCATACTCCTCCGAAACGGCTTGACCGATTTTGATGAAATTTTTTGTGATTCTCATAGATACCGGCTATGAGAATCGGCCAACATCTATTTTTCATCCCCCTAAATGTTAGGGGTAGTCCACCCCTAAATTTTTTTTTTTATTTTTTAGACAAAATTTTTAATTTCTCTTTTTTTATGATACAACATACAAAAATACATACAATCCTCAATTTTCACCCTTCTACGATCAACCCTTTTATTTATATGGCAAAACAACGTTTGCCGGGTCAGCTAGTATATATATATATATATATATATATATATATATATATATATATATATACATGTAATATACGTATATACATATTAAAAGAAGTGTACTATGTGGCGGATATATTCATAATAAATAAATAAATAGTAGCTAAGAACTAGCTTTGTTTTTAAGTACGCCTGCTCTTAAACTGACCTATTGGTCATTATTTACTCTAAAAAAGGTACGAGTATAGTCGCTTTAAATTCATTGACCCTTTACTACGATAGAAGTGAAATGAGAATGTATGTATGTATAGCCGTTCATCTTCAACTTAAGTCCGCCTTACTAATTCATAATCCTCATAAATATGCACTGTTGGATTACCGAGCCAGCGCCCTACCCTCGTCACAAGACCTTCGGCTGAGGTGTCATTATCTTTTTGCTGACGCTATTGAACCGCAAATTAATTCAATAGGCTGAGTGACACGAGAACCGTATGTTTTTTTAAGGGAGCTGTAAAATGTAAGGCTAACTTCTGTTCAGCATCAAAAGTAGCTTAACACTTTAGTACCATGTCAAAGTAACTGTTCTACCTATTATAGTCAGTTTCTAAGGGATATGTAAATATGTTACTTCGACATGGTACTAAAATGTAAAGCTACGTTGACCGTACTATAATGCATTGCCGGCCATATTATATTAACATTTCATTGTGAATGGTTGTCTTATTTACAGAATACTCATACATCAGGTATGTTTGGTACAGTGGTAGTGAATGCTGCATTTGGTCCAAGGGTTGCGAGTTCGATCCACGCACAATACAAACATTTGTGTGCATGAACATATCTGTTTGTATTAGTCTGAGTGTCTATAAGTATTATAAGTATATATTTACAAAAAAATGTATTATATGTATATATTTGTAATCCCACTGTTGATCTCGGAGTCAGATCAATGTATGTGATGATGTGAAATATTTGTGAAATATCATTCATTGTCATTTACTGCGCAACAACATCTCGTCGTCAACTACATCTCGAAAATTGACCTTATTCCTTGCTAAAAAACTTGATACGGATATAAGACAACAGAGGAATTACAAATACAATACTTAAAATCATATGTTTCAACCACAACCTGAACAAACACAGTGTTCATTACACTTGAATGAATGTTTATTCAGTGTGGAAATCGAATCTTAAGCGTGTGAAACAGAGGCCCAAATGCGCCATCGAGCCAGACAATCAATAACAGGCTGCACCCATCCACTGCTGAACATAGACCTCGTCACAGATTTCTCTTACATGCATTCCTTATCTGATTACAACCAGCGTCCTGCACTACTCACTTAACCGCGATTTCCACTCCAAAACATATCTGCTCCAATGATTATCGGTTCTACGGCAGACGTGGCCAGTTCTCTGCCATTTCAGCGTACTGATTCATTGGGCTATATCAAAGACTTTTGTCCTTTGACCTAGATGCTCGTTCCGTACACGATCCCTTAGGGAGATACCAAGGATGGCATTTTCCATTGCCCGCCGCGTGTGTAACTTTGAATTTATGGCCTAGCTTCCTTTGAATATCAAGTTTTTTTTTTAATTTTTTGTTAAGCCTGTACTGTCTCACTGCAGGGCAAAGGCTGTTCTAATATAAAGAGAAAGTACTAAAAAAGAAAATATTGCAAAGAGCGTAATCATCGTTGCTGAAAAATCAATTTTAACGTGTTTTGCCTACTTATTCAACTGATCACATCAATCATATTAAATTCTCATTATAATCCTTTGAAAGTTCTGATTGCCGATACAAAATGGTCCATCAGGTCCCATTTACACGTGCTCTGATATTTAAACGGCCTCAAACAATTTGAATTAGCTCCTTCATTTTAACGCGATCGCTTCACGTTTCTAATGTTCTGGACGTGGTGAGAATATACTGCGTTGACTGATGTCTTTTAATGATGCTGAAGTTGAACATTTTATAATATACTAAGTCTAGTAGACGCAGTCGCGTCCGCGACGTTACTCACGCAGTTTTAGTCTTTATTACAAAAGTCTACATTCCAACTTCAAACCCGCGCAACTACCCCTTAGGGGTTGAAAATTTAAAAGTCACTTTTTTATTCAAAACCGGTGCTCAAACATCAATTTTAAGATCTAACTTCTAAACTGTCTAATCCTCCATACTGCATTTCATTCCCTAATTTACCCCTCCAAAGGGTGATTTTCCAAAAACGTTTAAGTGAATTACTTTTTATTTTAATTATACGTATATAACTATATATACAATTTTTCACTTTCCTAACATCATAGATCTTACTTTAAAATGGCTAAACCCCCATACTGGCATTTCATTCCCTATCTAAAGGGTGTACCTTTAAGGGTGATTTTCAAAAAACGTTACATGGGTTACTTTTAAGTTCAAATTATTAGTCTGAATACAATTTTTCATACAAACTTCAAACCCCCTTTTGACCCCCTTAAGGGTCGAATTTGTAAAAGTGTTAAAACAACATGTTCTTGGTTTAGAATAAGGAGAACATGTAGCAATTTTCAACATTCTTACTTTAAAATGGCTAAACCCCCATACTGGCATTTCATCCCCTATTTTACACCCTTCAAGGGTGATTTTCAAAAAACGTTACATGGGTTACTTTTTAGTTCAAATTGTTAGTCTGAATACAATTTTTCACATTTCTAACAATTTCAAATATGGCGGATTTTCATACAAAATTAACCCCCTTTTTACCCCCTCAAGGGTTAAATTTTCAATAATTGCCGCGTACCAAATCCTGGAACATGACCCAAGCGTACACTTAGTCTCTAAAATAGTGACATTTTTTGACGCAAATGGAAATACAATATGGATTCCTTCAAACGCAGCGTGAAGAAGTATGTCGCGGGCCTGTATGGCAGTCCCAACGGAGGTGATGCCTGACATCGCGTCCGTTGTAATTGTAACGTGGGCTTTTCTCTTGCTTACCATCAGGCTAAAGAGAGCTAATACAGTATATTACTATAAAAAAAATAAGAAGCTGAAATGAGATGAATATCTTTCAATTTCTCGTATTTAATACGGCCTTCGGCTAGGTAAGTTAGTATTATCGTTGTAGCTAAGGTTTACTCACACTATGGGTTTACTACAACGACCGCGCCTCAAATTTTCGTGTCCTAGATTTCACATGCCCAAAATGTGTTCGAAAATATTCACGCTGTACTAATATTTAGGCACATCTGCGTCGTACACATACATCAATGTAAAAAGCCGATACAATTAGAATCAGCGCCTTCATTGGCGGGCGCGCCTCACGTCGCTGTATCTAAATGCGCTGGACGTGCCGAGAATGTGGTCATTTCATGCTGTTCGCATTGCCAATTCCCCTCGCTTCCAGAATGTGTTCATCACCTATCATAGATAGATATTAACTTTGAACCAAACTACTTACAATTTCAAAGTTTGTCTGGTCATATTTTTTCTCGCGAAATTGTTATCGATATTTATTCTAATTGTAGTAAAACCGTGCAATGAATCGCAACTGCTTAGTCATAAAACGTTGCAGAAGGACGTTTCCTACCACAAAACTTACCTACCAACAGGAACAGCCTTTTAAAACAAGTGACAGATTACAATGACGTTTTTATGTTAGGTTTATAACTGAACGTAAATAATACGTTCAGCTGTGAACCACATACTGATCACCATTTGTCGATATATTACACTTTTCGAGATTAAACATGTTTTTTTTTTATTTTATACTACTATGAAAATATAATTATTATTTGTTCAGTTTAAGTCCATACAGAACATACATATTTATATAAGTACATACATATACATTAATTCATGTTATCATATATACCTACATCTGACGACTCATTAATAAACGCTCTGTCTATATGTATATTGTATAGTAACTTTAGCAAAGTACCGTTAAAATAGAGAAAAAGTTTGCTTATTAGCTTGATATGAATATACATGAGATTACCTAAAGTATTCGTTATATAAAATAATTTATTCCAACATTTCGGCTACGTTTATTCGTTGCATATTGATGGACTTTAGTAGGTAGGGAACATGTATTTTTACATACATGCGGCTCCGACGGAAATACAATCGCGAGTAACCAAATCTACTTAGCACCTTCAATTTTCACACAAACATGCTCAGTTCAGTTTAGAGGCCTTTAAATTAAAAAAAAATTGCTTTAAAATAATTTAATTGTAAATTAATGTCATAGAGTTCGATTTTCAATGGATAATTTGACAGACCATAGAGACGTGTTAATTTTATTCAAAAAAAGTGAAGTGGATTTTCGCGTCTCATAGAATAAATAAAATAAATGATTTACATATTTCCCTTTCACAAGGTTACACAAGGTACATTGCTTACTCTATTAAGTACATTTGTGCATGTAGTGGTTGACCTTGTGAAGGACTGGTGCCTGAATTAGATTTAATAAAATCTGTGCTACAGGTCAAGCCTTTATAGAGCAAGAAAAACAACTCAATCTTAATTAGCAGGAAATTTGGCATGTTTCTGTCTGTCAAATTAAGTACTAGAAAGGTAAACACTTATGACATCGAATTACATTACTAAAACACAGATAATTTTATATTTCTATTCCTCTGAACTTTGCATGTTTCACGAGGTCCTGACCCGATTTGATTGCTCGTGAAAATAAAATGTCATATGCAAGTAGTTAACATGTTTTGAGGCTTCTATCGATGAAAATAGCCAACATCTAACCACAGTGTACAGAAAATACGTCAAGGCAATTATATTTGAACTCACGTAGGTTGAAATGCGTCCGACGTGCCGAGAATGCGTCCGCTGGCTTGTAGGCTCGAGGTGACGTCATGGGAGTCTGTTACTTATGAAGTGTAAATCTTATTATTTCTTTTTAAAAGTTCGTTTGCACCTCTAAAAGTATTTATAATTTGGATCCAATGCAACTTCTGACCGTTTCAATCATCAGTCTCGAAACTCGTTCACGTACGCAATAGGTAGTCGTATCGTGTCTCTTCCGCACACGTTTCGTACAATCCGACTCTATATCATGCCGAACCATAAGTGATGCACTAGACAGAAACCGGTGTAGGAAGATCATCCGCTCAAGATGCCGCCATGAGGCTGACCACGATCCTCAGACATAAGGGACTGACTCAAGTGAGAGAGAGGGAGATTTTAGGATGTGCATTCTTGCTAAGTCAGTCCACAGTCTTCAGTCTTCAGTAACAGCAAATGTTAAAGCACACTTTTCGTAGCTAGTGACTCTTATGCTCCATGTAATAAGAACTACGAACTGCAAAATATGTGCAGCTACTTTTGCTGTTGACTTACAATAAAAATAAACATCTGAGCTGAAATGTAGCAGCACAAATGTGATACACGCAAACCGACAGAACAATAATGGTGAATATTGCCCATTTCCGTACTCTAGAATCGAAGCCATTATGTTTTCTAAATGGACCGATCGAAAATCTTGACCCGGAAACTTTTCTAGCGCAGTGTATCGCACCATTTGTTAACATTTATCATTCATTCTTGTTGCAGCTGATAAATAAATATGTTTATGATAGATAAGATAAAAAAAAATACGAACAATTGTGATTGTTCCAATGTCTGGAATATTTATTTAAGTACTCGTATGCTCCTCATCTTAACGTGTAATTTCCATTTGCCTCCAGTTGTCACTTAGGAGCCCGAGGTAAACTTGGACCATGATCCAGGACTTAGAAAGTCTAGTAATTACAAAGAAGACTGCCGTCTGATCGTCGCACCCCTGATTACGGTTAAACTTTCAGAATAAATGTCTCAAATATTGCAGGTATCCACAATTTTGAGAAACTATCCGAGTCGTGTAGGTTTCCTCATGATGTTTCTCCTTACCGCCGAGCTAATGGTATAAATATGCTATTATATCGGTCTAAATACATATATATGTACGTATGATGTTTGTGGTGCCTATCTCTGCGAATTCCGACCCATGACACATTTACCTAAGATAGTCGATTTACTTTGAGCTCAGGACGATGTATGTGTTGTTGTCTGATATTCATACACATTTTTGTTCTTTGTGTGATATCTGTTATGTATTTATTGTGTCAATAAATGTCTCATTCAATCGTTCATTCATTTGGGCTGAACACGTTTAACGCATATATAAAATAAGCTGTCATGTTGTGAACGGGCCATTCCCGTAGAGTTTTCTGTCTCCGGTGTTCTTAAATATATCATATTATTTTATATTGTATGTTTGTTAAGACTATACTAATGCCTTACACATTATCATCATCATTTTAGCCAATAGACCTCCACTGCTGGATATAGGCCTCCCCCAATGTTCTCCACGCGGATCGGTCCTGTGTCGCCCGCATCCAATGGATTCCTGCGACCTTCACCTGATCGTCGGTCCACCTTGTCCACTTTAGGGGCCTGCCACTGCTGCGACTTCCTGTACGTGGCCTCCACTTGAGGACCTTTCCGCCCAACGGCCGTCTGTTCTTCTCGCTATGTGCCCTGCCCATTGCCACTTGAGGCATGCAAACCTTTGGGCTATGTCTGTGACCCTTAGTTCTCCTGCGGATCGCATCATTTCTGATACGACCACACAAGGAGACTCTGAGCATAGCCCTCTCCATTGCTCTCTGTGTGACTTTGCCTCCTTAATCGGCACTTTGTAAGCGGTCACTATTCGGTTCCGTATGTCATCACTGGCAACACACATTCATTGAAGACTTTCGTCTTGAAACACTGCGGAAGTTAGACTTTTTGTCCGAGGTAGATATACTCGTCCATGTACAACTTCCAGTGTAGAGCTTCCGACCATTATAAGAGTGGGTACGAGATGGGGGATTCGACATGATTTTCGTTTTGTCCATGTTCAATTTCAATTTCATCCAATCGATTTATTATATAGGCCAATCAATTTATTATATAGGTCAATGAAATATTTTTCAATGTATTTTGTAGCCTAAAATAAACAAATTATTATTATTCTATCCGCATTCAGACAAAAAAATGTCCCGTTTTTAGAAGGGTCGAAGATAACTAAGTTTAATATATTTATTTTACTTATGCTTTCGATAGACAAGCCACCCACTATTCATTTTTAAAATTGCTGTATTTCTTTAAAAAAAACTTCACTCTAAAAAATACTTCAGGGCACATATTACATTCAGACGATACATTTTTACAATACGGTCGATCAAAAGCTTGCCGTTCTCTCAGTACCTAGCAGGTGTTTCGTTTAATGTGTGATCGTATTACAATATCATAAAAATACAAAGGTAAAAATATATAACCTACACCTACAAACAGAACAACCTTTTAAATTCAGAATATGTTGCGCAACATTACTTTCTCTTTTCTTATACAGGGATAAGATTTTATTATATACTATAAGATTTTGAGCCACTTTACCGGAATAAAATGGCACCTGCACCAAGGATTGCAGTGAATATTTCAGCACTGACATCACTCGGGGCTCAGACAGCGCGAAATGCGTCGGACGTGCCGTGAAAGTCGTGTCTAACGGGGTTTGCGGGCTCAAATGATTTTTAGTGTTCCTTTCCTTGTTACTAACAGTGAGCAAAAAGAAGGAAGGTTTAATCGTGACTTTCAGCTCTAATTCAGAAATCAAAAATATTTATTCTTATTCCATAACACACATGTCATACAGAAAATTGTGGTTGGAGATACCTTTTAATTGACTGACCGGATGGCGCAATCGGTAGTGACCCTGCCTCTTACGCCAAAGGTCGTGGGTTCGATTCCCACCCTGGACAAACATTCGTGCGATGAACACTTGTGTTTGTTCGGTGTCTGGGTGTAATATATGTATTTAAGTATATATTTGTGTTCCTCTGTTGTCTGATATACTGGAACACAAGTGCTTAAGCTACTTAGTTCGGAATCAGGTCAACGTTTGAGATGTTGTGAGAATTATTATTTTAAGCAACAGATTTGCTTGTATTAGGAAACTCCTGCATTAAATATTAGATACGTTCCCTCTTATTCCAAAACGTGGTTTAAAAGTAGTGGGATTAATACTGGGAATCGCTGAAGAACTAGAGTAAACATTATTACAAAACTAAGTTTGACGTTATTTAGTATATCAACTATAATACTTAAGTTAAACCACCCGGACCCTTAGTTTAAGATGAGTACTAAAATAATAACCTCAAAATATCGATTCAGTAACCATGACAACTTATCCCTGTGACAGTTCATTCCGTTTTACACCAAAGTTATTTGTGAAAAAGTAGTTAATTTATTTTTTGGATCAAATCCCAAAAATATAAGCAATTCCTATGCATATTACTTGGAAACCTTACTTAGGTCAATATTTTAATTTACTGTTGCTTAAAAACAATTCTAAAGTATTTTTACTTCAGACAACAAAATAAGGTTACGTAAAATGAAATGTCACTGAACGAATGATTGAATGATTCGATCAATTTTGACACTATCCTGCGGTACTAAGTGGTCTATGGTTAGTCGAGGATTTGTAATAAAAATTTAAGAACTATCATTATTTCGTAATAATCATGAACTTGCTAGTTTAGGATTAAAACCGGTACCAGAGCAGTTTTTTGTAATAAGAGGGGTTATGTTTAAACTTTAAAACTTAGTTACAGTATTAAACTTATTTTACTTTATTATAATTAAAATTCCATTTATATTCCATTGAACAAATTGCGTGCGTGTGTATGTGTGTATGTGAGAGAGTAAACAAAGTAGGGAGTTATTTAAATTAAATTTACGCGTGATAATATTTATGTAAATATGTAAATAGTTTTTAGTTTTGTTGTTTTATTTTAGAGTTGCCGTATAATGCATTCGAGATCGTTGTAAATCTATTGTTTTTAACCAGGCTTCTCAAAGATTTTTTTAGCTTCAACATATGATAGGGGGTCAATGTTTATTTAATGCTCTAGCAGTAATGGTAATGCCGCTTTGATTAATGCCAATTTTTAATTAACAAACACTTGTCAGCAGTGAGTTTCTGCAATAAGAACAAAACCTGCTTTCCACTGCCTGACTGCCTTCAAGTTAATTTAGCTGATACCTATCACAACACAGAAAACGCCTATACTCAACTAAAGTGGCTAAGTTGATATAAGAATATGACTCCAAAATTACTAAACTCAAATGCGGAATCGAAACGCTAGAAGAGAAGAAAAGGCCCCTTGTAGCCTCGAAGTATTAGAATGAATGAGTCGGAATCGCCTCAGGGCCAAATGAAAGGGGATTTTGAAAAGGCACGTCTGCGACTATTGATGCCTTTCTTTTTATTTACCCAGTCGGTGCCTTTATAATGCTTTCACGCTAATACATTACATACATCACCTTATGCCAAAGTGGTATCGGAAGAAACATTTTTTTTTGTAATAGATGGTAGACGCATCAGGTGACTCGTCTGGGGCGGCGACAATCACTTACCATTAGGTATCCCGTTTGCTCGTTTCACGTATCTAGCATTAAATTACTGGATACTTCCACTAGAATCTGTAATCTGCGCGTATGACAGAATGCAAATACACAGCCAATATTTCCAGCTACGAAAATGGATATTATCAATGTAACAAGAAAAGCTAGTAAACTAAAAACAAAACCGGCCAAGTGCGAGTCGGACTCGCCCATGAAGGGTTCCGTAGCAGCAAATAAGATATATGCAAGTTAAATTGCGGTTTACGGTTTATAACGTATTAAAAAAAACCTACTCACTTATATCTAGTTCAAACCAATTTTCGTTGTTAGTTTTCATGATTATGTACATCATATATTTTTTTAGTTTTATAATTCATTTATTATAGAAGTTAGAAGGGGGGGACACACAATTTACCACTTTGGGAACGTCTCTTGCGGAAAGTATTGTGTTTAGAAAAAAATGATGTTAAAAACCTCAACCTCATTTTTAAAGACCTATCCATAGATACCATGTAAAAAAAATTGAGTTTCAGTTTCAAGTACGGAGACAAGTTTTTATTTTTTTATTTTAATTTTTGTGTAAATATCGTAATGCGGTTAACAAAATACATCTATTTACCAAGTTTCAATAGTATAGTTTCGGAGAAAAGTGGCTGTGACATACGGACGGACAAACAGACGGACAGACATCACGAATCTATAAGGGTTCCGTTTTTGCCATTTGGCTTCGGAACCCTAAAAATACGACTCAATGGCGTAATAACCCAGTGCCAGTGTGGAGAGGGATTGAAAAGTTTTTTGTTAGCTAACTCGCGCTGGATACGCCTGAAAATTCACCCAATTCGACTACTGAGTCGACTAGTTTCATTGAGGATATCCATTGAGAAAACTGAACAACAGCGTAAGTTAAAAAAGATGTAAGTACCTACATATAAAACATAGGTACGTTTGTTCTTTTTCTCAGTCGGTCACTTTTATACGACATTATAGGGCAATTTATTGGTTGATTGTGCTTGCTGTAGTTGCTGCTTTTACAAGTTTCCTCGAATGTTCTGTGTTGGCCGCTTGGCAGAGTTTTCTTTCACGATATTTACTGTCACACCATGAAATAATATTGTCAGTTCATCGTTTTGTTTTCGACTCTGCCCTGAATTACGAGTTGCTCCATTGAGTTGGTCGTACGTGTATCGTAGCGCGTCCATATTTTTTTATGTAATAGATGCCAGACGAGCAGACGGATCACCTGCCACCCTTTAAACCCCCCTTTTCCCTGGATTGGGCCTCCGGTACCCTCACTCACGCAGCAAAAAACAGCACAGTGCTGCTTCACGCCTGTTTTCTGTGAGGCCGTAGTATCATCACTCTGGTCGAGCCGGCCCATTCATGCCGAAGCGTGGCTCTCTCACGGTCAAAACTTACTACTAATGTAACTTACTTGATTCCACTACTGATGATAATATTGGCTTTCCTTTTAGTTCCCGCACTCCAGTCAGTGCAAGTGAGTTCTTAGTATGCGCCAACAACACTACCATTTTAGAACTTAGCTTCGACTCTGCGTTGTTTTAGGAGTTCCACGTTTCCGAGCAACAAGATCAGGAAGAATAGTTTTTTAGATTTTCTCGTTGCATTATCACTTTAATGTCCGCTCGTCACCACGTCGAGCCAAATAAATATGTGAGTACACAATGTTGTTTCACATAATAAATATCGTGTTAATTCCTGTCTTGATACTAATGTATCATCATCGTACTAATGTAGATCAGGAAGACCAGGCTGATGTAATTTTTGTGCCTCCGATCGAGCTATTTCGTTCGAGTTCTTATTTTTGCTTTACATTTCCCGACATATGGTACAACCAGAAATAATTGAACAAGTAGAGTTTCGGTGAAAATAGAACACACCACATAGAGAGATAGCTTTAATTTTGTGTCATTTGCAGAAAATTTATATTGTATAATTAATGAATCAGTAATCGCAAAACAAACAAGTAGAGATATCATAATGTTAGAACCAGTTTCACGCTATTTATATACAGACTTTGCCTAATTGCATTGTTCGTATTTATTGCCAAACGCAGAAATGGCCGCGACGCTTTTGCGTTTTGCGATATTATAAATTCTGTTACTAAACTGCATTGCAAATCCGACTGAAAAGGGATGTTACCGCCGAAGTAGCGAGAGCATCGGGATCCCGGATGCGTATCGATAATTCCCCGTGCGCGTGGTCGTCCCACCGTTGTTATAACCGCCGGCTTGGTTTACTCATTTTAAGAATTAATTGTAATTGTTGTAATATGGTTTTTCCCGAAGTAAACGCAGTACAATTAGTACTGGTGGGTTTTTTTTATTTTCTGCCTTTCTCACAGGGATTTATATATAACCCCTTATCCGCACGAAGCGATTTGCTTCCACATTTATAATGCGGACGGCTAAGGAATGGAACTCTCTGCCGCGATCTGTTTTTCCTGACCACTATAATCTGGGCATCTTTAAGGCAAGAGTGACAGGCATCTTTTAGGCAAACGCGTATCATCCTAGACCTCATCGTCGCTTTCCATCAGGTGCGATTGTGGTCAAGCGTTGGCTTAATGACCAAAAAAAAAAACAAAAAAAATATATAAGCGTTCCTCTACAGGAAATATAAGAATAAGAGTAACTCATTGTTTCAAGCGGAATTAGTCAAAGTTTGCTAATAGATAGATAGATGGATACACTTTATTGCACAACATTTCCAGATCTTAGTCTATGGTATTTTACTAGTACAACGTAGGTGGTCTTATCGCTAATAGCGATCTCTTCCAGAGGTTGTCTTCAGGGTATAGCGAATTAAAAAGGTAAGGCAGTACAAGACAGAAAAAAATGTCATTGTATAAATATAGTATATACATACATTATATTAAATAAATATAGCTATAAATACTAATACAATACAATATGCTGTAGTTTGGGATATCTAAAGATTTTACGTATAGAAAACTCAAATGTATTCACGGGTTTACATTTCACCCCTGTTGCAATGGTCATGGTTACACGTGGACTTTTTGTTTGTCGCCGTTTACGTACCTATCTATGTACATACGTATGCACGTATGTAACAATATAAATAGAATCTAAGCACTTTCTTCGAGGTAATGAATGACAAGACTTGCCAAATCTTGCACCATTAATCAAAATTAAGCGCTAGGAAGAAAGAGAGCAAGAAAAATATTTATGTATAAATAATAGATGACTTAATATTGAAAGTATAGCCACTGTGGTATTTCTAAGTAGGTTGGAAAATTACCTACTAGATTTCCTCGTCCCGATCTCTCAATCACGTACCGATATCCTGAGCGCTATTCCGTGTCCGTAAGCGTGATTTCGAACGTGATTCAAAAGCACCTAGACACGTGCCTAAAGGATCTTCTTTCAATACGCACCTGTGTAGGTTGAAGCATGGACGTAGTATCATTTTTTTTTTACCTTATAGCAGACAAACGAGCAGACGGCTCACCTGATGGTAAGTGAATAACCGCCGCCCATGGACATCTGCGACACACGGGGCATCACAGATGCGTTGCCGGCTCTTAAGGGAGGAATAAGCTCTTTTCTTGGAGATCGTCGTGTCTGTTCGGAAACACCATTGTTGGTAGCTGATTCCATAGTTTTACTACGCGCGGTAGGAAGTAGCGTGAGCAGCGCACTGTGGTGGAGTAAAATCCATCCAAGTGATGGTGGTGGGTGTGATCATATTAAATTCATGGGTTGAAGACGGTAAAATATAAGTTATATTAAAGTTTCAGCTACAGAGACAATGAGAATTGCTGATAACAGTATTCTCGTAGAACACGCGTCGGAATTCAAATTCAAAATGGTTTTATTGCAAATTGATTTGGATTAGTCAATTCTTTTGCACATCTAACAATGATTGATAGCATTTATTGAACGAAAGAACAAAAATACTTTATAGCTTTCAGTTTCTTAATCACGTGAAATGCCGTTCGGCTCCAAGTTTGCCAGCACAATGATGGTGGCAAGCGATCGACGGATAATGTCGTTGTATAGTGTATATATTGACGACAAGTAAGTTTTCGGTATGAAATTCTTAGTGGCGGCTCGGAGTCTGGAAGTTGGCGGTCTTGTACCCCCGTGCCTTGGAAAGCACTTTAAGCCGTTGGTCCTGCGCCCAATCCCTCTCGTGTCGTGTCACAGTAATGTCCCATCGGCATATGAGGGTAATAGATAGTGCACTTGTGTTTGCGCAAACACTTGAGCACTATAATATATCCTGCGTACGTGATTGATCGTTAAGATTGGCCGCCGTAGCCGTAATCGGTTGGAGGATATTATAATGACGACAAAATTATAGGCTATAATTTCCTCGAATTCTTGACATCACGTCAACTGTAATAAGTATGTTTACTTACTACGGCTCTCGCAGCAGCCCGAATATTTTAATACTAATTATTGTGTTATGGTTTTTAGGTTTATCAGATTTGGTTTGGTTCATTAGAAAAACCCTTTTCATACTATAGTGCTACTAAGCACGATGGTATGGGAGGTCGACATAATTATAGTAAATTTTCAATCCTTATTCCTACGGAATGAAACTGAATGGTTCTTTTCGTCTGTTTGTTCATTCGACTCGAATAGGTACGCTTTTAACGTACTGCACAGTGTCCCCAACTATTTGTCTTTTCATAAGAAGAATATTTTCCTCTGAGATACTGATTTAAGCTTTGGAAATATTTATTTTCATAGCATGTTCAGCAAGCATGTTTATTCCAAGAACATGCTTCCGATGAGCGATAGCTCAGTGGATAACCTTATCAATACAATACAATACAATAGCTCATCGTGCCTTCTTAACGGGAGGCCGTGAATTCAAAATCTAGCATGCGCCTCTGGACTTTTAAATTTATTCATCTCAGTCATTAGTTCAATCGTGAGGAAACCTACACGTTTCGGATAGTGTCTTAAACGTCTACTATGATTCAGTTTATTTGGTGCCTTTAATGAGGGTTGCGATGGTCAGAGAGTAGTCGCTTCATTGTAATTACCAGACTCACCAAATCCTGGATCTTGGTTGCATACCCAGGGTTCCAAAGCGATGACATTGGACATAACCGGGAATGTTGATGAATCCACTCAAACAAAGTTATAAATTGAATGAACACTAGTGGAGTGCTATTTTTTTGTTGCGTTGTGTTTCCGAGAACACATGGTTGTGCCCCCGTGACATCCCCGCGCAGCAGTCACTCGTTCACTCTCCGTTTCAATATTCATTCGCATTCAGCATTCGAGCTCTTTCTTTGACATAAGACAATGGCCACTGTTCTACGAACCCAGTTTTAGTCTGAGGGGTATCATTTATGAATTATTTGTAACGAAGCCTAACTAGTTCTAGGCTTTGAACACAGCTTTTTGCCGAAATATATACGCAAAAACGGGTTTTCGTACATTTGTCACAAACTTTTATGTGATAGCTTTTAGAAATTGGAAGTTAATTCATGACAAGATTAACACATGCATTTTTATATGACAAATTAACTTTAGAGGTATATTTTTCTAAAGCGTAACAGCTAGTTAGATATTTAAAGCATATACGTTTTGGGTTATGTTATATCCCACCAAAAACATTTGCATGTAAACTTTTGCCCAATGGAGCTGTTCATTTATGACTCGACAGTGCGAAAAGTTTTCAAATCTCATGTCGAACCAAGCTTAATTTTTAATTTAATTTAAAGCTTAATTTAAAATTTAACTTCATAAACCCTAGTAAAATATAGGTACGTATGCGTCCCGTTCGAAAGACAGAACTCCTTATCTACAAAGCTACCATCGCATCCACCTGAGAGAATCACTCATAAGATAAACCTTAAGTTTTAGACCGGTGAATACCGAGATTATCAATGACAGTGACTGACAAAGTTATCATCAACCGAATTGAATCGGAACCCCATACAATTATTAATAATCGTAACAATAATCCGCAATCAACGCGAATGGGCGTGAAGCGATTATTATGCAAATCGCACGGCCTAATGGCGCGGGCGGAAATTAGGATCGCTGCTGAGGCACCGCAGCAACAGGTTACTATGGAGTGAGGTGCTTATCAAATAGTTCTTAAGGTTTTTTACTGTTTAGTAAGAACGGAAATGAACGCGACGTTAATTTTTAAACACAGTTAGGATCATATCAGATTACCACAATATGTTCCTTTTTTGATATGTTTCTCGTTAATGTGTTTCTCATAAAGGTGAGAATCCGTTGAAGAAATCTGACAGATTTGTATACATTGATGTTCGTAGACGATTATGTACTTACTGTTTGACGTTTTGGCACAGCTGTGGTCAGAAGCGGACTAGCGGTACACTGCTGTGTCTTCGGATATACTCACACACACACTCACACTTTAAATACAAAATTAACCATTCCCGTTAGATGATTATCACTCGAAGCGTTGCTACTCTTATATTTAAAAAAGTGTTAATAGCTTGGTATATCACGGTATTGACTGAATAGTTCAGTACCAAAATTTGTAGTAAAAAAACACCTAAGAAATGTTACTCTAAGGCCAATCTTAAATACCTATCATATATTTATCCACTGATAAAGATTGGTCGAATCGAGCCTTAATAGTACTTCCTAATAATCCAGATGGAGTCCAGGAGTGCTACTGAGATATCCTCAGCAATAGGTTACTGTGGAGTAGTAAATTATTTCAATTCAGACAGTTTTAGCAAAAACTAGAAAGAGGAAAACATTTCGAACTTAAACAATGTATGTTACTACAAACGCCCCCAAAAAATGTAATGCTAATCGTACGGCCTATAGCGTGGGGTTAAATTAACTAGGCGAGTGTAGCAACAGGTTACTCTGTTGTTTGTAGATCTAATGTAATTTTTTGTTCAGCATACTATTTCTATATAGAATAACGCAGATTGCACTCAGCACTCCTACTTTTACATATAATTTAGTTAGATAAAAGATAAAGATTTCTTTATTAGCCACAGAACACAAATTAAACACGAGTGACATTAATACACAAATAGGACAAATTCTGTAGCCAGCAAGGCCTAACCTCAGATTTTGCTGTAGTGGCCGAAGCTGCAGCGCTGGTTTTCAGGCGGAACCGGAGTTACGATTAGAATGAAAGGTACTCATCCTCGTCTATGCGTGTAGTTCCCGGGCGGGTCCAAATCAATCGCTTTGGAGCCCAGGGTACGCTTAGACCATGATTCAGGATTCGGCAAGTACGGTGTAATTACCGTAATGAAACTATACCGTCTGACCTCCGCAACCCTTTACCAGACCAACTGAATCATGGTTACACGTTTCAGAAACTATCCGAAACGTGCAAGTATCCTCACGATGTTCTAAATCACTGCCGAACTAATGATAGAAATACGCACATAGATTTGGAAAATCCAGAAGTACATGCTTGGATTCGAATAGTATGAAAAGGTTGAATTTCATATTTATGGCCGATATCCCGATCGACGCCAGTCCACTTCCCGACAACAAGACGTCCATCGCCTACCAGCAAATTAAACCGATACAAAGCGAAACTCACTCCATATCCATTTTACGTCACGCACGTTATCCCGTGACGTCATCGCGTCGACGCCTGTCGGCTGTCGCTCCCTCGTCCGTGGTGACAACGATCGTGGTCGCAGCCATGTTGGCTTTTATGTGAACATTATTTATGTCCATTCGAACGAGGTTACCAACAATCAACTATCGGGTATCTCATGTAAACAGTTGAAAACTGCGAGCTCAAAAGGCGGTAATCGCTTACCATCAGGTGATCCGTCTGCTCGTCTGCCACCTATCGCATAAAAAAATAGCTACTGTGGTTTAGTAGCTACCTACTCATTGTTCTTTCTTAACTATAAGTAGGTACCTATTAAAATGTAGAAATTATTAAATTTTCTATGAAAAAAAATTTTCTAAAGAACATTCATTGAAAGTTCGAAAGTCATTGAACCGTTTTGTTTGTCTTTATAAACTTTTCATACGTGTAATCTAGAGGCGCAATTCGGGATATGAAAAAACATGGCGGATGTCGCATGAAAACCACACAAAAAAACTATGTATTATTTTTTATGCATATTACAAGCACGGTAATTGGGCTCCAGCTTGAACAAAATACTAATTTATGAAACGGATATTGTATTAAGGCGTGTATCTCAATAATTATATTATGTATCGAATATTCATAAGAAAACAAGCACCCTGATTTTGGTTGCAAAAATCAGGCCCAGGTTTTTATGGAAAGACATAACAAAACCCACAGAATTTTTTGTATGCCACCATCTGACCTTCGTACTTTTTAAGTCACATTACACCCATCAATTACACTCGCAAATACGACATTAAGAGGACAATATAAAAAGCACATTTCACAAATTGTACGCGATTACGGGCGGAACTTCTTCACGGCCCACACGTGACAAATCGTTTCATTTGTGCAAACAAATGCTTAGGGCATTAAGCAAATGCGGCTGACGCCAATACAAAAGCCCTCTTCGGGAGGTTTCAGGGTAGGAACGTTTTGGGTTCATCGATAATGCTCAGCGATTCAAATGGTTGGATTTACAAACTTAGACAAAATGTTGTAAACTCTCAGGAGAGTAATTGTGTACAACTTCATTGAGTAAATGTGTGTATTTCTTCCATTGCAGAGCTAATGGTAGAAATACACACATTTACTTAATGAAGTTGTCCGAGAAAACATCGTGAGGAAACCTGCACGTGTTTCGGATAGTCTCTGAAACGTGTACCCATGATTCAGTTGGTCTGCTAGAGAGTCAGACAGCAGTCGCTTCACTGTAATTACAGACTCCTCAAATCATGGACGTCGCGACGGTCTAAGCGTACATCGAACTCCAAAGTGACAGATTTGGATGTAACTGGGAATCAAACCTTGAGATGAGATAGACTGCAGTGTGAACAGTTTATAGACTGCATTGAGTAATTTAAATAATATTTTCATAATAGCTAGTACAATGACGGTATGTTACTTTAAGATAACGTACCTACTCGTGAAAAACTCGAAATATTTTAGTAGTTTATTCGTTTTAGGCATGATTTTACCAATCTTTAATAACGTAGATTTGTATAAAATGACATCGCCATACCATAGATTTAGTATCGAAATAACAATTGGTCGAATCGGCCTTAAGCATCTAGATATATATTTAGTACAGCCACATGCTACATTAAATATGCTACAAACATCACTTATGAGTTTTTATTTTACATAGTTTTAATTAATCTTATATAAACCCTAAGTGCTAGGTAGGACAATGATGACAGAGCTGGAAAGATCCATCAGGCTAGTGGCCTGATAGATACTCTGTTATCAACGATTTAAATTTAAAGAAAACACTGTCGGATATGTCCAAATCAGGGATGGTGCTACTTTGCTATTGTACCTGGAACAAATACGTGCCAAACGAGACTGACTGCCAAGTCAAGTTATATAGAATACCTGAATAGGTAGTTTAATTTAAAATTGACGGAAAGCGTGTGAACTAAAGATATCAGGTACATTGTCCAAGCGTTTACATAATATTGCGTTATATTCGCGACATACTCTATAGATAGGGATATGAGATGAAACGTTATTGACGTCGTTGCAAAGGAGGACACTGAATGAACAATCGTACCTAGCGGATCTTCTTGGGATTTTCATGTGAATATCCGATAGATAATAGCTTGGCAATGAGATATCTAGGGTGTTTGTGCGGGACTGAAAGGGACAATCTCGTTAATAATAGATCAGCTAAGTGCAGATGACTGCTTTGTATATGAAACACATGGCCAGTCGCTGTCGTCTATTGAGAAGCCTGATTATGTTTGACTTTTTCAGACCCTTGCAATAGACCGCAATGTAGGTACACCTATTATAGTTAGCCAGTTTTAATGCTACCTTTTGGACTGATGAAAATAAAGACGGAATATACCGGTAGGAGTCAACGCTTCACATGAGCTGATGCAATTCAAAGGTTTTAAATTAGTTTCTAGTGGTTTTTAGTGAACAATTTCGCTGTTTATTGGTGCAGTAAAATGCTGCGAAGTGATACTGATAATTCGAGTCGTTGAATTGTATAGTTTTTAACACTGCTATTGTGGGTCGAGTGAGTTGTCATGGATAACTTGCTTGGATCTAATAGAGTCTTACAACATGCGATTGTATTTAGAGTGGTATCGGCAGAATCCGTAGGTCGATAAAACGTAATACACCAGCGTTTCATTGAGTGACTGTGACTTTGACTGACTTCGACTGTTGACTACCCACTTATTCTCAATAAGTTACTTGACATTGGTAAGATATCTTCGGGTAAGCCATAATATTAAAAAAAGAAAAAAAATAAAGACTCAAAAAAATAAAGCTTTGACTAAGAAGCAAACTGTGCAAATAAAAAGGTTGCGTGCGCTACATTCATTGTTTTGATTCAAAACATGTCACTTCAACATTAACATCATTAAGCTGCGTTGGTGGCGCAATGGTTAGTGGGTAGCACTTTAAAGCGACGCCGTCGCAAGAGGACCCGGGTACCAGCCCGGAGGCTGGAAGTTAGCGGTACTGTTCCCCCAAGCCATTGCAAGTTAAGTCATTGGTCCTGCGCCAAATCCCCCTCCGGTCGGGTCATACTGGTCGGAATATAAGGTTAAGGAAATAGAGAGTGCACTTGTGTTTTCGCACACACTTTAGCACTATAATATATCCCGCGTATGTGGCTGATCGTTGAGATTAGCCGCCGTAGCCGTCATCGGTTGGAGGATATAATTAAAAAAAAACATCGATGCTTTTGTGACTTCACTGTCGGCGTACGAAATCCGTAAATCCGAAAGCACTCTACAGCAGACGGTAGGTATTGACATTCATTTTATCGCCCGATCCCGGCAACACGCAAGTGTGAAATAAGCCGTAAACACAGTGTTTTATAGTCCAGCCCTGGCCGATATTTGATTACAATACGGATGTTTCCATCCGACATTTTATATGTACACCCTGCGGGTGCTGCATACTAATGCCGTGGGCAGATTGATAAGTTAAAGTTCGAGAATAAATTCTTTTAATTATTTTAGTGTATTTTCGATAATACGCTGAATAGTTCTGATATTTTGATTTGATATGTGGCATAGAAACGTGGCAATATTATACGAGCGAAACTGAAAACCGCTTCAAAATACCTAAATATACATATAATAGGTAAAAGATGCTTGTGACCACAACTACAACGCAGTCGAAAAATTAAGATTACATACACATACATCTTCATCGCGTTCATTACCCGTTATTATAGGTATTTATTATTTACCGAAAAGTCCAAAATTGTATTAACAAAATAATACAATATAATTGTTTATTCAGTAAATAATTGTTTATTCAGTAAATAAGGTCACATTACAATACATTAAAACTTAATAAATTACAATATCAGGGTTATTCATTGCCTAAACTAGGTTAAAACCTGTGCTTCAGGCTATACAAATAAAGGTGAAAGATTTACTAATTTCTTACAATTAATAATTAACAATTTTATAGAGATTATTATGAGCAAAACTAATTACATTTTGAAGTAAAAACTAAACTAAACTTTTATTTACAAACTACTAGTAAATTTTCAGTATCGTCGTATGATAATGTTCTTAAGAATTTATTTATTACTAATTTGCACTTATAGTTATTTAGGTTATAAATCTCTAGTTCTTTATTTATTTTGTTATAAAGGTATGGTCCAAGAAATGTGAAAAACCTATTTGTAAAAATAAATTTGGATGTTGATTGGGAAGTGCAAACTATATCTCTCCGTCGTTTGTTAGTGATGTTAGCGTCATAGGGCGTTATTGAGTGTTGTTTTAGTATTATGCGCGATATGAAAAGCTGGCGGACAGTCAACACATTGCAAGATTTATATAACATGTGCGTGGGGTATTGAAAAGGAAGGGAATTAGCAACTTTTAAGATTACTCTTTGAGCTCGTTCAAGGGAGATTATTATAGTTTTGAGTGCACCTCCCCATGACGTGATACAGTATTGGATTATGGATTGACATAGGGCCAGATAGATTGTCATGATTAATTTTGGATCCGCTATTGACCGAAGTTTTTTAAAAATGTATATCAATTTACGAACTCTATTGACCAAGTTCTCAATGTGCAGTCTGAAAGAGAGTGATTCGTCTATTACAATTCCAAGATATTTTAAGTTACGTGTGCTTAGCAGTGCAGGACATGTACATGCGTTGAGTGTTGTATTTTGGCAATGATGTGCATATAGTTGTAAGTTGTTAATACAATGGTGCTTGCGCATACTGAAGTGAATTAATTTGGTCTTGTCAGCGTTTAATGTTAGAAGGTTACAATTTAGCCAATTATAAACCAAATTAAAGCCTGCCTGAGCATTTTCATATAACTCTGTGCATGTTTTCCCAGTGAAAATAAGTGCAGTGTCATCGGCATATGTAACTATTTTACATATAGGCACTTTCAATTATCAAATACAATTCTTTCTTGGAAGCATTGCGTTACGAGTAGCCTTAAACACCTTTTGGTCCATTTTGGAAGCTAAACAAGTAATACAAATGTATTCGAAAGTATTTGGCAGTCCTAGTGGAGCAAATGGGACGTAGCAGGCACTTTTAACTAGAGTTAGTCGATAAGTCGAGGACAGCCCAGGAGCCTTATTCTCATAATTTTTGATATGAAAAAATATGGCGGATATCGCATATTTAATTATTTTAGTGTATTTTCGATAATACGCTGAATAATTCTGATATATTGATTTGATATGTGGCATAGTAACGTGCAAATATTATACGAGCGAATAGAAAACCGCTTCAAAATACCTAAATATACATATAATAGGTAAAAGATGCTTGTGACCACGACTACAAAACGCAATCGAAACTTTAAGATTACATACACATACATCTTCATCGCGTTCATTACCGGTTATTATAGGTATTTATTATTTAAAAGTCCAAAATTGTTTTAACAAAATAATACAATAGGCACTTTTAATTATCAAATACAATTCTTTCTTGCGTTTTCATTGCGTTGCGTGTAGCCTAAATAATCTTTTGGTTCATTTTGAAGCTAAACAAGTAATACAAATGTATTCGGAAGTATTTGGCAGTCCTAGTGGAGCAAATGGGACGTAGCAGCCACTTCTAACTAGAGTTAGTCGATAAGTCGAGGACAGCCCAGGAGCCTTATTCTAAAAATTTTTGATACGAAAAAATATGGCGGATATCGCATACCAAACTAAAAAAAAACACACTATACTTGACTGCCTCGTTGACGCAATGGGTAGTGCGTCGCACTTTAAAGCGACGGCCGGTCCTGGGTTCGGCCCCCGGGTCGAGCCGAAATGTGTACCTGAGTTTTTCTGTCGCGAAATTCTCAGTGTCAGCCCGGGTCTGGAAGTTGGCGGTCTTGTACCCCCGTGCCTCGGAAAGCACTTTAAGCTGTTGGTCCTGCGCCCGATCCCTCTTCGGTCGTGTCCCAAAATATGCGGGCAAGGGAATAGAGAGTGCACTTGTGTTGGCGCACACACTTGAGCACTATACTTTTATACTTACGCAGGATTATATATCCTGGTTAATGGTTGATCGTTGAGTTTGGCCGCATAATTCGGCTGGAGAAAAACTATGTTATGATGATATACCTATATCGATTGGTAAATATCACAAGCACAAGAATTGCGGTCCAGGAAGATATTCGGGCCTCAAAACTTGGACAAGGACTGCTTCAAGAACTTTTGAAAATGAAACTTTTAAGATAAGCTAGGTATTTGAAACAAAAGCAAGAGAATCTATTGCCTCAGGGAGGTATTATGATATTGTTTTAACGAAGTAACTTAGCTTTACCTAAGCTAGCTTGGGCCAAAGGATAATCTTATTAATATGCTTAGTCAATACGTTTCTAGACTTGAAAGTTACGATTTTCATCTTGAAAAATTTAAGTTTAATAGGAAAAAATGGCTGCAGTACATTATACCAACGTCAATTCATGTTGCTGCACGAGACAGATCACCTACAAGGTAGACAGACAGTATCAAGTCTGCTACAAAAGTCGCTGTCCAAATAACCTTGCCCACTTCGTCGAAAGTGAGAACTGAGAAGAAGAAGAATTCACGTTGAGTTTTCAATAATTACGGAATTGCCAATTAGTATCAGCCTATAAACTGTCCCACTGCAGGGCAAAGGCCTCCATCATAAAAATCAAGTCATCGTTACTATGATCTTATCATCATCATCATCATCTTCAGCCCATTTAAGTCCCCACTGCTGGGGCACGGGCCTCCCTCAATCACATGAGGGGTAATTGCCATACTCACCACGCTTGGCAGACGGGTTGGCGAGGGTTTTGATATAAATGCAGAGTTTTCCTTCTCTGGGTGCTGATGATCAATGCCAGCAGCTTTACCTTAGTCGCCTTTTACGACACCTCGGTAAAAACGAGGGTGGCCTATTCTACTCTGCCATGGACCACACGGCTCACATGATCTTATACTATGGCTTAATCACCACGCTTGCCAAATGCCGATCGGTGATCACAAACCCGAGCTATGTTCGAAAAATTCGAAACATACTTTTCGCTCGACCCGGGAATCGAACCCAGGACCCGGAGAACAACTTAAACAACTAGACCAACAGGGCGTCCTTCAGGGGCAGAGGGAATAGCCAATCTATGGTCACATATAACCTTTGTTAGAAATACTCGGTCACTTTTAAAGCACTCAACTATTTTTACTAGCTGGTTTCATCTTACACATTTTGAAAGAGAAAGTATTTTATTGCTACTTTGGTACCAACAAAATTGACAGTAAAACACCGAAATAGTATTGTAGTGAAAACTTTATGATGACATAAAGTAAATTCGCACTGGTATTTATGCTTCTACGTGTATAGCACACCTAATGTTTTTGTGCGAACTATAAAAACATCATTTTCATTTACACATAAAATTGTTTTCGCAAAGTCAAAAATAACAAAGTTCAGCCCGTGTTTCACAGGTTCGACAAAATTGCGAAAATATTCACGGCCACGCACACCACATTTACATTTACGTTGTACAAGCTTTATATTTTGGCTAATGTTTACAACATCAACACTTTCATGGACTTACTAGTCCATAGTCGTCTCGTTACAATGTGTGTGTTATCTCAGTAGCCTGACTTGTTATACGAGTATAAGCTCCTGTTTTTTCTAACGAAACGTTCAATAATTTTTTTTAGCTAAAATGGTGTTGTAGAGCAGCTTTGACGATAGAAACGTCAATATTTTTTTTTCTTATAACACCGTTTTTAACCCTCGACTCGCAAAAACCACGGGGTTTTATAAGTTTGACGTGTCTGTGTGTGTGAGTGTGTCTATGGCATCGTAGCTTCCGAACAAATTAACCGATTTTCATTTTGTTTTTTTTTGTTTGATAGATGATTAAGGGGAGTGTTCTTAGAAATGTTAAATGAAAATCGATCCAAGATGGCCGCCGTCACAAAGATATGGATTGCATGTTGTAACACAACTCCCACAATTTGGGTATCCTATAAAAGGGCTTAAGTAGCAGAATATATTCATTGTGAAAAATTTCAAATCCAAGATGGCTGCCGTCGGGGGTTTTTTAAATTTTCAATTTAATTTTTAATCAGCAAAGGTTTAAAAACATCTAATAACACCCCTAAATTCATGTATGATATGTTATATGAATTTAATGCTCATATACAACGTGTGAATCTCAGTACGACTATGTAGGACATAATGTGCAGTGCATTAATTTAGTCTTTCCGTCCATTCCTCAGCTCTCTGGAGCAGAGGCGAGAGCCCCTCGCTGGTACTTCACCTCTCGGTGAACTGTGGAGAGCCGTGTGACTTACTACAGCGTAGCCTTTTATTATTATCGTTCGCGCGCAAGTTGAATGTATTTTTATTTAATGGGTCATTGTCAAATGCGCAAGTAATCATATCCCTACGTAATTTAAGACATTTCCTACTTGCACTTTGGTTGCTGTTACCTATGTATTTTATTTTATTTATTTATTACGACTGGCATTATTATAACATTACAGCATGTGTGTTAAAAATAATTAATATGTGAAGATTGTTTTTATTCATTTATTTATCTAATGCGATGTTATCATTTGTTCAATTTACAAAATAGAAAGGCAATGCAGAACTGATCGAAATTTTGTTTCAATTCACGGTAACCGAACTCGGGTTAGTTAGTTAGGGAATTCCATACAAAAAGTAACAGACTGGTCTGCTCCAAATTTGACAATGACCCAAATATACAACATCACCTAATTATTTAACCTAACGTTGCGCGAATGTAAGATTCGCGTCATTGACTGGTTACTCAACTTAACTTATTTGGAGACGGAAACCTTACTGAGCAGATGCTAGAGTGCAAATTGTTTTATGAAGTGTTTTATTCATTATCACGCACGTACATACACAGACACACACACACACACATACACTCACACACACTCACTGACACACACTTACACATACACACACACAAACACACACAAACACACACACACACACACACACACACACACACACACACACACACACAGAAACACACACACAATCATATATTCACAAAATTAAATGTTTTTATAAGTTAATACTTCGGAACGCTGACTACCTCTAGTCGGAAGTGGGCGTTAATAGCTGCGACACAGTTATTAAACTAATGTGGCTGTTTTCGAACACTTACTGTTATTGCACCCTGTAAAAGTTCTGAATAAATTTTATTTATTATTTTATTACAAAATCGTATTTTGCGAGCATAGCATCATCGTGATTTGAGTGTTTTTAGTTACAGAATTAATACAACACTACTATCACATTGTTAATCTGAACCAAGCTAAAATGTTATCCCCAAAATTATGAAATTTCAAAAGTTATTACCTAAACCTCGAATATAAATCCGCAGAAACTGCTACAAAGTTCATAGAATAAAACTCTGCTTGTGCTAATAATGAATCAAGTTCTTTTTATAGGGACGCAAGTAAACTTCGAGAATCCTTATGTAAAACTTGAGACATAAAACTGTGGCAAACCTAAGTACGTAAGTCTTCTCATAAACGAGAAGGAAAAAAGCGAGTTCTTGGAAATGTATGCCTAAAGTACTTTATTTTGTAGGAATAGGTAATTTATTTGGCCACCAAAAGAAAAAATACGCCTTTGGGGCGAAATACGTGGCGTTATTTTGAAAATTTCAAAAAAATTATAAAACTAAGTACAAATAGAATACAAACAATTTCTTAAACATATAACATAATAAAAAAACTGCCTTCAAAAACCACGAACTAAAAAGTGTAAAACAATATTTTTAAGTTGACGGGTAGGGCACACTAGCGACGCCAATCGATTTTAATTTTTAGCTACTAAACCGTACAACCTCTCGGCAAACACTTATACTATTTATTAAATAACCATGCACAGATGATGGGTCCAACGAGTACGCGTAAATTTGATTCACGCCAAAAGCGGCCACTTTTGGCGTGAATCAATTTTTCACGCACAAAAACGGAAAATAGATCCGGTTTTGTAACTAAAAATTAAAATCGATTGGCGTCGCTAGTGTGCCCTACCCGTCACCTTTACACTTTATATACTTCAAATTACATTTTATACCAGTACACTCGAGAAAAGGTGTTACCGAAGTCGGCGCCTAATCCCTGTTTAATAATTGAATGTTGTATTAAATTAGAAGATAGTATTGGGCGCTAAAGTGTTAAAAATATTATTTTACTTTTTTTTAATTCGTGGTTTTTCTTCGCAGAAAAAAAAAATTAGTGTCTTATTTTTTGGCAGTATATTCACTATCTACCTACCTACCACCTTAAGATGGTTGACTATTAAGATGAGTTTATATTTCACTTCTCTCTCAATATATTATGAATATCTACATATTATATAGTTATCTATTCACTCTGGACTAGTAATGTCCCAGATCACGACAACAGACGTCGCTAATAAGTAGTGAAAAATAAGAAAAAGCAAACGTTTTCGAATGCGTGCGGTTTGGGAAGACTCTGTGATTATCCAAATCACCTGGATAGGCTATTTGTTGAGCCAACGAGCTGGCTGGTCTTGGCACCGGTTCAACGAGCTTCGTAAGCCACTCCGCGTCGTTGTAATGGCTAAGTGGCCTAATATACTACTTAGGGTTAAAATATCGACAGCATTTTGTTAAGTGGATTACGTGGTTAATCCATGGTTGGATTTGTTCGAAGGTCCGTTTAAATACGTCTGGCAGGCGACTAATTTACTACTAAATGTGACGTGATGTGAAAATAATAAGGAAATCCAACAGCGAAAACTCTTTTTTGTCGCCGTTCTTTTTTCAAATATCGCATGTCTTTTGTTTCATCGTCAGCCCATTTAAGTCCCCACTGCTGGGGCACGGGCTTCCCTCAATCACATGAGGGGGAATTGCCTTACTCACCACGCTTGGCAGACGGGTTGGCGAGGGTTTTGATATAAATGCAGAGTTTTCCTTCTTTGGGTGCTGATGATCATGCCAGCAGCTTTACCTTAGTCACCTTTTACGACACCTCGGTAAGAGTGAGGGACCACACGGCTGTTTACCTTGCAAATCTTTTGTTTTCCTTGCAAATATTTTTTTTTATTTATGTACTCCGAGCATAGAATTAGGGCGCCATCCTAAGTCTATGACTGCCAGCATAGCTAGTTCCATGCTGGCAGTCATAGACTTAGGATGTTTTTCTAGTGAAAACGCGCGCTTTAAACGGAATGTGTCATTTTCGGAAAAATCGTCGAGTGTGAAAGAGATGGAACCAGCCCTGATGCAGATTCTACACTGGTGCAGTAGAGAAAGAACGTCGCCCAGCACGTCGCCCCAGTACTAACAGCTTTGCGCCGTTTTTCAAGTATGGCTTTCTATGAAAAGGCACAGTCTGTTTAGAGTGCATGTCTATGACTGCGAGTCGAAACTCTAACTATTATGATAACGCACTTTCTCACAACCAAATCCAGTGTGTAGATAGAATTATAACAAGACTAGAACGATAGTTTCCTTACTAAATTTGAAGCACAAATTTGGTTTTTCAACTGCTACGTAACATAAAAATCCTAATTAATGTTACCTGTCACAACATATGTCCCTAAAACATGTGAAATGGTTATTGTAGTAACTGTAATGTTTTTAATAGTACCTAGAACAACGCTTACAAGTATCCACCTAACTGTGAGTATAAAATTAGTTGGCAAGTTATTTTTGATATTTATAATGCCATACAATAATGAATAAGAAATGAATAAATAAAGAGTTACCTACTTATTTTAATGGTTATCAGGGTGAGTTTCAATTCGTGTATACTCGTAATGTGGATCCTTGTATTGCACTGTCAGAAATACGTCAACCTACATATATCTTAAAATTATTATTATATGAATAAACTCTAGCTTATTTATTATTTAACATATAAAAGTTCCGGTACCCACACTCACGCAGCGAAACACAGTAGAGACACTGCTTCACGCTGTAAATATCAGTAGCAACGATTAAATTAATCAGTCGGAGCAATCAAATCTGACAATAACGTTGAAATAGGGAAAATATTTTTTTCAGTATCGGGTAACACTGAGCATTTTAATAAATCGTTTGTATTTTTAGCTTATAAAACACAACATTCTTTGAATAATTGAAGGCTTCCCTGTGAATAGTGATGTTATTAGGTACACTTCTTATGCTTTACCGAATCATTGTGACAAAATTTTACCGCACAAATCGTCATAGTAAATTAATTTTTGCGAGATGCGTTTGACAGACATTGACGACTACCGAGCGGTCCGGCCGTACAGGTCCATTTGAGTTGCTTCAAATTGTGAACGCAGACTAGGTTTCTAGTCTCGTTATTATTCTATGACTGCCGCGCACTGCTTTTTTATATTCATATAATATAATACATTCAAGAACTATTGAAATCTTGCATGTCGCAATCTTAAAAAGCACAAAGTGACGACAGTAACAAGCGGAGCGCCAGCTTAGACGCCTTCATAGCGACAGCGTCGGGACACGCGATCGCGTGCTCCGACAAGTACGCGACTTTACTAACTCTGGTAGATACTTTGAAGTTCATGAAAAGAACTGAATTAATTATATTATGATATCAGCACGGATTGGCGACAGTAACAAGTGAAGCGGCAGTTCAGGGACCGGCACCATAAAATATATAGCCCAGAACCCTGGCTGCCTACATTGCGTGCTACGAACACATACATGCGCGCGTACAGTGATCTCGGCGAGGTTAGGCGTTAGACCTCTGTCTAACGCCTAACCACGCCGACTATACGGACACAGACTATACGGAACTTGAGCGGAAGAGACACTTGGTGATGGTTATAATGACAGTGTGTATGAGTGTGATACTTAAGAAAAACATACTAGAATCTAGTAACACCCAGAGTTGTATCTTGTCTACACCAATAAATCCATCGGTGAATACAATTTTACAAATAGATTAAATTAAATACTAAAACAGTACTTTGAATAGGCGCCGTCAACCCTTGACATTGGATTCAATCGAGACAGGGAAATGGGTTGCATAAAGAGTTGCATGTTCCCAAAAATGCATTGTCCTTAAATCAGTGTGCAACGTACGTGCCAGTGGGACATAAACGAAACTTAGATCGCAGCCTTGAGGTGAGATATGGACGTCGTATGGTATCCACTGTACCGAATAAAGCCGCGTACCAACTGGTGTAACGTTACCGAGTTGCGCGGCTAGTAGCGTAACTTGTAGCAAAACACGTTACGCAACACCGTTTCACACATGACAGTTCAGTCGGTTTCATCGAGTTTTTCGTAGTACGACCTGTCCAAACGATGAATCAAGTGTAACAAAGTAACACTTTGTGTTCGTGCATAAAATCGACATGCAACGGATCGAACAGAACGGACGAGTCGGGATCTACACACACACACACACAAACGAAGTAGCGCTACATGTTGCGGAACATAGCGCGATTCTATCTGTACGCGACTTTAGATTTTACGAATGTCTGTACTGTTTGGAACTATGGTAGCTGTAGCAAAGCTTTATTGAACTATTCAATTGTAGACTAGTTTTAGATAGACTATCGCACTGTTGAGATTGCTTTGTGTTTAGTTGCTGTCTTGTCGATGTGTTGATGTTTATATCGCAGGAATATTGAAGAATCCCGTCGTTTACATGCGCGACGTCGTTAATTTAGAAACGATCGAAAAATACATAATTGCATATATTTTTCCGAAGGAAAAATGAAGACTTGTTCAATTGATATAATTAAAACATTAGTTAGGTTAGAAAATTTTATGTGAATTAACGTCTCGTAATTTTATATTAAACTAAGTTTCATGATTTTACTCTCCTAAGCTCATGTCTGAGCACTATATTATGTGGCCGTAAAATATTTACGTCCATAATCTCTGTAAAATTAGCGAAATGTAAATTTATATTTTGCTTTTTAATATAATAGTTTTTGATAGCAAATAAGTCTATTACCGATTTCATTGCTAGGCTACGTTTCTACAGAAGTCGAGCTACGCGGAGTTGAGTGGAGACTTATAAAAATTGACCAATCACATTTCTTAATCAAAATCAAAATCAAATAATTCTTTATTTGCATAGGCACACAGCACACAGCACTTACAAATCGTCATACATTTGAATGATTTAAAACTATTTATAAGTACTTATGTAATAATTTACATGTTAATACATATATATGTTGATACATAAAATATACTAAAGAAATAAATAAACATAATGCGATTCTACCACCGGCTCGGAAAGTTGTTTCTGGTCGAGAAGATCCGGCAAGAAACTCGCCAGTTACTCTTTTTAATCGCCAACTTTTTTACAATGGTTTATTTTCCTCATACCAAGTCATACAGTCTAATGCAACACGAAATAGAATGAAGCAAATTAAAAGCTAAATATGAGGTAAACCGAAGAGGACCAGTCCCCAAAGGTGGCACCTGTTCACAAGTATGACGTATGTGTCAGCCATCATTTCACTCAACCATATTAGAGGGAATGTAATGACCCGCCACATAACGCCACCACCTCAGAGACATTTGAGTGAGCATGACTACTTAGGTTCCCCTCATAGGTCACAGAGTACTTAATCCAATACTAATAAACTGCAGGACGAGGTGTACAATAGTAGGTGGTTAGCATCTTGTCAATTGTTTGATTAATCAATACTAATCAATTTGTATACAATAATAAATGCTGCTAAGCCTAATTTATTAAAATTGATTAATTATATAATAATAGTGATTTCAGTAAATATTTATAAAATTACTACATGTGTGCAGGCACGGAGGTCATTATGTCCACGCATCCTTATCATTTAGTAATCTACAATTTTATAGTATCCTTTACTCATTAAACAGGTTTTCACGTGGGATTTAAATTTATGCGTTGGTAACTCAATTACATTTTGTGGCAACTTATTGTACATTTTAATACTTTGTCCAACAAATGAACTATTAATCTTTTGGAGCTTCAGATTTGGAATCGCGAGCTTGTGTTTATTTCTAGTGTTAAAACCATGACAATCAGATTTTTTAGAAAAAATATCAATGTTCTTACGCACGTACAAAATACAGTCCAAAATGTATTGGGAAGCTACAGTTAAAATGTCGATATTCTTAAACAGTTCTTTCAGCGAATCGCGAGGCCTAAGGTTGTATATGGAGCGGATGGCCCTCTTCTGCAATACAAAAATAGTCTGTATCTCAGCCGCCGACCCCCACAACAAAAGACCATATGACATTATACTATGAAAATAACTAAAATAAACCAGTCTCGCGGTTTCAATATCAGTCAGATGTCTGATCTTCTTAACCGCATATGCGGCGGAACTAAGTCTTCCCGCCAAGGCTGCCAAGTGTGGATTCCATTGAAGTTTGGCATCCAGTGTAATACCTAAGAAAATTGTCGAATTAATAACTTCAATGTGTTCATTATTCATAACGACGTTAGTGTTGACCTGCTTTACATTGGGCATAGTGAATTTTACACATTTGGTTTTCTTGGCATTTAAAAGCAAGTTGTTAGTTGTAAACCAATGTAGCACTTGTGAGAGGGTGTCATTTACGTCGTCAAACGTATCTTTTCGACGGTCAACGTTAAAAATCAACGAGGTATCATCAGCAAATAACACTACTTCACAAAGATCTTGTGCAAAGTAAGGGAGGTCATTTATGTATATTAGGAAGAGCAGAGGTCCCAATATTGATCCTTGGGGCACTCCCATTAATAGAGGGGCGCCTGAAGAGTCAGTTCCATTGACACTGACTTTCTGAAGTCTATCTGATAAGTAAGAATTTATCAAACTTAATGCATTATTTAGAACACCATAGTGAGCTAACTTCAACAACAATGTTTGATGCTCAACGCAATCAAACGCCTTCGAGAGGTCACAGAAAACACCAATTGCATCCTGTTTGTTTTCCCATGCATCAAAAATATACATAATAAGTGCAACTCCTGCGTCAGTGGTTGACTTACCCTTGGTAAACCCAAATTGTTTACTATGAAGTAAGTCGTTAACTTTAAAATGAGACAGCAACTGAACGAATATGACTTTTTCAAAAATTTTACTCAGTGCTGGTAATATAGAAATAGGCCTAAAGTTAGAAGGGTCACTTTTTTCACCTGATTTAAATAACGGTATGATTTTGCTGTACTTCATTAATCTAGGAAACTGACCCTCATCAATACATCTGTTGAATATCGTTGCCAAATGGGGTGCAATAACTAGTATTATATTTCTTAAAATGTCTACTGATATTCCCCAAAGATCTTCAGTTTTTTTCATATTCAGATCTTTGAAAGTTTTAACTATTATCTCGGAGGTTACATGGTTAAATTTGAAAGGCGTTTGACACTCGGCAACATTTGCTTTAAGTAATGAGATAGCAAGATACGAACTTGAATTTAATGTACTTGTTGTTGCCACTGGTATATTAGTGAAGAATAACTCAAATGCATTTGCCACTTCAGTATCAGAGTCAAGACATTTGCCATTGATTTTTAGAGAGAACTTGTGTTGTTGTGTTTTATTTTTACAAGTCTCTTTGTTGATGATGTTCCACGTGATTTTACTTTTGTTAGTTGCTTTACTTATTTTGTTTTTAATGTAGTTAGATTTAGCAACTGCACATACTTTCTTAAAGCACTTAGAATAATTAATTTCTAACATATTCAACTATCGCAGGATCACGTGAATTAGCTTTAATATCATATAATTCAAACAATTTTCTCCTGCTTATGTGAATCCCTGTAGTGGCCCAGTCACTAAATTTATTTTTAGAACTGTTTAATTTAATGTTCTTTTTTGTAAAAATATCATTAAATTCCTTTTCAACAATTTCGAAAAGGCTTTCATACAACTGGTCGACACTATTTTTATTACCAGGCATTAAGGATACCTTATTATAAATATTATCTTTGAATTTATCTATACGTCTTTTTGTAATAGGCCTACATGTAATACTTGTAGACGGATCATTTCGATGACAGCCGATAACAGCCAGCTGACCACTGTGATCAGAGTTTATGAAATTTATTATAGATTTCTCCCCTACAATACAATCACAGAATATGTTGTCCAAACATGTAGCTGAAGTGGGGGTGATTCTCGTAGGTTCGTTGAAGAGGTGCACCAGATTGAAACACTTAAAAAGATTCAGAAACCTAATTGAGTTCTGCGAATTCTCCAGGATGTTAATATTAAAGTCACCGCACACGATAACTTGTTTACTAGTTGCACATACTTTTCTCAGGACTTCTTCCATGCTAGTCTCAAATGAGTCGTAATTTGCAGAAGGGGGTCTATAAACGCAGACAATGATATGCTGCTCCAGCTCTGCACACGAAATTTCAATAGTTCGTTCTATAGATAGTGACTCAATATCTTTACGTTGTTTACATTTAAGAGTACTTTTTAACAAAATGAGTGACCCTCCTCTTATTGCAGAGCCTCTCGTGAATGAACTGATAATTTTATAATTATTAATAGTAACAATTAATTGATGTTGATTTAACCAATGTTCGGTGAGACATAGTACATCAACATTTTAAGTACACGTCTTAAGTACACGTCTCATCTATTTAGAGCAATATGACCGGTCAATTTTTTACCCGACTACGGCAAAGCAAAAGGAGGGTTATGATTTTGACAGGCTATGTATGTATGTATGTATGTATGTATGTATGTATGTATGTATGTTCATCTGTTTCCACGTAACTTCTTAACTACTTATCAGAATTTGACAAATGACATATCATTATAAGCGTCTTGATCGTCCGCTGGTTATAGGCTATATGAAGTTTCACAAAATCTAATGTGGCGCCCACTAGCGGACAAAACATACAGAGTAAAAAAATAAAGTTATGATAAATATGCCGTGTTTGGTATCATTTGAAAGCGCTTGACTTGTCCATTTTGAATATATATATATATATATTACTAGCACTTGGACACCAAAATAGTACAAATAAAATAAAAGTAAAAAAACTAAAACCCAACTACGACAAAAAACGTCGCTGAAAAAGTATAAAACAAGCCTTCGTTGTCAATTTATGCAATATTCACTATGTAGAGATAAAATTTCATGTTTGGAAAGGCGTAGTCACACGTTAAATATACTACCCTTTGACAACGTGTGACTGCGGATTTCCAAACATGAAATTTTATCTCTACATAGTGAATATTGCATAAATTGACAACGAAGGCTTGTTTTATACTTTTTCAGCGACGTTTTTTGTCGTAGTTGGGTTTTAGTTTTTTTACTTTTATTTTTATAAGTCTCCGCTCAACTCCGCGCAGCTCCAATTCTGTGGAAACGTAGCCTTGGTTTAGAATTTCAATGCGATGGGTACCATGGCGGTCACTGCTGCCTGACATGGCTAGAATGATCTCCATAATTCGTTGGCAATACCAAGCTGAGTATTGATAAACAGTCGAACATACATATACCTTCGAGTTAATATTTCGTTAGTATTCGCAAACGATCATCGCCATAGTACTAACGCCATGAAATTAAATTTAGGTAATATGTGTGCATGTGTGTCCTTTGATGCAAAAAAATGATTGGTGTACTAATCATCTATCTCTATACTCGTAGGTACTGTATTGTTATTTTATTAATGATACTATAACCTGATTATGGCAATTACCTCTCATGTGATTGAGGGAGGCCCGTGCCCCAGCAGTGGGGACTTAAATGGGCTGACGATGACTATAACCTGCGATTGCTCTCTGGGTGACTTTGAGCCTACTCAATCGGCACATTGTAAGCGGCCACTTTTCGGTTCCTTATGTCATCACTGGCAACATATACGCATCAAAGATTTTGTCTTGAGACACTGCGGTAGATGGGCCGAAAATAAGCTGCGTAGATTCCCGAACGCTGCACAGCCGAGGTTCTAACCATCTAAGCTCAATTAGGGTAGACGAGGCCGCTCCGCACACACACCTCATAATAGAATAATTACAGTACGATGTGATTGATGCTTGTGACATTGAGGGCACCTAATTGGATTGCATTTCTGTCGCCAAGTGGGCTCAAGTGTTTTGTTCATTACTAAAACTGTTAATGACGGTGGAAAGGCGAAACGGACGAAAGCGAGATTAACTATAAAAGAACATTTCAAGTGTTAATGACATAATTTTGTCATTATACGGGATCAAATCTTTTGTTCAATGAGAAGAAGCATTTTTTTTAAATAATGTTATTTACCACAATATTTTATTCTGTGTATTTTAATGTTAGGAATATAATATTCCTAAGTGATGGTTAATTTCTACGTAAATTGTATTTGGTATATTAATTATGTTTAATAAATGTATGTTTTTATCTGTTTCATGTCTAACTCGGAAAAACAGCTGGTAAAGTGTACCTTATATTATATCAATAAATCAAAACTCATGACATTCACAGTTTCATATTCAATAATTTGACCCATTCGATGTGTTCATCAAGTTCTCAGAAGAACTTCATTAGTATCACCAAGCGAACTAAGAACTCCATTAACACAAACCCTCACAGTCATTGTAGAAATACATTTCTAAAGAAAACCTTTACCCATGCATCACCATTTCTAAGATTCCTCTAGATACCTCACAGGTTAGTAAATTCTAAGTGTCAGCCTGAAGACTGAAAGTTAGCGGCCTGCCAACCTCCCCCATGATTCGGAAAGCACTTTAAACTGACGATCCTGCGTCCAATCCCTTTTAGGTTGTGTCCTATCGGATTATAAGGGTAAGAGAAAAGGTAGTACACTATAATATGTTCAGCGGCTAATCGATTAGATGGAAGGGATTATTATGAGAGGTCCAGTTGGCTCCAAGTAAGTAGTAAATTGTGATGATAAGGCATCATCACAATTTACAATTACCACGTAAGAAAGTAGTACTGGTATTAGTATAGTAGTAGTAGTATTGTTAGCTATTATGACAAAGCTCTAAAGCTATACATCTTTTTGCAACCTGATTTTGTCTCATCCAGTCACTGCCAGGAGATCTTCTATTCACCTTCGAATCACCAGTTCAACAAAAATGCCAGGGTGGACTACACTACCCACGCTCATATCTTTTTATTCTTGGCCAATTTCTATAATACCCTTACATTTACTTGATGCGCTCGGTTATTGGGTCCATTGTGGAAAGTGAGCAATAAGGTATATTTTTATCGGTTTTCATTACGTAGCGTAATATGTACGCTTAAGAAATCGCATCCGCATTGCAATTAATTTTACAGATATGTCCGTGATCAGAGCTGATTCCTTACCATCATATGATCCACGGTCGGTATGGCTTCAAACCTTCGTAACTAGCCAAACATTTGGTGATTTTACAGTTACGTAGAAGTCTGTCAATCTATGTAGGAAGTAAAAAGTTTGTATCTGAACCCACAAACCTAACTACGTTGGGGCGCATCCACATTTCACGAACGCGCCGCGAATGCGCAGCTTTTGAGCGGCCCGCAAGTTGCGCATTCGTCATATGTGAACGCACCCTTGCGCATTATGCACATATATTATATACATATAGTATAAATATGAGAGGTGGCAGACGGATCATCTGATTGTAAGCAATTCCGCCGCCCATGGACACCCGCAACACCAGTGGAGTCACAAGTGCGCTGCCAACCTTTTCCCCTTCCCCCCCATTATTGGGCCTCCGGTAACCTCACTCACACGGCGACTGCATTGCTTGCACGGCACTGCTTCGCGCCGGTCTTCTGTGAGGCAGTGGTATCATCACTCTGGTCGAGCCGGCCCATGAATGCCTAAGCGTGGCTCTCCCACATTTAATATATCGCCATAAAACTGACTTAGTAATAAATAAAGAGCACTAAAACTGATGAATGTCACGGTTACCGTTACTGCCCACTACCGTCGATGTTGTAGTTTTTAGACAGATTTTATGTTCTAAGCTTCATTGGTCTAATTTACCGTTCCTAGGTCGTAAATGAGTCTTTACGGCGGCCCAATCCGGGCCAGTTCATGACGACTATAAAGTTCGGCGAAGCGTCGATAGTTCGCACTCTATTTATGCGAGGTTTTTTAAGGTGAAAATAGTTGTTATGCTGTCATGTCACAACTATATAGTATGTATAATGCCGTTAACCGCATTTGGTTGATTTTGGAATCTCAATTTCAAAAGTATCAAGATTCAATATTCAAAATCAGCAATGCTGTTGATACCTTGACATCGCGTCGGTTGTAATTATAACGTGGGCTCTCCTCTTGCTTACTGCTAACTTTTGCCAATATACTGTGTCACAATAAAAAATGCGTATAATGGCATTTTAACTATAACACGACGGTATAGAGCTAATTTACGGAATTATGGAGGGGAACGTGGACCTAGATGTTCATGGATAATGGTTTAACTGTCTGTACAAATGCTAGGTGCTTTATTCAGAAGTATTTTCACTAAGATACAACGTAACAAATCCGCTGATCAACTTTTGTATAGGTTTACGTATATAAAAAACTGCGTAGTCCACAAGGAACCCATATAATTTCTGTCCGCCGACTTGCTTAAAAACTCCTAAACATAAAATAATACGTAATGTGTTTTCATGTCTCAGACTTCTAGGCTCATATATAAGTGGTAAATTTTTCGCTAGTAGTAAACGCACAGATTTAAAAACTTGACTCTATTACATAATTATCAAATATGCAACTTAACCGTGTTTGCCGCGTTGCTAAATGTGAGTATCCAAGATTTATTTGTAAAGGAAAAAATAAACACGAAAATAGGTAGTTCACAAAAGTGTACAATAACTGTGAGTTAGAGAAGTTAAACCATCGTACGTTATCCTGGAGTTACAAACCGCGGTTCATTTGAATGCAATATTGCCGGATTTGTGCAGATGGATGCCGGATCCAGTGCTTTCTCCGCGACGTTCTCAGTAACCGTTATATTTTACTAGGGATCTTCCCCTGGATTCACTCGTTTTCATATTACTTTATATCCTACATTATGCACAGCTATTCCTAGACACTCATACGAGATGAGATACCTGAATGTTTGTGACTGCTAGCTTTGCAGAAACACAAATCCTCTCATTTTACTAAGTGGGCTTTAGCAATGTGCTCGTATGCATTTGTACATTTGCCCGAAGTAGGTTAGTTGAATTAAATAGGCACTTTAAAGCGAAACCTCACTTACGATCTTTGTATTAGCTACAAACACCCTGTAAGGGCATAGCAACTTAAAATCTAATTTACATAGGTATTTATATACACTGACACTGAAACATCTGCGAGCTTACTGACACTGAGCCGTGTGGTCCCCGGCAAAGTAGAAAAGGCCACCCTCACTCTTACCGAGGTGTCGTAAAAGGCGACTAAGGTAAAGCTGCTGGTATGATCATCAGCACCCAGAGAAGGAAAACTCTGCATTTATATCAAAACCCTCGCCAACCCGTCTGCCAAGCGTGGTGAGTATGGCAATTACCCCTCATGTGATTGAGGGAGACCCGTGCCCCAGCAGTGGGGACTTAAATGGGCTGACGACGATGAATTTATACACTTCAACTACTATTGCACTTACATTTAAAATTTGAGAGCTATTTTATATAATACTATTAAATTAAACACATTCAAATTTCATTATTATAAATACATAATATTATTTTATTATTATATATTTACGTATTATTATAATTATATTATAATTCTATGTCATTCTAATGTAGTATTCATTTATAAGTAAATAATACACTTAAAAAATTCACCGTAGGGTTCAGGTGGGACTCGAACCCACAACCTTCCACAGTCCGGGTGGCTGCACTAACCATTTATGCTATCCGAACCCCTTGCTAAGACGACGAACTTTGTAAGTGCTTGAATCGTCATGAGCCGACGATAGTCTCATCAATATTGTAGGTATACTTTACAATATCCAGTGGAAACATTGTTACAAATATTTGACCACCAGTTAAGATGAAACTGCTAAACGAATATTATTGTGTTTGGTATAGCAATTCTTTGCAATTTATTCTTAAGTAAATAATACACTTAAAAAATTTTCATCTTAACTGGTGGTCAAATATTTGTAACAATGTTTCCACTGGATATTGTAAAGTATACCTACAATATTGATGAGACTATCGTCGGCTCATGACGATTCAAGCACTTACAAAATTCGTCGTCTTAGCAAGGGGTTCGGATAGCATAAATGGTCAGTGCAGCCACCCGGACTGTGGAAGGTTGTGGGTTCGAGTCCCACCTGAACCCTACGGTGAATTTTTAAGTGTATTATTTACTTAAGAATAAATTGCAAAGAATTGCTATACCAAACACAATAATATTCGTTTAGCAGTTTCATCTTAACTGGTGGTCAAATATTTGTAACAATGTTTCCACTGGATATTGTAAAGTATACCTACAATATTGATGAGACTATCGTCGGCTCATGACGATTCAAGCACTTACAAAATTCGTCGTCTTAGCAAGGGGTTCGGATAGCATAAATGGTTAGTGCAGCCACCCGGACTGTGGAAGGTTGTGGGTTCGAGACCCACCTGAACCCTACGGTGAATTTTTTAAGTGTATTATTTACTTAAGAATAAATTGCAAAGAATTGCTATACCAAACACAATAATATTAGTATTCATTTAGTTTATAGAAACATTTCTCATGTAGAAAGTTAATGAACATTAGCTTCATTTTACGTCTTTAAGTGCGGTAGTTACAGTTAGTACACTTCTTCTTTCATAGCACTCCACAATAATTATATTTTAAAAATACACTATCTAAATAATGGATATTGAAAAATATGGAGGTATAGCTTTTGCACAGACAAACGATGATTATTTATAACCTTAAGTGCGGATTATCTGCGGCTTGCCGCGCGATAAAGCCCCCTCCCGTTGTTTGCACCCACTCCGGGCTTAACGAACTTTTTAATTTCATCCTCTTTTTCCGCCAATCTTCGTTTTCGAAACATTTGCGAGCTTACTTTAGTCTACACTTCTGTTTTTAAAGCAATTCTTTCTTGATGGTTGAGTTTTAGTGTGATTTTGCACTCACTAGCTTCCGCCCGCAATTTTGCCCGCGAGAATGCGGCTGTCGGGAAGTCATTATCACGTCGGGAGCTGCGAATATTTTATTATTTCCGGGTAAAAATGGGCCATATCCATTAGTCGTGTTATGTTGGCAGAGTGGAATCGTATTGGCTTGTACATTTCCATGACCTTTGACTATCGTAATTATGTTATCTGGTATAACACACAGCAATTTGTTATTACATGTAGGCTTTATTAACTAATCCCCCTTAATATCTTGGAAGGCCTCAATTGGATTAGCGGCGAATGTGGCGTGTTTGAACTGATCACTTCCACCCACCCTCGAGTAATCCACATGCATGAATGCTCAGCGAAATCTCTCAGCCGTTCTATACGGCATGACTAGTCTGTCTGATATGGAATAGATTTCCTTGATACTATTTGAATTTGAACTTAACTTCAACTTCCAACTTGTGTAGCCCAAAGATAGAAATATATCTATAATCTAAAAATATTGATCTTCGAGTATGCCCATAACTTTCAAACGAAAACATCAAATTTGAGAAATCTTGGTTTTATGTATTCGTTATTGTTAGGGTAAGATTTGTGTAATATAAAAATATCAGTTAAAAAAAGCTAGTATCTAACCTGTAGGTAAGTGTATGTAAATGTCATAATTTTTAAGACCTCTACAAAAATCTTCTAACTCCAGGATATAATTTAAGATGCTCTAGGTTCCGTAATTGCATTTTACGACGAAAAATATTTTTCCTTGCGAGAGAAACCGCGTCTGGCTGGATAGTGCGAAAAATGAAAAAGAATTCTTCTTAACAAGTATAATGTTTCCTATTCAGAATATAAATATTTAGGTCCTGCGTGTCTTTACTACTTTACTTGTAATGTTTACTTTTACAATATATAGTTACTTTTACAATGATTCCAATGACAAATTGAAATAGATAACATAGGTTCAGGTTGGGTTTCTACAATCTTTAAAATTTCATTCATACGAATCTCATCGAAATTAGTATGAGAACTGGACGAAGAAATGAGAGATTGCTTTTTATTTGATAAGTGGCAGACGAGCAGACGGGTCACCTGATGGTAAGCCATTCCCGTCGCCTATGGACACTAGACTCGTCACAAGTGCATTGCCAACCTTTTCCTTTTCTGCTGCACTTCCCCCCGATTCGACCTCCGGTATCCTACACGCTCGGTGAAAACAGCGCATACGCAAATTCGGATCAGAGTCAGAGTCCGATTACGTCAACCCACGTAACAGCGAAGGTATTTCATCAAACTGGAGATAATTAATTGTTTGTTAGGCTTGAATCGTTACAGGAGTTTCCTTATACAGAACATTGTCTGACCACAAATCAATTCCAATCAATTTGTTTCTGTTTTTCGGGGTCTACCTACATGGGCCTAACTCTTTCTTTTCTAATCCTATTATTATTTGATAGAAATGGGGTGAGCCCTGCGTCTCATAGCCACTGCGACCAGTAGATGATCTATTGTGGCAGCCCCGTAACCTATTACAGCACCTCATGCAGCCCCAGTTCCAGGATAAACCCGAGAATGGAGCTGATGGGGGAGCTCTTGATCTCGTCAGCCGAGATCATGTGTGCTCCCAGGTGCCGGCTTCTGCAGCGGTGCAGCGCCATGCACTCGCCGAGGACGTGGATAATCGTTTTCCTCGTCCTCGCGACAGAACCTGCAGATTTTGGTATCTGTAAGGCCCATGTTGTGCAGGTGCTTGTTTAATTTGCAGTGCCCTGTGAGGGTCCGAGTGAGTGCCCTAACATGTCCTCTACTCAGTTTTGTTATCTCTACAGCTCGTCTCTGATCGAACGCCTGTATCAACGCCTTAGACTGTTCTAGTCGAGGTAGTCTTTTCCAATATTCAGTGCTTTGCTTATGCTCCCACTCTTTTAACTCGAACCTGACCATGCAGGCTGGAACGCCACTTATTGGTTCCGGTCCGAGTAGTGGGCTCTCTGCCCCGGCCTTTGCTAGCACGTCAGCGACCTCGTTGCCTCTGATATTACAGTGTCCCGGTACCCAAATCAGATTTACGATGTTGGCATTGCCAAGCTGGTTTAGGAGCAGGACACACTCGCTAGTGAGTTTGGAGTCAAGTTCACAGGATGTTAACGCCTTGAGGGCAGCTTGACTATCTGAGAAGATGAATATCTTCTTATTCTGGAGATTCATTTGTAGACTCTCTTGGACACAGCCCAATTATTGCGAAGACTTCCGCTTGGTACACCGTGGTATAGCGACCCAGGTTGGCGAATTTGCGTATTCCGCAGCGATCATTACAAATCCCGCCCCGGATATGCCCTGCTTCCTGGAGCCATCCGTATACCAAACGATGTCATTCTGCTTAACATTTCCGGGAGTTCCAGCCTCCCAGTCTTGTCTGCTCGGTAACAAGACTGTAAACCGCTTATCGAAGCGGTGTTCACGGACCATGGGAGTCAGAGGGCATATCCATGACCGGACTTTTCATTAGTTCGTTGTAGAGGTTTCTCATGACCCTAGATTGCCATCTCGTCCTCCCTCTGATTTTCGCTCTCGTGATAGCCATCCTCGCTTCCATCTGCACGTGAATGTGCAGAGGTGGAATGTTCAGGAGGGCATCCAGTGCTGCAGAGGGAGAGGACGAAAGCGCGCCGGTGGCTATAAGGCAGGCTGTTCTTTGAACTTTGCTGAGGTTCTCTACGCAGTTAAGTTGGTGCGTCTTCTTATACCACACACAGCAGCCATAAGTGACGATCGGCCTCACTATGGTTTTATAAATCCAGAGTGCGGCCATGGGCCGTAGCCCCCATTTTAGCCCCACCAACCTACTGCTTGCCCCCGTCGCAATTTTTGCCTTTCTAGTGATGTAGTCGAGATGCTTGTTCCATGTTAGTTTTTGGTCTAAAAAGACTCCGAGATATTTGACCTCGTTGGACAAGCATAGCTTCATACCAAGAAGTGTTGGGGCGTGGAGCGCTTCTAGTTTCCTTCTTTTGGTAAACGGGATTAAGACCGTCTTACGTGCATTGACTGTTAGCACGTGTCTCGTGCACCAGTTTTCTACTATTCGTAGGGCCCTTTGCATAAGATTGGAAATGGTGCTAGGGCATTTTCCTATGACCATTATTACTATGTCATCTGCGTAACCCTGAGTCAGAAATCTGGCTTCATTGAGCTCGCAGATGAGACTGTCAACAACCAATGACCATTGAAGGGGTGATAGGACTCCGCCCTGTGGACATCCTCTGGTCACTCTATAATGAAGGGTTTTGTTCATCAACGTTGTTGTTGCAGTCCGATTTTGTAGCATGGATCCCATCCATCTGGTGGTGGTGTCGTCGATTCCACGATTCACCATGCTACGTGTTATAACATCGAAGTTGGTGTTGTCAAACGCCCCTTCGATATCGAGAAAGGCACAGAGTGCAATTTCTTTGTCTTCTATGGCTTTCTCAATTCTGTCCACCAGGTCAATAAGTGCCGTTTCCGTGGACTTGCCTGTTTGGTAGGCATGTTGTCTTGCACTCAGGGGTTTTTCAACGAGGTATGTTGCCCTGATGTGACTGTTCAACACCTTTTCCATCGTTTTTAATAGGAATGAGGTGAGACTTATCGGTCTGTAGGACTTGGGCTGCGATTTGTCTTTGTCCCCTCCCTTGGGAATGTAAGTGACCTTCGCCCGAGTCCACGCTGATGGCAGATAACTCCAAGCAAAGCTTGCACGGTATAGTTTTATCAGCGTAGAGATGATGATATCTTCGCCCCGCTGCAACAAAGCCGGGAAGATACCATCGACCCCACCAGATTTATAAGGCTTGAAACTCCTAATTGCCCAACTTATCTGCTGGGGACGAAAAATAACGGAAGCTCTCCTCCAGTCTTCATTCCTCGGTCTCCTTTCCGGAGACTTACTGACCTGGAGTTCTCTTTCGTTATTAATGTACACGGATTCCGGAAAGTGCGTTTGAGCAAGCAGTCTCAGTGTTTCCTCCGGAGATTCTGTGAAAGATCCATCCGCTTTCCTTAGCAGGCCTAGATGGGATTCAGGTGTCTTGGATAGTATTTTATGGATCCTGGCAGCTTGGGCAGTGTCTTTGATGGACCCGCAGAATTTTTGCCAGGATCTTCTTTTTGCTTTCCTGAGCTCCCTATTGAAACGTGTTAACGCCTTCCTGTAAGCATCCCAGTTCTTGTCTTTTTTTGCCTTGTTAAATAAGGCACGGGTCCTTTGCCTCAGATGCTCCAGGTTTTTGTTCCACCAAGGCGCGTTCCTGTTGCTCTTAGTGGTCTTAAGAGGACAATTTTCTAGATACGCATTCATTAGGCTTTTGCCTAAGTCCTCTGCTGCGGCTTCCACTTGGTCCACAGTTTTGATGTATTTAAAATCTCCAAGGTATAACCTAAGGGAGTTCCTAAAGCCCTCCCAGTCTGTTCCCTTGGGGTCACGGTAGGTGTTCGGTTCCTTTGTTCCCGAGCATAGTATGTCGTACCTAATGTGGGTGTGGTCGGACATGGACGGCTCATCTGAGACGTGCCAATTGGTCACTCGGTGTGCGAGATTACCTGAACACCAAGTTATGTCTAGTACTTCCTGCCTAGAACGTGTGGTAAAGGTTGGTTTGCTACCCACGTTAAGAACAAATTGATTATTAGTGAGCAAGTAGTCAAACAGTAACTCACCTCTGGCGTTCGTGTTGGAGCTGCCCCATGATGTGTGGTGGGAGTTGCAGTCGGTACCCACCAGCAGCTGGGTTTCTCTCTCCAGACAGTATTCCATTACCGGCGTCACCTTGTTCACCGGATCCTGGTCCTCACCGGGAAGGTACATGGAGCTGACTATGAATGTCTCCCCACCTTTCCCCCCGGGTAGGTCTATATACGCTGCAACAGCATCATCTGTACACAGAGAAGGGATCGGGAGGTAATTTATGCCTCTCTTGAAGAGCATGCATGCTCTTGGCCTCACTCCGCAGGTGTTACTTAATATCTTACCTGCCGAGTTTAGCCCCATTACTGTGGTTTTATTCACCCACGGTTCTTGGATCAAGGCGATGTCCAGGTCCCCAGAGAGGAATCTTTGGCAAAGGGCAGCTGAGGCTGCCTTTGAGTGCTGGAGGTTTACTTGTATCACCTTAATCATTATGTTGTTGGGTTTGGGGATTGGGAAGGGAAGGGTTGGGAGAAAGTTTCTTAATTAGGAGGGAAGGGATAGGAGGATATTTGTGTAGGTGGGTTGTGTCTGTTTCTTACGGGGAAGGGGGGGGGGGGATTAATTGTTTTTGTTGAGCAGGTTGCTTGCGGCTTTCCTGCTGGAGTGCTCCTGTGCTAGGGTCGGTAGATTTACCGGCCTTCGCACAGCGCCTCTCTTGCCGCGTCCCCCTGCTGGTCGTGTTCGACCACCACGACCACGACCTCTGCTGTCTAGGGCAGGTGGTTGGCAGGTAGTGGTGCTCCTGCCTCTCGATGGTCCTGCAACACGACTGTTGCCCCTCGAGACTCCATACGTCCCCCGGACGGGTGGAGGTGTGTTGCTGCTGGAGTCGGCTCCAGTTGCTCCTCCTGAGGGTTCCGTACCCGAGACCAAGTTGGAGGTACTTGGACGCGCCTCGACGCTTGCCCCCTCCTTCTTGTCCCCGGATACTTTGCCCCCTTTGACCCTTATGTGTATGAGGCCAAAGTCAAGGTAGAGGCGCCCCTCGCGCTGAAGAATAGTCTCCAAGGCCGCCTCGTCGAAGGAAAAGGTCACTGTTTGACCTTTTGCTTCGGGCTTCCGGTTGACTACCCTCCAACTCGAGAGGTCTAACCCTTTATTTTGTTTTGCCAACCTCCGCAGGATGGTATCTGCGTCGTGCTTGGCTTCCTGTATCCAGGCCGTGCCATACCTGGGCTTGGGCATATCCTCTTCGTTTACAACGGAGAGATTAGCTCCATCCCAGGGTTTAATGTTGGGCAGTTTGCGGATGAGCCACTCCTTCGAGTTCTCATCTGCGCACGCCAAAAGGATGCCACCCGAGCGCGGTTTGCATCCAATAAAGCTGGGGCCGTCACCGTCATCTGAGGTGTCGATACACTTCAAGATAGCACCTTGAAGTATTTCGACCCTCTCCTGGTCCATTTTTCCCAGGGCGTCTTTGATGCCACACGTGACGGACCCAGCAACCTCCTTAAAGGTAGGCTTCGAGGTGGAAGGCTCGCCAAGCTTCGGTGCCTTGGTAGGATTGCCTTGATTTGAGGTTGACGAGGTATTGAGAGGGCGCTTAGTCGCCCGCTCCCTCGTTTCCCCCTCCTCTTGGGTCCTGTGCTTAGCCTTCTCACTCATGCGCAGTTCTAGCGCCTGTTCGAAGGTCATACCCTTCGCTACGAGCCGATAGATTTGCTTCCTATCAGCTCCAGAGAGCTTAACCCTGGGTTTACTCTCTGGCCCCTTGGTCGACGAGTCCCTTTGGTGCGTTGCACCCAGAGGGGTCGACTCCGCGTTAGAAGTACCCGGTCCATCAGTCCCAGGTGCTTCGGCAGTGATAGTATGCTCCTCAGTATCGCTACCAAAGAGCATAGCCTCAGAGGTACCTGGTACCTCTTCGGTAGAATTTAGATGGTCGTCTATAATGTCAAGAATATCCATATAGTTCCCACGAGAAGCTAGGGAAGTAAAGGTCCACCCCTGCAGAGCCCCGCTTGCAGGGGTAAGGCTAAATAGACCTCGATTTCGCCTGGTTTCGAGGCCCCTCCGTTCTCGACCGAACATCCCTTCGGCCATGCATCTATCGGCACGGGTCGGATGACACCTTAGATTGGGGGTTTTTTAGAGTCGAGGTTAACTCCTCCAGGACATGAGGGGAAGGATAAGGTGAGTTAGGGTGGTTCGAGGATGAGGTGGGGAGCATGGGTTTGAGGTTGTCAGGAATGCTCCTAGCCTGGGATTGGGTTTTGGAGCAGCCATCTATTGTCCGGGGTCAACGTGACACCCTCTCCCGTCCTCAAGCAAAGAGGTGGGTATGGGGGAGGGCGAGCTATCCGCAACCTGCTCACCCGCTCGGTCGCATCAGATGACAACTGCGCATGTCGCATACACTGTCAATGGTCACTGGTCCCATAGAAAGTGCATGCACAAACCGAGGTTTCCTAATCCTAACAATAATAATTGTATTAGGCCAATATTACTAGGCTTTGTATCTCATCTCAAAGTGTAATTTGCGGTTGCATCCCAAGCTGTCGCTTTGGAACCCGCGGTAAGCTTAGACCGTGATTCAAAATTTGAGGAATCTGGTTACTGGTAATTACAATGAAGCCGTCTGATCTTCGTAACCAGACCAACTTAATCATAGTGAATTGTTTCAGAAACCGAACGTTTCAGAATCCGAAACGCACAGTTTACACGTTTCGGATCCTTTAGATATTTTCCTTTACCGCTGAGCGAATTGTAGAAATACGCACAAAAATTTGAGAAATCCAAAAGTGTATGCTGGGATTCGAGCCTACGACCTCTCGTATGGTAGGCATGTTATTATTTACTAAGTTGCCATCACTAGATATTTCAAAACCTTACATGATACGGAAATATCTTATCGAACCAACTGTCTTAGTCCTTTTCTTGAATTTAAAGGCACATTTAACTTAAGATGTGCCCTGCGCACTAGGTGGACCTAGTGCACCCTCTTCTATCTAATTCACCTGAAGGTTGTCTGGTAGAGATCTCTCGCAGCGATAAGACCACCTAAGTTGTACGTTGTATCTCTGTATACCTAGCTTTTAACTTTTTTTATGTTGTGCAGTAAGTAAAGACTGTCTATCTAATTATATAGTGCTAGTCGGAGGGTTAGTGAGATTGCACCGCATCGAGCTTTTATTCCAAAAGCAGTTATTATTAAGAAATGCAACCGAGTGGTGTACAATGCTATTAAAATTTTATTCGGCGGTAAGAGAGACCAACTGAATATTACATTTGGCACTCTGCTGCGGTGACTGCAAGTGTACATTGCACTTTACATGTCGCCGTGATTGGTGATTATTATTATCACTCAAATTTCATATGAGAAAGAAGCTGGTTTACAAAGTTGCTTTAATTTTTTTGACTAGGCTAAAGCTTGACCACAATAGAAAGTGACGATGAGGCTTAAGATGTTACGCATTTGCCCAGAAGATGCCCGTTCAATATTTCCTTCAAGCTGACATTGGTCGGCACAGGCTGACATTTATATCGAAGAGTTTGTTGACCTATGCGCTAGAGTCCGCCTCGGACCGTCCGATCTCTGTCATAGGCCGTGCGCTGGGTTAGCGGGTGCGCGTCGCAGGCATCCGCGCGGCATGCTGTTTCATAGCATCTCCACAGAGCCGCGCTGCGTGAAGTGGGCCTCCTAACCCAACACATGGGGCGCGGGCGACGGATCACGCCCCGCGGGCGACTGGCGACGCTGCGATAGACGGAGGTCGTTGCGGATATCTGCATTAAGTCCGCGACGTGCACCCGCTTAGCGCAGCGCACGGCCTTAAACTGAAGTTTAAGACAGAGATCACTGTACGCGTGCTTGTAGGCATGTGTAGCCTAACCTTTTTTTTGGGTAACGCAGAGACAATGCGGCCGCTGGGAGTCGGCCGTCTGGGAGTCTGGGGAGCTTCTAGGGGCATACTCGTACCCACTAAACTCTCTGCGACAGTTTCCATCCCTCGCCCAGAAGAAACTCTCAGAGCGGGAACGCGGGGTATAAGATGAACCTTTTTAAGTCACCGCGAACCTGGTTAGGGCGAAAGAGGCTCGCCAGTACGGCCTCTCTCCACACTCCGATCAAACGGACCCAAGGTCTCTCCCACGGCCCACTAAATACCGCCCCCGAATGGCAGACACACTGCTGGCTGCAGTGCAAACACCACGGGGAGACGGACTGCAGTACCCTTCCCCACCCATACACTGCTGGCTGCAGTGCAGAGTGGATTGGGGAAATAAAACCCGCAGGCTTCAAAGCGAAGCCGCCGCCAAACCCAACTCCGCTGGATACGGAGCCGGGAAAGTTGGCAACATCGTCCAACTATCGAGCCCCGTGGACCTTCGGCCACTGCGCCCGAAGGCGCTACACTCTGGTGGAGCCCACGTCAAAACGCAATCACATACTAGTGTTATACCCATATGTTTTCTTTCTTTTAACTCTTCAGCCAGGCTTTGCATGGTGTCATTGTTCCATTGCACGGAAGTGGCCGGCGGATTACCTACCTTTTTACTAGAACCTCCAAATACTCCAGCAGTCTTTTTCCTTTCAAAAGCGGATAAATCGGAAGTGCGAAAACTAGGAAACACTGACAGTCTAGTGGAAATTGCACTCGACACGTTTGCCTGAGCCCGATTATCCGATATGAGATTCGGCAAAATTGAATTTAGACTCAGTTGGAGCAATCGAGAAGATATTTTGAATTCTATGCAGACTAGAACAGGATTTATAGGGAAGACTTCCTGGCCCTAACTTGGCGGTGAAGGCAAATATAGTAAGGAAACCTGCACTTAGGATAGTTTCTCAAACTGCAATCATCGTTATACTGAACGCAAAGACTGTTTGCTATCGGTTTCAAAATTTCACTAATCAATAATGAATGTGTTTGCGGGCGGAGTCGGGTGTGATGAAAAAGAGATCTGTTTGAATCTACAAGAGAATTTATTAGAGCGATTGATTTCGTTTCGTGTCGTAGTAACAAATGGCGGCACGCAGGCCCACCTATGCTGTTTTTACATCAGCGACATCTGGCAGCGATGCAAAAAACTGTCTAATGATTTTGTTATCGGCATAATTTGCTAGTACCAACCAGTCCCACGCATCGACGTCAATTGGCGCTTTATAAATTAATATAACGTTTACGTACTACACTAGACTACAATTATTTTATTGTTATTTAATTATAACAGAATGATTTACGAGTATATCATAACACATGATGACAGTTATAATGGTCAGTAGGTTTTAAAAGACGTAACTGTTATACTCGTGAAATCCGCCAGCTATCTGTTTTTGAATTTAGTACTATAAGATAATTATTCATAACGTCAATGAGATGGCTTAAGGTAACTACCAGACTTCCCAAATCCTGGATCAAGACCCAAGCATACCCTGGGCTCCAAAGCAACGGCTTTGGACGCAACTAGGAATGGAGCCGTGAAATGATGATAATCGCATTAGCTTAATGGCTTTAAAGCGCGGTAACTCAAGTAACTACCGTCTGTGGACTCCCCTAGAGCGTTTAATTAGCACAAAATGAATGAAGGATTTTGTTTAATTTGAGTACAATTGACAATAACTCAAACCATAGGTAAGAGCGAGATAGAATATACCGCACGTCACTTATAAAAGTTATAACGTGATCCAGTTTTGGTACGATAAACCAATTTATTAGTGTAGTTGGTGCAATAACTCAATCAATCGCATATTTTTATCGCCGCTGGATTGCGCTTGGTTTTTGTCTCATTGGACGGCCAGTCATGCTAAAGCCCATCATATCATACATAGGTATTTGTGATTAAAGCCCCATTTCACCACTTTTTTATAAGTTTCGGATAGCATATTTGTCCGATTGTTGATCTTTTTACTTCAGATATGTGAGCTTTCAAACGTATCAAAGATGGTGAAATATTGCTAGGACAGTAGAGTAATATCGTTCTGAAAGCGAGAGCCATAAAAATGTCTGTAGGTAGCCCATGGTGCATTTACTGAAGTCGCCTGGTGGGCCTTCCATCATATCAGACGAATGGTGGACCTCTAATAACGAGCGACCGCGTCGGGACCATTTCACAGTTCCGGTCCACATTTACCTACATTTCTAAACCCTTGGAAATAATATATTACGCAGTGACCAGAGGGTTAAATTGTGCAAATATATCCACTTTCCAGGCAAAAAGACAACTTTTTGTCGTGAATTCGATGAATGTGTCACTGTCATCCCAACAGTTATTCCAGAAGAAAATTAAGTACTTTAATTGAAAAACCTGATTGTTCCCTTTCTGTGATATTCCCATTCACATATTTATCGATGTAACCTCAAATAAGTATATCTCCTTAACTTCTGTGTTTAAAATTTTCTGTAGTCTATGGATGTTTGTAATAAAATTGTTGTAGATAGTGTTTGCTTCGATAAAGTTACTGTAAGATTTAAATCGTTCCAGTCCTTCCAAATCTTTTAAGAATGCTGTTAAACATTTCTCTATCCTATTCCACTACAGTCAGACAAATCATATTCCTTCTTAAACTGTAACAAAACTACTTAAATTGTCATCCGTCGCCAAGTGTACGTTGGCGTATTAACGCGGCGAACTCCGAGCAAAACGCAATTTCCTTCAACCCCGTCGCCGCTATTTGGACAATCTTGCGGACAATACACGGCGGTCAATGTATCATAAAGCGGCCCTTTCCCTCGCCTTGAGATCCTGAAGTTTTTTACTTAGAACGTGTCTAAGTAAAAAACTTCACTCACGTGGCACTTTAAAAGTATCTGAGAGCCTAAACCGGATATTGTAGCCGTAAGTACTTATATTTTTTGCCTACAAAGGTAGTAGCTACAAAATATGACATAGATGGATGACTTGTAAAGTTTACATTTCTACAATGGAACAGCAAAAGCCATTTTCTTAATTAAAACAAAAACGATGTAATCATAATTATAATATGCTTTATTGTCAAAATTGTAGTTTACATGAAGTGGTGTTACAATGTATTTGCGTCTCATACAATTTACCATTTTAAGGCAAACAATAAGTTAAGGTTCTTTTTTAAAAAAACTGCATATGTGTGTATGTTTGTACTATTAGAGTTCTTAAACGGACAAGTTTAATGACCTCTTTTTTACAATTTTTTATTAGTCTGGGACATAGCAAGCAATATAAATCATCATAATACAAAATACCATAAAAAATGTCAAGAATGATTGTATTAAAATATGTCAAAAGTTACTAACTAACAATTTAAAATATGTGGTCAGAATTGAATTATCATTAATGTCAATGTTTAATTATGTAGCTTCATTGTTGTAATAAGTCACAATTCTGTGTGGTTGTCAAAAGACCTACAAATTACAAATAAAATCAAATTAAAATAATAGCTCATATCTGTGTCCATTCAATTTAATTTTATATATGTCATGTTTTAAAAAAATTGTATGCTATATAAACAACCTTCTATAAGAAATCTTTTCAGTGCTATCTTGAAATTTCCTGTGTTAAGTGAGCGAATACAATTAGGTAGATTATTGAACACTTTTATGCCTTGGAAATACATGTTTCTGTGGAATATCTCGGTTTTCGCTCCAAGTAGAACTAACTTGTCCCTATTGCGCATGCTTTTGCCAAGTTTTAAGGTGCAATAAAGAGGCCAGCCTCGCTTTTGATGACTACTGCAAATTCCAAAGCGTTTTCACATATCATGAAAACAAAAAATGCATGCTGACTTGAGGCCGTTTGAGAACAACTAACTGCGACTACTCAGGCAAGTTCGCGGGCAATTGTATGTGAATTATGGTAGCTTTCTCTGCCAACTTTCTTTGCCATAACACGTGCCGTGTCGGACTTTCTATGAAAGGTAAAATTGTTCAGCACATTTGTCGTCGCTTACAATGTTGCGATATGACAATACAGCTCGAGTGAGTCGTAAAGAGCGCACGTTCCTTTACAAGCATCGCGTAATATCGCGTTTGACTGGTGTCGTAAACTGTTCGCAAATCGTTCTACACATTCGTGGATTCTTTTTATATGTTCTCTAAAGCTGAATACAAAGATTATTATATAAGTCATTGACCTCACCTCAACCTGTTTATTTTCTAATCACATTGGATGACTCATTATCTTCACAAGGTCGAATTACCAAAAACTTTTATTTATTTATTTGAGTACACTAACTAACGCAAGTTTAGTTTCGACCTAGACATGATATTATTGTTTAATTTAATTATACATAATACTCACATAGAATTATTTCATAATTTCCTAACGGCCGCACTCTGAGACGTCATTTAAGCTAATGTTAATTAACTTTAGTATCGGCAGTCTTTATGTGTATCAAAATAAGTGTCAATATTTTTTCTTGAGTAGCCAACTAAGTTAATCAAGTGTGTGGCAGTAAGCCCCTGATTCCTCTAAGCTCGCGGGCGGGATACTTAAAAATAAATTCATACAAAATCTTATACATTGACCTGATTCCGTACTAAGTAGCTTAAGCACGTGTTATATCTAATATCAGACAGCAGAGGGATCACAAATATATCCTTAAATACATATTACACACTGACACTGAAAAAACACTAGTATTCATCATATGAATGTTTGTCCAGATTGGGGTTAGAACCCACAAACTTCGGCGTATGAGGCACGGCCACTACCAAATGCATGGTGCATTTTTTTATCCAGCCAGTCTTGAATGGAAATCCAGTCGCAAGTAAACTTTAAATTACGTCGAGTTGAAAAAGCATCTGCCTCATAAATCCGGGGGCAGACGCTTTTACTCATCGTTGACCGCCGTACAATGCAACTGCGTTGCTAGCCAAAGGTCATGACTCGGATTTATTGTTTAATAACAGGGAGGAAGTTACTATACTCGTTATAAACGCAAACACCCGTGGCCGACGGTGGAGTATTTTATTCATTAATTATAAAAAAAGATGTTTATTCTTTTCAACAGCAACCATTACAATTTAGGTAATTATGATTAAAAATATGACACCGTCTGCCACGAGTCTTTGGTTCCAGTATAAGAGTTACTTCCCTTTAAACCTGACCATTTTAACCACTTAACTGTCATATACCATTTATGTATATACAATGAAATTCTCTACCGTCTTTGGTGGTAAGAAAATATTCCGCACCAACCACTTCAGATACCCGTAGGACATTTTGAAATGCTGATATCAGCCCACAAAAGAAGAGAGAGTGGTACTAAAGATGTTTGGTTCTGAAATATGAAATATGCACAAAACATCAGTTCAATAATTAATTTACAGAAGTTGCGCGTTATATCAAATTGCGTAAATATTAGTTCAGAAAAAATTGGTAACCGGCCACTTTGTGATCACTTAACTTGTGTTCATCAAATAAATACTGTAGCTAAACAGAGTGACTACGTATTTTCGTAGACTATTCGTAGCGCTACTACGAAAACTGTAGCTCCAAGTGCTACGGCTACGAAGACACGTCACATTGCATCACTATCGCTAATAAGTCTCAAGGTTTGACGAAACTACCAACTTTGTAGTTGACTCGTGACGCCAAACTTTTCAAAATATAGAATTGCTACGCCACTGCAAGAAACTTTATTCAAAGTAATCATCTAAGAGTTTTAAGTTCTAAAATCCGAGTTAACTGCGCGTTTGCCTGGAGTCGGATTCAGTAAGCGTCTCGCTCGAAGCATGCTCATGTCAAGGGGCACGAAGATTGCCAATTTGCCACTCAATTCCGTAGCATCAGCATTTCGCTGGCACTATTTCAAAATACATGATTTAGTCCGTAAGTGTTCCGAATTCACAATTGGTAACTGGCTAACGGTAACCCGAGAGGTGTTACTAGAATACATATTGGTTAGTTTGGTGTGCAGCTGGATTGTATCGCATTTCTATAAATTGGCAGAAAATTGATTTCATTAGTACCTACAAATAGTACAGTTTTTTATGTAGTAGACAAGCAGACGGATGACCTGATGTTAAGCGATTGCCATAATTGGGACAACAAAATAATTCACGATATCTACCGACCGCTTTGCGAAGGACTTTGTTAAAAAAAGCTCATACAATATTGAGATATTATACGTAAAGTGAGCTTTTTATATTATTTCACGTAAATGTCTTTCTAGCAATTTAAGGGCGATATGGTTTCCTTAGTTTTGGTGCGATGGTAGCTCAGTGATTCTGAACGCGCCTTCTATACGGGGGACCGGGTTCGAATCCGAGCGTACACATCTGGTTTTCCAAACCTATGTGCGTATTTCTACCATTTTATATTGAGGCCCAATCCGGGGTAAAGAGGGGTTTAAAGGTTGGCAGCGTACTTTTGACTCCACTGGTGTCGCGGGTGTCCATGGGCGGCGGCAATCGCTTACCATCAGGTGATCCGTTTGCTCGTCTGTCATCTTTCACAAAAAAAATAATAAAAAAATGCGGTAGGAGAAAACATCGTGAGGAAACCTACACATTTCGGATAGTTTATGAAACGTGAAACCATGATTCTGTTGGTCTGGTTCCCCTGTTAAAGATTTGCAAAGGTCAGACATCAGTCGCTTCATTGTGATTAGCAGACTCCTCAAATCAAGAATCATGGTCCAAGCGTACCTCGGGCTCCAGAGCGACAGCTTTGGACGCAACTGGGAATTATACTCGACCTATACTACTATTATTATTGACGACCCGTTTGGTACAGTGGTAGTAAACGCTGCCTTTGGTCTAAGGGTTGTGGGTTCGCTCCCTGCACAGTACAAACATTTGTGTGCGTGAACATGTTTGCTTGTATTGATCTGGGTGTTTTTCTATGTATTATAAGTATGTATTTACAAAAGAAAAGTACTATTTGAATATATTGGTAATCCCACTGTTGATTCTGATATCCGTAACACAGGTGCTTGAGCTACCTATCTCGGAGTCAGATCAATGTATGTGATGTTGTGAAATATATGTATATGTATATACGCTAAGATGAGGAGGGAGTTTTCTTAGTTTTATTTATATTTTCTCAGTAAAACGCAATTTTTTACTTTATGTTGGTACTTTATATTATTCTTACCATGTAATCTACGTAAGCATAATATATGGCTTGTTTTTACTAACTCAATATGTACGAAAATTTCTGGCAGCAGAGGTTTAACCTATCAAAACATTGGGAGGAATTCCAATCTACCTAAAAGGTTTATCAACTTTGCGAAAATGGTATTGCTTTTTATTAGTTGGCAGAACAGGTAAAGCTTCACCAAAAAAAGACTTTATAGGTAGATCACTCCATTAATGTTGACACGACGCACTAATCGATCAATACAATATTCTTGTATCTAACCTTGCTGTTGAACATAACCAACCTCTTTCATACATATATACATACATAACAACCAAAATCTTTTACCGCTCGCGTAATCACATTAAAAAAGTCCAATGTGGAGTGGGTGTAGTACTTTAAAACTGCTTCATCATTTCAGCCAATAGACGTCCACTGCTGGACTTAGGCCTCCGCCAATGTTCTCCACACAGATCGGTCCTGTGCCACCCGAATCCAATGGATTCCCGCGATCTTCACCAGATAGTCGGTCCACCCTGTAGGCGGCTTGCCACGGCGGCGACTTCCTGAACGTGGCCTCCACTCGAGGACCTTTCCGCCCCAACGGCCGTCTGTTCTCCTCGCTATTTGCCCTGCCCATTGCCACTTGAGGCAATCCTTTGGGCTATGTCTGTAACCTTAGTTCTCCTGCGGATCTCATCATTTCTGATACGATCACGCAGGGAGACTCCGAGCATAGCCCTCTCCATTGCTCTCTGGGTGACTTTGAGCCTCCTTAATCGGCACATTGTAAGCGGCCACGTTTCGGTTCCGTATGTCATTACTGGCAACACACACGCATTGAAGACTTTCGTCTTGAGACACTGCCCATCCCGAACGCTGCCCAGCCGAGTTGGATTCGTCGATCGACCTCTTTCTGGAAGTTGGACTTACCAAGCTGGACTTTTTGTCCCAGGTAGATGTAGCCCTCTCCATTGCCCTCTGGGTAAAACTGCTTACCAAATGTTTTTTTCTAATTTACAATGTTCATAAAGTCCGAGCCACTAAAGAAAAATCGTGTGAAAAACGCACTTAAGTTGCCATCAACATTCAATTTTGGCCTTTATACTTTTTTGTACACAAGAATCTCAAATTTTAGTTCCGTGTTTTTTAGTGGCGTGGACTCTAGTATCGTTTTCCGCCAGTATTTTGGATATTTTCACACACTATGAAAAAAATGCGTAAGGTTTTATTCAAAATTCAAAGTTACCCGGGCACACAAGTGGTACTATTAGGACTTTTTACCTTTTGTGGTCCGGAACACTAACCTTTTTTGCTACATGTTGTGCTACCAAATAGAAAATGAAGTAATTTGACACTATTTTTCAATAAAATAAAATAAGACAACATTACATACATTTTCCTGCTTTTATTAAACTTCACTTGTACGAGTATGTATCTTGAAACCTCTTCCACTAAAGTTATCGAGCCGTTTGACACTCATGTTGAAATCTGGTGACCGAACAATATTACGATAACATAGTGCTGATCTGATGATGGAACTGAAATGTGCTAACAAATTTAAAATTAAAGCAATGGTATTTTTTAAAGTGCTCTGAAAAGTATAGTATAACCTTTCAAATTATGACAACACACATGATATGATGTAAAAGCTTCTCGTGAGATTCACAGGGTAAAAAGTAAGGTAGTATAGGAATGTGCTTTGTCGTGCGGTCACCGGCACCGTGACCGCCATAGTCTATGGTAGAGACATCAATATTAAAAAATAAAGTAAATTTGAATTCCCAGTAAAAATCACTTTCCAACAATAACGTTTCTTCGACCGCTATCAGGCGCACGGGCACAATGAGCAAGGAACAATGGCGGCAATCGCTTATCATCGCCCCAACGCCTGCGCTTGACCCAATCCATATCAATGGACCCTTATTGTGTGATTAATACGAGCGTGAACAAAGAACCGTGGTGGCTTTGCCAGAGCTTGTTACAAATCTCGCCCATTTGACACACGTTGTTTTTTCTAAACTCATCGCCATTGGGTCCCAATCAGTGGTCCGCAGGAATGGTACATAAAACAAATGTCGCGGGCAGTGAATGAAAATGTAGTGGCAAAAGCGGAATACCTACGGATGTCAATTTTTTAATGAGTCAGGGGGCAGACAAGTAGACAGATCACCTGATGGCAAGTGATTACCGCTGTCTATTTAGTCATTTTTAAGGTACCGTAGCCAAATGGCAAAAAACGGAACCTGTACGGTGTGTCATACACCGCACATTCTGTTTGGTCAGCAATCAGTTGTTATGCGCGGCTGACCTAATTTTACTTATAATTAAATTTATATTTTTAAGTGCGTTTTACACAGCTTAGCAAGACAGCCGTGTATTTTATAACTATATTTAGTTTAAATCAAACATTGTGGAATCGTAATAAATAATTAAGTTTTTCTCATCAACGAGTTTAACTTCTACACCCACCAAGCAGAGCAAGAATAGATGTATAGTAGCAAGAGACCATACAGAACCCTTATAGATTCATCATGTCTGTCAGTCTGTCCGTCTGTGTGTCCGTCCGTATGTCACAGCCATTTTTTCTCCGAAACTATAAGAACTATACTATTGAAACTTGGTAAATAGATGTATTTTGTTAACCGCATTAAGATTTTTACATAAAAATTGGAAAAAAAAAATGTGGGGGTCTCCATACTTGAAACTGAAACTCAGATTTTTTTTTCGTCAAACCTATACGTGTGGGGTATCTATGGATAGCTCTTTAAAAATGATGTTGAGGTTTTTAATATCATTTTTTTTCTAAACACAATATTTTGCGCAAGAGACGCTCCCAAATTGTTAAATTGTGTCAAACCCAGTCAACCAAATATAACAAATAAAACGGCAACATTCATATACACGTCCAATATACAACCTGTGCGGATAAAGAATGGCATCAGAAATGGCGGCGCATCTATTCACTTCTCGCTCGCACACTATTTGCGTCTATACTCGCACTCGTGGGTGTGCGAGCGAGAAGTGAATAGATGCGCCGCCATTTCTGATCCCATTCTTTATCCGCACAGGTTGTACCTACATACTTTTCGATTTTACTAAAACCTTACGAAAACTCAACAATACATGTTTCGCAGTGACACACGAGTGAATTTATCACGTGATAGTAAGCCTGTGTGCGGCTGTCGGTCCATCAAACTATGCAGACTCGAGTTAATCATTCCATCCATCGTGCCCACGACATTTGGTGTAAAACATTTTTCATGTTTTAAAAAGTGGTCCATTAAAAAATGTATATAACAATCTAAAGTAAAAAATAATGGAATGGAAATCACAATATGAATTCTAACGCCACTATCTTTGGCATTCTAACATTGATATTAAGTCGCTTTGAGTAAAGTATTGATTCACAAGTCAACAAGAAAACACAACCTGAATAAAAATATGATAAATATGAAGAGCTTAATATGCTGAATCTAGATCTGTTATCAGAATTTTCATATCACGTCAAGTTATTAAGTTACGGAAGGTCGAAAATCTGAAAAGTGGCACTTAGTGTTTTTTTTGGGATTTATTTAAATATGTATCAATTGGGATGTAACAAATTTCAATAGATATTTTGAAAATAAAAACCCCAAATTATGAAATGCTTTTTAATTTATAATTTTACCTGATTTCCCTGCAACGCTACAGCCAATTAAGCTATCTTATGTTTTTTCCATTACAAGAATTAAGTGATGATTTGTATGCGCTATAAGTACACGGATGTTGATATGAATATTACTCAATATAGATTAAAGACTACAAAATAAATCTTATTGATATATATAATTGAGAAAATGAGCTTTACTGATATACCGAAAGCATTTTTTTAAAGTGCTTGTACTTGTTTTGAAATTGCCAATGAAAAAGAATTTAAAACCAAATTTTGAGATATTTGACTCTCTATAAATCAAATACTAAACGAGGTATCAAAATTTTGAAAACAGATTCATAATCAGAGAGTGCAATTTAGTAAAATTATGGACCTCTGTTATTTGTTACGAAAAAAAGTTAAAATTTTGTTGACTAGTATCTATTAAGAAATAACAAGCCGAAACGTATGTATGTACCTCAAACGATTAGAAAAAAAAAATTCTGCCGAGTATTCTTATTCTTAAGTACGAGGTTTGGAAACTTCAAACTTCAAAATTTTATTTGAAAAAACTAAGTGTACATGCATGAAAACAAACACTTTGTTATATATAGTATATAGTGAATGATGGCGCCACTGTCGTTATTTCTATTTATTGTATTTATGGGGGCATTGTTTTTGTTTGTTTACTTTTTATTTATGTACCTAATACCGGCTTATATTAATTTATTTATATTAATGTTGCCTTTTCTTTTATTGGTTCTGTATGTATGCGTTATGTTATTCATGTTCACGTTATAGATGTACTTTTCTATCGTTCCGTTTTCTATTAATATTAATTGTCAGATTTTTTTTATGTTTATATGTTTTATTATGAGTCGTCGCTCGAAGGTACAACCTGAAAATCAGCGCTGCAGCGGCTGCTTAGCGGTTGTTGTAGCACATGCTGAGGCTGAACCTTGTTGGCCGCAACTTTATAATGTTTTGTCCTAATTTAGATTTGTATGTTATGTGTTGTGGTCAATAAATTATTTCTTATTCTTATTAGTTGATAATTTAACAGTATCAAAATAACGTTGCTTGAATTCCACGAAAATGGAGCGTTTGAGGTTTCTGACATTAGAGACTCATTCGCGTGGTCTTAGGTGTTAAATTGTCTAAGCGCGTGGTAAATCACAGTGCAAAATTAGAAACACTCGGAAATCTGAGCACTTTGAAACTGAGATTCAGCATTTTGCCACACATTAGCTGAATTCTGCAGGGAGCACAGTCACGCGACACTTTTTCAAAATTAATTGCATACGGTCTTTTAGAACGACTACTTATGTGTCATCCAACGACTTTTTGCCGGCAAGTATTTGTCACTGCAGCGGGTGTTTGAGACGTTAGATTAATGCCACATAAAAAGTATTCGCAAGATAGAAACTCTTCGCAAGAACTTAGTTCTCTTTTTAATTTTCTTTTACAACTTAAAGTTCTAACGGAGCGTGTTTCAAATAGCCGTGTTAGCGCTCCCTCATTTAATTTTAGTAAGGCTGAAATGTTGTACCCGAGAAAGATCTTCATTTAGAACAAAACATTCCAACCATAACTGAATAGGTTTTGTAGATTTTCAAAATTAATCTTTAGATTCTAATGTAAATAATACACTTACAATTTTTTTCGACAGTCTTCGGGTGGGACTCGAACCCACGGTCTTTAGCTAACCGGGCAACTGCTTTACCGACTAAGTTACCGGAGACCTTGGTATTACGACGAATTTTGTAACTGCTTTTTGCTTCGCGACGATATTTTCATCAATATTTGTACCTACAAATATCCAGTGGAAATATTTTAGTGCATTATTTACTTAAGAATAAATTGCAAAAGATTGCTATACCCAAAAAATACATATTTGGATTCTAATGTAATGTAACTAGGATAAACCAATCATCAACATCATCATCATTTCAGCCAATAGATGTCCACTGCTGGACATAGGCCTCCCCCAATGCTTTCCACATAGATCGGTCCTGTGCCGCCCGCATCCAATGGATTCCCGCGATCTTCACTTGATCGTCGGTCCACCTTGTAGGAGGCCTGCCACGGCTGCGACTTCCTGTACGTGGCCTCCACTCGACCAACCGAGGATAAATCAATGAAAAGTGCAATATGTGCTAAGAGTGTACACGATACTAACAGTCTAGTACGTTACAGCAAAAGAGGGAGGCACCTCTTTATGGCGTGTTATTCCCAGTTGCGTCCAAAGCCCGGGGTACGCTTGGACTATGATCCAGGATTCGGGAAGTCTGGTAATTACAATGAAGCGACTGCCGTCTGACCTTGAATGGCAAAATTTACCGATCCGACCTTTTGCCCTGTATGGATCAGAATGCTGGGCCGTTAGGAAGACGGATGAAAGACGATTGCATGCGACAGAGATGTGAATGTTAAGATGGATGAGTGGAGTGACGAGAATGGACAAGATAACGAATGAGTATATTAGAGCAAGTTTGAAACAGGGCCCCCATAATTGATAAATTGATGGCAAATCGTCATTCCTGGTATGGCCATGTAATGAGAAGAGGGGAAGAACATGTAAACAAAAAAGTGATGAGTTTAAATGTAAGTGGGTGGAGGAACAGAGGACGGCCGAAAAAGAAATGGATGGATTGTGTGAAGAATGGCATGATGGAAAAAGGGGTGGATGATTCGATGACGAATGACAGGGATGTAGGGAAAAGGAAAACATACTGCGCCGACCCCAGATAAACTGGGAAAAGGGCAGGAGGATGATGATGACTGCCGTCTGACCTTCGCAACCCTTAGACAGGAAAACAGACCAACTGGATCACAATTACACGTTCACAATCATTATTTCGAATATGTTAGGTTTCACAATTTTTTAGAAACTACCCGAGACGTGCAGGTTTCCTCACGGTGTTTCACTCACCGCCGAGATAATGGTCGAAATATACTATGTGCAAAAGAGGATGATAATAAAAATAGATGATCAGACGCTTGATCTGCGAGAGCTTTAGATCAATTACAGGTAAGAAGTAGTACGGCAATATAGTGCAGAACCGCATTTTGAACGGTTCGCTGAGACAGCGAAGTAGATAAGTAAGATGTAAAATCTGATGATGATTAAATGGCAGTTTTAATAGCTGAAACCTCTGGTACCTAAAATGTACGAACGTTTACTGAATTAGTGTGATGTAAAAATAATGTCACTAGTCCCTAACGATAGCTCACGTGTCGATAAGCATCCGGTGCGTAATCGCGTAATAATCCGTCGGCTAACGAAACCTTCGGCGACAAATCGCACCAATTGGACTGCCTCAACTAATTGCCGGCCCGAATCCGTCTTCTGTTCGCATTCCATTTCGCTGCAATTAGACCTGATAACGAGTAATTTATTGCGCTTCCCTCGAACCCGGTCGGAACCAAAATTTCCTTAGCCCGTAGTAATAAAGTTGAACGTTGTTTGACACCCTCGCCGTTATGTAGGCCGCCTTTAATGATCGGGGCGCTGGCTATTGCCATTGTAGTTTTAAATGGTTATCGATGAAGTGTCTTTTCGCTAAAAGTCTGTGGCGCGAAGATAAATGACGTAAAGACAATGGCGTCGAATTTACAACGTTTCACAAACCCGAAGACTGAATTGACAGCACTAAAATAAGATAATAATTAGTATAGTTTAGACGTAGGGTACCGCACACTAGCGACTCCAACTGATTTAACTTTTACTAACTACATATACCCGATCTATTTTTGATAATTGCGGACTGTCGGAGACTCTCTAAACTATTTAATAATCAAGCACAAAGGATTTGGTCCGTTTTTGTAGGTACTCGAAACTTTGATTCACGCCAAAATTGGCCGCTTTTAGCTCCAACCAAAGTTTGGAGTACAAAAACAAACCAACAAGTAGTGCAGTTTTTTCATATAATTAGCATGCAGGTTTGTCGAGTCAATTGTTAAAAATAGATCCGGTTTAGTTGCTAAAAAATTAAATCAATTGGCGTCGCTAGTGTGCTATGTTTTTTATTTATTGATTAAACAAGATATTAGCTTTTCTTCTTAAAGATCACCAGGTCGTATGTTCGCTAACTAGGGAATGCAATCCCGATCCCGCGGGATCTCGATCTCGCGAGATCTCGTGTATTTTTTCGGGATCAATCCCGACGCATCATATGACGAGATTCCGTTCAAGATTGACGGGATTGGGCGGCAGTGGTCAGCGACGCTACACACGCCCATCGGGGCTTCAAGAGGAATTAGAAGAAACTCTGCGAGCGTCTAAAAGTCCTTTTGCTCGTATATCCACGTACACGAGCTTAGAAAAATTAGAGTCAAGAAAATGATTTATTTGAGTGTGGTGTACAATGGGGCGATTTTTGTAGTTTGCATATAAATGCTTCGCCACGCTGTTTGCCAACCAGAGTTGAGTCGGAGAGGGCATTCTCGGCAGCGGGGTACCTACATTGCAACGGACATTAGATATCGTTTAAAGATTAGAATAGTGTCATCTGTAAACGGTATCTAATTACCTCTTAAACAACAAAGGGTATTAATAGTAATACCCTTTGTTTTGTAAGAAGTAATTTCCAAAATCACTTTTAGGTAAATATGCTTGTAGCAGCTTGGCACGCACGATAAGGATTATCTCCAAGAGCTACTGTTATCTGTCATGTACGCTATGTCAGCAGATCTGACCACGTATGTGATACGAGATGACGTCAGTCATCTCTAGTATATAAGCCTTGGAGATGTTCTCACATCATGCCATTTGCATTATCAATAATAAACCAATTACGTATACAAGACCTGGTGCATAATTTCTTCCGGGCCATCAGCTGCCTCCCGGCGGACTGGTGGCCTACCAATTATATCTTACTGTCCCCGGCATATGCTTATTGTTTTCATTTACCTATGTTATTTTCTTTAAAAGCGGATAATTATATAGTTAATTAGATTAAATAATAAACGTCTTTATTTTTTTCGAGTAATATATTGTTTTAGAAAACCTCACTATCACAAACCAGCAGTTATTAGCTATTTCAGTCTTCCCATTCCGGGATCACGCGGGATTAGAAATATCAATACCGCGGGATCTCGAATTTGCAATCTCGAGTTGGGATTGCATTCTCTAGTACCTATCCTTAGTCGTTAAGATAGTGATTCTGAATATGTAAGTATGATCCACTTGGTCTGGGTTCTTTATCTATGGGTTTCTAATATCAGACGGGTTCAGGAGGAGTCAGAAGGGTTTCTAATATTTCGACCGCGGGAGAGCCACGCTTCGATATGAATGGGCCGACTCGACCGGAGTGATACCACGGCCTCACAGAAAAGCGGCGTGAAGCAGCACTGTGCTTTGTTTCGCTGCGTGAGTGAGGGTACCGGAGGGCAATCCGGGGGAAAGGGGGGTTTAAAGGTTGTCAGCGTACTTGTGACTCCACTGGTGTCGCGGGTGTACATGGGCGGTAGAAATTGCTTACCATCAGGTGATCCGTCTGCGCGTCTGCCACCTACCACATAAAAAAAGACGGTAATACTCGTAGCTTCATTGTATCATGGTCGGAATAATAGACTGATGTTAGATATAGGAGAGACATATAGGAGTATTTTATTTCCTACAATTCTTACTTCATTATTATCTCTTGTATTATTTTTGTCAGTGCGTAACGGCTAAATTGTGGTGCGGAGTTCATAATTTTTCACCCTAATTTATGAGACAACTTATGTTAGAAACAGACCTACTAACGACTAAATTCGTCGGAAAGCGTAAATAATTTCAAGCATTAGGATGTGATTGCTTTTTGATTACATTATTAAATAGCTTAATATGTTTTTTTTATGTCATAGGTGGCAGACGAACACACGGATCACCTGATGGTAAGCGATTGCCGCCGCCCATGGACACCCGCGAGACCAGTGGAGTCACAAGTGCGCTGCCAACCTTTAAACCCTCCCTTCCCCCGGATTGGGTCTCCATTACCCTCACGCACGCAGCGAAACACAGCAACAGTGCTGCTTCACGCCGGTTTTCTGTGAGGCCGTGGTATCACTCCGGTCGAGCCGGTCCATTCATGCCAAAGCGTGGCTCTCCCACGGTCTCTCATGTTGACGTAAGTATTTCATAATAAACTTTATTTTTAATTTCTTTAGTACTTACATAATATCATCCAACCGATTAGGGCAACGGCGGCCAATCTCAACAATCAGCCACGTACGCAGGATATATTATAGTGCGCAAAGACAAGTGCACTCTCTATTCCCTTACCCTCATACTTGTATTCCGATGGGACACCAGCTTGACACGACCGGAGAGGAATTGGGCGCAGGACCAACGGCTTAATGTCCTTACCGAGGCACGGAGTACTTGTTTACATACTATACGTTTGACTGCCTCTGTGGCGTAGTGGTTAGTGGGTCGCACTTTAAAGCCACGGCTGCGCAAGAGGTCCCGGGTTCGAACCCCAATTGTGTACCTATGTTTTCAGTAAGAAATTCTTAATGGCAGCCCGGAGTCTGGAAGTTGGCGGTCTTGTACCCCCGTGCCTCGGAAAGCACATTTAGCTGTTTGTCTGTTTTTCCGGACCACTACAATCTGGACATCTTTAAGGCAAGAGTAAACAAGTATCTTCTAGGCAAACGCGTTACATCCTAGAGCTCATCGTCACTTTCCATCAGATGAGATAGTAGTCAAGCGTTAGCCTACAGTTCATAAAAAAAAACTTTTGTAACAATATTAAAGTAAAATTGTATTTTTTTTAAATAAGGTAGGTATTTTATTCCTTTTCCTCTTATTGTTTTTATAAGTTAAAACTTCGGAACGCTGACTACCTCTAGCGTCAATAGCTGCGACACAGTTATTAAACTAATATGACTGTTTTCGAACACTTACTATTATTGCACCCAGTAAAAGTTCTGAATAAATTTTATTTTATTTTATTCTTTATTTTATTATTCCACCACAACCTTGTATCATCTGAGCTCCATCACAATGATCAATTATTGCTTTCATCATCATCATCATTTCAGCCAATAGACGTCCACTGCTGGACATAGGCCTCCCCCAATGTTCTCCACACATATCGGTCCTGTGCCGCCCGCATCCAATAGATTCCCGCGATCTTTACCAGATCGTCGGCCCACCTTGTGGGGGGCCTGCCACGGCTGCAATACGTGGCTTCCACTCGAGGACTTTTCCGCCCCAACGGCCGTCTGTTCTCCTCGCTATGTGCCCTGTCCATTGCCACTTGAGGCATGCAATCCTTTGGGCTATGTCTGTGACCTTAGTTCTTCTGCGGATCTTATCATATCTGATACGATCACGCAGGGAGACTCCTAGCATAGCCCTTTGCTTTCATATTTATGATTAACTCCAATAAAAGGCAGATTTGGAGTGAAATAATGTAAGTGGCGTTACTTAAGCGACATCGGCTATTGTCATTGATCTCTCTTGGACGAATTTCACTGCCATTATTGTTCGTTAACTTTTCCCTTCGCTTGAAGGGTCCCTCTTTAGGACTCTATTTGAAGTAATGAAGTATTCCAAATTGTAATGTAGTCCTGTATCTTGGGAGTTTGTGTACATAGTAATCGTCTTAAAAGCTGTTAGGCGGCGTTTAGTTTGGCTTAGGGAAATAAAAGAGGTATTATTTCGGGTGCTTATTTGGGGCTCTAGACGGAAAATTAAATTAAATGTTTATTCAACCGACCCGATTGGAACAGTGGTAGTGCACGCTGCCTCTGATACAAGGGTTGCGGGTTCGATCCCCGCACAGTACAAACATTTGTGTGCATGAACATGTTTGTTTGTATTGGTCTGGGTGTTTGCTATGTATTATAAGTATGTATTTACAAAAGAAAAGTATTATATGTATATATTTGTAATCCCATTGTTGATTCAGATATCCGTAACACAGGTGCTTGAGCTACCTAACTCGGAGTCAGATCAATGTATGTGATGTTGTGAAATATTTATATTTATTATTATTATTCAAAGTGGCACAAAACCACTTTAGGTGGAACAATGATAGAGTTTTTGATCGTGGGAGAGCGTCGACATGAATGGGTCGGCTCGACCAGAGTGATACCACGGCCTCACAGGAAACCGGCGTGAAGCAGCACAGCGCAGTTACGCTGCGCGAATGAGGGTACCGGAGTCAATGAAAGAATACAAAATAAAACAAAGAATAAAAACTAGCAATACAAAAAAGGATCCATTACTGTAACGGTACCTACCTATATAAGAGCGTCCACACCTAGCCCAGCTCCTCACTTCATTCTCACGTCACTTACGGGTTTAAGGAAATCTGAAATTATAAAAACGAAAATAAACAGCATTCAGGCGACGAGAAAACAATTTGACAGTTCACCAGTGTTGTCATTAAAAAAAAATCCGAATCATGTTATTCGGAATTTGATGTGAACAGGAAGTTATGATCAAAGTCATCCCAAGATTTAAAGTAACCCCAGTTTACCGTAACGATCTTTAATATAACCTCTGATTAAAATATTAAAACAATGTATAGGGACATTCTGGAATATAAAATTAAGCAGCGCTGATCCCCGGGGAACGGGCATACAAAATTAATTTATGTAGAGCCCAAAATTTAAAGGTGCCAAATCGGAGGAGTTACGGGATTAAGCTAACTAGATTTTAATTTCGGAAATACACTTTGTAAATAAAACAATAGACAGATGATAAATAAAAAATAATTATGTTCGTGTATAGAAAATGTCTGTGTAATTTTTACACTTCTTTAAAAAGGGTCAACGATGTAATCTATATTATTTATAAAGCGGCAAAACACGAAACGCTTGCACGATGTAATAGGTACCCAGTGCCATCTGTTAGTATAAAGTGGAACTAATAATGTCCCGAAACGTTGTGGGGGCGGGCCACCAGTCCCAAATATACACCAATCGCTTTGAAGTCAAGTGAATACTTGGACTATAATAAATAATAATAATAAATTCTTACAAGATCATTATATATTGACCTGTTTCCGTATAAAGTAGCTTACGCACTTGTGTTACGGATATCAGACCACACAAGTGTTCAACACACGAATGTCTGTCCAGCGTGGGGATCGAAGCCAGCAAGACCTTTGGCGTATGAGTTAGGATCACTGCTAAATGCGCCATCCGGCCATTCTACACTATTCTAGGTTCAGGATTTGGTAATATAAGATGCAACACTTTAAGGAAAACCAGACCACCTGGATCATAGTATGTGAATCTCTGTATATTTTTAAGCCTTATGTAACCACAATGCAATAAATATTTATGACTAGTGGTTCCCGGCGAACTTCGTTCCGCCTACATTTTGTTTAATTTCTCACCTTTTAGACCTGCCCTGGACTACGACAAACATTTTAAAACTAAAATCAGCTCAATCGGTCTAGCCGTTCTCGGGTTTTAATCAGACTAACGAACATCAACTCATTTTTATTTAAATAGATTATAGATGCACGTAACCCGTACGTGCAACTATATTCATAATAATTATCTTAAGGTGACGGGTAGCCCTAACTAGCGACACCATTCGTTTTTAATTGTTAACTACTAAACCGGATCTATTTTAAAAAAATTCGGGGTTACAACCTCCTGACAAACACGTATACTATTTATTAATTAACCATGCACAAAGGTTTGCTCCGCTTTTCTACGCGAAAAATTTATTTCTGCCAAAAGCGGCCACTTTCGGCGTGAAATGTTGGGTACGCATTTGGGCATGGTTATTTAATAAATAGTATAAGTGTTTGCCGTGAGGTTGTAACCCCGAAATTGGTTAAAATAGAGCCGATTTAGTAGCTAACAATTAAAATCGATTGGCGTCGCTAGTGTGCCCTACCCGGCCCCCGACCGACGAAACCTAATCCTCTCCTACGCCTGACCACAAAACAGCTTCATTGACCATGACGCACCGCGATAAGTACTAACTATTATTTAGAATAGAATAGAATAGAATAGAATAAAATAAGCATTTATTTGGTAAACACATCACATGATTTTTACAGAAAAAAGAAAAATAATACAAGGTAAAAGTGAATGGTGCAGATTTCCTCACTATATGTTTTCCTGTAACTACAAAGGTGTAGATCCAGAGGTGCTCGGATTCGAATCTGTGACCTCCTATTTAGAAGGTCCACGCTCCTATCCACAGAGCAAACATACTGTAGCTAGTAGCACATTACAATTGTTCCCAAATGAACACGCGCGCTCCCGCAATCTTGAGCCCCGCTTGAGATATGATCGGCTGACAGCTGCACCGCGTATCACGGACACGTGCCGCGCATACCCGCCGCGCATATGAATATCGCACGCATAATGAAACTCACTTCAGAATTGGTAAATACATGGTGTTATTCTAATACATACTTATTCTATCCATTATTTAGCACAACTTTTGATTTAATTTTTTTTTCAGAATCTCGTATCCTATACAAAATGACCCTTTTTTGTGATAGGTCGCAGACGAGCAGACGGATTACCCTGATGGTAAGCGATTGCCGCTGCCCGAAACACCCGAACATCCAGTGGAGTCACAAGTGCGCTGTCAACCTTTAATCCCCCTTTCCCCCGGATTGGGTCCTCTGGTGCCCTCACTCACGCAGTGAAACACAGCACAGTGATGCTTCACGCCGGTTTTCTATTAGGTCTTTATTTATGGAAAGTCGTTTCTTTTTTCGGAATAGACACTTTTGTCTTATTTGATTTTTGTTTATTAGATATTGTTTTATATTATACACGAGCAGACGGCACACCTGGTGGTAAGTGATCACCGCCGCTCACTACTAAGTTACTAGGGATAACAGCCTTATAACTTAGGTTTGGGTTTTGTATGTTACACGTTTCTCATCTCAGCGTGCTCTCTCGTTGCGTTCGATACTGCCGCTTTGGAGCATGAGGTACTCTTGGACGATTACAACCATTCAGGAATTTCAGGATTTGGTGACGATTGTACCCAATTAGTTACCTTACAATGAACCGACTGTAGCCTGACTTTCACTTAGGGGACCAAACCAACTGCTTCATGGAAACCAACTGGTTCATGGCATGCGACATGGTTTCTAGGTCTATAACTATATCGACTGACCGGATGGCGCAATTGGTATTGACCCTGCCTCTTACGCCAAAGGTCGTGGGTTCGATCCCCACCCTGGACAAACATTCGTGCGATGAACTACTTGTGTTTGTTCAGTGTCTGGGTGTAATATATGTATTTAAGTATATATTTGTGTTCCTCTGTTGTCTGATATCTGTAACACAAGTGCTTAAGCTACTTAGTACGGAATCAGGTCAACGTATGAGATGTTGTGAGAATCAAATTTTTGTTGTGAGAATCAAATATTATTTTATTTTGAAAAGCAGGCAACTCACCTTTGCCGTCATGTAGACAATACTCGTAAACCCGTCGTTTTTAAGTACGAGCGCAAGTTTTCATATTATTGGGCACTTATAAATTATGACCTCGTTAAAGTTTATGCGATTGTCATGTTCGGTCAATGTTCACTATTTGATAACACATAACGTGTACCTACATATAAAGAGATCCATACTTTTCAGGTTATACTATTTACTATTATGTTTGACTTTTAAGAATAGTAGCATATTATTAGTGATTTTAGTTTAGTAAGATAAATAGAATATGAAAGGGTTAATCCATATGGTTTCAATAGGAAAGCTTTTTTTTTTTTTAATGATATAGGTGGCAGACGAGCAGACGGATCACCTGATGGTAAGCGATTACCGCCGCCCATGGACGCCTGCAACCAGTGGTGTCACAAGTGCGCTGCTTACCTTTTAACCCCCCTTCCCCTGAATTGGGCCTCCGGTACCCTCACTCACGCAGCGAAACACAGCGCATGCACTGCTTCACGCCGGTTTTCTGTGAGGACGTGGTATTACTCCGGTCGAGCCGGCCCATTCATGCCGAAGCGTGGCTCTCCCACTGTTAAAGCTTGTACAAGTAGGTATACTCATTTAAGTAAGGGACTTGTATTTTCTCAATAAACTATTTCTTGATGTGATCCTTCGTCTATTACGACAAAGGTTAGTAAATCAGACAATTTATCGACTACTAACCCTAATATTTTCTGCCTGCTGAATCGAAAAAGCATAACATACAAAACGTATCCCAAATATGAGAAACTGAAGTGAAAATGACTCCAATATTCTAGACCTTTAAGCGGAAAATGCAGAACATCTCGTAAACAAAACAAACAAATCCCGGTTTGGCTATCGGGCTTACTTGTGAATTCACCTGCGTTGCTCCGTCCGCGTCCGTCCAAGGGGCGTGAGACACGTCCGCCTGCCGCATTGCGTCTCATTATTGGCGAGTATTTGAGCTGGAAGAGTATACACTTTGTGGCAACAAACGGGTGCCGTCTCTGCTCTCGTCAGGTGTGCGCTGCGGCTGCCAACTTGCAGCTGTAGGGCGCGCAATGAAACTTTTGCCAAATTAAGCGCCGCCGGCGCCCGACTTTGTAATAGCCAACAAGTCGGCGGTCTAAGTGACGCTCTGATTGCGAAGCCAAATTAAAGTAACTGGCGTGTTACGCGATTTCATGCCAATGACACCCACCACCAATGAACATGTACTCTTACTGCCACTACTTTATTTGATTTAGAGACTCCACACTAGAAACAACTTAATAGACACCAGCAAAAATCTACGTAGGTAGTAACGAGTGAGTCAAAGGTATCTTGGAACCGAGCTTTTTTTTATAGAAAGGGCAATCAGGATGACCTCACTCCGCCTGATGGTAAGCGAACTGCTATCAAAATTTGCAAGATTTGTGGAGTTGCGAGATGATGTCCTGCGCTGTTATGTTAATGGAAACAACTAGTGTACCTAGTGTTCATATAGGTTTGATGTATGAAGTAGATTGTTGTTTAGAAACTTTGTCGATTTCCATTATATTGTGCTTTATTTAGGTAGAGAGACAATAGACTAACTTGTGACCTAACTCAAGACACAGGTAATCGGGTGGCACCCGATGATGGTTAGATCATCAAAAGTTACAGTAGACGTGTTGGCGCTAGACTTGTTAGGATTATGACACATCACTGAGCCTTAAGGACCTCTTAAGTTTTCGGAGGCGAGATGAAAGTTTATTAGAACCCAGGTATCTACCTAGTAAGTGCAGTAGAAATCTTAGAACCGAACTGCTCCCAAAATTTGCAAGATGTAGATAAAACTTTCCAAATGATGTCTTGTTGTTATATGTATGGAAATAATTTCATCTAGGTTTGATCTAATAAATAATATCCTCCAACCGATTACGGCTACGGTAGCCAATCTCAACGATCAGCCACGTACGCAGGATATATTATAGTGCTCAAATGTGTGCGCAAACACAAGTGCACTCTCTATTCCCTTACCCTCATATTCCGATGGGACACTACTGTGACACGACCAGAGAGGGGGATAGGGCGCAGGACCAACGGATTAACGTGCTTACCGAGGCACGAGGGTACAAGACCGCCAACTTCCAGACTCCGGGCTGCCACTAAGAATTTCTTACCGAAAACTTAGGTACAAATTTTTGGCCTGACCCGTGGATCGAACCCGGGACCTCTTGGGCAGCCGTCGCTTTAAAGTGCGACCCACTAACCACTGCGCCTACCGAGGCTGTCATTTGATGGTTTGATGTATTAAGTATATTGTTGTTCAGAAACTTAATATAGCATATTGTCGATTAAAATAATATTTCGCTTTATTTAGTTAGAGAATAGAGAGAAACAATAACAAACTTGTGACCTAACTTAAGACATGGTAATCGGGTGGCGTTAGACGATCAGAAGTTATAGCTGTCATTATTTGTTGGTGCCTGACTTGTAATGTTCATTCATGAAACATATCTGAGCCTTCTCTCTCCACCGTAAGTTTTCGGAAGCGAGATGAATCTTCAGTGTATATTTGAGTGTTTGCGTGAACGGTGATAAATTAATCTGTTCATCTCATCAGGATTACCTTAATGCTCATAGGTGACCTTTACCAATACTTGATCATAACATTGTAGGTAGGGACCCGAAGGGACTGTACAAACCTTTGCATTGCTTAATTTAGGTGATAAAAAGCAAACTTAATAAGAGGTCCCTTATGTTTTAATCAACATTAAAATTCCCCGTATTGTCAGACAGATAAAAGTTAACGGCGAAATGGAGAAGAAGGGTTTTCTGTGAAGAAGGAAATGACAATGAAGCTATTTATTTCCAAAGGGCCATATATTTTTTCACAACATCACGTACATTGATACGACTCCGAGATAGGTAGCTCAAGCACCTGTGTTACGGATAATAGAATCAACAGTGGGATTACAAATATATACATATAATACTTTTTATTTTGCAAATACATACTTATAATATATGGAAAACACCCAGACCAATACAAACTGACATGTTCATGTATACAAATGTTTGTACAGTGCGGGGATCGAAAGCGCAACCCTTGGACCAAAGGCAGCGTTCACTACCACTGTTCCAAACGGGTTGTCATATTCAAAGACATCTCCTCATTCCAGATTCGGAGCTCGAGGAGTTAGGAGAGCAGCTGCCGCGGTACCGGCCGGACTCCATCGCGGCGCTCCGGCGGGCCACGCGCTTTACAGAGCCCGAGCTGAAGCGCCTGTACCGCGGCTTCAAGGCCGAGTGCCCGACAGGGGTGGTGCGGGAAGACACATTCAAGATCATCTACTCGCAATTCTTTCCACAAGGAGGTAAGTACAGAAGTCAAGAAGCCATTGGAAATCAGCTTTGTCAGAAGCCATATCAGTCTTCAGACCAGTAGTCTTACGTCATGTTGGTAGGCTTGTGCTATTGCGAGCCACGCGCTTAACCGAGCTGAAGCTGAAGGTGGTATGGGTAAACACCATAAAAAACAGTTACAACTACTTGCAATTGTTCCCGCAAGGAGGTAAGTACAAAAGCTACCACTAAGCCATTGAAACTCGTTTTTCAACGGCATTGACTGTCTGGCTAATGCTCGTGAGTGCAACTCATTTCATGGAGCCCGAACGAATGCGGCTTTAGAAACCGAGGGCCAAAGTCGAATGCCCGATGGGGGTGACCGTACTTTCAAGATTATCTACTTGCAATTTTTACCACAAGGAGGTAAGTGGAGATCAAATGGATGGACCGACCTGAAGCGGCTGTAGAAAGTAACGTGCCCAACAGGTGGAGTGCGGAAGAAACCCTTTAAGATTATCAATTGACACAAAAGTTATTCTCACTACGAAAAAAATGCAAAAATAAAGTCAATGGTACTTTGGTCCACACTGTTTATAGATACGTGAGTTAAAGCTGAAAGACCTGCACTAAAGGTTAACGAAGGTTAGTGCTCGCATGCGTAGTACAAGACACTTTCAAGGTCAACAGACCTCGCAAAACGGTAAGTATTGGAGCTCTTAAAATGAAGCAGCTTTATAAACGGATAAATTCTAGTATTGTTATTATAATACATAATTATCTTCGTAAAGTAGAAACTGAACTTGAAAACTTCTAATTATGTTTGACATAATCTCACCTACTAAATAAGTTACTGTATTCATATGCCTGTTGCAAAGACTTATCAGGCGATCACTTTTTACGAAGTAAGATGAACATACTTAATAGATAGGTACATATAGGAATAAGAGGCTAGTGTACCCTAAAGAGATTTTGGTTTGCCTCAGCTATTTATATGAAATACTTTGTCAATATGCAATCTAAGCTGGAGCACTTCAAAAGTCCCAACGTATGAGAACAGGAAACAATAACATTCCTTAACAATTTTTAATTGCACACGTCATATTTTTTTTATATAGGGCTCGGTATAATCAGAAGCTAATTAAGCTTTACCGTATACGGGTGTCGTCGACAGTTATTTCTAAAAATACATTAACAATTCGTTCAAATAAACAACAAGAATTGCCTCCCATGCACGACATTGCAGCCAAGCAAATAGGTATTCGTCGTTTGTAATTGATATGTTAGGAAATGACTTTTATGTTATGTTCGCATGTAGGCGGCATGTGGTGGTAGTCACAAAGGCGATATGGATAATGTTGGGTACTTGATGAAAAATTGCCGCTCGTGATAACGTTGGGCAAATGGCGAGGACGAACGACCTTGTGCTTATTGGCCTTATTAATTCTGCTGAAAAGAATTTCATTACTTGAATTTGTAACTAGGAAGTACCTAATTATTTTCGGGCGCTAATATAAAATATGTAATTGGTTCTTCAATAGCAAGTCCAGGATGGTACCAATAACTTTTTAAAATAAATGTTTTACATATCGAGTTTTATTCCCCTTGTTCCAAGAAGATTTTGCTGTCCAGTTAAGGTAAGTGCTAGAATTAGTATGGCATCTAATACGTTGAACTAAGTTACTTTTGAGTGCTTTATTCTCTACTAATTCAGATCGAATGAATCTGTATTTATAACAACACTATCTGGGTCATTCTAAAATGCGCTGTATTGCAAATGGCGTCCGCGTCCCTGCCTAAATTAACATTTTATGCATTAAATGTCTATTTGACGAAAAGAAATGGAATAATATTTTTTTATAGAATATCAAATATATAATAAAGATTTAAGTTGATTGTTAGTATTTGAAATTACATGATCGATATCAGAGGTATGTGTAATGTATTTTTTTTTTAATTAAGAATCTGCAACTGATTTTAGAATGATCTAACTCACTATTATTATGAACAAGTTTTATCGACCTAGATTCTAAAATTTTATTAATATGTAATTTCCTAAAATTGTCCAAAATCAGACGTAATACAGGTAATTTCATCCTTCGACATCCGTAGCTGTTCAGTGTTACCCAAGGTAGGTATTTACCGACCACGGCATGTAAGTGAACTAAGTGTTGATTTGCGCACTTGTAAAACAGTTCACTCTATTCTAAAAATGATTTCTGCTCACTCAAGGTCACCGTTAGACTTATCTGCCGCGATCTGTAATACTGATTAGATTATCTGTGTAAATACTCGTTTATACCTAAACAAAACGAAACGAACACACATCGACCAAACATTTTCTTTTTATATTTTGTTTCTTACCTTTGTAAGAATAATGTAACTAACTACAAAGATATCGAAATGAAGCCCATTCCCACCTAGGAACGATGAAATGAAAAGGTCAGTCATTATCTCCACGGTAACGGGTGACGCAAATTGCCGGCAGAATAAGCTAAAAGCATTCTGCTCTCATTTCGTACAAAGGTTGGTAGAAATAGCCCGAGGCAGCCTCCGGATTAATGCCCCGAAATATTTCTACATGATTAATTTTTCTTTTAACAATTTATCAGAATCGAGGAGATCCAATATAGCACCAAATTGATCCAATAACATCGCGACGTTGAGGGTCAAATCTATCATCGATGAATTGAAGAATCCATAAAAGGCTTCTACTTAAGCAAAGCGTAAACGCAATCTATCAAATTATGCCAATTTTGCACATGAGATCACTTCTATTAGATACAAGAGCGATGGTAGCTCAGTGGATAAGGACGTGCCTTCCATACGGGTCCTAGGTTCGAATTCGAGCACGCACCTCTAGATGTTTTAAATATCAAATAGCCATTACGATATAACACCCAAACACTGAGCAAACATTTTGTTCATCACACGATGCGTGAAGTAGGTAGGTATTTAATACCAAATGCGCTATTAAACCAGTTAAGCCCATTCTTATTCTTTCTTGTGAGAATATGACGTTTTTCGTCGTAAAATGTTGCCAATGGCACTTAGGGAAAACGTAACTTTCTACTTATGAATCAAACAACAACACAAAGATAAGTGATTACAAGAGTATAAGAAATGAGTAGGTATAGATAGAGATTTGCAATGCTAAAATAAACCACCTGTAAATATGAATTCTTAATGGCTTCGTTTTGCAAGAAAACAAGACAGTTTACTTCTAAACGTTACTTTGTTATTGTAAACACGTCCCAGCAGAGAGCGCGAGCAAACCATTGCAGAAACTTACCGACCGTACACGGCACGGGGCGAAATATCGCACGAGAATGTTAATAAAGACACCGACCGTACTAAACGAATAAAATGGCGACATGAAAAACGCATCAAATAATCATATGAACCCATCACGCTGAGTGGTCGGGCACGGGAAACTACTGTTTTACATCTGCCAAACTTGCCCAATAGGCCCCGCCAACCGTCACAGCGAAAATGATTTTTGGAACTGTCCTTATAGAGTCGACTTTCGGATAAAATACATAACGATGTTTTCCAACTGCTAAGTCAATTTGGGCGAATCCTAAATTTAACTTTTTATCGTTTGGAAGGGTACTAGGGTGCCAAGTGAAAAGGCGTGAACATGAATAAATAGAGGAGAAAAATCGTTTTACACAAATAGCAATAACTGGCAATATCCGACATGCTGGCTGTGCCAAAACTATTAGATGCAAGGCTGAAATCAATTCGTAAAGCAATTTAGGAGTTCTGATTTTTTCACAATGTGCACTTTTTTTACTTGTGTTAGGTAGGATTCAAATATTAACTTAAAAATCTGTGCTGGTAGTACAATAAAAACCGGCCATGTGTGTCGGACTCGATCATGACGGGTTCCGTAGCAGCAAATAAGATATTACTTAATTGTAAAAGAATTGAGTTCACTAAATGGAAGGTAGATTGCGGTTTACGGATTATAACGTATCAAAAAAAACTACTTACTATACCCAAAACTGGAATTCAAGACCAATAAATCTACTACAATGTTGCCACTGCAATAAAATTATCGTACCTACAAAAGTATATACATATTTCTTAAAAACATACGCCGACATATTTTGTTTAATGGAAATTTTAATTCTATAATATAAAGAAGTAATTTTATTGATTTATATTTACATAAATACCAGACACTTTAATAAAAACTTAATCATCCGTAATGTTCGGTAGGAAAGCTGGTATTGAGCTTGTGTCACTTCAAGTGTTAATAACATTTGGTACAACATTTGAACTTACATGTTGTTGTTTCGTGCAGTAAGGTGTCGCAAAGGGATATTATTAAAGGAATCTTTGAATTTTAATCGTTTTAAACAATGCTATTGTGTGTTAAGTGAGTTGTCACGTGAACAACTTGCTAGGACCTAAGAAAATCTTAAAACCAGCGATTTCGTTAAGAGTAGTCTCGGCTGAATCCGTAGGTCGATAACGCGTCCGTATATTTTTTTTAGAAAATCCTTATCATGAATTGTGCCACCCTTTACTAAGAAAATAAGCATATAACAAAAAGGTTGAAATAACCTGAAAACTTGATTTGACAATGACATAAGTGACATTGATAGATTTTACACTGACGTATCTGTCGTAGTTTTTTTAGCCTTGAATTCCAGTTTCGAGTATAGATCTATGTAGTTCAAACAAATTTTTGTTGTTTGTTTTCATTGTAATTGATAAAATATTTTTTATTTTAGTTTTATAATTCTTATCTTATAGAGAAGTTAGAGAGTGGGGACACACATTTTACCACTTTGAGAGCGTCTCTTGCGCAAAGCCAAGTTTACCAAGTTTTAAAAGTATATAGTTCTTATAGTTTCGGAAAAAGTGGCCGGTCACGAAGAAATATAATTAATTTGTTATATCCAAATATAGCCTTCTATGTTATTGAAGCACTCTGTGTCCTCTCCCTCTTGCTTCGCTCTTTGAGATCTTACTCGTGCTACCATTTTGAAAATTTAAAAAACAGTACCCGCTTACAATGTAACGTATCTACATAAACTTTGATAGAAGTGTTGAGATGCGACAAACAGAGGCAGGGGATGCGGTGCACCCGGGCGCCGTAAGTTAGAGAGCGCCGAAAGCCCCTCGCTACAGATAGAGCCTCCACTAAACGCTCCGCAAAGAAGGCGCGAGTACTGATCGTTCTCCTCATCTTAGCGTGTGATTCCCAGTTGCATCCAATGCTGTCGCTTCGAAGCTCGGGGTACACTTGGACCATGATACAGGATTCGGGAGAGGACGAAACGGGCTTTCGGAGTATGTGAGCTTATCCACTGCTGGGGAGTGGCTTGATCAGCATACGACTCCGCGGGGGACGACATTACTGGGTGTCCTGGTAGGCCGTACAGCGTTGAAGGGCTGTATTGCGCCAAATAGGGGTACGGTCTAGTCCCGGCTGTGGGGTTTCCGACTGCGATTGCGCGGAGATGAACACCCCAGGGGTTTTAGTTAGGGTTTGTGTCCCAGACACCACCTTATTCCCTACATGTAGCAAGGTTAACGGCCATGATGGTTTCCCCTGAGAAAAAAAATGATACAGGATTCGGTGTCTCAGGATGTCTAATAATTACAATGAAGTGACTGCCCATAGGTAGTCGAACATGTTGTAAGTATTCCATTTTGTTCGCGCATTTTGATACAAGAGGGTGCCAGGTTATTGATTGCACCCGGGCGCTTCTTGGTCTAGAGCCGCCCCTGGCGACATAGCCCTGTCCGTCACGATATTTCAGGGCGGTAGAAACGCCAGCCCGCATAGCGGGTAAAGCCAGAGCTACGAGGACAGCCGGGAGTTCCGAAGCTGTCCCCATCAGACAGTGGCAGTGGCCTATGCGATGCCGACACCGGTATCCTTGAACCATTTGCCGACTGCCCTCCGCGGACTCTGCGGAGGCCGCGGGTCCGCGGCGCGGAGGCGAGACTGCGCTCAACTGTTCGCCATCACTTCCTCCACACGGTAACCTTATAACACCCTCTTTTTGGTTTTGTGTCAAAGATTAAAAAGGCACTTTGCCGTTATTTCGTGACATGAAGGCGATGCATTGAACAAGGGTAATGGATTCGGGATAAATGCTTACGTTGAAAGCCGTTTTACTTAAAAGCTGTGGGGGCGGTTCGATACAATTAGGTTGGTAGGTTAAGCACGTATCTTTTCTACCAATGTAGGTATGGCTGCATAGCGTAAAGTAGTGCGAAGTGAAATTCAATTTGTATTCTCGTAAACTAGAGATATTAAAGATAACATTGGTCAGTCTCAGCTGAAATTGAATCCCATTTGTTGCTGCATTTTTTTTATGCTGGAGGCGAAAAACTAGCTAGCGAGTAAAGTAATCATCGCCGCCCATGAACATCGCTAATGTGTTGCCGGCCTTTTAAAAAGGAGTACGCTCTTCTCTTGAAGGTCCCTAAGTCGTAGCCGCCGGGGAATACTCCCGCAGGCAAACCGTTCCACAGAACTGAGGTACGTGGTAGAAAGTTCCGCGAAAAACGCACAGTATTAGACCGCCATCCATCATTTGTTTTACAAAATGAATTTATCTAACACAGCCTGTGATTTCGGTTTTTGTACATAGTAAATAGATTAAGGTTTTGTATTTGTGTTTTTTTTATTTGATAGATGGCAGACGAGCAGATGGATCACCTGACGGTAAGAGATTGCCCATGGCGCACTTGACTTCACAAGTGCGCTGTCAACCGTATATTTCATTTGACGACTCGTGACTGAAATATGTAAGTAGTAGGTATAAGTTTCGTAGAGTAAACTGCATATTCAAAACTAATTTGATTTCAGTTCGACGCGTGACTAAAATAATATTAGTTGTTAGTTTAAGAGTAAAATGCACACTCGCCCGGGTTACCGCCAAATACAGTATTGCCCGGATACGTAGGTATATAAACCTATTAATTAACAGGTTGACAAAAAGCGCTGTCCCTTAGTGAGTAAATAGTTATTTACCTACTGACAATATGAATACTCCACCACTTTAAGGCTTCGCTCTAAATATTATAGTGTAGGGTTAAGTGTGGCCATAACAAGATAATGGATCTATCTTTGTATCCCTAACAAATTACCTTGACAACTACCTATACCCCTTAGATCGTTTAGATCCCATTTAAAATTAATGTTTTGTGGGTATTACAATATTCAGCTAAAATTAAAACACCTATAGAAACTGCTATTGATCGCGACCATTATCGTTTATCAAAGCCCAAAGAGCCATCCGTATGGGCAATAATTTTCAACATAATAAGTGTACTTAGCCAACCGTTTTTTATAGGTATTTAGTTACTTTTTAATAAATTATATACCCAAAATTGGTAACATAAGTCAGTACTTATGTTACCAATTTTGGGTATATAATTTATTATGCGTATACGCATAATAAATTAATTGTTCACATGCGTATAACTATACGCATGTGAATTTTCGCCTTTGTGAGCGTGATAGCCACGGCACGCTGCGTTAGTTATTTCAATTTTATTTTTCATTACTTTATGTTACACATTTCATCAAACTCAACTTTTTAGAACGCGCCGCCAATCGAACGCAAATTGCCTTCGAAATTCAAATAAAAACGAATGTTGATGAAGGCAATTTGAATGAATGCAAAGAGAAGCGTTAACGAAGCCACAGAATAAAAACTAAATTGACTCCCTAAAGTTCGTACATAAGCGTTTATCGTCGCTGAATGGAGATCGAGTTTCCCGTTTATTGTATATATCTACCTACCGACTTCAATATGCACGGACGGAGGAAATGGCTTATGGTTTAATAGAATTAGGTATCTATATTGCTATCAATTGTATCCTTTTTTTAAGCTAATTGAGATTACACAGGTATAGTTTAGGATAGAAGGCCTTTTTTTTTTTTTTACATTATAGCGGACAAACGATCAGACGGCACACCTGATGGAAAGTGATCACCGCCGCCCATGGACATCTGCAACACCCGAGGTATCACATATGCGTTGCCGGCTCTTAAGAAAGGAGTACACCCTTTTCTTGAAGGTCACCAAGTCGTATCTGTTCGGAAACACTACGGATGACAGCTGGTTCCACAGTTTTACTGTGCGTGGTAGGAAATGACGTGAGAAACGCACTGTAGTCGATATAAATCCATCCAGGTGATGTGGATGGTATTTCGCGTTCTGACGTGATGTGCGGTGGTGAAAAATTGCAGCTGGAATAAGGCCGAACAGCTCCTCGGAACATTCCCCATTGTAAATGCGATAGAAGATGCACAGTGATGCTACATCTCTACGCAATGACAGAGGATCAAGTGTGTCGGAAATTGCCTGGTCGTCGACAGTTCTGACCGCCCTTCGCTGGATACGATCCAGAGGAAGAAGCTGATATTTGGGAGCTCCAGCCCAGAGGTGAGAGCAGTATTCCATGTGAGGCCGCACCTGCGCCTTATAGAGCTGCAAGAGATGCCCCTGCATGAAATACCTCCTCGACCTATTGAGCACGCCGAGCTTCTTGGAAGTCAATTTAACTTTTTCCTCTAGATGGCCGCGGAACTCAACTCTGTCAGATATTTCGACTCCGAGAATTCCAACTCTGTCAGAAAGAGTTAGGGGTGTTGTGTCGAAGTGAGGTGATACGACAAAGGGTGACTTTTTTGCGGTAAACGCGCAAGCTTGAGTCTTTGTGGGGTTAAAGTTAACTAGGTTAAGTTTGCCTAAAGGCAAAAGCCCCTTGCGTTGATTTGATCAAAGTGTGTGATGCGATCCGAGCCGAGGCTAGAGTGAGCCGGCGGAATAGTCCTGGAAAAGATGATTCATCGAGACTACGACCCTCGCATTGAGGACAAACGACGCAAGGAGGACATTTTTGGGATTGAAAATGTGGTCGATTACACCTCAAGCCGGGGCATTTCCTCTGCGACAAGAATAAAAAAGTACATACGAGTATTAACTAATTTTATAATTTTTAAAGTACCCTCATAATTTACTAACTCTAGAAGAACTGGGTGACTAAAATCAGAAAAGTGAAATTCATTTCTATCATTTAGAAGTTCCTTAAAATGTTACATAAGAATACCTTAACTGCATAGCTTGTTCGCTGGCTCAGCTCCAAAATAGGAAGGTATGGTGTAGGTATACCCTAATGGACCCTTTTAGCTCCACAAAAAGCGTACGAGACTACCTACCTATACGTAATAAAAGCTACTAAAAGAATGGCCGTGTGGTCCCCGGCAGAGTAGAATAGGCCACCCTCACTCTTACCGAGGTGTCGTAAAAGGCGACTAAGGTAAAGCTGCTGGCATGATCATCAGCACCCAGAGAAGGAAAACTCTGCATTTATATCAAAACCCTCGCCAACCCGTCTGCCAAGCGTGGTGAGTATGGCAATTACCCCTCATGTGATTGAGGGAGGCCCCTGCCCCAGCAGTGGGGACTTAAATGGGCTGATGATGATGATGATGAAAAGAATGCGAACTAAAGAAAGTTAAAACGGTTACTAAATACACGAGGTGGAAAGCACTACTTTTGTTGTTTTGCAAATGCATTCCTCGAAAACCACATCCAGCCACTCCGATAGGCGTCTCGTGGGAAAGCATCTCATTGCCTACCCGTCGTTAAGTGCCTGCGAAGCTTCGCAATGATGCAGCACTTTTACCGCGCTTGTGACTCGAGCAAGCATGCCAGAGTTCCCAAATTATGGCTTTTTCCCGCTTTCAAGGGGGGTTCACCCTCAAATTTGCGGGAGGAAGTGAGTCATCGATTCATCAGGGTTCGTATATTTCATCGCGCTACCGTACAAGCGAAGCAAGGCGAGGGTGGGTGTCTGCATCTTGTAATGCAAATGCGAAATCTGGTGTCTTATAATGAAGCCGTTCCGTGACGAATAGGGCCTGTTGCATCCAAACAAAGGAGACACACAGCACGTGTAAAAGGGAGGGGAACTCCGATTCGGTCGTACCGTCTGGTTCATATCAGGCCCTCTGATGAGCCAAACTCGGTTAAGATTTGATATACTAAATATAAAATATTACCTAGTTTGACCTGGCCAAGGCTTGAGACACTTGAGTTTTACCGGCTAATCTTGTTCATACTGATCTTTAGCGGTAATTATTTACGTATAGGTAGGTGCTATAATTAAAAAGAGGAATATACGTTTAAACCCAAAATCGACTGGACTAAAGTGGGACCAACCTACCTACCTTATTCCTGATTTGATACAGGTTTGTAGGTACAGACAGCCACACATCGAAGTAAACAATACTGTCTAATTTCTTCAATCAATTCAATTCACCTTAATGTTAAACACATTTGGTTCAAAATCAATTGAGGAAATTTTACAGATTGTGGTTACCTGATGTGTTGTTGTCTGTACCAGTTTTTGCTTAACGGAATAGTTAGTTAGGTACCGTAAAAGTGGGAACACCAAAGTCATCATAAGCACAGCCGTAGGTTAATCTAATCGGTTAGTTAAGGTGACGTGTAGAGCACACTAGCGACGCCAATCGATTTTAATTTCTAGCTACTGAACCGGATCTATTTCAAATAATTTCGGGGTTACAATCTCTCGGCAAAAACCTAACCATTTATTTAATACTTAGAGCTAACTGTTTGGTCTGCTTTTGCACTCGAATTTTGGATATCGCCAAAAGTGGCCGCTTTTGACGTGAATCAATTTTTCCCATACAAAAATGGACCCAAAATTTGTGCATGGTTATTTAATAAATAGTATAAGTGTTCGCCGAAAGATTGTAGCCTAGTGGTTACAAATTGTTTAAAATAGGTCCGGTTTAGTAGCTAAAACTTAAAATCGATTGGCGTCGCTAGTGTGCGTCACATCAACAAAAATAGGTTTCGAATCGAGGCCAATATAATTTGTTTTCTAATGCTGAATCGAGTCACGTAGCGAATTTTAATTCAGATAGGTAGGTATAGGGGTGCTATTATTCGCAAATGCCTCCCGTCTGAAGATAGCAAAAAAATTTTCAGTCACCGGATTTTAAGAACTAAAGAATGTCCCTGATATTAATATATGTTGCTAAAAGCGGCCACTTTTAGTGTGAATCAATTGCCCTACCCACCTTAAGGTGACGTACCCGTCACACACACTCACTAGCGACGCCAATCAATTTTACAACCTCTCAGCAAACACTTATACTACTTATTAAATAACCATGAACAAATATTGGGTCCGTTTTTGTACGCGAAAAATTGATTCACACCAAAAGTGGCCGCTTTTGGCGGTAATTCACATTTCGAGTACAAAAGCAGACCAAAAGTTAAGTATAAGTATTTAATAAATAGTATAAGTGTTTGCCGAGAGGTTGTAACACCGACCTTGTTTAAAATAGATCCAGCTTAATAGCTTAAAATTAAAATCGATTGGCGTCGCTAGTTGACCCTACCCGTCGTCTTAAGAAAATGATCTTACAATTTTTTGAGACAAACTGAAGTAATTATTTCTTCCTTTAAGTAACATAATAAATGATAATTGCTTAAAGTGGCCACTTTTAACAATTTCATAAACACAATAAATCTCAAATTTTAGTTCCGTGCTTTTTCCGCGGGACCTCTTTCTGGCGCGGTAAAAATAGGCGCGAAGAAACACGATTTGACTCCACAATTTTGATGCGTTCGATACTTCAAGAGTGATTCTTGAACTAAACTAAGTTTATAGCGGGCTTTATCGGTCCACCAACAATAGGGTATTTGACTAAGCTCGAGATTTTACAAAATATAAATATTTTATCAAAATATAGGTAAATATGTGCGAATAGCAATAATTCTCAATTAAAAATATAACGTCTAGCCGGTTTTATGGTCATTCAAAGATTCATGGTCAAGTCCATTTTCAAAGTGTGAAATTTTTAAAAAATAATTATACCATTGAATAACCCATATAATTTACACTAACTATTATAATGGAACCATTGATATAAACGAAACATTTGATATAGCTACCATACAAAATTCAAATGAAATGCATACAAAATACTGTCGTGTGACGTCACATCTCTGTAGCCATTTGTATGGAGCGTTTTGGGTTTGCCCAAAATAATGTGATTTTAAAGTTGTGATATCTCAGGTAGTTTAAATGAGAATCAAATAATTATTTCAACGATGTTTCTATCATTGAGAGGTCTTTTGATTACACAAATGAAAAAAAAATAGTCAAATACCGTATTCACGATCTTTCGCAGCTACGGCAGAGCGAGTTTTATTATATTTTTTAAACTCTCAATCATAATCTTACATAAAACCTTAGAGTAAGATAATAATAGTCTAGATAAAACGAAACGCGAATATCGATACCGTTGGAAGCACTAGTAACTTCCGGTAAATTATCGACATGTAGGGACAACCCTAGTAAAAGTTGAGTTGGTTTCTGAAGGTTGGCTATATAGCAGAAACTAGTTAATTTACTATTAAATTTCTCTTAATTATCCATCACAAATTATAATAAAATGGGTCTTGTTATCAAGCCAGTGATATCATGTTTATAATAATTTGTAAAGAAGATTTATGTATGTTTAAATAGTTTTGAAGATGTCTCACAACTTGACTAACTGTCAAATTCGATTTTGCTGTGTCACTGGATTCATGGAGTATCGAAACGTATTATGTGCATCGTCTTATATCATACTGAAATAATGCACATAATATAAAAACATATTATGTGCATTATTTCAGTATGATATAAGACGTTCCCAAAAACATGTGTTCATTTTAGAAAAAGGAGCATAAATTTGAGTTTAATATCAATAAAATCGGGTTTAAAATAAAACTAGTAATACGAACAAAACGTTTAGCTTTTGACAGCACTGCGCAGATGCGCGCCATTTGCGTCGGTTGTACTGCGCGCGCATCAGTTGGTAGCACTGCTTCCTACAAGCCAAGACCGGACGCCATTACCACGCCACCGGATTACGAATGTGTCACTAGTGTGTCTTTTGTGAATAAATCTAAGGATTTCCTCAAGAATTCTAGCATTTGTGTTACTAGTTATCCTAAATAACAATTTCAAAAATGTCTGACGAGAAAAAGGTATGTGGATACTTGTATTATCAGTGTACGAATCCTAAAACATTGTCTCACCGACATGGCGTTTTTCATAAAATGTGGTTATTGCATTTGTAGGTTCCCTCTGTATCTACCGTGTATTTAAATTGACTTTATTTTCTTTTCAGGGAGAAAGCGAACACATTAATTTGAAAGTATTAGGCCAGGATAATGCCATTGTCCAGTTCAAAATAAAGAAACACACACCTTTGAGAAAACTGATGAATGCATATTGTGATAGAGCGGTAAGCATATTTTTTATTCTATCGGTGTTGCATTTATCAGATTTACTTCATTACCATTTGGTATCTTAAACCACTTGTTTATTTGACTGAATTATGGCGCCGAAACATTTTGTCCAAAATGACTGCCCGGCGTTTCAATATAATAAGTTCTTAATGTTAAAAGTGATTTATACAAATGCGCTATATCTATATTATTGAGAAATTATTGTCCATACAATAAAAAGTAGTGTGAAATTTATCAACCTACTGAAAAAATTGAATCTAAAGTGATGGAGCGTCACAAAATATCAATTTCGATAGAAAAATTTAATCGAACACTTAAAGGTGACCTTTCAAAATGGATATACTTTAGACAATAAAAGACATTCCAAAAATACGTCTACCTTACGCTTCGGTTGAACAAGACTGCTGTTAAAGTGAGCTGGCATTTGTTACCTTTTATTTTTCAATTAATATTGTTAATAATACCTACATACTTAGAATTAATAGATTGTGTAAAAGAGTTGACCTTATTTATACTGAAATGTTTGTGATCGGCACAATGATTTGACATTCACATGATCATGTAAAACAGATGGCAGATACCCTGAGTAAGCTCTTTGGTTAGGTACGTACTTGGAGCTTTGTTTCAATTAACTAAAATGTAAAATATTTGGTTACAGGGTCTATCAATGCAAGTAGTACGATTCAGATTTGACGGGCAGCCTATCAACGAAAATGACACGCCTACATCACTTGAAATGGAAGAAGGCGACACAATAGAAGTGTACCAGCAGCAAACCGGTGGATCGCATCTAGTGTAATTCGTATGATAAGGAACTGTCCAATTCCCATGGGAAAATTGCTGTGGTGTACCCATCTCAAACTTTTTACATTAAGTTAATTTTAATTACAAAGTTAATATCTGAACGTCACGACGTTAGAGAAACTTTTAGGATACACAATGGCTGCTGGGCTTTTCATTAGTACATACCGTTTAGCTTTGTGCATCCTGAGATTTTCATCTTAATTAAGGTTGGAAATATTGAGATAAGCCAAATAAAAAGCAACTGTAACAACAATTTATTATAATGTGATAATTATTAGTTGACACACGCCAGTATTTTTAATGCTGAGGTACTAAAGCATTTCACGGTTTCTGTATGTGGTAACTAATTTATTGGACATTGTGTCCATGGAAATTATCGGAGTTTGTACTGTAACCACTGATGTACCTATCTTCTGAAATAAAGTAAATGTAATAATTATTTTCTGCTTTTGATTTATCCTCACAGTATTGGATAGTATAGGTTTAATATGAACCACAGGCAAGGGAGCTAAGATTTATCAAATACATATTAACCATTTTGACTTAGTGACAATTTTTATAACCCACATGGTACATATCTAGTATAACATAGGTTTTAATTTGTGCTTTGTACATACTGCATCAAAATCATCTTAGCATTGAAACCATCCAAAAATACCTGTGCATTTGCATACTTTTTGCACAACTTTCATTTGTTCTCAAACAAGAAATGAAAATGCACCTCAGTGACACAGTTGTCTTTTGGTGAATCCTCATATTTTTGGTAGTATTGAATGAATGCTCAGATCATTTTAATGCTACTAGACCTATCTAACGTGTAATTTGTGGATAAAGATAATAATCATGATTGTGTTATGAACTCTGCAAGGTCTGTCTAGGTCATCATTACATTATTCCTCCACTCTCTAGTCTGTTCCTCATTTCATTTACTGAGGATTGTGGTCACTGGACAACCAAACAAACATTTTCCACTGATTCTGATTGGAAGTAGCCTTCACCACGTCGTAGAACTTTGGTAAGGATGTAGCTCCTTTTATTTGGCCAGATCATTGTATTGGTGATCGGCCTCGTGGTCTTTTGCCTTCAGTGTTGCCAATATTTTTTAAGGACTATCATTATGTGGCCGAAATAAGAGAGTATGTTTTGTTGGCGTTGTGATCCTCCACATCACATTACTCTATAGATATTGAACCAAACGTGTTTCGACATTAAGATGAGGTCGATAAAAAAAAAGTCAGATTTGTAGTGGTAGTAACCTGATACATAAATACTCCCTTAGTGTCCTTTACATAAAGGTTTCCTGGAAGTGATTGCTCATAGTAATATGGCCGCCTTCGTTGTACATTACTCCTATAATAACTATGTAGTTTCCATTTTGAATACCTGTTTTGTGAGCATTAAAGTACCTATAACTATCATCATTAATTCCTTAATAAGTTAAAAAGTTCCAGAACTAAACTCGTTCTAGTTTATTTTCACATTCCGTGTTAGAACGAGATGACTTGAGTTTTAGTACGGTAATAACTTAGATACGGTTTTGTATTGGTTGGTTTGTTTTTTGTCAACTAATAAACCCTTCTGTAGATAAATTATGTAGGTACGTGGTGACACACCATAGGTAGAAGTTCGAGTTCTACCTTTATTTTCTAGTACAGGAGGCGGCACGTAAGTGTCGCGTAGGCTGTTATAATGATGATATAGTAAAATAGCTCAATTTATACTAAAAATGATTTCTGCGCACTCAAGGTCACCGCTAGACTTACCGCGGCCTGTACGTAACATGTAGAAATTACACAGCAATTCTAATCAACTGGTAAACCTAGTACATAATTAATTTAAATAAAAACAATTTCAAACATGCTTTTGTATACTATGATGTGTGGCTGTACATACTTAAGATCTGGTTTCACTTCTTGAGGTCAATCATACCTAATTAATAAAATCTTTATATTGTGAATCACAGGTAGGTACAAAAATGCAGTTGTTACAATTGAAATACAATAGTTTCATTGTGTTCCACCTAATTGGCATACAATATTTATTTTTATTTTCTTTGTTAAGGAAAAATAACGCTGTTAAATAGTAGGTACTCTGTCTTAAAATTACTTAAATAATACATCAGGAATTTAAATTTTGGTGTATCTTTGAAAAATTCCCTATTCAAGGATAAGTATCGATTATATCTATGATCGATTGTTTTAAAATACCTTCTCAGCATAATAATATTTTTTATGATAGAGGCGGACAAACGAGCAAGCGATGTATAGTAATCAACGCCACCCATTAACATCCGCGAAATTAGAGAGATCGCTAATGTTATGCCGGCCTTTTTAAAAAAGAGTACGCTCTTCTCTTGAAGGTCCCACAGAACTGGGGTATTATACAGCAATAATACTGAAAAATCTACCCAGCACTTCCAAAAGTGGTGAAACCCAACTTTTTCATTTAAATAACATTGTACTTTTCTTATTACAGCAAACACCGCGCAGTATGCACATTTTGTTTTCAACACATTGGACCAAGACAGAAGTGGCTTGTTAAGTTTTGAGGTAATTTTATTATTTTATCATTAGCGATAAATTTCCTTTCTTTTTGCGAAACGAGTCTACCAATCACAGCGCTACAATGAAACCGCCCCGTAAATAACAAGCACCTGTCGCATCCAAACAAGAGATTCACTGCGCGTGTGAAAGGGGCGGTGTAATGATTCGGTCATGAATTCAGGTTCCTTGTAGACCCTCTTCGACTTAGTCTGCAAGCTTTAAGACTGATGGAGCGAAGTCTTTTGGACTTCTGTTTTGTGCCTTTTTAGTAGCTCCAAGCGATTTCTCGAGTAACAACAGTCAGATACCTACCTAAGGCTGGTTGCCCATCGAAGCGGAGCGAGGCTGCGGAGCGGTGAGCGAGGTAAGATCCACCAATAGTATCGAATAAAAACTCCGCTCCTCAGTGACATAGGTTCTTCTGTTAGTGGATTTTAACTTTGCTCCGCATCGATGGATAAGAAGTCTTAACAGTCTTTTCATTTAGTTTTATCACGAAGCTATAGATCCTATAGCTTTGTGACTTTTACCTTCATTAAGGCGAAAGGCGACACCACTAGCGACGCCAATTGATTTTAATTGTTAGCTAGTAAACCGGATTTCTTTTTGATCATTTCAGATCTCCAGCTTCTCGACAAACCTATACCATATATTTAGTATGGTCTAATAACTCATTAAGTATTTAGTCTGCTTTTGCACTCGAATTTTTAATTACCGCCAATAGTGGCCACTTTCATATCGTGGGAATAAATTTTTCGGGTACAAAAACAGACTAAACATTTGTGCATGATTATTAAATAAATAAGTGTTAGCCGAGAGATTGAAGCTCGACATTGTTTATAATAGATCTGGTTTAGCAGTTAAAAATTTTAATCAATTGGCGTCGCTAGTGTGCCCAACTCGCCGCTTTAACTCCAAAATTTAAATACCTACAGGAATTCGTAACCGGCTTGTCGATATTGTCGCGGGGCACCCTGGAAGAGAAGCTACGGTGGACGTTCACCTTATACGACATAAACGGCGACGGGTGCGTCACTAAAGAGGAACTGACTGAGATCGTGTCCTCTGTGTATGACCTGATGGGCAAGGTCGTGGACTCCAACCTCGATGATGACATCGTTCAAGAGAAGGTCGAGAGGATATTTCAGGTACAGTTTATTTCCTTTCATTTCCTTTCAACGTCTATATACAAATACAAATAGTTTATTGTGCTTACTTTGAAATAATTTGTACATTACATAACAGCTAAATAACTACAAATATTTTGATAATAATAACTAAATATTGCAGGTAAGTACAAAACGAATGATTCTTACTTTCCGTACTAGTAAAAACTGTGTTTATATATAGATATTAAATGAGCGATGGTAGCTAGGTAGTAGTTGAGAAAACGCTTTCTATACATGGGGTCGTGGTTAGAATCCGAGCATGCACTTCTGGATTTTTCAAATCTGTTTGCGTATTTCTACCATCAGCTCGGCGATGAGGGAAAACATCGTGAGGAAACCTTTAGGATACTGTCTATAAATATGATTCAGTTGATCTGGTTCCCCTATAAAGCGTTGCGAAGGACATCTGGCAGTCGCTTCATTGTAATTACCAGACTCCTTAAATCCTGAATTATGGTCCAAGCGTACCCTGGGCTCCAGAGCGACAGCTTTGGATGCACAACCGGGATTTTTTTCATTTGTTGTATTTGATCCGTAAAGGCCTCGTTTAGCTACTTAGAACGGATTCAGGTCAACGTATGAGATGTTGTGAGAATTATTATTATTATTTAATTTTGTCGACTGTAGGTACTTTGTACTGAATCAGGTCAATAGGCAGGTACTTATATGAGATGTTGCAAAATTGTACGTAAGTACGTCGATTCTTTCCGTCCGGCATTCAAAGTAGTTTTTTTTTTACATTGTCAGCCATGTTGCGAGATTTGATAGAACTAATTGAACTGAACAATGAAATATGAAAAATGTGAATGTTAACGTATTGCACTTTGAGATGTTTGATTTCTTATAACAAACACATCTCGTTTATCTCACAACTTTAACTAGTATTGAATCTAAACAGAATTATAATTCTATGAATCGAATATTATATAACACTTTCATGGATAAAATTTGTTATAAAATTCTAGTGTTCCGTCCGCACAATTGCGATATCAACTCTAAATACTTTTGTATGTTCCAGAAGATGGATCTGAACCGAGACGGCGTACTGACCCTGGACGAGTTTCTCGACTGCTGCCTGCAGGACGCGGAGATCACCCGGTCCATGGCGGTGTTCGACAGCAACTTCTGACATCCCGCCGAGGGCGCGCGCCCCGTCCCAGGCCGCGCTCCATAACCACACTCACTCGGTAGATTATACGATAGTATTCTAATGAAATTTAAAGATTTTTTTACGGTCGCACAGAAGACTTGCTGCATTCCCCCACTATCTGATGCTAAACATAAATGGGGGTCACGTGACTTTCATTTATTTTGTAAGGTTTCGTTAGCGATGATAGTGGGGAAATACACTATTTTAGGCAGGCGGAATTTGTGAATAGCTAACAGATATTGAATTGTAGATAGTGCTTGTGGAATGTAATGAATGAAAATTTGGGTTTGTTAAATACTCTCCTTTAGGTCTCTACGTTTAGAAAGAGACAGTTTATTATAGCGTATTTAAAGTTTTGACAAACAATTGCGAAGGTAAACGAAGCACCTTCTTTTCTAATATCTAAGGCAAATAAATGCAACTTATTTATGTTATACTTTTTGTCATAATTGTGTACATTTGTTTTCTATCAGTATCTATTATGGTAACTCAAATTTGTACCCATCATCATTTCTAATCCAGGTACTAACGAAACAAGTACTTATTATTGACTGCAATAAAATAATACAATCTCAAAACTTAATCAAATGAAGTACTAGTTATGAGTATATTTAAGTTTTGTCATACGTAGGTTTCTTTATTTAATTAATTGATGACAGGTATTAAACTTTAGCTGTGTAAAATATTCTAGGGTATATTTCTGGAACATGGTCTTAAATTACAGGCTATATTTATGAAACTTTTGTCACAAATCTTGAAACTGTAGCTGTTTTGAAATCTGAAACTATGAATGTTAGTGAATTTTCAACCTATTTATCTATTAGATATAACTTGCAAAAAAGACAATGTTTTACCTACATTTAAAATTCATTAGTGCCCAAGCGGTATCTTTAGCCTTCTTTAGATAGCTGTTCTTTGGATCCTTATTGTCTTGGGTCGTTTCTGAGGGGCCTCCCCATAGCACATCACACTGATCAATCTTACTATGGGGGGTTGACTCTTCTTTAAGTACTAAGTATTATTTTATATAATCTGTGTAGCTAGACTTATTTTCAATCTCTTTATCTTCTATTGAATGTAGAACTTTTCGAACAATTTCAACAGTTTTTAGTGGAACCTCATCTCAGTGTCTCTCTATTTTCTCTTCTTTTTGAATTGTTCCGGCCATTTTTTATAGATGTTTAGAAAGTAATATTTGATTTAAGGTGACTAGTATACCGAAGGGCGGTTTAGATATTTGTACTTTTAATAATTTAGGAGTCTCATTAAGATAATATACCAATGATGCTTTTGTCGTATCCTTTTATCATGTACACACAATTAAATTAATAAACTAGTAACCTAAATGGTTTTTTATGAAATTTGTTTAGTTCATAAAGGCCTAAGTATCAAAAAGTAATTCATAAAACAAAAAATAAAATATTCAAATGAAACAGGTCACAACACTGCCATAAATTACAATCACCTATTACCCCTTCACCATGTATAGCAACAAGTGACTAGTTACACGAATACACGTCGAGCCTTCTTCAGCACAATATTCGTTTGCCTTTTGTCGTGGCGACAATAATTCAAAAAAGATATTGGGATGTATTTTAAAAACGAACTCTATTCCTTTTATTTCAAAGCTCATATTTTTATACAAACAATAAATCATTGATTTATCCTTTATCTCATGACAAGTCATGTTGTAGATGTATGTTCAAATTCAATACATATATTTACTATTATAAGATATTATCATAGTTGTAAATAGTATGTACATAAAGGTTAATATAGAATTTAAATGTGTATATTTTCATAGTGAATGTTAAAAGGAACCAAATAAATAGATGGCATATTAAATATTGTCTAATATGGAAATGTCCAATGTCTTGCAAAAGTAACAATACACTATGAATCAATGTGATTAAAGGAGTGATGATAAAATATATAATTATAGTAATCCTACCTTAATATTTTATTTTCCAGAAGCACATAAATAATATAATATAAATAGTTATTGTTCTTAACAAAGAAATCGTTTAAGACATTTTATCCCATATAAAATATTTTGTTGTAAAATTTTAAACATCATTATTGGTCGAGCTTACATAGATAAGAATACATATTTATGTACTTGTCTTCCTGAACAGTACCTACCTAATTCGGTTTCCAATCGGACTTGTCCCTTAAAATTTTTGATTACAATAAACTAACACTGTTAAAACTCAATGAAATCAAATTAATTTTAATTATGCTGTTCAAATAGGCAATAGGATTTTTAATTGAGGTATTAGACCTTCTCCACCTTATTACAAAACGGGATTCAAGGTTATTATTACCGTAATAAAATTCAGGCTATCCCATTCCAACAGCCAATGTTAAAAGGGGCTGGAACGAGTTCAGTATTATATTGCCTATTCGAACAGTTATTATTAATATATTTGTATTGAAAGTAAAGTCTTATGATAATATTAGGTAAAAATTTAGAAAAAAGATTTTAATTATTGTCTACTAAATATTATTGTCTGACTTAGAGATGCTTATTAATTGTTTTAATCACTTGAGGAGATTTAATAATAAATAGATACTAATAATATAAATTCACGTTGAAATAACATCCTGATAGAGAAAAAGAGTCCTTATTACATTTTAAGTGTTATTTCTAATTGTATTAGTGCCAAATATTAACCGAGCGTCTTGTCAGTCTTGTGTATAAATCCAATATTTTGTGTAACATGAAATGGATATGAATGTTATTATTATGATGATTTAAGATTAAAACCAAGGGCGTCGCTAAGGACCCTCCCCGAGATTCTAAAAAGTTATCTTATGTAAGGCCTTATAAGTTGTCTTCTTCACTATGCTCATTCTCCATATAAACTTGCCCCTCCCCCCCTAGCTCATTGGCTGGCGACGCTCTTGATTAAAACTGATATGCTTCAAGCAAGGTATTCATTTTAGGGTGATCAGGTGCTTGCCATACCTAAAACTACAAATTTTAGATTTTTTACTGGAGACCCGAAGACCTGTTTTATTTTCTTTTTTTTCTGTATCTATTTTTTTGTTTGTTTGTTCTTTTCTAACTGATGTGATGTCCAAAATAATATTTTTTTTCTTTCTTTCTTTCTGTTTTCGAGCACTCCTCATTAAAGTCGAGTTAAGGATTTGTATGGACGAATGTAAGAAATCTCTAAATTCGTCTTCAATGTCGAATTACCCCGGGAAAGAAGGAAACCCTAGTTTAGGGTAAAAAAAAACCAATGCTGATTTTTGCGCATAATCGAAAGAATTGATAGGTAATTTAATAAGGATTAATTGTTTCTTTGACATCTTTTACCTAACTCTTTACAGTTGCTGAGTTAAATGAAAAAACTGAAAATCGGGATCTATTTAGGGGGGGACGGGGGACGCGGACACCCTAGGGGTGGGGACTTTTTTTTTAGGTTCCCCTTATGACGTCCCCTAACTTTCAGGGGCTAAATGCACGAGAATTGCCCCTCATGTCGGAATTCGTAAAAATAGAAAACTCCCGTGTTTAAGAATACATTTTTGAAACGTAAAATATGGGAGATCTGGTCACCCTCTGGACCAGACGGGGATCTGGTAAAATGAATCATTTTATTCAAAGCCATGTGTGTACTTAATTGTTTATTCAGAATTATATGTAATAGGCCTATTAGGAAATTAAATTTATAAATATCGATTTTGTCTTAAGGTCCATGTTCTAGTTTAAAGTCTACAGGTACTTGGTGTTAGTTCATTTAGAGTAGACACTGTTTTGTCCTATAGGACGTTGCTGTTATAATATTGCATGTGGTCATCTATCTAAATCTATAGCGATTACTTTCAGTTATAATATGATTGATTCTGGTTTAGTCATTATACTACCTTTGCGGATAAAGAATGGGATCAGAAATGGCGGCGCATCTATTCACTTCTCGCTCGCACACTATTTGCGTCTATACTCGCACCTCACGAGTGCGAGTATAGACGCAAATAGTGTGCGAGCGAGAAGTGAATAGATGCGCCGCCATTTCTGATCCCATTCTTTATCCGCACAGGTTGTACTTAATTTTTCCGTATCATTTGTTTTCGTATCAGTGTCGTCAGTAGCTGGACTTGATACCAAACTGGATAAAAAGTTAGAATTTATTGTATTCTAGGTATTTACATACAACTTAGTCATGTCATGCAATAAGTTCTAGTAGTTTATGAAACCGTGAAGTGAGCATGATATAAAAAATACGCTTTAGGCTGTGGCTTTGAGCGGTATATGTGCCTCAGAGTGTATTAATCTCCTTCCCCTTATTACAAGTCGCGAACTAAGGGCTAGTTCCGGGAACCAAATTTGTGCCAACCCTTTTTAAGATTGCTTGTTGGAAAGGGATGGCATGAGCTTTAGTACGGTAATAACTTTAGATCGCGATTTCTAATAAGATGGGTTGTGACGCTGACAACATTTAGCATTTATAATGAGTAAACGTGAATCAACCTTCAAGAAAAGTAACTGTTGTACCTATGCACTCCACAGTGAACGGGAAAATGATTGTTACATTTGTAAAGGCTTTGTAAGAAAAAGAACTACATATCAATCATTTGTCGCCTCAGATCATTCTCATCATGACGTAAGAGTATTTCCTCGTCTTATATGATTACCTCAACCATTGAATTGATAATTTTTATTGTATTAATTAAATTATTGTACCTAACTACCAATGTAAATTGCTGACTTAAAATGCATCGATATTATTATTTATCTATATACCTAATCAATTTAGTGTGAAAGTAAATAAGTACATACATATATATGTTCAAGAACGAATAATTATGTAATTTAGGTATTTGAATATTGAATTGTTTATTTACAAATCGTATGTGTATTTTATAGAAAAATAAAGTAATTGAAACAAGTAATCTTTTGTCTTATTATAACCAGCCTTCCCAACTATTGTTATTAAATAAAAGAAAAGGGATGGCAGTAAGTTGTAGAAGAAAAACTGAATAAAAATTATTAATAATACATTTTATTTCTCCACAAATTATCGTTAATATTACAAATTATAGATAATAAATTTTAATAGAATAGTTATAAATAGAACTACTCACATGAAAATAACACTCAATTTAGAACCTAGATACCTACTTAATATGTCCACAAATATTTTAAATTACTTGAAGATTCGAAAACGTTTTGGGAGTAAATGACATGACTTCATGCTTCAGTCTTTTCTCAAAATGGGAGTGACGAATTTTAACTTACATTAAAAATGACTAAGCTCGACAGTGTCATTATTAATATGTAAGAATAATATGAAAAAGTTTCACTTTGATAACTGTAGATTGAAAGAAAATTCATGAGATTACACTAATTTTAAAGTACATACTACTATACACAATTTCATACATAGTAATTTCATTACTTTTTGAAATTAGTCACCATCACCCCAAAAGATTAATAAGTACCTTATTTTGTTTGGAAGGATATTTGTTACACTATTTCATTGTGCAAAAAACATAATTTTCCAGATTTATACAAAGGTAAAACATTAATTTACTGTTATAAAGTAAAAAATGTCCTATGAAGAAATTAAACATAAACATTACAAAACTATTTACTACCAAAATTTGTACTAAATAGAATAAAATGATTTGTGCGACACATTATATAAAAGGATCATTACCATCATAATAAAATTGAATTATACATAAGATTAAAAAAAAAGTAAAATGTGTGCTTCTATACTCATAAAGAACTACTTTTAATAAAAAAAATACTTATTAAATAATTCTTTTACTAGCGGCAAGATGTACAGTATTTATGTATACTTTGATTCGAATATAAGGCGGATATGTCTCCTATAAATAAAATTACAACCACCATTCCTTATTATTACAGTAACATTGTAATATGCAATTGAGCAATATGCATAAATTTGTCTTAATTAAATATGAGCAAGTCATAAATAATACAAAGTAAACCAAAGTTTTGTGCTAAGCTTATTTGAAGTATGAGGCACACATTACGAATGTTATAAACTACTTCTAAAATAATATATTCAGATATATGGCATGAAAACAATGCTTTCTATTAAATAATTATTTAAATATAAATATTTCACTCTGAAATTAATTCCAGGTGTATTTTAAATATGTAAATTATCGTCATTGTTATTAATATTAATTAATATCATTATGAGAATATAACATATTATATTTTTACCAGTCCCTAAATCAGTACATTTTGTACTTTTTCCTAATCTATTATTGATATTACCTACATAATAAAATGTACTTATTGCCTTTTTAATTTAAGAGGATAACTAAATTTTGAACCTAAAATTAAAAAAGTGATCTAAAGACACAATCAAAAACAATTCTGCCAAAATTAATTTAGAGAGCTAATTTAGTATTCGAAAATTTGTCCGGTGGTCTGTATGGCAATGTCATTATTAATCTCACAATAAACTAACTTATTCACATAAAGAAAATAATATGTAACTTCTTATCTGGTTACACCTATAGAAGAGATCCTTCTTAATAATATTAAGTAATGTCTCATTAATACATTGAACATAAATTTGTTCAGTTCATACATAATGGCTATGTACAAAATAGTAATCTAGTAGGTATATCCTCTTCATACACATAAATCATGAAACATAGAAAAATATGTTTTGAACATAAGTTTTGCATAATTTTGATTGGTGTCCATATTTAGGCTCAGATCATGAGTGGAGTTTTGGCAGAGAATATACATATTTCAGCAAAGTAGAAAATTCCTGTGCGTAAATTTTGCCCAAGGCCCGGAAATTGCTACTCATCGCTTAATATCTCGAGAGTCCAATAGAAGAATTAACTTTCAGTCGAACGCAATCGTGATTTATCTAGACTCGTATTGGCTTATAGTACCTTCGGGATAAGGACGGAAGGTACCCTCTTGCAGTATCGGTTCCATGCGGCGCCGTAGCGGCGGGCGCAGCGGACGTGGTCGCGGCGCGCGCGCTGCGCCAGCGCCAGCAGCGCCAGCAGCGCGGGCGCCGCCGCCGCGCCCTGCCGGCTCGCCAGTCCAGGCAGCGCCAGCGCCACATGTATCAGCATATCACCCGCATAGTTCGGGTGACGCACTAGCCCCCACAGGCTTGATACCAGCAATTTCTTCCCATGAAACGTAGGCATTGAATCCAAATCTGTAACATTAATATCTCCAGTTAAAAACATTCTCATCAAGATTTAATTTTCAGTATTTTTTGCAAAATGTGATTGTGTGAACATAGAAGGATAAAGTTAGTATACAAGATCTAAAGAATGCATCTAATTTAGATTTCCTCTTAAATAAAAACTTAAGGTACATAGAAGAATTTTAAACCACAAATAAAGGCACAGGAAAGGAAATTTTCTAAATGAAATCCCCTAGTGATGTATGCAAGACACTAATATCTATCAGCATGACTACTAAACTATACATAATAAAAACATGAATGTCACTTACTTGCCATGCCAGGATGTAATGGATTTGTCCTGAATTTGTGTTTAATATTGTTACTAATAAGCATTACGAAGAATCCCAGCACATATAGTACAGAAGCAGCGATTAAGATGTTAGTTGACAGCGATAACTGAGTGTCTGCCACAAACTTAGATACTGTTGTGAAATAGAATGGATATAAGGCACTCGATACTGTTTGAAAGTAGCCAACCCCTTCGGACTGCCAGAAAAATGTTGTGGTGACCTGGTGTTCCTTCATTATGAAGTGCAATACATAAACTAGTTGCATCATAGAGAACAAGAGCACTGTTGGTTTGTACTGCACTGTGCTTAATACATTTTTCACATTGTTCAAGTTCAATTCTCCAATTGTTGCAGCCTCAAGATGAATGCCTTGTTTGAAGATTATCACCGTGAGAATTAGCTGAAATTAAAATGGGTTTGTTAGCAACAGTCTATAAATGCAAATATATGCAAAAGCAATGGATACACAGTAATTATTCACTGTAGAATAATGCACATAAATTAATTAGCTAGTGCACACTCCAGTGAATTAGACACTGCATAATCTAAATAAGTAGGACATCATTCAGCTCAATAGTAAGACATAATTAAACATTTATCAATATTGTTTTTGAAGTAAAAAGTTTTGTAATAAAAACTCAAGATAAGTACTTGTGACATAAATTTTCATCAACAAAGAAGTTACACTTAACATGTTAGATAATAGAAAGAATATTAAAATTGTTAAGAATTATAAACTTACGGCATTAATATTAGAGACTCTTGATATCCATACTTTTACATCCAGTTTTTTGATAAATGGGTGTATCTCTCTTCCCATGAAGAAATCATACAGCCCGTAACCAGTGCTTCCATAAAGATTCAATTCATCATTTTCTAATCCTTTGCTTTTCCAGTACAAAATTATACTCAAAGTGACTGCAAAAAAGTATGAAGCCACAGCCAATTGTAAATATTCATTTAGCAAACTCTCCATTTCAATGACATCAAAGAAATCCAAGGTAAAAAGTGCAGTTACAGTACAAATGCTCGAGAAAAATGCATTGAAACAATACTTTGTGCCGGTGTCATCCAACCGATCTGCCTTTTTACCACATATGGGCATTAGAGCAAATACTGCCTGCAAAACATACTGACTGGCAGTGCATAGCCCTGCTTGTAAACTGAACCATAAGGCGAGACTCTTGTAAGCTTTCAGATCATAAAGGGCGCTAATAGAACATGATTTAGCACATGATATCAATATTGAGATTACTGCCAATGGTATTAAAACCATCAGCAGTGCAGATCCAATTCGGCCCCCAAATTCCCAGCGGCTGCTAATTTGTAACAGCTTACTCTCGCTTCCTCGTAAAGGAGTAGCCAATTTTCTAGTTGCAGGCTTTGAAAACTCCTTCACTAAATCTTCTTCAGAGTTTTCCTCATCAGAATATGCATCAATTGATTGGCTAATTGACTTACTTATTGATTTGCTAACACTCTTACTGAGACTGCGTCTGATATCTGGTACACTATCAATGAACTCTTTAAGTCTGCTGGACCTACGTATAGGTATTTCTTCCACTGACTTTCGGTTTCGTAGCCCGAAATCATCGTGGGAATCCAAACCATTTATTTTCTCAATACCAGGGATATCAGTGTTAACAATGTCTTTTATGGAATACTCAGTTCGCTTGGAGCGTGTGCCACGGTATATTTCAAGCTTCGCAGACAAATCTGAAAGCCTAACCGTAACATCACGGTCAGTTTTGAGGGCGGGCCGTTTGGCGGGAGACTTCTGTACAGATTCAGTAACTTCCTTAGTAGTTCTCGAGGGAGATTTACGCGCGGGGAACTTAGAAGCAGGCTTACGACTCGGTGATTTACGTGAAGGAGACTTGCGGGATGGACGCGCGGGGGGTGAACTTTTACGCGCCGGGGAAGTTTTTGGAGGTGAAGTTTTTCGGGATCTCGCGGGAGAACGCGGTGGCGAAACTCCTTTCCGGGTCCGAGGCGGACTTGCTTCTGTAGCACTCGATCTAACACGACCGCTCCTTGTAGACATGCTGCAATAAAATTACAACGCGTTAGACCACCAGAATTATAATGCAGCTATCTAAAATTAACACTACCACACGTGAGATATTTACTTGGTCACTACAATGTCTACAATAATAGCGTGGTATCATAGATTTCACATCCAATAGTTTTTATTTAGTTTGCACTCTTTAATTATTGTTCACACAACTGACAACAATAAACAATATAAATTACGAAACGCCACAACAACACATTCACGCACGCGCACAGCAGCGAGCGAGCGAAGCCAAGCGCCAACGACGCTAGAATCATTTTTTAAAAGGCGTTCTCTGATTGGCTAAAAATAGGTAAGATCGACCAACCGGAAATTAATCATCTGTCTCTTTCTTTTGTTTTATATTGTTGTCCTGATGTTGGTAGCACTGCCCTACGCGTTACTGTGTTCCATTTCGATTTTTATTACATAGTCCGATAAATTCACAGACTGATCAAGGAGAGTAAACAGGGGAATAATATTTTTTAGATTGCCGTCGGTCAAAACAACCTTTGTTAAAGCCTTAGATTAAAATGGTTAAAGCAGGCTTGTCGAACTTGTTCTCTAATTTACTAATTAGTCTGTGTGTCGAACATTGTCGGCTGAGCTTACATGTCACATTTGAGTGTTTTAGTTATGCAGCCCACCATACCTAAAACGTAGATGAAAGGGTTTTTTTGTCTTAGGTGGCAGACGAGTAGGTAGCTGAATACCTAATGGGATGGTAAACGATTGCGCCGCCCATGGACTCCCGTTAGCAGTGGATGCACAAGTGCGCTACAGGCCGCGCCAAATAAGTATAGCGTAAGGTGGCGCGCAGAAATCATTTATAAATAGTCATTTTACATGTGCGCAAACTAACGTGCTGCGGCTTGTACCAACCTTTAAATCGCCCTTTCCCTCGGATTGGGCTTCCGGTACCCTCAAAACACAGCGCACCGGGCTCTGGACAGACAGTTTGCAGGCCTATTGTAATTCCGTTAGGATGTCATGTCATAAATACATAGATACTTACTTTATAATTTATACGTTCGTAACGTCGTTGGAAATTCAACATTCGAACTGTCGCGCCCGAAGGCGCGACAGTTCAAGGCCCGAGAACAAAATGGCTCCCATACGGCACCATCACACCAGGAACACCGGCCCACCGCACGACAAAGCGCCCGACAGTGGGTGCCACCACACCCCAACGCCAACCCACGGCAGAAGGGGGGGCTGGATAAATAAGGCAGCCTCCGTGCCCGGCCCTATTGTGTTCAGGTCCGTAAAGAGAGGCCGGTCCTCTAAGCCCTCAGCAGAAGGGGGGGCTGGATAAATAAGGCAGCCTCCGTGCCCGGCCCTATTGTGTTCAGGTCCGTAAAGAGAGGCCGGTCCTCTAAGCCCTCAGCAGGCAATGAAAGTCCCCCGAGTGGTGTGCGCTGCACGCAATCCACTGCGTCGGGGCTGGTCCGCCGGAAATCTGTGCATCCTTTAGCCGTCAGGTAGCAATCCACGAATGAATTGCTACCCGCCGTTGCCCGGGGAAAACCGTGCCCCACGGTAACCGTTTCTGCCTAATACCAACCAAAGCTGGAATCAGGACAGAACTGATTACCAGCGGGGCCACTCTAGGAGGTAGATACACCTGAGTCCCCCAGGGTACAATTCCCTTGCCTCAGCATAGTTAAGTGATTCAAACACATTTTCTAAACAAATATTTATTACACCAACATTTACATGTATAAAATCCAGATGAAAATTAAACATGCTAAAATAACTATGAATTACAGTTTACATTTGGTTTGAAACAATAATAAAATAAATGCTTGATTTTTGTTCTATAACCATAAAAATTAAAAACCACTTAACTAACCTCAGTAGGTACCAGTATATCTAATATTTATTGTACAAAAGAAGAAACACTTAGGAAAATTCAAAAAATTACTGAGAAGTTAGTTTTAATCTACTTGTGAAATCAAGAATACAATATAAGTAAGAATAAATTGGAGCTATCATACATTACTATGCATAACGGGAAAATATAAGATTGGTCTTGTTATTGTAAATTTATGCATTTTATATTTTTGTTTGTACCATTTCTAATCAATAAACATTAACAAACCAGGGTATTATGCGCTTAAATATCGCACCCCCATTGAAATATAAACATAAGTGGCATTACTTCTAATGATAGATTTTATCTTCAATTATGATAAGTATGTTTAAGCTTACATGTGTAGAATTTCTTCCATTAATTAATCAAATCAAAGAAGAAAAATATTAAAAACAATCAACATATGTATCTTTAAAAGTTCAATTCAAATATGATAAAATTGTTGATAAGAAGTAAGACCGCTTATGCTTATCTTCCATTGACAGTGCGATAATATGTTTTAACCCTTAAATTTATATATTTTATGTGCTTAAATAAATGACACCCATTTGGTTTTACCAATATTTTTCAAGAGACTTGACCAAGTCCTTGGGCTCAGTCTGAGGTCCATGGCGTTCAACAGGTACTCCATCCTTGTCCACAATAAATTTGGTGAAATTCCATTTGATGAAGTTGCCTAAGGTGCCTCCTTGCTTTTGCTATAAACAATTAAAAACACTCAGTATTATGTTAAGCCACACAATAAACTGCAAACTGTTGATTCTGATTCGATAGAATCAAATAAGAATCAACAGTTTCATCTTTCACTTTCACCCTGCGAGCATAATAAGAGTATAGACATACCACAAATTATATTAGTATGTCATTTATGACTGTAATTACATTATTGATTACTTGCATTTAGGTAATTTTAACAAAACACTAAAATATGGCCAACACTAATAATTAGGCCTTGTCATGCAAAGTTTCATCAAATATCAAATTGAAAGTCATGGCATGCATGACTCATTATTATATTGCCTAGGGAGTAATATTGTAAACGCAACTACCTATCCATAACATTACTTAGATAAATAACCAAATCTAAATAAATACTTAAACATATGATTTTAGTAAGACCTATAATAACTGTAATAATATGTGTAAAAGAGTTGGTGATTGTATTCCTAATACTAATATCAAAGCATTATTTTTATCAACCAGATATTGTTCACACTCATACATAATTACACAATAGTGTGTAGTGTAATAATATAATTACAGTACTGACAAACTATTATTGAATGTGTATATGTATTATATAGCAGGCAGCAATGAATGCTTGAACATTATCATGCCATATTGATTTTATAACATAGGTGAGGGAAACATTAGGTTCCAAGGACACACCTGTAGTATTTCCATAATAAATATTTAATTAATACAATAGCTGGGCCAGTCTAATGGCTACGATAGTACTATAATTTTGTTTAGATTGTACAACTAATCAATATTAGTCACAGTATAGGAAAGGTACCCAACCCTACCTAATATATCAAAATATTATTTGATTTTCAATTTACTGCTTTCAAAAAAGTTTATATGAGTTTATTTTTTAAATTTACCTTAAGAAACTTCCATAATGGGCTGGCAGCGTCCCCATTTACATCAATTTTTTCAAATAAATCAAACTTTACTTTGCGATCTGCTAACGAACAAGCTATTTCCTCATTGGTACCTGGTTCTTGTCCAGCAAATTGATTGCAAGGGAATGCAAGGACACGAAGACCTGAAATGAAAAATATAATAGCAGTGTTTTATTTCTACATAAACACAATATTCAATGATGGAGTAGAAATATTTTAAAAGTCTATAAATTACTAAGTCCGTCTAAAAACAGAATTATGCATTAAACAATGTATTTGTAGCGACCACAACGGAAAGTGTCTTATTTTTACTTAATCACGATAATATACATACTAATCTGGGCATTAGACTGACCTTTGCTCTCGGCGTATTCGTCATACAGCTCGTTAAGCTGCTTGTAGTTGTTCGCGGTCAGGCCGCATTGGGACGCTACATTGACAATAATGCAAACATGTCCTTTGTAAACATCGAGTTTCACCTCTTCTCCCTTGATGTTTTTCACGGTAAATTCGTGAATAGATGAAGCGCTTTTGTAGTCCGGGTTATTGTCAACCATTTTGCTGAAAGATAAATCATACACCGTAACTAGTTATCGCAAATTGTTACAAATTACCGGTGCGATTTGCGTCAGGTCAGTTCTGTCAACAAAGATGATGTAAAAAGAAAATGACAGATTTGACAATCATTTTTGGCAAAGTTTATGAAGGGAATAAAAAGTTCTTACTAAACTATAAACTTACAAAGCAGTAGTTTGCAACCGGGATATGCAAATAAGATTACCGATAGCAGGAACGACCAACTTGGACAATGTCCGTAAAGCGATTGTCATGTTTTGCTAGATTGATTGATTATAGTAGAAAAGTTTTTTTTTCTAGGTGTCTTCTCTGTGGTAGAAAAAGAGCTATGAAAATAGAAACACAGATAACATAGAAATAAAACGCAAGCACAAACTAAGTAGAAGATACTACGTATAACGCAAGAAACGTTTTCAAGACAAGTCCATGTAGAATAATAGTTTTGAAAACTTTTATTTGCAGATAATTATTCATAGAACAAGTTAAGTAGAACATCTCTAAAACAATAAAATACATATCTATTACTACAAAAGTAATGATTTTTGTGGTTTAAATTATGAACCATGCATAACGTGTTTTCTGATTTAATTTAAGTTATAGCTTTTGAACGTATCTGTCTTTTATTTAAGTTCGTTCAAAAGCTATAAGCGTTAATAAATTGTAAAATTTGTAGTCTGCACCTGAACAAAAAATATCCGTTTTTATAAAAAATATTTTTTCTATGATTTGATAAGAAATTAAAAGAAGAAATCGATAATTATTAATAAAAAAAACTTGTCATTTCATTTCAATCTTAAGTATGGTTTTTGAATGATACTTGTCAGGAGGTTATAGATAGGGATGCGACGGAGACCAATCTCAGTGTTTCAAGTTGAAGGCAAGTACCTAGGTATTTAGGATAATGACATTACGTCTCATATCTACATTTGCACGAAACTTTCTTCATCGTCATCGTTTTTTATTTTTAAGTCCCCACTGCTGGGGCACGGGCACGAAACTTTCTTATAGTTACTAAAATTATAGTTAGACCCATTAAATAACAATACCTATATTAGTTCGTTTGTACGTTTAAATAAAAAAAACAAAACGCATTAAAACTGCTGAATGCAAATACAGCTACAAACACCTACAAATAAAAAAAATCGTAACTTTTCACCCATTATTTTAATTTCATTATTAAGTATTGCCATGTTATTAAATCTGGCGATTTAAAAACCTGTTATTTGCAATGTTCCATTTATTTGATTATCATAATTTAATTTTCATAAAGTTCCCCATTTTGTGGTAACTACTATAAAGGGTAACACTGCATGTGGCAATATGGCGGTGTTGTCCATTACTAATTTGGCGACTCGAAAATTGTGATTCATTTTACGACGTTTCTCGCTATCAAAACGTGGAAAATTGTTTAAAAATATGTAGTCCTAGGTTGTGGAGGCAATTGATGTCCTGGGATACGATTCTCAGGCCACTCGAACTTTTTCCGGGTGGCAGTTCGTATACGAATGTTCCGATTCTACTGTAAAAGTTCGAATGGTGTACATAAACTTTATTCTGAGCGCCAATAGAACTACGAAGTCAAACGTATCAAAGACAATTTTTTTAACGTTCCATTACAACCAAAATGCTGCATCGACCAAATTAAATATCCATCATATGAGTTATTGTCATACATTTTGATAAAGCTATTAATTTTTCTTAGTATGTCCAATAATTTACTAAATCTTATTAGAAAATGTAATATTTGAATATTTCGTGTGCTGCGTTGGGTGAAACGGAACGCGCCAAAGTCACGTAAAATTTTATCTTCGCAGAATTTAATGCTCCATTTTGTTTGTTAGTTTTGGTGAAAAGTTTGAAAAAAAGATGGAAAATGTGTAACGTAAAAAAATTGCCAGCCCGGAACAAAGGCTCTGGCTGATAAACTCGTTGAGGCTGATCCACATCTCCGGTTGGGAAAATTTACTTCTTTCAATAAATCCAAAGCTAAAATAAATGAACGCCATAACAGGAGCAACTGTGACACCCAGTAACAGTTAGATTTGTACTCTGTGAGATAACCTCAAAATGAAGTTTGAACGTATCATTTTGGGAAATAAAAATTTTGAATTTGAGGAAATGTTACAAACTGGATCTAGCAACACTGTACTGTCAGTGTCAGTCAGTGTCAGCTGTCAGTCAAGTCTGTGTGTGTCATAAATTTTCCGTCTCTCTTCGTTGTGCGAGCGGTTTTTGTGGTCTCTGTATAAAATAGTTATCTGTGGTCTCTGTGCGAGGCGGCTTCCAGGAAAATATAGCGAGGAAATTATCTCATCTAAAAAACAAGTGTTTAAATTTCTCAACAAACATGTCGTTTTTAGCCTCGAGCGTGCGTAGGTGTGTTAGCCTGAAGAACCTGAACAGTCTTGGGATTCAACTGCCTCACTCGGCTTCGTATCATGCTAACGTAAGTTGCGTATTTATGTGCAATGTCAAGGTTTCGCGTTTTCTACTCAAATTAATCGATAATTTGTTACAACACGGCGTAGTATTAGGTTATTACGGCGCGATTCAAAGTAAATATCAATGAAATGGAATTTACGAGTTAATATCCTATTAGGATTTGGAGGTGTTTGTTGTTTCATAACATCAAAGTATAAAATTATATATCCCTGGTACGTATATGTACCTATTCTTAATCAAACAAAACGAATCGTCAGTGAAGTTCTAACACCATTTAAGTCACTTTAAGCAACATTTCAGGAAAGCCAAAAAACTGATCAGAGACTTACATGGCTATTTCCATTAGAATTCAATTGTTGACTTCTGTTCTGTTACCTTTTCAACATTTAAAAGGTTTTTGATGGCTACAACTGAATTATTCTGATTGATAAAAACGATCCGTCTTCCAAGTCTTTAATGAATGGCATCAAAATGTCATAACCGCCACCAGCAAATTAGTAAAAGAATAAAAAACTAAATTGTGACTTACGTGGTCATCTCAAAGCGTAGGTCATTTTATGACTTCCGTGCTGTTACTTTTTCATAAGTTTTAAAGGTTTTTATTGGTTGTAATTCGATTCTGATTGGGCGAAATGACGCATCTATCGATTCACTAGCGAATGGCATCAAAATGTCAAAACCGCCAAAAAATAACTGTTAGAACTTTACTGATGAAATTATGTCATCATTTTGTTTGTTTTTCCACTTACAGGTTATAGACCACTATGAAAATCCCCGGAATGTTGGTTCTTTAGACAAGAAGGACAAGAGTGTTGGCACTGGCCTCGTTGGTGCACCAGCTTGCGGTGATGTCATGAAACTACAGATCAAAGTTGATGAAAATGGGAAAATCATTGATGCTAAGTTTAAAACCTTTGGCTGTGGTTCAGCAATCGCATCTAGCTCTCTGGCTACAGAGTGGGTGAAAGGCAAAACAGTGGATGAAGCACTCAAATTGAAGAATACTGATATTGCCAAGGAGTTATCATTGCCACCAGTAAAGTTACATTGTTCTAGTGAGTACTTTGACCATTTGTTCATTTTCCTCTGCTTATCATATAACTTTTTGCCTAATCAGTCCATTTTATAGTTAACTTCTACCCTTTACTAACTCATTTGTATTCTAGTCAAGATACCTACTCCTTTTTAAACTTTATAACTTCTGTCTTTTTTTTAATGTTTAAATGAGAAAATGTTAAAAAAATATATATCACATACATTGATCTAACCCTCCCAAGGGATAGGTAGCTCAAGCACCTGTTATGGATATCAGAACCAACAGCGGAATTACAAATATATACATTATAATACTTTTCTTTTGTAAATGCATACTTAATACATAGAAAACACCCAGACCAATACGAACAGACATGTTCATGCACACAAATGTTTGTACTGTGCAGGAATAGGACCCGCAACCCTTGCACCAGAAGCGGCATTCACTATCATTGGTCCAAACGGGTTGTCAAAGTTATTTTAATAAATGGTGTTTAATCTTATTTCAGTGCTAGCTGAAGATGCTATCAAAGCAGCCTTGTCAGACTACAGGATCAAACAACAATCAGAAAAGAATTAAAAAGGATGTGAAAATTAAAATGGAACAGATCTGTGATGGCTAAGAAATAACGAAGAGACTTTAGGCGTAGATAATAGGCAATATATTTTAACCAGTTGCAAATTGATTCAAGGTTTTGTTAATAGATAATAAAAAAAAAGTAGAAAGGATAAAATTTTCAACACAACAACATTATTGTGTGTATTACCATCTCAGCTTATTTAATATATTAATGTGATGTTTGTGTAAATGTAAATTAGATGCATATTTAAACAATTTAGTGTTAATAAAGTTTAAATTGCACAATACTGTGTTTAAGTTACCAATCTACATTATGTTGTGTGATGATCATACATACCTACTTACAGACCAAGGCTAAATAGATGAGAACAATGTGATTGGTCAAATTTTTTAAGTCTCCGCTCAACTCCGCACAGCTCCACTTCTATGGAAACATATTTGTGGTGTAACGCAGCCCTAAGACAGCTATGACACGCTATGAGATGCGAGTTGTGTAGAAGTTTCTAACCGCGCCAGTAATGTCTACCTACACTCAGCAACAGGGTTCCCTATCTGGGAGACTTCTGAGCTATGCATGCAGAGAATTAGTTCTACAAAATTATGCTAAAATCAAAACAGAATTAAATGGAAATATACAGTTATTTTTATTCCGCGTAATTTACGTTGCAATTTTTATCTCTCCAAATGTCAAATGTTCTAGATATCTTGCTTTTGTGAGTATTCTTATCTGCAATAAAAATAACCTGGTTATTAAAAAAAAAACAAGTATGTTTTATCAGTGTTTATTCTGCAGCAAACTGATACATATTATGACAGTCATGCTGAAAAAAAGAGCATCATATACAATACAATAGGTTACCTAACCTAACATACCTAGTTAGTCATGTTATTTTGTGAAAACTGATAAACCAAATGAGTTGATGTCTAATGGATATAATACAGTGATTGGGTAGTAAAACACTACCGACTATTCATACGTGCATTTAAAGATTCCATGCAGTTCAAAACTTATTAAACACTTGTTTCTCTTTAGCTCTAGACAAATCTAAAGTTTTAATACAAGTCGGTATACCTACTTAAAATAATTAACTACCTATGTATGTACAATTAGTCATCGTATGACACTCTAGGTGAGGATGCCAAGTTTTTGGAGTGCCAACTGCGCTGCGTCGGCTTTCGCTTGCTTCTTGTTAGCACTCGCGACTGCAGGCTGATATTCTACGCCAGCCACTTTCACCTGAGAAAATTATTACCTTATTACAAGTTACCCATCATTTAGGTACTATTCGACCAATCTTAATCCGATACTAAATCTATGGTATAGCGGTGTCATTCTATACAAATCTGACGTTATACCATAGGTTTAGCCACTGTTAAAGATTGGTTGAATTGGGCCTTAGTTACAAAACAAAACCACATAATCTTTGGATTTTGGAACTGTTTTCAGAGAGACTAAATTGCAAGACTCGTTTCTAATGTTTCACTCTGTAATTAAATTACAGTGGAATAAAACACTAATTTAAAAAATCCTAATAGTTTAAGTTTTTTTAAGGCACGGGTGAAGTACTAAAGTAGGTATACATTTTTGAACATGAGCCAATTGATAGATGGACAATGATATAATATAGTATTAGTATACAGGATTCCTCTAGTCACGAGGGCGAAAGAAATGGAATTCACGACCGAATCTTTATAGTTATCCTTTACCGAAGTCTGCGCCTAATCCTGTTAAATTATTGAACGCCTAATCCTGTTAAATTATTGAATGTTGTATTAAATTACAAGATATCCGAATTTGATTTTGGGTGTACTGTTATGCTAACAGTGGTGGCCGTTAGGTGGTGACCGATGGGAATAATCCACCACAACCGCTGTAACGCGGTCGAAACGTCAAGCTGCGAGTAGATGTTACTACGAGTATATACTTACGTATGGTTAAAAATCACTGCGTTTTGTCTCATGTACATTAGTTATTTAATTATTTATCTGGATTTATTGTATTTTTTTATTATGTATTCTCGATTAATTGTATAATTTTGTGTGAATTTAGTGTACCTACTCTGATTAATGATACGATATTTTTTATTTACGTTTTAAACATTACCTCTCTTGTGCTCACATTTTGTGGACATTAATCTGGTCCGAAACTATTACCCTCTTTTTACAAAAAACTGCTCTGATACTGCTTTTAATCCTAAACTAGCAAGTTCTAGATTATTATGGAATAATGTTAGTCCTTACATTTATTGTTCCTTAAATTTTTATTACAAATCTTCTACTAACCATAGACAACTTAGTACCGCAGGATAGTGTCAAAATTGATCGAATCATTCGTTCAGTAAAATTTCATTTAATATAACCTTATTTTGTTGTCTGAAGTAAAAATTCTAAAGATTGTTTTTTTAAGCAACAATAAATTTAAATATTGACCTAAGTAAGGTTTCCAAGTAATATGCATAGGAATTGCTTATATTTTTGGGATTAAATCCCAAAAATAAATTAACCACTTTCTCACAATAACTTTAGCGTCAAACGGAATGAACTGTCACGGGGATAAGTTGTCATGGTTACTGAATCGAAATTTATAGGTTTTTATTTTAGTTCTCATTTTAAACTAGGGCTCCGGGTGGTTTAACTCTATTATTATAGTTGATATACTAAATAACGTTTAACTTAGTTTTGTAATAATGTTTATTCTAGTTCTTCAGTTATTCCCAGTATTAATCACAATACGTATTTTAAACCATGTTTTGGAATAAGAGGGTTATTGATCATTTGTTTTTAATCTGTCTTTGATTACCGTCTGTTGTGTAGCTAAATGCGCTGTGTGGTCCCCGGCAGAGTAGAATGGGCCACCCTCACTCTTACCGAGGTGTCGTAAAAGGCGACTAAGGTAAAGCTGCTGGCATGATCATCAGCACCCAGAGAAGGAAAACTCTGCATTTATATCTAAACCCTCGCCAACCCGTCTGCCAAGCGTGGTGAGTATGGCGATTACCCCTCATGTGATTGAGGCCCGTGCCCCAGCAGTGGGGGCTTAAATGGGCTGACGATGATAGACTAAGGGCCGGTTTCTCAAATGAGAATTTGAAGTTAACCACGACTTGCACGAACTTTGACAGTTGAGTCATACTTAATTGTCAAACTTTGTACTCAAATCGTGCTTAACTTCATATTCTCAATTTATTATTTATTTTTAGAAACCGGTCCTAAAATCACTTAAATGAATTAATTTAAATTGAAGTTCAAGATACTCATGCTAAATCTTAGACCATATTATCACTTACCATCAGGTGAAATATGGTCAAACGCTTATCCTATCTACAGTAAAAAAAAAATGATTAGCGTAATGCAACGCGAAAGTGTAAAATCTTATATAGCATACCGCGAACAAGAAGTTCTTCTTATGATCAGGGCCGCACTCAAAACACAAGTTGTACTCCGGCGGGCCGAGCTTCTGCTTGGAGCAGTACTCGCCCAGCAGCGACACCGGGTGCTTGCCGCCCGCCACCAGCGGCGCCGGCGCGCCGCGCCCGCCGCGCCCGTGCCGCTGCCCGCCGGGCTTCACCTGCTAATATATATCACTCTCTGAAGGATCGCATCAGAAATGATGTAATCCGACAGAGAACCAGAGTCACCGACATAGCCCACCGAATTAGCAAACTGAAGTGGCAGTGGGCTGGTCATATTAGCCGCAGAACTGACAGCCGTTGGAGCCGTAAAGTCCTTGAGTGGAGACCGCGACTCGGTAAGCGTAGTGTAGGACGCCCTGCGACAAGATGGGATGATGACATTCGAAGGCTGGCTGGTGTGGGCTGGATGAGAGTGGCCGAAAATCGGGAGCAGTGGCGTGCATTAGGGGAGACCTATGTCCAGCAGTGGACGAGTGTGGGTTGCTGATGATGATATATCACCCTTAGTAAAATACCGACCTAACTCAACATTTTAATATAGATGCTTAGTGAAAATAGTATCGGCTAAAATCCAGGGATGAAAGGTCATCTAACAACAATTTTGAGTTAAGTAAATAGGTACACTCACATATGAACACGAGATGAAATTTGAAGTGCGTTATTTACTCAAGACTACTCAAGAATAAATTGCAAAGAATTGCTATAAAAATATCAACAATTTTGAGTTAGGTCGGTATTTTACTAAGGGTGCGGTAATCAGTCCTCTTCAGCTGCACATAGACGATGATGTGGCAATACCTCTTATCTACGACCCAACATTTGTGCATGGTTATTTAATAAATAGTATAAGTGTTTGTCAAGAGGTTTTAACCCCGAAATTGTTTTAAATAGATTCGATTTAGTAGCTAAAAATTAAAATCGATTGGCGTCGCTAGTGTGCCCTACCCGTCACCACGGTTTGAAATTATCAAGATAAATATGTCCTTTGATAATTATCGAGATAATTATCAAGATAATTATCCGATAATTAACAGATATTAGCCTAGTAATCCTTTTTTAACTGATATTACATATCAATATTTTACGTTAGAATCAAGTGATTTAAATAAATTAGAGACATTTTACAATCAAGGTCAACTTTTATTTTTTTATTTTTATAATTTCGTGTATAATAACTTGCAAACCAAAATACGAGCAGTTAATCAACTAATTATATAATACTTTTACAACGATAATACTTGTACTTATTTAATTAAAATAAATTGATGAGTGGAATATCATCTTCATCAACCTCAACTGCGTTAACTGGACGGGGGTTTTCTGTATCTGAATAACAAATGGCAAATATTTTCGATTATACTTATCAAGATATTTATCAACCAATATTTATCTTGATAATTATCACTTCAAACCCTGCCCGTCACCTTAAAGGGATGTAAATGTCCACAGATACTCCCCGTACAATGTACACGTCGACGATGATGTGGCAATACCTCCTATCTAACTAATTTTATCAACCTTAACACTAATGACATAAGGCAGTAATTTTCTCGCAAAATCTTGTTAGATAGGAGGTATTGGCACATCATCGTCGACATGTACATTGTACGGGGCGTATCTGTGGACATCTGTGGCACACAAACCACTGTGCTAATCGGGTCGTCACGATGCAGAATGAGTCATGGCATAACATTTTTTTCACCTTACTTTAGGTCTTCTTTTCGTATAAAGTGGTAATATTCCATTAAGGTGACGGGTAGGGCACACTATCGACGCCAATCGATTTTAATTTTTAGCTACTGAACCGGATCTATTTTTAACAATTTCGGGGTTACAATCTCTCGGCAAACACTATTTATTAAATAACCATGCACAAATGTTGGGTTCGTTTTTGTACGCGCAAAATTGATTCACGCCACAAGTGGCCGCTTTTGACGTGAATCAATTTTTCGCGTACGCGTTGGACCCAACATTTTTGCATGGTTATTTAATGAATAGTATAAGTTTTTGCCTTTAAACGCCCTGTTGGGCTAGTGGTTTAAGTACCGGGCTGTGATCTCGGGGTCCTGAGTTCGATTCCCGGGTCGAGCGAAAAGTATCTTTCGAATTATTCGAACATAGCTCGGGTTTGTGATCACCAATCCGCATTTGGCAAGCGTGGTGATTAAGCCTAATTCCATCATAGTAGCGATAACTTGATTTCTATGATGGAGGCCTTTGCCCTGCAGTGGGACAGTTTATAGGCTGATACTTTACTATACAAAGTCGGTCACGTGACTTGGTTATTTTGTATGGAAGTCGAAAAAATTTTCGATGAATTTCGAAAAGTCGTTGAACTAATGTTGTTTAGAAAGGTTGGTAGAACACTTGGTTAAGGGGATGTAAATCTTCACAGATACACCCTGTAGTTTCTATATGTCCGTCCGTCCATCTGTCCGCAGCTTAGCACAGAGAATCATAGTACGGTCAGCATCAAAAGTAGCTTAACACATTAGTACCATGTCGAAGTAACATTTTGTACGTACCCCTTAGAAACTGACTATAATAGGCAAAACAGTTACTTTGACATGGTACTAAAGTGTTAAGCTACTTTTGATGCTGACTGTACCTATTATGTAGAAATCTGTAATTTGGCATGAACATACAAGGAAAACTATCACGGCTTGATTATAGCGATTATGAGAGATTATTTAAAAAAGTACAATCATAAATACTTGGAGGAGAGAATAATCAATTTTTTGAGACGCAAAACAGTATTTTTACACGCGACCAGTAATAATAATCTGCATGATTGCTAAAAGTAGCCACTTTTAGTAATTATGTAGATTATCGTTACTTGTAGGAAGAAATAATTTCATAAGTTTCTCTCAAAATTCCTCCAAGTCTTTAAGATTGTACTTTTTTAAATAATGTCTCATAATCGCCACAATCAATTTAAATCTACTGGCGGCGCTAGTTACGCCGACGTAGCACTTTAACTATGTAACTAATCTCCTAATAATATACCAATAATTTTAAAGTTTAGAAACAATAAAATCATTTATTTCCATATAGTGCTGACTCTAAGGTTAAATAATCTGACATATAAAATTATTTTCTGTCTAATCATTTGAGTATTCAGTAATTATTAATTTTACATGTCAGCAAGGAAAAGTTGCCTAAACTACAAATAGGGTGACCAGAAATTTTTAATACCAGGATATAAAACTTTTAGTAATTAAGCATTTCTAAAAAAATACCATGAGGATGTTATGTAAGCATCCTTGTCTGTGCCCTTGGAAGAGAGGTTAAAATTTTAAGAATGGTTACGTAATATTTGAACCGTCCCTATATTTTAAACATCAGAGTCACCTAATTTGCATTTAAATTTTTATCACACTTACACCTTTGTTGTGTCTGCCACTGACCTCTTCTTTCGAAGTCAAACCCTTAGTGTCCAATTTAACTTCGAGCAGTAACGGCTGGAGGGTCCCAGTGCCCTCCTTCCCCAGCCCTTGGCCGGGCGTCCAGCCCATCTTCTGGAGAAGGTGCATTCCCATGCCACCCTCCACAGGCGCCGCTCTTACCAGTTGATCCTATATGTACAAAAGCGGGTTAGAAACAAAATATTTCTTTTTTCCGGGCTTATATATTGTCTAGACAATGAAAGAAAAAGCTGATTGACTGACTGGGTATTCAACGCAGAGCTCAAACCGCTGAACCTAGAAACTCAATATTTGGGGTGGTAGTTCATTGGACAGTGTAAATGAGCATTAAAGTGTTTATAGAATCCTGAGGGGATTATACAATAAACATACAGGGATTTGACGTTTGTATAGAGGTCCGTTACTTTATGTAAAAATTAGAAGTATATAGAGTCAGGAGTTAAAATAAAAGTGAACTATTTTGGAAAATTACCCTGTAAGAGGCCGAAATAGGAGATGAAGGGGTTTGTAATTTTATAGAGCTAGAAATTTCAAAATATATTCCTATTTAGACTTCTGATAGAGAAAAGAAAACGAGTTTTTTTACTCACAAGAGGTAGACTAGGTAAAACTAAAGCGACGGATAAAGAAACTGCGTGAGAAGCGGCGGGCAAATTATTAAGTACTGTAATCATTTTGAGAACATTCCACCTTTAAAATATTGAAGTTTTGAGTTCTTTATAATATGCACAAAATTATTTAAATGAAAGAAATAAAATTAACAACATGTACTATACACTTTGTAAGTAATTGTCATAATCCGACTGAGTCAAGTCGGACAAAATGTAGGTACATACGGAAAGAACAAAGATAAGTAGGTACATAAAATACTATTCCAATTATTTTCATTCCTATAAAATATTAGGTACAATATACACGGATATAATTTTACATCATATAAAATGTTGATCTTTGTTGACTAAATGTAAAAAATCGAGAATTATCAGACATGGAATTCCAAAGACAACGATAATTTGAATCCACATTCCAGATTAGGCTTGTTAACGAATCCTTGTCTCGGTACCCGATAGATCCACCCGCGTTTGTCATACTTACCTCGTTCACATGTGCACCTATCATCGGCCAACCGTGCGGATCAGTGCGCGCTTCTCCTTATCACTTAAAAGCTGCAACAAATATTCACGGATTCCCCATATAAAGCCATGCTATCCTATGAGCTGCCATATTCTCCGCTTATGAAAAGCAGGGAATAAAGATGCACTTTCTAACGCTCAAAGAATAGCTAGGCTTTCAATACTTTTATTGATCGGACTGACTCAAGGTTTCAATATTACATTTCATGTAAAATAAATGTTATAAATTGTAAAAACACATCGGTATATAAATAAATGATTTTCTAGTTATTTGGGACGTTTTGTTAAGAGAAAGAATAAATGAACCTAAATGTAGTGCATATTAAGTCAATACGTAATTAAGTATTTTTTAGTAAAAATACATGTATTTTAGAGATATGATATCTCCTTTATTATTTATAAAATATTCAGAATATACACAATTACACATAAACAAAGACATTTTAATACTTTGTATTAACACATACATCTTGTTACAAAAAGTGATCTATAGTAATTACCGTACTAAAGCTCATGTCATTCCTTAAAAGGAGCTGGAACGAAATTTGTTCCGGAACTTTTCTTAGACCACGTTTTGTAATAAGGGGTAAGAATATTTATTAACTCAGATTGGCAAATTAAAATAGATACACAATATTTGCCTCTATATATGTCATTTAGCAATATATTAATAAATATGCATGCACTCATTGTATAAATATATCATTACATTGTATTTACAATAAAAAATACATAAGAGAGATAGGTGCAAACATAAGTCAGTCAATAAATAAGGGGAAAACTGAATATTTGTATGCAAATTCTGGCAATGATGAATGGCATGCCAGACGGCCATGGCATGGCGTTCACCATCGTCTCCGCTAAGGATCGTGGTGTAATGAGCGAACTATACAAGTTCCCCCTTTACACGTGTTTACGCTCTGTAGAGTGGTTACAAAAACATCATTTTTTATTTATCAAGGCATTCTTTGAGGTTGTTATGCCCGGCTCCATACAAAAAAGTTCGAAGTCTTTTCAGAATATCCCATAATGCCATGCGTAATGGACACCCTGGGCATTTTAGAAACAACTAAAATATTTTATTCAAAAAATCCGCTGAGTGCTAGTCCGACTCGCGCACGAAGGGTTCCTTACCATTGATTTTATTATATATTTTTAAAGTACAAATTACACAGTATTTTGTGAATATTTTAAGTACGTTTATAAGTTACATCGGCAAATTCGTCTACGCAGAAGAGCAAGTTAAATCCGATTAATTACGATAGCGAAAGCAGTTGAAATACACACTTTATTGCGTTACGTTAAGATTAAATACAATAAATCCAGAGAGAAATACTATCTCTCTCTTCGCCACAATCGCACCGAACATGGCGCTGACGCATCAACCAATAAGAAATTGTAATTTTCGGCGCGCGTAAATAAAGCGTTGTGATTGGTTAACATTTTACCGCAGTATTCGAAAATAAGACTTCTGCGCAGGTACATTGGTGTAACTTATAAAATAGGCAAAACTGTACCTACCTATTAACGTTTATTGATATCAAGCACCATGAATAGGCAAAAAATAGCGTCTTTTGTATGAGAGCCCCCCTTAAACATTAATTTTATTATTTATCATTTAAAGTAAAATATTGACAATGATTAGCCGTTTGATATAAATAATGACACGGGAGTCGCTATCATTTATCACTATCAATGATAAAATATATTAGATTAAATGTAATCTAATCAATAAAATCTATTGTTCTCGAACGGTATTTGTGTAAACTTTAATTTATTGAATAAATACATATTTTATTAAGAGTTGATTTTTCAATGGTCTGATAAAAGTAGCAGATCGATAAAATTTTAATGTGACTATAGTAATAGTCAATCTCTGTCATACAAAAATACTTAAATGGGCTGTTAACTTTTGTTTGACGATAAAAACGTGTTTTCCGATTTTTTGAAATATACAATGTTTTTGCAACCACATCTAAAATAGTATCAGATAAATAACAGGTCAGAAAGCATAATACGGTAGGTATTATAAGTTCTGACCATATCGCCGAGACAGCATCAGTGAACGCGCACCCCGAGTGGAGACCGAGCTTTGAGCTGAAATAAAAGTTATTGCAAGAGGTTTAAAGTATCAAATGAGACCGCAGCTTTTATGCCACATTATAATTAATTTGCAAATAAGTGACAAATGACTTACTTGCAAAGGTAATTAATTGGTTGGTATTAGGGTTAGTTACGTAATATTAAAATAAAAAATCCATAGCCCTTTTTGCAAGGGTGCCTGAACATTTAGAAGTATATACATTTATATTGTCATGAATCGTGATTTATGGAGGTTTTATATATTCAAATTTTAAAATGGAATATAAATTTTACCCGTGTACAATGACAAAGTTTCAAACCGAAATTGGTACTATAATGCCGTAACTATAAATAATGTATTTTTTTTTCATGAAAATAACATAAATAGGGTAAGCTAAATAAAACCGTGTATAGCTCAGAACTATTATATATAAGAGCGTTAAATCTAAGGGTTTCATTTGATACTTTAACTTTTTATTGTTTTTTAACCACCACATAAACCATTAACCTATTATATTTAATGTTTTTGTTTGAAATACCAGCTTAAAATCTAATTTTAAAAAGTTGGACATTTTTTTGTAAAACCAATCTGATGGTTAAAAAACAAGTCTTTGGTCTACAGATTTTCTTTACGGTTTTAGGCACATAGTAAGATGATTAATACCTTTTTGGCCCACGCTTGAGTACCACTGGCCAG